>CM022303.1:394850613-396050613 GCA_011799875.1 Thinopyrum elongatum
GTGAGCCCGTCCTCGCCTAAGTTAAAAAACTACTCCGAATGAGAGCCTCCCTCACCCCACCTCGAGCTTGGCCGCGAGCCATTCCTCGCCTAAGTTAAAAACTACTTCCGAGTGAGAGCACCCTCTCACGCGGAGGCTTAGCCGCGAGCCGTCCTTGCCTAAGTTCAAAAACTACTCCGAGTGAGAGCATCCCTCCCACTCGGGGGCTTAGCCACGAGCCCGTCCTTGCCTAAGTTAAAAAACTACTCCGAGTGAGAGCATCCTCCCACTCGGTGGCTTAGCCGCGAGCCAGACCTTGGCCTAAGTTTAAATCCGTTCACGCGGAACATGCTAAACTGAAAACATATTCGGATAATTCGTCAAGTTCAGAAACGCAAGCAAAAGTACTTGGGCACAGGCCCGAACGAGTTTAAGGTTACGTTACAATTCACTCGGCATACCGAGGCATATAATTTCACTGGAAGATAAAGTTTTCTTTGAAGCTCCGGTGGGACTCGCTGGCTCGACGAAGGTGTCCAGGTCTATGCCATATGCAATCCGGGTCGCCGCCTCAATGAAAGTCTCCATGAAAGATTGAAATTGGAGCTTCTTTGTGTTTGCTACCTGAAGACCTTCAGCTTGTCTTCCCTGACTTCCTTACAATGAACGCGGACAGCGAGAGCACCACATCGGCTCGGCAGTGGGCAGCTGATTTCTTCCAAGCTTGCACTCGACCAGGAATCTCATTGAGCCGAACCATCACAACTCGAGATCGTTCTGGAGCGCATCTCTGGCCACAGTTCTTTCTCTATTCTTGTTTGTGCAACTCAGCCGAGCGACATACCCAGACACTGTCGGCGAGCTTCGAGTAGCAGCACGTTCATAGCAGCATCATCTTTGACGAGTGACTTGCTGGGGTCCAGACCCGTTTCAATTTGCTCTGTCTCTTGCTCGAAGTTCTGGCAGAATTCTGTCACAAAGAAGAAAGAATGAGTTAGCAACGGCAATGTTTTCGAAGCTCTCAAGAATTCACTCAGACAAAGAAAGATACCTTCAAGCATGATGTACTTTTTCTTCGCAAGGTTCCCCAAATATTCCTCCAGCTCATCCCTCTTTTGGGTAAGTTGGCCCACCTTGTCAGCCACACGATCTTCTCTCCTTAATTTGAGCAACTTCCTTCTTCACCTCCTCAATGGCAGTCTTCAGGGTTGCATTCTCCTCTTCAAGCTTGCCGATGAAGCTAGTTTTGCTCATAGCTTTCAATTTCTCCTTAGCCACCTTCTGGGCGCCCGAGTGTTCCTCACTCTTCTCCAGGGCTTGCTTCATGGTGTCTAAAGAAATAACATTCCTGAGTTGCGCTTGAATTGTTGGTTTTCATTACGCACATCTGTTCGAGTAAACTACTTGGTTTCAAAGGACAGAACAAAGTACATAGTACCATTCAGTCGACAGAATTTACCTCCCATGGTCTTCACCTTAGTTTGAGCGTCAGTTCTTTTTGGTATTTCTAAGTCCAGGTTGGAGTTGGATCTTCTCCTTCTCCAGAGCAACATACTGAGTTCCAAGTTTCACAAGATTTCTGAGATCAACAAAAAAGACTCAGTCGACGATGAGAAAGATTCTCAAAGTATTTCCTCTACTTCCGAGTTGTAGAAGAGCAAATCCAGATTGCTACTACCAAACATATTATAACCCCCACCGAATCAGACATTCGACGCGGTCTCGGGGACTACACCCAGTGGGTGCACTCAGAGTGCCCCCACTGGATCCATTTCCACTCAGCACGGCCTGACACACAGAGTAAAGAGCTTCAAGCAAAGATATTCTAAGACTCCCGCCCAATCAAACATTCGACGACGGTCTCGGGGACTATACCCATGGGTGCACTCAGCGTGCCCCACTGGATCAGTTTCCCACTCGGCACGGCCTGACCAGTCCGAGTGGAAGAACTACAGACCAAAAACTACAGAGTAAAAAGAAACACCTAGTGGGTGTCAGATTCAAGACGGAGTAAACCCAATCAGAAATCAACTTACGATCGCACTTACTCGTACATTCGCTTGGAGGGTTGTGCTGGCATCATAAGCCAATTTATGTTTTTCATATACTTCCTTCAAATGCTGCATCATAAGACCGGCTGAATCCTGGCTTCCTTGCTAGCCCCGGTCTTGGTCTTCAGGGACGTGGTGCAGAGTGAACACAGCCGACGCGGAGTCTGCGGTGCAGTCGGAAGGATTGGCACTTGAATTGACAAGTAGGTCCTGAAGCTGGAAGAGTCGACACCAAAGGCAAGTGGTTGACGGTGGAGCAGTAGTGATGGTACCAACGCCAGATGAACCACCTGGCTCCTGAGATGTAGCCCAGGCGGTGCACGGGGTGTTTGGCTCGATGGTACTCTTCGAGCAAGCTCTCGGGGACCTGCCGAGTCGTACATGCGTCACCTGCGTCCTTCTAAGGCTCTGCTTCATCGTCATCAGCCAGATGGATCATGTCTGTTGGCACTGCAATCACTCGACAATGGCAACTCATTCAACTGTCAGTCAACCACTGACGAAACGAGTGAAAGCTTGACATACCTGCCGAGAAGTTCCATATCCGCTTCCGCCTCCGCGTGCTCCTCATCAACTTCATAGTGATGTTAACGAAGTATGTGCCCTGGCACAATTCTCACTCAGTCAACAAAAACTGAAAGTCTGCAGCATGATAGAAAGTGAAAAAGAAGAAGCACTCACGTTGAAGCAATGGGCACAGTAACCTTTATCCTGGGCAGGCCATCCGAGGCTTAGGTGGAACATCTTGGCTTGCTTGGCAGTTTTCTCAGTTGAGTCAGGAGTTGGCGTCCGAGTGCGCTTCTGGTTCCCGACACTCGAACACAGCCTTGCCCTGGCTAGCCGCTGGATCTTGAGTCTGCTTGGTACGATGCTTGGTGCGTGGTGGTGGCTCGACTTCTTCGCTATCATTAGGATTCATCGCTGGTCATCTTCACTGTTGTCAGCATAATCAATGTCGGCACTCCCGCCTTTGCTTTCCACTCCTCTAGTGGAATTGTTCCCCGTTCGCCACATGCATGTTGCTATGTACCTCAGATATATTAGATATGGCCCTAGTTAACCTAACGATAATTGGGTTAACATATATATTCAGTTAAAAGTCCGATTCACCGATTAGTCCCTTATCAGCCCCCGGCCTATATGGTACATCTACCGATATCCTGAACAGTGAGTATATATAAGCCATGGAATGAAACTAACCTCGATAAACAACAGTTGTTCCCAAAATTGTCTTGTGTAAGTACATCGAGAGCCATGTTAAGCACAACAGGCTAAAACATCTACCAATATCCGGGCAACAAAATAATTCCAAATGATAGCTTTAGTGTGCAGGTTTAGCATGCTAGTTAGGCAAAACAAGAAGTGGAAAGGTGTGTAACTGCAACAGGCCTAACATTTAACATAAGCCAATAGTTCATTCAAACTGGTATTGTGCCGGTCTAAGTACACTGGTTGTTGTAAATAAAAATGGAAAGGCGTGTAACTACAACTGCTACAGCAACCAAATGTGGTCATCCACTTCTGGAATCAGCTGCTTTGCCGTCTGCCATAGCAGACGCAAAGGCATGCTTGGCGGATGGCAAAGGCTTTGCCGTCCGCTAGCAGACGGTAAACACTCCGGCTGAACTGATGCCGGTAAAGCCGCTTTGCCGTCTGCTGGCGGACGGCAAGAGGAAAGTTCTTTGCCGTCTTGTGGTGGACAAAAAAGGTAGCAGCCCCGTTAGGGGGCTAACGGCGCTATTTGCTTCTTTGTCGTTCAGCTGGCAGATGGCAAAGACCTGCTTCTTTGGCGTCTGCCAGCAGATGGCAAAGACCTTGCTTCTTTGCCGTATGCGTGGCAGATGGCAAAGACCTTGCTTCTTTGCCGTCTGCTGGCAGTGGCAAAGAAGCAAAGGTCTTTGCCATCTGCTGGCAGACGGCAAAGACCTTGCTTCTTTGCCGTCTGCCAGCAGATGGCAAAGACCTTGTGCTTCTTTGCCATTTGCTAGCAGACGGCAAAGAGGCCAAAGGGCCAGCCAGTTTAACAGTTGCTACCATGTGCCAATTTGCCGTCTGCTAGGAGACGCCAAAGAATTGCCGTCTGCTACGACGCAAATTGGCTATAGCCCCTGTTTTTTCTTAAATTCAATCAATTTCACAATATATATATATCTATTCATTTCAAAATATTTCAGCAAGTACATATAGCCAACATATCCCTGCCATATGGATCATCAACATATCCAACACATATATCATCATCCAACACATATATCACCAATGAAAAGTCCAACATATCCAACAATTAAGCAAAAGGTCCATATATAATATAGCCACCATCCATACATAATACGTACAAGTTTCAAATTGTTCATCCTACAAACAAAAATACAAAGGAAGGACAAGAGAAGAGTACTCCAACGCAAGCTTCCGTGATTTGAAACAAATCTGCAAATGGAAGAAGAAAGTTAGAAGAACGAAAGAAGAAGAAAGAAGAAAAGAAGAAGAATTTTTCTTCTCTTTCTTTTTCTTCTTCTTATTGCTACTTGTGTCATTTAGAGCTAACCTAGTTAATTGGCCATTTTTTGACCTAATAGGCTAAGTATGTCATAAATGAACTAAATAGCTAAGTATAGGTCATTTTGGAGCATATTAACTCATTTTGGGCTAAATAGGTCATTTTGGAGCATATTAGGCATTGTGGAGCATATAAGTCATTTTGGAGCTAAATAGGTCATTTTGGAGCTAAATATGCTCCAAAATGACTTAATATCTCCAAAAAATGACCTATACTTAGCATTTTTCCTCCAAAATGACTTAATATGCTCCAAAATGACTTAATGCCCAAAATGACCTATGTAGCTCCAAAATGACTTAATATGCTCAAAATGACCTATTTAGCTCAAATGACTTAATATGCTCCAAAATGACCTATTTAGCTCCAAAATGACTTAATATGCTCCAAAATGACCTATTTAGGCTCCAAAAGATACTTAAATATGCTCCAAAATGACTATATGCAAATAGGTCATTTTGGAGCATATTAGTCATTTTGGAGCATATTAAGTCATTTTGGAGCTAAATAGGTCTTTTGGAGCATATTAATTCATTTTGGAGCTAAATAGGTCATTTTGGAGCATATTAAGTCATTTTGGAGCTAAATAGGTCATTTTGGAGCATATTAAGTCTTTTGGAGCTACATAGTCATTTGGAAGCATATTAAGTCATTTTGGAGCATATTAAGTCATTTTGGAGGATAAATGCTAAGTATAGGTCATTTTAGAGCTATCCTAGGTTAAATAGGTCATTTTTGAGCTAATTAAGTTTATTATGTCATTTTGAGCGTACTAAGCATATTGAGTCATGTTGGGGGAAAATGCTAAGTATATGATTATGTCGCTAGTATCCATATGGCAAGAACCCGGCCGACATGACTAGTTCATAGAACCAAGGTGGCACAACGTACAGGGACAGCATACATGACCCAGCAATGCACGTGTCGGTCATCAGCGAGTGCAACCAAGTCGTAGCAAGCTACAGGACTTTGGTGATACATCGTGTGACATTTCCCCGTAGGGACGACCACAGAGCAAAGAAGGACACATGCCGGTCAATCCATGTGTCCGAGCATGTAGCGAACTACCATGGCTCAGTGGAAGCACTAGGAGCATTTCTCTGTATGGAAGGCTACCAAAGGCACATGACTAGGACATTTCTTAAGCTAAGTATGCATTTGTTAAGCTAACACTTGGAAAAACTTACCGTCATCAAGGAGTGTAGCTGTAGGACCGGTCGCCCAGTGGCAGACGGAGAAGCATCGGTCGATGCTTGTCAGAGTTATGCTTCACCAAAGATCATTTCATGTATCGTTAGCATGATGCAACTCAAAGGTGAAACTAGTACTAATGACCTTTCATGAAACTCACCGTGCCCCGCCGGAACAATGTCTGGCATCGCCGGAGGAGTCATGCCGGTCTTCTCGCACATGGTCTGCACATTGGTTTTGACGAGTCAGTCATATTAGATACTAATGTAAGGAACATTACGTGCATGATTTGGCTAACAGCAAAAGAAAATTACCGCGAACATCTCTGTATAGGGCCCGGTAGCCATCATGTTCCGGTTCCTCTCCTCCTCCAACAGCTTAGCCTCTGCCGGTCCCTCTCCGCTAAAGCGCCTGCGTGTTTGCTCTCTCTTCCTCAATAGCAGCCTGGGTCTTCGCTCTCTCTGCCTCAATAGCAGCCTGCAACACCACTCGTTAGCATTGTTAATCGACGGCCGCACACACAATGTAATGGAGGAAAGGTATCTGATTCCGTATAACTAACATTGAATTGGAGCTCCACTGGCCGTGCACGAGGCAATATCTCAGGATCGGAGCTGGTCTGGCGCTTCTTGATCTGCGGGAGAGTGCTACTACAACGTATCAGTCCATTCCCAATGGCTAACGAGCCATGGGACCTCCCGCCACCAGATATCATCACCAGCTCTGGATCAAGAGGTTGGCTCGGGTTAAGTCCGGCCCTTTCCTCGCCTTCCCCTGGTCCTCTGTACATCAACAGCTTGTGGTGGAGTGTGGTTGGTGAATTTCTCTGGATCATCGAGGTCAGACTCAGAGAATGCCTTGGCCTTCTTGTCGAGGCGTTTGGACATGGCATAGAGGTCGAACAGCTCTGCACTGGCCTTGTTGTGTCGCGCCTAAAAGAGGAACAGAGTATTAGTTAAGGGCTCAGCTAGCATGAAGAATGAATTTGCATGAATCATGAAGCAAACCACATACCCAGTTTTCCCCGAACTGACGTAGGTTGACGCTGCCTAGATGGTGTGGGACACCTTTCATTTGGGCACGCTTGTTCTTTGCAGTGTCGTGGACGGAGCGCCATTCGGGAGTGCACCACTCTTCCACCAACGCCTCCCAATAGTCCATCCTATCCCACACCATCTCGGGGGCACCTAAGTTAAGCAAGAGAAATTTGAGCGCTATGCCTACGAATCAAATCAAGGAAACTAAGTACAAGGCCTTAAGAATAGGTAATTACCTTCATGTATTCTCCTTACTCAGATACTTGACGCGGCACTTCCCTTTTTTCCTCCTAATACCAGCCGAGGCGAAGTAGTCTCGAACAGCCTGCGTCCGAGCCTCGTGCCGAAAATTTTGAAGTAGGCGCCTGCACTCGGTGTCATAACCCGAGCCGCGGCTTCCTCCTGTCCCTCCAGCACACCTGTAGAAGGTCTGCAATCAAACAAGAAAACACGGATTAGTACATCACTAGGGTTGCCAATCAAGAAGAAACACAACGTAGACGGCAAAGGAGAAATTACCCAAAACTTCGGATCACAATGTCGCGACCGTGTGGCACTCGACATCACCGATCCTATCCCCCGGCGGGGCCGGGGCAGCAAGTAGTGCTCCCGGTCATTCCTAGCTCTCGAACCCGGCCCTCACCGGCACGTGACCCACCCCGGGAAGCTCTGGCGACAAATCACACCAGGACACTATTGGGCTTGCGGACATTCGGCTCGTGTGTCCAAGACCTGCATTATGACAAGGCCAACGCATTAGATATTCGAAGAAACGTGAAGACAAAAGGTTAAAAAAGAGTAAATGCACTTCACTTCTCCCCGCTAGGCGCAATCAACCACCTCTGCCGGGGGTCGCCGGGGTGTCAGGAGCTTTGTACCACCACGCTGGTAGACTTTGCGCCCCTCAACCCACTCACCCCTCTATAGCTATCAGAGCTATAGCCAACCTCAACACGGCCCTCGACTCCGGTGAGTCCTCCAAAGGGTTCTGCTGCGACTCAGCATGATCCCTGCTGAGCTCCGGAGTCTCGTGGGACGGAGTCTCGCAGGACGAAGGTTCGGCGGCCCGACGCTCGTCGGCCCGAGGCTCGTCGACCGTAGGCGCATCTGCCATAGGCTCGTGGACCGGAGTCCGAGACGGCTCCACCTCAGGCGGCTCCATCTCAGACGGAGCACTCCTGTGGTCGGGTGAATCAGCCGGGGGTGGCGGCGAGGAAGGTGTAGCAGCAGCCTTCCTACCTCGCCCGCCGCCACGTCCACCTCTAGCAGCCTTCCTTCCCCCCCCCCCCCCCGACCTCTCCCGCCGAAGAAGCGACCGTCGTGGGTGTCTGCACCGAGATCCCGCTCTCCGAGGCTCTGGGTGGAAGGAACTACCCCTCCCACCACGCGCCGAGGAAGGAGCCTCGGAGCCGCTCTCGACCCGCGCCCACCATCTGTCAACACCTGCAATGACAAAGAGTAACGAAATTAGTACAAACATAAAGAATGAATACCTGACATGAATAATATGTATATAATTTTAGTGTATCATCATCATGAACTAATAAAAAATTGAATACCTAACATGAACTAATTAATAATATATATGTACATAATAATATTGAATCCCTGACATGAACTGTAATATTAATCTTCATCATCATCATTAATAATGCATCATCATCATCGTCTATATATGCTTCGGGTCAATAAATGCATCATCATCATCACTATCAGTAATGACGTGCTCATCATCATTAATAAATGCATCAACATGTGGAAGGCCTCCTGTACGTAATTGGTCAGCATTGACAGGTCATGCCAGCAGTAACCTCTTCTTGTTCTGGCTCTTCTTGTTCCGGCTCAGGCTCGGATTCACTGCCGCTGTCTACTTCAATGTTCTGGGGTGAAGTAGAGCGGTTCTTGAAACGTTTTTTTGGAAAGACGTGTTTCTTGGAAGAATTCTCCTTCATATGTGTCTGGGTTAATGTGAGGTTCATAATCCTCTTCATTGGGGAGGGGTCTAACATGTGGCGGCACTCATAAACGACATCCCAACCTTTGAGATTTGGATCACTTTGGCAGGCCCACGGTAGATAGAAAACTTGGGTCGCCTGTTGAGCCGTAATATAGACATCGGGAACATTCAAATGAGTGCTTTGTTTGATTTCGACTAGCCCTAGATGTTCATGAGTCCTTCTAGTCTCCTTCGGCTGGAACCAATAACATTTGAGACTACGACTTTCGGTGGGTTGGCACCATAGAATAGAAGTTCATAAATTCCTTCAACTCTTCCATAATACTCGGTATCTCTTTCGCCGATAGCAGAGACACAACAATTTGTAGACTTTCGGTCGGCCATATATAGCTCTTTGCCATACGTACGAAAGTGATACCCATTGATGTCGTATTTGTCAAATGAACGGACCTTATAGTCAAAACCATTAGCGACTTGTCTCAATTCAGCATCCATAGACTCTGAACTAGCCTACAAGTTTAATACGAAAGGATTGTGCATTAGCCGGAAATTAGAATAAGAAATGAAATGGTCTAATGGAAATTACCATTTGTTTGAACCAAGAGATGAAACCGGGATAGCCGCCTCCATACATTGCCAAAGCTCATACTCTTGACGGAATCCTTTTGGATCACCGCTCCATACGAGAATTTGGCGACGTATCGACGGTATCAAATATCTGGGATAAGAGCAGTTCAAAGGAATTAGAGTTTGCGAAACAATGTACTGAGAACTTACTCGATGTCCGGCCGCACTTCTGTTAGGTTGTTCAAGATATACAACGTAATGGTCCGCCATTCATCGACATCCAACGTAAGGGAGTATAAGCACCGGCTGGTGCGAGCTTCCCTTTGAATAGGCTGAGGTTGGATCCACCCTTTTTAGGGTCGCCAGCATTGTACCGAGCTTCGGATTATGCAAAGACGATTTTTGGCTTCGTAGTGTGCTGTCACAAAGTTTGCCGCCTCCTCAGTAATGAATGCCTCGGCCATCGATGCTTCAATTCGACGTTTTATTTTTTCATTTTTCTCGAAGCGTCTTCTGCATCCTCTCAGTTGCGTAGCACCAACGATTCTGCACGGGCCCCCCCAATCGTGCCTCGGTCGGGAGATGCAAAATCAAATGCTGCATTGGATTAAAGAAGCCCGGTGGAAAGATCCTCTCTAACTTGCAGATCAACTCCGGCGCCAACTCTTCCAGTTCTTCTAGCAAGCCAGGCATAGTTCTTTCGCCACAAGAACACGGAAAAATAGCTCAGCTCTGCCAGTACTAGCCATTCATCCTTAGGGATAAAGCCACGCAACATCACCGGCATTACCCGCTCAAGCCATATGTGCCAATCATGACTCTTGAGACCAAATATTTTCAATTTTTCAAGGCTCGCTCCCCTCTTTAGATTCGCTGCATCCCCATCGGGAACATCAACTCATTTTTCACCCACGGAGTATTTCCCTCATAATGGCCTTCCAAGATTGAACCATGCCTTTGGCTTTGTCCAGTTCTTCTTTCCTTTCGGTTGTCACATGTTTTGTAGCAGTCTATCACAGAGCCTGCTGATCGACTCTAGCCTTAGGATTATCCTTTGTTTTCCCCTCTATGCCGAACAATGTACCAAAGAGGGCATCGTCGACATTCTTTTCAGTGTGCATCACGTCGATTGTTGTGTGGGCAAGGAGTTCTTTGAAGTAAGGCAGATCCCACAAGCATGTCTTGTGAGTCCAGGCGTGTTCGGAATTATACCCCTTGAAATACCCTGGACGCTCCGGATCCGGCTCGAGAGAGTTTAACTGATCCAGGGTCTGTTGGCCTGTCAACGCAGGTGGTGCAGAGTTTTTGACAACTCTACCTTTGATGAAGTTCTTCTTGTCTTTTCTGAACTTATGGCGAGGATCCAGGAACTGTCTATGCATGTCGAAGCAAGAAAACTTGCCACCCGCCTGCAGCCGATGAAACTCAAGAGCTGCCTTGCATGTGGGGCACGGAAACTTCCATGCAAGACCACGCCAACAATAGCGCATACGCCGGCAAGTCATGCATCGAGTACATTACCACCACGCATTAGGAGAGTTTTTTTTGTAGCGGCGTCGTATGTCTTGATCCCATTATCCCAAGCTTCTTGCAGTTCATCCTTAGCGGCTGCATGTACACATTCATATTCTTCCCCGGATAGTTGGGCCCCGAATTATCAACGTCAGGAAAATGTTCTTTCTTTGCATAATCTGTCCGGGGGGGAGATTGAGTGGAATGACAAATACAGGCCAACAACTGTATTGGGCTGCCCATACCAAACACATTAAACCCATCCGTGCTTAGGGCGATTCGAGGATGCCTTGGATCTGCCGCTTTAGCATGATGTATTGCATCGAAGCGCTTCCACGCAAAAGCGTTCGATGTGTGTACCAACATCGGCTCCCCATCTGCATCTAGTTCGGTTCTTTTGCCCAATTTATGCCATGTCATCTGTCTGGCCGTCTCTTCGACCATGAAAAGACGTTGAAGTCTTGGTATGATTGGCATATACCGAAAACATTAACTGGGATTTTTGTCTGACTCTTCTCACCCTATCGTTGTCTACCTCAACATACCTGGAAGACTGGCAAACGGGACAATACTCAAGTCCGCATACTCAAGCCTAAATAAGGCACATCCTTTCTCACAGGCATCTATCTTCTCATAGGCATCTTATGTACACGGAGATTTTTCCGACTGGTACAGGTTTGCAGCATTACATGGCCTTTGGGTAGAAAGCGTCCAAATAGTGTCATCATCGCGTCGTAGCATCTCTGCCCAAGTTGAATTGAGCCTTCAGAGCCATTACTTGTGCGATGGCATCCAACTACAAAGCTCAGTGTGCTCGTGGAGAGGACGTTTTGAAGACTCCACATATCATTGAAGGCCTTTGCAGATTCCTCCATCTCATCGTCCGAATCCCGAGCATCACAAAGTCTTCCACCATGTCTTCCATCCCGGTACCATGCTCGTCGGTGCGACGACGGCCCCCTCAGCTCTGGCATGTTGGGCAGACTCACCATGAAATGTCCAGACCGTATAATTAGGCGTGAAACCCAACTTCTGCAGGTGTTTGATCATTTCAAACCTGACATCTTATGAAAGTTGTCGCAGCGGCACACAGGGGCACCAAGTTGTTTCCTGTCCATTTGCAAATGCGCTCTCACAAACCCCTTGTTTTTCTCATCCATTCATGGGTCATGTTTTTCTGACTAGTGTGACCGTTGTACATCCACGCACGATCACTCATCTTGCCTAGCTACTGACACACAAGAAATACATCATAATTCAGCAAACCATATTCTCAGTTAATAGAGTTTGTCAGTTTTATTACGTCCATGCAACCTAGACGCTAGTAGGTAAGATAGTCCTAATCCCACCCGGTATGTAGATTGGGTTCGTTTTCCCATGCTCTGCTCCGGATCCAACGCAAAATTTCGGCAGCACCTCCCCGCTGTTCTCCTGATACACGTCTCGGCAATAAGCAGAGAGGATGTGTACCCGGAGAACAATAGGGAGCACTGACGAAATTCTGCATCGGATCCGGAGCAGAGCATATGGGAAAACGAACCCAATCTACACATACCGGGCTGTCCATGGATAACTGTGAGCAATTCGAAAGAATCACGGTTATAAATATGCAAATGCATGCATATTTTAGATGTAACCCTTTCGAACGAGACCATTTGGTCCGCATACTAATGATTGACACCTACAGCTAGCAAGTTTCACCGGCACGAAGACCGGAACAGAGCAAATGAGGGGGAGGAGGAATGTCATTTGTGCTCACCCACGAACGCAGGGCGGAGCTCATCGTGCACGGGGGGTCGTCGAACACCAGACCCTCGCAGCAACGAAAGAACTGCACATTTAAATCCACCCGATCAACACATATATATGATGTTTTTCTTAACAAAATCGGGAAATTACTTCCTAACTCATAATTCCAAATATATGACCCGTCGGCCTCTGGAAGGCCGAGAGCACCTTTTCGGTCAACAGGAGGCCAAAGAGGTGTCGTGGGTCGGGGGTGTCGTGTCTGGGTGGCGTGTGTCGGGGTTCGTGTCTGGTGGCGTGGTGTCGGGTGTCGGGTCGGGGTCGGGTGTCGGGGGTGTCGGGGTGTCGTGTCTGGGTGGCGTGTGTCGGGGGTGTCGTGTTGGGTGCGTGGGTGTCGGGGTGTCGGGTCGGGGTCGGGATGTCGGGGGTGTCGGGGGTGTCGTGTCTGGGTGTCGTGGTGGTCGGTGTGTCGTGGTGTCGGGGTGTCGTGTTGTCGGGTGTCGGGGTCGGGGTGTCGGGGTTTTATTGAATGCATATTTATCGATGCGACACCTTTCGACGGGAGACGCCTAGGTTACGCGACTTGACGTGATAATAAATCTAGTGACATAAAAAAGAGCATGATGTAGCTCCCCCTCGATGTAGAGGATGTAGTCGATCAGCAGGGGGACGATCGAGGACCAACAGCTCCGATGTCAATAATCACTCCACGGATACCAACACCACAAATTCTGTAAATTCCACCGAGTGAAAAAACAATTAGGTCATCACATCACATACAACAGAAACTAGGTGTTCATTGAACTTTCTCCATGTACAACGTTTATCGATTAGCACATAGCAGGCCAAAAATATTTTTAGCAATCATCTACCTAAATCAACTACTCCTACCAGCAATGTACAATGTAGAGAAATACATCCATCTATTGATCGTGTTCTCTGTACAGACAAATACATCCATCTATCGATCCATTCACTTGTCCACACATCTGGTGTTTCTATGTACAAACATTGAACGGCATACAAATTCTATAGAGACAAGCACATCCATTCACCATTGCATCCATCCATTCTTCCATCCACCAGAGAAGACGAGAGAGAGGAGAGCTCACCAGAGGAGACGGCCAGAGCGCACTCCGGAGGCGAGGCACGGCGGGGGTCAGAGGCGGCTTGACGGCGGGGGCCGGAGGCGGGCGGGGCCGCCGGGGCCGGACGCGGGGGCGGGCGCGGCGCTGTGCCTAGGCCGGACGCGCGCGGGGCCCGGGGCCGGAGTCGGGGGTGGCGGCCGGGGCCGGAGGTGGGGACAGCGACCGGGGCCGGGGGCAGGCGCGGCAGCGGCGGGGTTCGAGGCCCGGGGCCACCCCCGCCTCCGGCCCCGGCGGCCCCGCGCGCGTCCGGCCTAGGCCACAGCCGCCGCGCCCGCCCCCGCGTCCGGCCCCGGCGGCCCCGCCCGCCTCCGGCCCCCGCCGTCAAGCCCGCCTCTGACCCCCGCCGTGCCTCGCCTCCGGAGTTCGCTCTGGCCGTCTCCTCTGGTGAGCTCTCCTCTCCTCTCTGTCTTCTCTGGTGGATGGAAGAATGGATGGATGCACTGGTGAATGGATGTGCTTGTCTCTATAGAATTTGTCATGCCGTTCAATGTCTGTACATAGAAACACATAGATGTGTGGACAAGTGAATGGATCGATAGATGGATGTATTTGTCTGTACAGAGAACAATCGATCAATAGATGGATGTATTTCTCTGTACATTGCTGGGTAGGAGTAGTTGATTTAGGTAGATGATTGCTAAAAATATTTTTGGCCTGCTATGTGCTAATCGATAAACGTTGTACATGGAGAAAGTTCAATGAACACCTAGTTTTGTTGTATGTGATGTGATGACCTAATTGTTTTTTCACTCGGTGGAATTTACAGAATTTGTGGTGTTGGTATCCGTGGAGTGATTATTGACATCGGAGCTGTTGGTCCTCGATCGTCCCCCTGCTGATCGACTACATCCTCTACATCGAGGGGGAGCTACATCATGCTCTTTTTTATGTCACTAGATTTATTATCACGTCAAGTCGCGTAACCTAGGCGTCTCCCGTCGAAAGGTGTCGCATCGATAAATATGCATTCAATAAAACCCCGACACCCCGACCCCGACACCCGACAACACGACACCCCGACACCACGACACCCGACACCACGACACCCAGACACGACACCCCCGACACCCCCGACATCCCGACCCCGACCCGACACCCCGACACCACGCCACCCAGACACGACACCCCCGACACACGCCACCCAGACACGACACCCCCGACACCCCCGACACCCGACCCCGACCCGACACCCGACACCACGCCACCCAGACACGAACCCCGACACCACGCCACCCAGACACGACACCCCCGACCCACGAACCTCTTTGGCTCCGTGACCGAAAAGGTGCTCTTCGGCCTTCCAGAGGCCGACGGGGTCATATATTTGTGAATTATGAGTTAGGAAGTATATTTCCCGATTTTGTTAAGAAAAACATCATATATATTTGTGTTGATCGGGTGGATTTAAATGTGCAGTTCTTTCGTTGCTGCGAGGGTCTGGTGTTCGACGACCTCCCCGTGCATTCGATGAGCTCCGCCCCTGCGTTCGTGGGTGAGCACAAATGACATCTCCTCCTCCCCCCTTCATTTGCTCTGTTCCGGTCTTCGTGCCGGTGAAACTTGCTAGCTGTAGGTGTCAATCATTAGTATGCGTGACCAATATGCGTCTCCCGTTCGAAAGGGTTACATCTATAAATATGCATGCATTTGCATATTTATAACCGTGATTCTTTCGAATTGTCCAACGTTATCCATGGACAGCCCGAGTATGTGTAGATTGGGTTCGTTTTCCCATATGCTCTGCTCCGGATCCGATGCAGAATTTCGTCAGTGCCTCCCTATTGTTCTCCGGGTACACATCCTCTCTGCTTATTGCCGAGACGTGTATCAGGAGAACAGCGGGGAGGTGCTGCCGAAATTTTGCGTTGGATCCGGAGCAGAGCATGGGAAAACGAACCCAATCTACACATACTCGGGTGGGATTAGGACCTATCTTTACCTACTAGCGTCTAGGTTGCATGGACGTAATAAAACTGACAAACTCTATTAACTGATGAATATGGTTTGCTGAATTATGTATGTATTTCTTGTGTGTCCAGTAGCTAGGCAAGATGAGTGATCGTGCGTGGATGTACACCGGTCACACTAGTCAGAAAAACATGACCCATGAATGGATGAGAAAAACCAAGGGGTTTGTGAGAGCCGCATTTGCAAATGGACAGGAAACAACTTGGTGCCCCTGTGTCCGCTGCGACAACTTTCATAAGATGTCAGAGTTTGAAATGATCAAACACCTGCAGAAGTTGGGTTTCACGCCTAATTATACGGTCTGGACATTTCATGGTGAGTCTGCCCAACATGCCAGAGCTGAGGAGGGCCGTCGTCGCACCGACGAGCATGGTACCGGGATGGAAGACATGGTGGAAGACTTTGATGATGCTCGGGATTCGGACGATGAGATGGAGGAATCTGCAAAGGCCTTCAATGATATGTTGGAGTCTTCAAAACGTCCTCTCCACGAGCACACTGAGCTTTGTCAGTTGGATGCCATCGCACAAGTAATGGCTCTGAAGGCTCAATTCAACTTGGGCAGAGAATGCTACGACGCGATGATGACACTATTTGGACGCTTTCTACCCAAAGGCCATGTAATGCCTGCAAACCTGTACCAGTCGGACAAAATCCTCCGTGTACATAAGATGCCCTATGAGAAGATAGATGCCTGTGAGAAAGGATGTGCCTTATTTAGGCTTGAGTATGCGGACTTGAAGTATTGTCCCGTTTGCCAGTCTTCCAGGTATGTTGAGGTAGACAACGATATGGGTGAGAAGAGTCAGACAAAAATCCCAGTTAATGTTCTTCGGTATATGCCAATCATACCAAGACTTCAACGTCTTTTCATGGTCGAAGAGACGGCCAGACAGATGACATGGCATAAATTGGGCAAAAGAACCGAACTAGATGCAGATGGGGAGCCGATGTTGGTACACACATCGAACGCTTTTGCGTGGAAGCGCTTCGATGCAATACATCATGCTAAAGCGGCAGATCCAAGGCATCCTCGAATCGCCATAAGCACGGATGGGTTTAATGTGTTTGGTATGATGGCAGCCCAATACAGTTGTTGGCCTGTATTTGTCATTCCACTCAATCTCCCCCCCGGACAGATTATGCAAAGAAAGAACATTTTCCTGACGTTGATAATTCCGGGGCCCAACTATCCGGGGAAGAATATGAATGTGTACATGCAGCCGCTTAAGGATGAACTGCAAGAAGCTTGGGATAATGGGATCAAGACATACGACGCCGCTACAAAAAAAATCTTCCTAATGCGTGCGTGGTACATGTACTCGATGCATGACTTGCCGGCGTATGCGCTATTCGTTGGCTGGTCTTTGCATGGAAGTTTCCCGTGCCCCACATGCAAGGCAGCTCTTGAGTTTCATCGGCTGCAGGCGGGTGGCAAGTTTTCTTGCTTCGACATGCATAGACAGTTCCTGGATCCTCGCCATAAGTTCAGAAAAGACAAGAAGAACTTCATCAAAGGTAGAGTTGTCAAAAACTCTGCACCACCTGCGTTGACAGGCCAACAGACCCTGGATCAGTTAAACTCTCTCGAGCCGGATCCGGAGCGTCCAGGGTATTTCAAGGGGTATAATTCCGAACACGCCTGGACTCACAAGACATGCTTGTGGGATCTGCCTTACTTCAAAGACCTCCTTTGCCCACACAACATCGACGTGATGCACACTGAAAAGAATGTCGACGATGCCCTCTTTGGTACATTGTTCGGCATAGAGGGGAAAACAAAGGATAATCCTAAGGCTAGAGTCGATCAGCAGGCTCTGTGATAGACTGCTACAAAACATGTGACAACCGAAAGGAAAGAAGAACTGGACAAAGCCAAAGGCATGGTTCAATCTTGGAAGGCCATTTATGAGGGAAATACTCCTGTGGGTGAAAAATGAGTTGATGTTCCCCGATGGGTATGCAGCGAATCTAAAGAGGGGAGCGAGCCTTGAAAAATTGAAAATATTTGGTCTCAAGAGTCATGATTGGCACATATGGCTTGAGCGGGTAATGCCGGTGATGTTGCGTGGCTTTATCCCTAAGGATGAATGGCTAGTACTGGCAGAGCTGAGCTATTTCTTCCGTGTTCTTTGTGCGAAAGAACTATCGCCTGGCTTGCTAGAAGAACTGGAAGAGTTGGCGCCGGAGTTGATCTGCAAGTTAGAGAGGATCTTTCCACCGGGCTTCTTTAATCCAATGCAGCATTTGATTTTGCATCTCCCGACCGAGGCACGATTGGGGGGGCCCGTGCAGAATCGTTGGTGCTACGCAACTGAGAGGATGCAGAAGACGCTTCGAGAAAAATGAAAAAATAAACGTCGAATTGAAGCATCGATGGCCGAGGCATTCATTACTGAGGAGGCGGCAAACTTTGTGACAGCACACTACGAAGCCAAAAATCGTCATTTGCATAATCCGAAGCCTCGGTACAATGCTGGCGACCCTAAAAAGGGTGGATCCAACCTCAGCCTATTCAAAGGGAAGCTCGCACCAGCCGGTGCTTATACTCCCTTATCGTTGGATGTCGATGAATGGCGGACCATTACGTTGTATATCTTGAACAACCTAACAGAAGTGCGGCCGTACATCGAGTAAGTTCTCAGTACATTGTTTCGCAACCTCTAATTCCTTTGAACTGCTCTTATTCCCAGATATTTGATACAGTCGATACGTCGCCAAATTCTCGTATGGAGCGGTGATCCAAAAGGATTCCGTCGAAGAGTATGAGCTTCTGGCAATGTATGGAGGCGGCTATCCCGGTTTCATCTCTTGGTTCAAACAAATGGTAATTTCCATTAGACCATTTCATTTCTTATTCTAATTTCCGGCTAATGCAACAATCCTTTCGTATTAAACTTGTAGGCTAGTTCAGAGTCTATGGATGCTGAATTGAGACAAGTCGCTAATGGTTTTGACTATAAGGTCCGTTCATTTGACAAATACGACATCAATGGGTATCACTTTCGTACGTATGGCAAAGAGCTATATATGGCCGACCGAAAGTCTACAAATTGTTGTGTCTCTGCTATCGGCGAAAGAGATACCGAGTATTATGGAAGAGTTGAAGGAATTTATGAACTTCTATTCTATGGTGCCAACCCACCGAACGTCGTAGTCTTCAAATGTTATTGGTTCCAGCCGAAGGAGACTAGAAGGACTCATGAACATCTAGGGCTAGTCGAAATCAAACAAAGCACTCATTTGAATGTTCCCGATGTCTATATTACGGCTCAACAGGCGACCCAAGTTTTCTATCTACCGTGGGCCTGCCAAAGTGATCCAAATCTCAAAGGTTGGGATGTCGTTTATGAAGTGCCGCCACATGTTAGACCACCTCCCCCCAATGAAGAGGATTATGAACCTCACATTAACCCAGACACATATGAAGGAGAATTCTTCCAAGAAACACGTCTTTCCAAAAAACGTTTCAAGAACCGCTCTACTTCACCCCAGAACATTGAAGTAGACAGCGGCAGTGAATCCGAGCCTGAGCCGGAACAAGAAGAGCCAGAACAAGAAGAGGTTACTGCTGCGCATGACCTGTCAATGCTTGACCAATTACGTACAGGAGGCCTTCCACATGTTGATGCATTTATTAATGATGATGAGCACGTCATTACTGATAGTGATGATGATGATGCATTTATTGACCCCGAAGCATATATAGACGATGATGATGATGCATTTATTAATGATGATGATGAAGATTAATATTACAGTTCATGTCAGGTATTCAATTATTATTATGTACATATATATTATTAATTAGTTCATGTTAGGTATTCAATTTTTTATTATGTTCATGATGATGATACACTAAAATTATATACATATTATTCATGTCAGGTATTCATTCTTTTTATGTTGTACTAATTTTCGTGTACTCTTTGTCATTGCAGGTGTTGACAGATGGTGGGCGCGGGTCGAGAGCGCTCCGAGGCTCCTTCCTCGGCGCGTGGTGGGAGGGGTAGTTCCATTCCACCCAAGAGCCTCGGAGAGCGGGATCTCGGTGCAGACACCCACGACGGTCCCTTCTTCTGGCCGGGAGAGGTCGGGGGGGGGGGGGGGAAGAAGGCTGCTGAGGTGGACGTGGCGGCGGGCGAGGTAGGAAGGCTGCGCTACACCTTCCTCGCCGCCACCCGGCTGATTCACCCGACACAGGAGTGCTCCGTCTGAGATGGAGCCGCCTGAGGTGGAGCCGTCTCGGACTCCGGTCCACGAGCCTATGGCAGATGCGCCTACGGTCGACGAGCCTCGGGCCGACGAGCGTCGGGCCGCCGAACCTTCGTCCTGCGAGACTCCGTCCCACGAGACTCCGGAGCTCAGCAGGGATCATGCTGAGTCGCAGCAGAACCCTTTGGAGGACTCACCGGAGTCGAGTGGCCGTGTTGAGGTTGGCTATAGCTCTGATAGCTATAGAGAGGGTGAGTGGGTTGAGGGGCGCAAAGTCTACCAGCGTGGTGGTACAAAGCTCCCTGACACCCCGGCGACCCCCGGCCAGAGGTGGTTGATTGCGCCTAGCGGGGAGAAGTAAGTGCATTTACTCTTTTTTAACCTTTTGTCTTCACGTTTCTTCGAATATCTAATGCGTTGGCCTTGTCATACTGCAGGTCTTGGACACACGAGCCGAATGTCCGCAAGCCCAATAGTGTCCTTGGTGTGATTTGTCGCCAGAGCTTCCCGGGGTGGGTCACGTTGCCCGGTGAGGGCCGGGTTCGAGAGCTAGGAATGACCTGGGAGCACTACTTGGCTGCCCCGGCCCCGCCGGGGCATAGGATCGGTGATGTCGAGTGCCACACGGTCGCCGACATTGTGATCCAGACGTTTTGGGTAATTTCTCCTTTGCCGTCTACGTTGTGTTTTCTTCTTTGATTGGCAACCCTAGTGATTGTACTAATCCGTGTTTTCTTGTTTGATTGCAGACCTTCTACAGGTGTGCTGAGGGACAGGAGGAAGCCGCGGCTCGGGTTATCGACACCGAGTGCAGGCGCCTACTTCAAAATTTTCGGCACGAGGCTCGGACGCAGGCTGTTCGAGACTACTTCGCCTCGGCTGGTATTAGGAGGAAAAAAGGGAAGTGCCGCGTCAAGTATCTGAGTAAGGAGAAGTACATGAAGGTAATTACCTATTCTTAAGGCCTTGTACTTAGTTTCCTTGATTTGATTCGTAGGCATAGCGCTCAAATTTCTCTTGCTTAACTTAGGTGCCCCCGAGATGGTGTGCGGATAGGATGGACTATTGGGAGGCGTTGGTGGAAGAGTGGTGCACTCCCGAATGGCGCTCCGTCCACGACACTGCAAAGAACAAGCGTGCCCAAATGAAAGGTGTCCCACACCATCTAGGCAGCGTCAACCTACGTCAGTTCGGGGAAAACTGGGTATGTGGTTTGCTTCATGATTCATGCAAATTCATTCTTCATGCTAGCTTGAGCCCTTAACTAATACTCTGTTCCTCTCTTTTAGGCGCGACACAACAAGGCTCCAGTGCCAGAGCTGTTCGACCTCTATGCCATGTCCAATACTGCCTCGTACAAGAAGGCCAAGGCATTCTCTGAGTCTGACCTCGATGATCCAGAGAAATTCACCAACCCCACCTCCCACCACAAGCTTGTGATGTACAGAGACCAGGGGAAGGCGAGGAAAGGGCCGGACTTTAACCCGAGCCAACCTCTTGATCCAGAGCTGGTGATGATATCTGGTGGCGGGAGGTCCCATGGCTCGTTAGCCATTGGGAATGGACTGATACGTTGTAGTAGCACTCTCCCGCAGATCAAGAAGCGCCAGACCAGCTCCGATCCTGAGATATTGCCTCGTGCACGGCCAGTGGAGCTCCAATTCAATGTTAGTTATACGGAATCAGATACCTTTCCTCCATTACATTGTGTGTGCGGCCGTCGATTATTACAATGCTAACGAGTGGTGTTGCAGGCTGCTATTGAGGCAGAGAGAGCGAAGACCCAGGCTGCTATTGAGGAAGAGAGAGCAAACACGCAGGCGCTTCTAGCGGAGAGGGACCGGCAGACGGCTAAGCTGTTGGAGGAGGAGAGGAACCGGAACATGATGGCTACCCGGGCCCTATACGAGATGTTCGCGGTAATTTTCTTTTGCATGTTAGCCAAATCATGCACGTAATGTTCCTTACATTAGTATCTAATATGACTGACTCGTCAAAACCAAATGTGCAGACCATGTGCGAGAAGACCGGCATGACTCCTCCGGCGATGCCAGACATTGTTCCGGCGGGCACGGTGAGTTTCATTTGAATGGTCATTAGTTACTAGTCTTCACCTTTGAGTTGCATCATGCTAACGATACATTGGAAATGATCTTTGGTGCAGCATAACTCCTGACAAGCATCGACCGATGCTTCTCCGTCTGCCACTGGCGCGACCGGTCCTACAGCTACACCTCCTTGATGACGGTAAGTTTTCCCAAGTGTTTAGCTTAACAAATGCATACTTAGCTTAAGAAATGTCCTAGTCATGTGCCTTTGGTAGCCTTCCATACAGAGAAATGCCTCCTAGTGCTTCCACTGAGCCATGGTAGTTCGCTACTGCTCCGGAACACATGGATTGACCGGCATGTGTCCTTCTTTGCTCCTGTGTCTGTCCCTACGGGGAAATGTCACACGATGTATCACCAAAGTCCTTGTAGCTTGCTACGACTTGGTTGCACTCGCTGATGACCGACACGTGCATTGCTGGGTCATGTATGCCTGTCCCTGTACGTTTGTGCCACCTTGGTTCTATGACTAGTCATGTCGGCCCGGGTTCTCTGCCATATGGATACTAGCGACATAATCATATACTTAGCATTTTCCCTCCAACATGACTCAATATGCTTAGCTAGCTCAAAAATGACATAATAAACTTAATTAGCTCAAAAATGACCTATTTAACCTAGGATAGCTCTAAAATGACCTATACTTAGCATTTATTCCTCCAAAATGACTTAATATGCTCCAAAATGACTTAATATGCTCCAAAATGACCTATGTAGCTCCAAAATGACTTAATATGCTCCAAAATGACCTATTTAGCTCCAAAATGACTTAATATGCTCCAAAATGACCTATTTAGCTCCAAAATGACTTAATATGCTCCAAAATGACCTATTTAGCTCCAAAATGACTTAATATGCTCCAAAATGACTTAATATGCTCCAAAATGACCTATTTTGCATATTAAGTCATTTTGGAGCATATTAAGTCATTTTGGAGCTAAATAGGTCATTTTGGAGCATATTAAGTCATTTTGGAGCTAAATAGGTCATTTTGGAGCATATTAAGTCATTTTGGAGCTACATAGGTCATTTTGGAGCATATTAAGTCATTTTGGAGCATATTAAGTCATTTTGGAGGAAAAATGCTAAGTATAGGTCATTTTTTGGAGCATATTAAGTCATTTTGGAGCATATTTAGCTCCAAAATGACCTATTTAGCTCCAAAATGACTTAATATGCTCCAAAATGCCTTAATATGCTCCAAAATGACCTATTTAGCTCCAAAATGAGTTAATATGCTCCAAAATGACCTATACTTAGCTTATTTAGTTCATTTATGACATACTTAGCCTATTTAGGTCAAAAATGGCCAATTTAACTAGGTTAGCTCTAAAATGACACAAGTAAGCAATAAGAAGAAGAAAAAGAAAGAGAAGAAAAATTCTTCTTCTTTTTCTTCTTCTTCTTCTTCTTCTTCTTGTTCTTCTAACTTTCTTCTTTCCCATTTTGCAGATTTGTTTCACATCACGGAAGCTTGCGTTGGAGTCTACTCTTCTCCTTGTCCTTCCTTTTTGTTTTGATTTTGTAGGATGAACAATTTGAAACTTGCTACGTATATATGTATGGATGGTGGCTATATTATATATGGACCTTTTGCTTAATTGTTGGATATGTTGGACTTTTCATTTGGTGTATATATGTGTTGGATGATGATATATGTGTTGGATATGTTGGATGATCCATATGGCAGGGATATGTTGGCTATATGTACTTGCTGAAATATTTTGAAATGAATATATATATATATATCTGTGAAATTGATTGAATTTAAGAAAAAACAGGGGCTATATAGCCAATTTGCCGTCTGCTAGCAGACGGCAAAGTTCTTTGCCGTCTCCTAGCAGACGGCAAATTGGCCACATGGTAGCAGACTGTTCAACCTGGGCTGGCCTATTTGGCCTCTTTGCCGTCTGCTAGCAAATGGCAAAGAAGCAAAGGTCTTTGCCATCTGCTGGCAGACGGCAAAGAAGCAAGGTCTTTGCCGTCTGCCAGAGATGGCAAAGACCTTTGCTTCTTTGCCATCTGCCAGCAGACGGCAAAGAAGCAAGGTCTTTGCCATCTGCCAGCAGACGGCAAAGAAGCAAAGGTCTTTGCCATCTGCTGGCAGACGACAAAGAAGCAAGGTCTTTGCCATCTGCCAGCTGACGACAAAGAAGCAAATAGCGCCGTTAGCCCCCTAACGGGGCTGCTACCTTTTTTGTGCCATCCACAAGACGGCAAAGAACTTTCCTTCTTTGCCGTCCGCCAGCAGACGGCAAAGCGGCCTTTACCGGCATCAGTTCAGCCGGAGTGTTTACCGTCTGCTAGCGGACGGCAAAGCCTTTGCCATCCGCCAAGCATGCCTTTGCCGTCTGCTATGGCAGACGGCAAAGCAGCTGATTCCAGAAGTGGAATGACCACATTTGGTTGCTGTTAAGCATGTTGTAGTTAACACGCCTTTCCATTTTTATTTAACAACAACCAGTGTACTTAGACCGGCACAATACCAGTTTGAATGACTATATTTGCTTATTGTTAAATGTTAGGCCTGTTGCAGTTAACACACCTTTCCACTTCTTGTTTTGCCTAACTAGCATGCTTAAACCTGCACACTAAAGCTATCATTTGGAAATTATTTTGTCTGCCATGGATATATTTGGTAGATGTTTAGCCTGTTGTGCTTAACATGCCTCTCGATGTACTTACACAAGACAATTTTGGGAACAACTGTTGTTTTCCATCGAGGTTAGTTTCATTCCATGGCTTATATATACTCACTGTTCAGGATATCGGTAGATGGTACCATATAGGCCGGGGGCTGATAAGGGACTAATCGGTGAATCGGACTTTTAACTGAATATATATGTAACCCAATTATCGTTAGGTTAACTAGGGCCATATCTAATATATCTGAGGCTACATAGCAACATGCACTGTGGCGAACGGGGAACAATTCACTAGAGGAGTGGAAAGCAAAGGCGGGAGTGCCGACATTGATTATGCTGACAACAGTGAAGATGACAGCGATGACTCTAATGATAGCGAAGAAGTCGAGCCACCACCACGCACCAAGCATCGTACCAAGCAGACTCAAGATCCAGCGGCTAGCCAGGGCAAGGCTGTGGTGTCGAGTGTCGGGAACCAGAAGCGCACTCGGACGCCAACTCCTGACTCAACTGAGAAAACTGCCAAGCAAGCCAAGACTGTTCCACCTAAGCCTCGGATGGCCCTGCCCAGGATAAAGGTTACTGTGCCCATTGCTTCAACGTGAGTGCTTCTTCTTTTTCACTTTCTATCTTATTGCTGCAGACTTTCATGTTTTTGTTGACTGAGTGAGATTGTGCCAGGGCCACTACTTCGTTAACATCACCTATGCAAGTTGATGAGGAGCACGCGGAGGCGGAAGCGGATATGGCAACTTCTCGGCGAGGTATGTCAAGCTTTCACTCTGTTTCGTTTCAGTGGTTGACTCGACAGTTGAATGAGTTGCCATTGTCGAGTGATTGCAGTGCCAACAGACATGATCCATCTGGCTGATGACGATGAAGACGAGCCTTAGAAGGACGCAGGTGACGCATGTACGACCTCGGCAGGTCCCCGAGGACTTGCTCGAAGAGTACCATCGAGCCAAACACCCCGTGCACCGCCTGCGGCTACATCTCAGGAGCCAGGTGGTTCATCTGGCGTTGGTACCATCACTACTGCTCCACCGTCAACCACTTCGCCTTTGGTGTCGACTCTTCCAGCTTCAGGACCTACTTGTCAATCTCAAGTGCCAATCCTTCCGACTGCACCGCAGACTCCTGCGTCGGCTGTGTTCACTCTGCACCACGTCCCTGAAGACCAGACCGGGGCTAGCAAGGAAGCCAGGATTCAAGCCGGTCTTATGATGCAGCATTTGAAGGAAGTATATGAAAACATCAAATTGGCTTATGATGCCAGCACAACCCTCCAAGCGAATGTACGAGTAAGTGCGATCGTAAGTTGATTTCTGATTGGGTTTACTCCGTCTTGAATCTGTACACCCACTAGGTGTTTTCTTTTTACTCTGTAGTTTTTTGGTCTGTAGTTCTTCCACTCGGACTGGTCAGGCCGTGCCGAGTGGGAAACTGATCCAGTGGGGGCACGCTGAGTGCACCCACTGGGTATAGTCCCCGAGACCGTCGTCGAATGTTTGATTCGGCGGGAGTCTTAGAATATCTTTGCTTGAAGCTCTTTACTCTGGCTGGTCAGGCCGTGCTGAGTGGAAATGGATCCAGTGGGGGCACTCTGAGTGCACCCACTGGGTGTAGTCCCCGAGACCGCCGTCGAATGTCTGATTCGGTGGGGGTCTTATAATATGTTTGGTAGTAGCAATCTGGATTTGCTCTTCTACACTCGGAAGTAGAGGAAATACTTTGAGAATCTTTCTCATCGTCGACTGAGTCTTTTTTGTTGATCTCAGAAATCTTGTGAACTTGGAACTCAGTATGTTGCTCTGGAGAAGGAGAAGATCCAACTCCAACTGGACTTAGAACTTACCAAAAAGAACTTGACGCTCAAACTAAGGTGAAGACCATGGGAGGTAAATTCTGTCGACTGAATGTACTATTGTACTTTTGTTCTGTCCTTTGAACCAAGTAGTTTTACTCGAACAGATGTGCGTAATGAAAACCAACAACTTCAAGCGCAACTCAGGAATGTTATTTCTTTAGACACCATGAAGCAAGCCCTGGAGAAGAAGGATGAGGAACTCGCGGGCGCCCAGAAGGTGGCTAAGGAGAAGATTGAAGCTACTGAAGCAAAACTAGCTTCAGTCGGCAAGCTTGAAGAGGAGAATGCAACCCTGAAGACTGCCATTGAGGAGGTGAAGAAGGAAGTTGCTCAACTTAAGGAGGAGAAGATCGTGTTGGCTGACAAGGTGGGCCAACTTACCCAAAAGAGGGATGAGCTGGAGGAATATTTGGGGAACCTTGCGAAGAAAATGTACATCATGCTTGAAGGTATCTTTCTTTGTCTGAGTGAATTCTTGAGAGCTTCGAAAACATTGCCGTTGCTAACTCATTCTTTCTTCTTTGTGCAGAATTCTGCCAGAACTTCGAGCAAGAGACAGAGCAAATTGAAACGGGTCTGGACCCCAGCAAGTCACTCGTCAAAGATGATGCTGCTATGAACGTGCTGCTACTCGAAGCTCGCCTTGACAGTGTCTTGGGGTATGTCGCTCGGCTGAAGGTTGCACAAACAAGAATAGAGAAAGAACTGTGGCCAGAAGATGCGCTCCAGAACGATCTCGAGTTGCTGATGGTTCGGCTCAATGAGATTCCTGGTCGAGTGCAAGCTTGGAAGAAATCAGCTGCCCACTGCCGAGCCGATGTGGTGCTCTCGCTTGTCCGCGTTCATTGTAAGGAAGTCAGGGAAGACAAGCTGAAGGCTCTTCAGGTAGCAAACACAAAGAAGCTCCAATTTCAATCTTTCATGGAGACTTTCATTGAGGCGGCGACCCGGATTGCATATGGCATAGACCTGGACACCTTCGTCGAGCCAGCGAGTCCCACCGGAGCTTCAAAGAAAACTTTATCTTCCAGTCAGAACTTATATGCCTCGGTATGCCGAGTGAATTTGTAACCGTTAAACTCGTTCGGGCCTGTTGCCCAAGTACTTTTGCTTGCGTTTCTGAACTTGACGAATTTATCCGAATATTGTTTTCCAGTTTATTGCATGTTCCGAGTGAACGGATTTTTAAACTTAGGCAAGGTCTGGCTCGCGGCTAAGCCACCGAGTGGGAGGGATGCTCTCACTCGGAGTAGTTTTTTAACTTAGGCAAGGACGGGCTCGTGGCTAAGCCCCCGAGTGGGAGGGATGCTCTCACTCGGAGTAGTTTTTGAACTTAGGCAAGGACGGGCTCGCGGCTAAGCCTCCGAGTGAGAGGGATGCTCTCACTCGGAGTAGTTTTTTAACTTAGGCGAGGAATGGCTCGCGGCCAAGCCTCCGAGTGGGAGGGAGGCTCTCATTCGGAGTAGTTTTTTAACTTAGGCGAGGACGGGCTCACGGCTAAGCCCCTGAGTGGGAGGGATGCTCTCACCCGGAGTGGTTTTTTAACTTAGGCGAGGACGGGCTCACGGCTAAGCCCCCGAGTGGGAGGGATGCTCTCACTCGGAGTAGTTTTTAACTTAGGCGAGGACGGGCTCGCGGCTAAGCCCCCGAGTGGGAGGGATGCTCTCACTCGGAGTGGTTTTTTAACTTAGACATGGACGGGCTCGCGGCTAAGCCCCGAGTGCGAGGGATGCTCTCACTCAGAGTCGTTTTTTAACTTAGGCGAGGATGGGCTCGCGGCTAAGCCTTCGAGTGGGAGGGATGCTCTCACTCGGAGTGTTTTTTTTAACTTAGGCGAGGACGGGCTCGCGGCTAAGTCCCCGAGTGGGAGGGATGCTCTCACTCGAAGTGGTTTTTTAACTTAGGCAAGGACGGGCTCGTGGCAAAGCCCCCGAGTGGGAGGGATGCTCTCACTCGGAGTAGTTTTTTTAAATTAGGCGAGGATGGGCTCGCGGCTAAGCCCCCGAGTGGGAGGGATGCTCTCACTCGTAGTGGTTTTTAAACTTAGGCAAGGACGGGCTCGCGGCTAAGTCCCCGAGTGGGAGGGATGCTCTCACTCGGAGTAGTTTTTTAACTTAGGTGAGGACAGGCTCGCGGCTAAGTCCCCGAGTGGGAGGGATGCTCTCACTCGGAGTGGTTTTTTTAACTTAGGCGTGGACGGGCTCGCGGCTAAGCCCCCGAGTGGGAGGGATGCTCTCACTCGGAGTGGTTTTTTTAACTTGGGCGAGGACGGGCTCGCGGCTAAGCCCCCAAGTGGGAGTGATGCTCTCACTCGGAGTGGTTTTTTAACTTAGGCGAGGACGGACTCGCGGCTAAGCCCCTGAGTGGGAGGGATGATCTCACTAGGAGTAGTTTTTTTACTTAGGCGAAAACCGGTTCGTAGCTAAGTCACCCACTGGGGGTTTTGAACATGTGCGTATGCGAGAGAAATCATCATAGGACTGCAGGAGTCATGTCTTTGATAAACAATCTAAAAGTACTCTTATTACATCTCGACAATCCGACTGTTAAGTATAGAATCGACGAAGAAGATCTGCATTCCAGGCGCGCGGCTCGTCAATCTTCTTCGCAAGGTATTAGAGGTGATCGGTCCCGTTGTGCAGCACCTTGGTGATGATGAAGGGGCCTTCCCACCCAGGGGCAAGTTTGTGTGGACGCTGCTGATCCACTCAGAGCACAAGATCTCCTTCTTGAAATGCTCGACCCTTGATGTTCCTTGCGTGGAATCGACGAAGGTCTTGCTGATAAACAGTCTACCGTATCAGGGCCGTCTCTCGTTCTTCTTCCAAAAGGTCAATGGCGTCCTGCCGAGCCTGCTCCGCCTCAGCTTCTGAATAGAGTTCCACTTGGGGTGAATTGTGGAAGAGATCACTAGGCAGCACGGCTTCGGCTCCATATACCATGAAGAAAGGAGTGCTATCAGTGGACCGGTTAGTCCTTAAGCCCCACAGAATGGATGGTAGTTCAGTCACCCAGGCTGTAGCTGCATGCTCAAGGTCACGCATGAGATGTGGTTTCAACCCTTGAAGGATAAGGCCGTTCGCCCTCTCTGCTTGCCCATTCGACTGTGGGTGCGCAACGGATGCGTAATCTACCCGAGTGCCTTGGGTGGCGCAGAAGTTTTTGAACTCTTCCGAATCAAAGTTTGAACCATTATCTGTGATAATACTATGTGGGACTCCGTACCTAAATATCAGCTCTTTCAAGAACCTAATGGATGTCTTTGAGTCTAACTTCTTAATAGGCTTGGCTTCAATCCACTTGGTGAACTTGTCGACTGCTACAAGTACATGAGTGAAGCCACTTCTGCCGGTCTTGAGCGGTCCAACCATGTCCAACCCCCACACAGCAAATGGCCAGATGAGTGGAAAGGTCTTCAGGGCAGACGCGGGCTTATGGGACATGTTGGCATAGAACTGGCATCCTTCGCAACGCTGAACGATCTCCTTTGCAACTTCATTGGCACGCGGCCAGTAAAATCCAGCTCGGTATGCTTTGGCCACAATTGTCCGGGAGGATGCATGATGACCACAGGTCCCCAAGTGGATCTCTTCCAAAATTAGTCGACCCTCTTCCAGAGAAATACATCGTTGAGCCATGCCAGTGACACTCTCTCTGTAAAGCTGTCCATCTATCACTGTGAAAGCTTTGGACCTGTGAACGATCTGACGTGCCTCAACTTCAACCTCTGGGAGTTCTTGCCTGAGCAAATATGCAATGTATGGTACTGTCCAGTCGGGAGTAATTACCAGAATCTCCATTACCAAGTCAATGACTGGAGGGATCTCGATTTCAGTCAGATCGGTAGGACTTCTGGCTTGGGGAGGCTCTTCAGTGAAAGGATCCTCTTGCACTAACGGGGAATGGAGGTGCTCAAGAAACACATTGCTGGGGATAGGCTTCCGAGTGGAACCGATTTTTGCCAGATCGCCGGCTGCTCGATTTTTGGTTCAGGGGATGTGGTGAAGCTCCAAACCCTCGAACTTTTTCTCTAGCTTCCTTACTGCATTGCAGTATCCTATCATAGCAGGGTTTCTGACGTCCCACTGCTTCAACACTTGATTGACCACTAAATCCGAGTCACCGTAAACCATCAAGCGACGGACGCCGAGTGAGATGTGTAGGAGATATGCCCTAGAGGCAATAATAAATGTTATTATTTATCTCCATGCTCATAATTAGGTATATGTTCCATGCTATAACTGCTATGGTTCTCGAGTCTACAATAACCACGAGGCTCGGAGGAAGACTCATATGCACATGTGGAATAATAAACGGTAAAATGTATTCCTAGTCTAGCCTCTAAGACTAGCTCAAGTGTTGCATGATGGTCCTGTTTTCCTGATCATGGGCATGTCTATGCCAGCAATTTTGAGGGCACAATGTTAGAAGAACTTTTGTGTTGAATCGACCCGATTGATGTTATGCTATGAGATACATTCGTCACAAGTTAATGTTTAATAACATAGAGATGGTTAATGTTTGCATAATTCCTTAGACCATGAGAGTATCGAGTTTCTTCATACTTGCTTCATGAACTTTGGGGTTTGTTAAACGTCATCCGTAAATGGGTGGCTATTACGGCGGCTTACGGGTTCATGGAAAAGTATGTCAAGTAACTTGATAGCTAAAGATTGGGATTTGCTCCTCCGACGATGGAGAGATATCTCTGGGCCCTCTCGGTGTTACGGTATCCATCATCGTCTGGCCAGACACTTTGTGATTTGATCACGGGGATGCCAGAACACGGTAACGAGAAAAGAGAACAATACTGGTAATGAGGTAACTAGCATAGTGGACAAGTTGTTGATCCACGGGAATTCCAACATGTCTCACCTCGGGTATTTGTAACATATCATGAAGCAACAGGAATAGCACACGGCAACTGGAGGTTCACTTGAATATTCATTCGTGTGGGTATAGGGGTCAATATGGGTGTCCACGGCTCCGATGTTGATCATTGATCGGAAGGGGTTCCGTGTCATGTCTATACTTCACCGAACCTATAGGGTCACACGCTTAAGGGTCATCCATCTGCTGAATACTAGACAGGGAGTCTGAGAGAAAATTTCCGGAAAAAGTTTTTCGGAGACAGCGGAAAAGTTCCGACGAGAGAGGTCACCGGATGAGTTCCGGTGATACTGAAAAGTTGTTTCAGAGGATACCATAAAGTCAAATTGGTTTCGGGACATGCCTGATAATTCTTGGAGGGTGCCAGAATCATTCTGGAAACTTTCTGGAATTTTCGGAGATGAAAACCGGAAATGTTCCGGAGCTGCCGAAACCGCTTCAGATGCTTTTCGCAGATGAAATCACGAAACTGGAAATTTTCCAGAACGTGTTTAAAATTATTTTAGTGGGTACTAGAAATGTTCTAAGCCCACATAAATATTTTCAGTTCGAACGGACGCTGAAAAATGTCGTCGTGAATAGTGAAAGTGCTTTTTGGGATTTTTTATGGAAAGCCCCCTTTTGGGATATTTCCAAAAGGCCTTCTAGAAGGACTTAGGAGCCAAGGCACCCCCATGTGGGGAGGGGGGCCCAAGTGTGGCCGGCCAAGCATGGTGGAGCTCCTTGGAGCTCCACATGGCACCCCTTTTATCTTTATTCTTTTACGAAAAGGCATAAAGTGGGGGTACTTTGGGGTTTTTTGTATGACATCTTTACCCCTTGGCTATCCTATAAATAGAGGTGGAGGGGCAGCCCTCCACACTCACTCATTCTCACATACATGCCATTGCAATGATCTGGCTTCTCTCTCCCTCCCACGAAAAGAGTTTCGTAGAGCCGAAAGGCTGTCTGGGTTCCGGTGGGAACTAGTTCTGGACGGCGAAGCCCTGCCGGATAGATGACACCGTATGTGTGCAACTCTGTAGAGAGGTCGTAGTTTCAATCTTAGTGCCCGAGGGGCTATTCGTGAGTGCCTCCCAAAGGGCTGTCCAAGTGACGGTCCAAGTTCTGTGAGTCCTCCCGAAGGGCTGTCCGAGTGACCATTCGAGTTTCGAAGGTCCTCCCGAAGGGCTGTCCGCGACACCGTTCGGGGGACTGTTCGACTGCCTCCCGGAGGGCTGTCCGAAGGGAAGACGAGGGTATACATCCTCGCGGTTGGGAGGTATTAAATCCTAGCTGCGGGGATCTGCACCGCCGATCGTCATCGACTCTACTTCCGCTGCGCTACGAGTCGGTAACGAAAATGATCAAACCTTGTATGCAGTCTCCATAGTGGTCCTGGGCTGGTGCATAGGTCGGAAATTTTTTGTTTTCTACTGCATTACCTTACAGTGGCATCAAGAGCCGTGCTATGCGTAGATGCGGGTTGCGATTTAGAATACATGGAGATGTATGGGTGTTGCACAATATAATTAGGTAGTAGATGAGTTCTATTACTGAAAATTATTTGTGCGGGTAGCAGATGAAATCTGTTACCCGATATTCTTGTTGCTTCCCTGGAATTTGCATATTTCTGATCTTGATAATAGCATGGTGGAGTTTCAATGTTTTGGCAATCCGCGATCCTGATTGATCAACGAAGTGCTAACAGTTCATTGAATTCCACCGTAGTTAAAAAGAAAGATGAAATTTCACAGACGAAAGGGCAATGCAGATATGATCTGCACGGGGGTCATGCGTATGACGAAGTTTAGTATGGTGCTCGAGATTTTTTTATCTCGGTTTTCATACACCCTGGAAAGTTAATCTAGCGACTTGAATTATCATACTTGATGATGGACGTTGGTAGCTTCGGTTTGTTTCAAAACCTTAGAAGCCACGAAAAACAAGTTTTTGCATGAACCGATTAGAGACATCTAACTTGGTTTTGCAGGAGGGTTTGCATGTGCATGTGATGTGGTATAGCAGTGCTCATAATAATTTGATTATGTATGAGATGACTATATAATGTAAATTTATTAACATGACCTGCGTGTCATGATTCGGCATGATGGCTGGAGCCATATGATTGCACTTTAATGACCTGCGTGCCAACCTTGTTGTAATGCATTATTTTATTAGCTATAGAGATAGCAATATTATCTGGTGCATCGACAAGGTGGTGGCAATCTTCGCAAAGGTGAACACCGACGTGAATGCCGGAGACGAAGAAATGATAGACTTCTCCGTCAGAAAGGGCTATACCATATCATGCTGTTATGAATTGCATGAGATGTTTATCCCTTATGATGCACCCTTCTTGATTGCGCGGTGGTCGCTTTTATTAGGGTGATCTCTCACAAAAATATCAAGTAGTTAGTGTTCTCCCAAGTGTAGCATCATCACGGCACCTAACTTTTCGAGGTGCGCCATGTCCACATGGGTACGAACGATTTGGGAAGTGTGAGGCGGGTGAGGTCAGACCTCGCAGCAAGATCACTTGGTTGTCTTGACGTTCTGGCTTGATCGTCCTGAGCTCGGAACACGCCCATCGAAAGATGAATAGGAGTCACATAGAGATGTGATTGGCATGTTTGCCCACCAATTGAAATTCTCGTCATCGGTGATGTCCACATCAATGGCGTTGAATTGAAATGTGGATCTTGAATCACTCACTATCAATTATGAGAGATATTGATTTGAGTGGGAGCGCACTGTTGAATTAACTTGTTTAATTCTCAGTGCAATTAATTTTGAACACTGTCTAAGTGTGATTTGCATAATAGTTGTAGAATAATGGCTCACGTTTCCACCTTCCCTGTTAAAATTGAATAGCTGTTAAATATCTGGTTAAAACTTTACGGTTGGTAACGTAATGTGAGGATTGTCCTCAAGAGTGCCGAGAAGAATTTTGTCCTATCGCATACTTTCGGTATTCTCTCACTTGTGCTATGGATCATGTGACTCTCATCCTTCGATCCAAAATCTAGAATTCCGTTTCAGTCAAGTACAATATGTTTGCTTCCATGAGACCCAAACTTTGAAAGTTTGGATAGTTATGTGATATTCATGGAACCTGAAAATCATTTTCAGAGACAGACAAAGGCTAAAAGATATGAGATATCCAAAGCAATGTTTGTTTGCAAACTATTAGTAAAGGTGTTTACTATGCATTAGATTGATACGAGAGGGATCCAGAAGAACGCCTGTCATATGATGAAAGGTGAATAAAACAACAACTTAAAGAGAAAGGAAGTGTCCGAAGGGTGTTAGTGAAACTTTCACGCCTAGGAAGTCCGGGGCTAACGCCACTCTTAAGTTGGGTGCTTCTTCTGGAAGTAGGAGAAATACTAAAAGTTAAACTGTTAGAAGTATAAAGGCAATAAGAAAGAAGACTGGAATATCCAGCTCATGTATGAATGTCATACAAGTTTTTGATGTATAGAAGGCTGGTCAAAGATATAGTTCTTGGGAATTATGGTTAAACATGTTAATCACTAATTCTTGGGTATTGTGAGACAATCACAAAGATACCCGCTCGATTGCATTCTGTTGCAACTCGATGTAAGAACTACTATGGCCTGAAAGACTAGCCAGGAATGTGGTTTTGATACACGCTGGGAACATAGTAATAGTTACTATACCTTCCATCGGTGTATTCCCTATGTATTTACTTTCATAATTCATTTTAGAGTTTCATACACTCTAGCCCTTTGCATAAGGTATCTTGCAAAAAGGTTGTTCAGAAGAGAACTTTTTATGTTCAATGTTATGAATAACATAAGGGCCATACTTTCATTGAGAATGAGATGTATGTTATGAATAATGATAATAATATATTACCTCTGGATTTACTTTCATAAATCATTTTAGAGCTTTACACTCTAGCCCCTTGCACAATGTTGTTGCAAAAGAGTTGTTCATAAAAGAACAATTGTTGTTCAGTATTATGAATAACATGAAGGGCCATGCTTCCATCCAGATGGGACGTATGTTATGAATATTGATGGTAATATGATACATCCATAACACTGACGCTAAATGTCGTAAGACTAAAATAATACCACACAAGTGTGGCACTGCATTTGGTCACATTGGAGAAACCTGCATGGAAAATTCCATTATGATGGATTTTGAAGTCGTTTGATTTTGAATCATCTGACACTTGCAACTTTTCTCCGAAAAGTGAAGTGACTGAAATACCATTCACAGGCCATAAGGAATGGACAACAAACTTATTGGTGATCATACATTTGATGTGTGTAGTTTGATAAATGTTGTTAGTAGTGGATTTATCTATCTTCAGAAATGACTCAAGTAGATATATGGATATTTACTTGATGAGACATAAGTCTGGATCTTTTGAAATCATTCGAAAGGTTTTCAAAATGAAGAAGAAATTATTGTAACAAGAAAATTATGTTTCTACAATTCGATTGCAGAAAGGAATATTTGAGTTACAACCTTAGCGAATGTCTGATGAGTTATGAAAGGGGTTTCATAACTTGCACCTCCCGGAACACCACTACAAGTGGAAAGTCCGTGAAGATGTAATCGAACCATTTATGACATGGTAAGATCAAAGATGACATAAATAAATTTGCCATTATCCCTTTTAAACTGATGCTTTAGAGACTGCGGCTTTTTACACTGAAAAGAGCTCCATCGGGTCTGTTGAAATGACGACATGGTATGGTACGCTCAACCATGTTATGTCTTTTCTTAACATTTGGAATATGGGGCTTGTGTAAAAGGTTACAAACCTATTCCAAATCAGACAAGTGCTACTTTGTAGGTTATCCCAAGTAATTGGGTATTCCTCCCTCACTATACCGAGGCAAATAGGTTTGCCACAAAGAACGGTATGCTTTTTGAAGAAAATGGTTCTTTCAAAAAGGTGAGTGGGAGAACAATGCAACTCGACAAGATAATAGTATCTATGTCATCAGATCAAAGGAAAGAGAGCTTGGAAGTAATTCCAGAGTTTCCTACTGCGACTGATACGGAAGTCTCTACAATAAAATGTATGGACTTCGGTCGAACTTGTAGCTGAACCATGTAGGCAAGGCTCGTGTAAACCTCTCAGGTGCGCAAATGAGATATTGTTGTTAGACAACAGTATACCTATGATACACAAGGAAGCGTTGATGGGCCCTGACTCCGGAATTGGCTAAATGCCAATACAATCCGAGATAGTTTCCATATAAATGTTTCAAGATTAAAATCTTGATACACCTTTTGGAAGACTTAGAGTCTAATGAATATTTATGGAACTAGAAACTGATACAGATAAAATGTTTTATCCATAAAGCTCGACTTGTTGCAATAACAAGTTCAAGGAGTTGACTACGATGAGGTTGTTTCACCGTAGCGATGCTTAAAGTCGGTTCGGGTTGAACTAGCAATTAATACATATTTCAAATCATGAGATATGAAACAAGGATGACAAAAGGATTTCCATCTGATGGAAATGAAACCAAGGACTTGCATGTGTTACAGTCCAAGGTATTTTGTCAGTCCAGAGGATGCTAGTAAGTATGCAAACTTCAGAGTTCCAGCAATGGACAGAAGAGAGCAAAATGGAGTTGGAATCTTCGTGTTTTGATGAAATGGTCAAAGGGGTTTGACTTCATCAATGGGTAATGAAGATGCTTGTAATTCAAGAAAGTAAGTGGGAGCATAATAATATTTCTAAAAACCTTGTGTGCTTGACACATTGTTAATTGGAAATAAATTTCTTGACACGAATTAGGTCTTCATTTGAAAATAGTTTTTCGATGAAGTGCTTGGGCTAAATAGCCTTTATATTAGGCATGATGATCTATGGAGATAGATTTACCTAATGGGGCTGAGAAATAAATACATATTGACAAGATGCTAAAACTTTTTAGCATTTAAAACGCCAAGGAGTGATTCTTGCCGAAGTCACATGGAAAGAGTTTTTGCAAGAATCGGTGTCCCAAAAACACTGATGAGCAAAATACATGATGGAGATTCCACACACCTTCGTGTTTGGATTAATCATGTATTCCATGGTATGTAAAAACAACCAGATATGTCCAATACTCCAAAGTTGTTGCGAGTATAGATACCAAAGTGATCAAAAGTACTGATCATAGGACAACAGTGAAAGATGTCATTGAGTACTAGAGTAGTATTGATGACATGTTTTCTCGCAAGCAGAGATTATGAAGTGCTCGTTGTAAGTAATTACATCGATACAGTCGTCATCAATGCTCCATGCGATTTTTGATTTAAATTAAGGGTTTTGTGTAAACACAATGTGGTGGCACAGTTAGTTGGAAAATGTTCCAAACAAGTCACTGTGGCGAATTCTATAACAGAGGCGAAGTATGTTGCCGCTTTTAAAGCGACAAAGAAGATGTTGAATCATATAGTTCATTCATGAACTTAGTATGGTTCCAAGATGGCTTTTGTCAATGGGACACTACTGCAAGTAATTGCTCCATAACTCAGTCTGAGGAATCCAGGTTCGACCTGTGATTCACATACATACAAAGCCAAGTCCACACAAAATATGAATTTTGTGAAAGCCTGAAAACGCGAGGATATGCAAAGATAGACACGGATCTGAAGTTGTCAGATCCGTTGGACATCAGGCTACACCACAAGCGAAGCATATTTACACCGGTGTGCCACAGGTGTAAAGTGCATTAGCATTAACTAGATTATTGACTCTAGTGCAAGTGGGAGTCTGTAGGAGATATGCCCTAGAGGCAATAATAAATGTTATTATTTATCTGCATGCTCATAATTAGGTTTATGTTCCATGCTATAACTGCTATGGTTCTCGAGTCTACAATAACCACGAGGCTCGGAGGAAGACTCATATGCACGTGTGGAATAATAAACGGTAAAATGTATTCCTAGTCTAGCCTCTAAGACTAGCTCAAGTGTTGCATGATGGTCCTGTTTTCCTGATCATGGGCATGTCTATGCCAGCAATTTTGAGGGCACAATGTTAGAAGAACTTTTGTGTTGAATCGACCCGATTGATGTTATGCTATGAGATACATTCGTCACAAGTTAATGGTTAATAACATAGAGATGGTTAATGTTTGCATAATTCCTTAGACCATGAGAGTATCGAGTTTCTTCATACTTGCTTCATGAACTTTGGGGTTTGTTAAAAGTCATCCGTAAATGGGTGGCTATTACGGCGGCTTACGGGTTCATGGAAAAGTATGTCAAGTAACTTGATAGCTCAAGATTGGGATTTGCTCCTCCGATGATGGAGAGATATCTCTGGGCCCTCTCGGTGTTATGGTATCCATCATTGTCTGGCCAGACACTTTGTGATTTGATCACGGGGATGCCGAAACACGGTAACGAGAAAAGAGAACAATACCGGTAACGAGGTAACTAGCATAGTGGACAAGTTGTTGATCCACGGGAATGCCAACATGTCTCACCTCGGGTATTTGTAACATATCGTGAAGCAACAGGAATAGCACACGACAACTGGAGGTTCACTCGAATATTCATTCGTGTGGGTATAGGGGTCAATATGGGTGTCCACGGCTCCGATGTTGATCATTGATCGGAAGGGGTTCCGTGTCATGTCTATACTTCACCGAACCTATAGGGTCACACGCTTAAGGGTCATCTATCCGCTGAATACTAGACAGGGAGTCTGAGAGAAAATTTCTGGAAAAAGTTTTTCGGAGACAGCGGAAAAGTTCCGACGAGAGAGGTCACCGGATGAGTTCCGGTGATACTGAAAAGTTGTTTCAGAGGATACCATAAAGTCAAATTGGTTTCGGGACATGCCTGATAATTCTTGGAGGGTGCCAGAATCATTCTGGAAACTTTCTGGAATTTTCGGAGATGAAAACCGGAAATGTTCCGGAGCTGCCGAAACCGCTTCAGATGCTTTTCGCAGATGAAATCACTAAACTGGAATTGTTCCAGAACGCGTTGAAAATTATTTTAGTGGGTACTAGAAATGTTCTAAGCCCACATAAATATTTTCAGTTCGAACGGACGCTGAAAAATGTCGTTGTGAATAGTGAAAGTGCTTTTTGGGATTTTTTATGGAAAGCCACCTTTTGGGATATTTCTAAAAGGCCTTCTAGAAGGACTTAGGTGCCAAGGCACCCCCATGTCGGGGGGCCCCCAAGTGTGGCTGGCCAAGCATGGTGGAGCTCCTTGGAGCTCCACATGGCACCCCTTTTATCTTTATTCTTTTATGAAAAGGCATAAAGTGGGGGTACTTTGGGGTTTTTTGTATGACATCTTTACCCCTTGGCTATCCTATAAATAGAGGTGGAGGGGCAGCCCTCCACACTCACTCATTCTCACATACATGCCATTGCAATGATCTGGCTTCTCTCTCCCTCCCACGAAAAGAGTTTCGTAGAGCCGAAAGGCTGTCTGGGTTCCGATGGGAACTAGTTCTGGACGGCGAAGCCCTGCCGGATAGATGACACCGTATGTGTGCAACTCTATAGAGAGGTCGTAGTTTCGATCTTAGTACCCGAGGGGCTGTTTGTGAGTGCCTCCCGAAGGGCTGTCCAAGTGACGGTCCAAGTTCTGTGAGTCCTCCCGAAGGGCTGTCCGAGTGACCGTTCGAGTTTCGAAGGTCCTCCCGAAGGGCTGTCCGCGACACCGTCCGGGGGACTGTTCGACCGCCTCCCGGAGGGCTGTCCGAAGGGAAGACGAGGGTATACATCCTCGCGGTTGGGAGGTTGTAAATCCTAGTTGCGGGGATCTACACCGCCGATCGTCATCAACTCTACTTCCGCTGCGCTACGAGTCGGTAACGAAAATGATCAAACCTTGTATGCAGTCTCGATAGTGGTCCTGGGCTGGTGCGTATGTCGGAAAATTTTTGTTTTCTGCTGCGTTACCCTACAAGATGGCCATACGCAACCCGTAGAGGAGTGCTTTGTACTCGGCCTCGTTATTGGAGGAATCGAAGTGAATCTGGAGGACATAACTAAGCCAATCACCTCTTGGAGACACCAGGACCACTCCGGCACCGGAACCATTTAGCATTTTAGACCCATAAAAAAACATAGTCCAGTGCTTCGAGTGAACCTGAGTCGGCTATTGCTGTTCTATCCACCCGGCCAAAAAATATGCGTGTGCTTGAGACTTGATCGCCTTCTTCGCTTCAAATTTAATGTCAAAAGGGAGGAGCTCGATGGCCCATTTAGCCAATCGACCAGTTGCATCCCGATTGTTCATGATTTTAGACAACGGGGAATCACTGACGACTGAGACCGAGTGTTCTTGGAAATAATGTGCAACTTTCTTCGTAGTCAGGAAATGCCATAGACAAGCTTCTGATAGTGAGGATACCTCTGCTTAGACGGAGTCAGGACTTCAGAAATGTAATATACTGGTCGTTGCACTTTATAAGCCTTGCCCTCTTCCTCTCGCTCCACTGTGAGGACCGTACTAACGACTTGGCTAGTGGCCGCTATGTACAAAAGCAGAGGTTCTTTGCTGTTCGGAGCAGCAAGCACCGGCTGGGTGGAGAGCAGGGCTTTGAGCTCAACAAACACTGCTTCTGCTTCTGGAGTCCACTCAAACGTATCAGATTTCTTCATCAGTCCGTACAGAGGCAATGCTTTTTCTCTGAGGCAAGAAATGAACCGACTGAGAGCTGCAAGGCAACCTGTGAGCTTCTGGACATCATGTACGTGCACGGGGCGCTTCATTCGGACAACCGCACTGATTTTCTTAGGATTGGCATCTATTCCTCGTTCGGAAATGAGAAAACCGAGTAACTTGCCTCTTGGCACTCCGAAGGTGCACATGGACGAGTTCAGCTTGATGTCGTACCTTCTCAGGTTGGCAAAGCTTTCAGCGAGATCAGTCAGCAGGTCGGAACCTTTGCTTGACTTGACTACGATATCATCCATGTAAGCCTCGACATTCCGACTGATCTGAGTGAGCAGGCACTTTTGAATCATGCGCATGAATGTGGCGCCAGCATTTTTGAGACCGAATGGCATGGTGACATAGCAAAAACACCCAAAAGGGGTGATGAAGGCAGTCTTTATTTCATCTGGGCCATACAGTCGGATTTGATGGTATCCGGAGTACGCATCAAGAAAAGACAAACGCTCACATCCCGCAGTCGAATCAACTATTTGATTGATATGAGGGAGTGGAAAATGATCTTTCGGGCAGGCCCGATTGATATGCTTGAAATCGATGCACATGCGGAGTGACTTGTCCTTCTTGAGGACCATGACGATGTTGGCGAGCCACTCGGAGTGGTATATCTCACGTATGAACTCAGCTGACAGGAGCCGAGCCACTTCCTCACCAATCGCCCTCCTCTTCTCCACAGCAGAGCGGTGGAGATGATCTTTGACAGGTTTAGCCTTCGAATCGACTCACAAATGGTGCTCAGCCAGTCCCCTGGGTACACCTGGCATGTCGGATGGTTTCCATGCAAAGATGTCCCAGTTCTCACGAAGGAACTGGATGAGCACGGCTTCCTATTTGCTATCGAGTGTCATTGAGATATTGGTTGGAGCGGCCATGGGATCCTCCGGGTGAATGTGAACTGGTTTCGTCTCACCTGCCAACTGAAATGCAGACTCAGAAGCTGGCTTCTTAGAATGGAGCAGAACACTCGGATCAGCATTCTTCTTGTATTCTTCCAGTTCCACTACTGCCATCTGCTCATCAGCAATTTTGGATCCCTGTTGGAGACATTCCTCGGCTCTCTGTCTATTCCCTGTGATGGTGATCATGCCCTTGGGTCCAGGCATCTTCAGCTTAAGATACATGTAACATGGACGGGCCATGAAGCGAGCATATGCCGGTCGGCCCAGAATAGCATGATAGGCACTGTGAAAATCCACAACTTCAAATGTCAACTTTTCCTTCCGAAAATTCTTTGAGTCACCAAAGACCACATCCAAAGCAATCTGACCGAGTGACCTTGCCTTTTTCCCTGGGATGACTCCGTCAAACTGCATGTTGCTCTCACTGAGTCGGGACATCGAAATGCCCATCTCCTTGAGGGTTTCATCATAAAGAATGTTCAAACCACTGCCGCCATCCATGAGAACTTTGCGCAACCGAGTGCCTCCGACGACTGGATCCACTACCAGAGCCTGCCACCCAGGGGTAGTGACGTGAGCTGGGTAATCCGACTGGTCAAAGGTAATGGGAGTCTTAGACCACTTGAGGAACGTTGTAGTTGCCGGATCGAGCAACCATGTTCACCTCTCGGTTGATGACTTTGAGTCGACTTTTGCTCTCAATGTCAGCAAAAATCATTAGAGTGGCATTGACCTTCAGGTAATCTTCTACCTTTTCTTCATCATCATCCTTGTCAGAGCCTTTTTCACTCGGTTGACCTTCACAGAACTATTGAATAAGGAGTCTGCACTATCGAGTGGTATGCTTGGGTAAAATCAAGTTACCCTCTTTGTCTTTCTTTGTGTGGATGGCACACGGTAGATCCAAGACATCCTGGCCCGACTGGTCTCTCTTCTTCTTAGGAACCCACTACTCTTTGGCCTTCCCTTTGAACTTGGCTTGAGGAGCTACCGTTGTGGCTTCTGCTTGACCAGCGGCCTCAGCTTTGCGCTTTTGTTTCCGACTGGGATTCCCGCCTCCGGCGTTAGGGTCTGCAGCCTTCCCTTTGCCACTACGGAGTCGGTCTTCTTCTTTGCCATTTGCATACCGAGTGGCTATCTCCATCATTCGGTTCATGGATAGGGTACCTGACCGACCAAATTTCAGTATGAGCTCTCTGTACCGGACACCTTCCTTGAAGGCGCAGATGGCTTGGTGTTCTGAAACATTCTCCACCACATGGTGAAGTGTGGTCCACCACTGAATGTAATCCCTCAAAGTTTCATTCGGCTTCTGGACACAATGTTGCAACTCAGTCAGTCTAGCAGGTCGTTTGCAAGTGCCTTCGAATGTTTTGATAAACACTCGGGCCAAGTCTTCCCAGCAGTAAATGCTGGCAGGAGACAACTAATTCAACCATGCCCGGGCTGATCCTTCTAGCATCAAGGGTAGGTGTTTCATGGCAACATCATCATTACCTCCACCAATCTGTACTGCCACTCGGTAGTCCTCCAACCACGTGTCTAGCTTCGACTCACCAGTGACTTTGTTCACGCCTGTGGCTAATCTAAAATTGGGCGGTATCTCGGCGGCTCGTATGGCCCTGCTGAAGCACTCAGGCCCTGAGACAAACACACCACTTCCACTCGAATGATCTCTATCCAGGCCCTCACGGTGAGCCCTGCCGCTGTCGACCAAGCCTTGCACGAGGACTGACCTCGCATCGAACCCAGGCTCACGGGGGTCGACTGGAATTCTCTGCTCGTCACCGTACGGGCGCCTGTCCTCATACCACCGGGGCGCGTACGAACCACCCCTCGGAGGGGGTGTAGGCACTCAACGGTGATCATCACGGTGATGCCAAGGATCAAACTGCCCGTGGCCTCGATCCAGGAACTGGTCCTGGTGATAACCACGATCTTCACGCCGCGAAGGCAATCTTGGGCTGTGAGCAGACTGGACTGTGTCCGCTCTGACGGACCTGCTGTGAATCCTATTGCGTGACTAAGAAATAGCCAAATTCTGCTCCCCTACCGCTCTGAGCAGCGTCCGAATCTGCTCCAGGCTTCTTCCAGCCTCAGAACGAGATGGTTGGATCGAATATGCAATTCTCGCGGCTGCTGCAACATTCTGGATTGGAGTGCGGTATACCTGATACTCATCTCGAGATCCAGTCGGAAACAATTGCCGCTCCTGTCGACTGGAACTTGGGGGTGGCCTGCGAACGCGGTCATCGAGTGACTTCTGGAGATCCTCCAGGCGCGCATGTTCAACCAGAGTGGCCACGCGTGCAGCTTCCAAGGCCTGAGCCTCGGCAGTCTCCCCAACGATGGGGGTCTGGAGAGCCTGCTCATTCCTATGATGTAGTTCTTCTCTTTGTTCCGCAGTGAGGGCTTGCGGGTAGTACTCATCGTTGCCATGCGATGGACCACCGCTTTCACCTCTGCCACGGGGAAATCCTAGTGGGCTATGCTGGGGGCCAACCATGAGGACTTCCGTCGCGGGATCATTGCTTTCGCACATGGAAAGCGTATCCGAGTGACCAGACGATAGATCGTACAAGCCAAAAAGGGACTCGTCGGGCTCGATTGCCGCAATCTGAGGAGTGGACGACTGACGGGCCACCATGTGCTTCACCCACCGCTGGAGCCGCGAGCGACCGGATCGCTTGCGACGGCGAGCAGCAGGGAGGGAAGACACCACCAGAGCCGACTAATACTGAGTCGACGGCTGCCGCAAGAGGACGCCGCAGGCACTCGCATGGAAGTGTGCCGCCCCGCGAATAGGGAGTACCTCGATGTTGAGGGGGGCTTCCTGGAGCTAGGCCGAATCGTCGGCGATAAAACTGAGTGCGCCGTGATGGATCTCGTGACCTAGAGGCAGTCTGCCGCTGGAAACCATGTCGAAGGAGTTCGAAGAACGCAACCTCGCCGGAAGTCACTTAGACGCCTGTCCCATGGTGGGCGCCAACTGTCATGGGAACGGATCTGACAGTAGAGGTAGGGGGTACGTAGGAGAGGGGAGAGTCTAGCTACGATGAGATTGTACACTCGGATTTACGAGTTCAGGCCCCTCTCGGAGGAGGTAAAAGCCCTATGTCTCGGTGCTGTGGGAGCTTTGTTTGATTGGAGTGTTGAGTTATAGGGGGTGCGAACCCTTGTGCAAGAGGGGAGGGGTGGCTTATATAGAGTCCGCTGACCCCTCGCAGTCCTCAGTTACGCAAGGGTTCAATGAGAGAATAAAGGCACGAACGTTACTGGAAACGCCTGTGTTTAATGGTCTTTATAGCGACGGAGTGATTGCCCGACCGTTGCCATCCTGGGGTGGCTCTAGGTCTTCTGTTCTTCGAGTGAAACCAGATACTCCGAGTGAATAACAGTGGTCGAGTGGAGATGTGATAACCGAGTGGACCTTCTGTCGAGTGAGTTGCACTCTGTGGTCATTTCAGTCGGTACCTCCTATCTAACTTTGTAGGTCTTGGCCTCTTGTGTAGTGTCCTTGGGTAGGGCATGTAGGTCAGGCCTAGGACCCTACCCTAGGTACATGTCATCGTCAGATGTAGCTGGTGGGTCCATCTGTCAGTCTCACCGCATACAGTCCTCTTCCAATGGTTGTCGTTCGTTGACAACATTGACCACGCCACGCGGACAGCACCCAGGCGGTGGACGACGGTGAGGCAAGGAACGACGCGGAGCCTGGGAACATGCGGAGGGTAGTACGAGGGTTGACTGGTTTGGCTGCGGTGTGAGGCTGTCGTCGCCGTAGAATATCAGGGGGTGTGGGTGAGTAGAGGGATGGCCTGGCCAGCGGTGGGAGTAGTAGGGGGCGGTGAGGCCTGCGCGGCAGCACAGCCGGCCATGGGAGGCAGGAGCACGCGGTGGTTTGGACGGCTGGAGCAAGAAAATCAGAGGTTGAAGAAGCAGGACTACCGTTGGATGTTAACAATCCAACAGTCACTGGTGATAGAATCGTTTGTTGACTAAGTTGACAAAGCCCTGCGTACGCGTAAACTTAGTAGGGCCACAAGTCAGCCTCCAAATCTGGTGGGCCCTAGCTGTCATGGGGAGCAATCATTATTTTTCGCTTAGTAAGGAGGCACTTCCTTCCATGCCAAGATATAGCTGGTGGGTCCCAGCTGTCATGGGGAGGATTCATTTTTTGGGCGTAATAAGGAGTACTTGCTTGCGTGCGGCCATGGACCATGTGGGTCCCAACTTTCAGCCTCTCCATGTACATCCCTCTTCCAATGTTGTCATTTGTTGACAACGTTGACCACGCCGTGCCGAGAACACCAACGCGATGGACGACGGCGAGACCCAGGAAGGGAATGACCCGAAGGTGGCGAAGCCACAACAATAGAGGGATGTGGGTGAGTAGAGGGATGTCCTGGCCAGCGGTGGGAGTAGTAGGGGGCGGTGAGGCCTGCCCGGCAGGACAGCCGGCCACGGGAGGCAGGAGCAGGCGGTCCCGCCGGCGCTGGATTTGGCGGCTGGAGCAAGAAGATCAGAGAATGAAGAAGCACGAGGGCCGTTGGATTAACATCCAACGGTCACTTCTGCTAGAATCGTTTGTTGATGTATATAATAAGTAAAAAAGTCTTGCATACGCGTCAACTTAATAGGCCCACAAGTCAGCCCATTCCCTACTTTTTTAATAATTTACAACTCATTTGCAACTTCTTATGCAATTTATTGCACTCCATTTTCTTTTTGTTGGCCAGGGCCAGGGTTAAAAATTTAAATGAAATTTCACATATTTCGGTGGGGTCTATACTATTTTTTATACTGAAATGTTGAGCCAGATTTAAAGTACTTTGAAGATATATTTAAGTTAGGTTAAAGCCCAGTGAAATTGGAATATGAAAATGCAAAAAAATGCAGAAATTTCAAAGTAATTGCCAATTTGTCGTGTGTTTTTATATTTACAGCCCATTTCATATTACTTTTAAGATTTGCAGCCGTCTTGAAAGAGTTGCAGCCCAGCAGGGCGGAGAAAAAAAAGTAGGCCTGGGTTGGGTATGCCTGGATTGGGTATTCTTCAGAAAAAATAAACTGGGCTAGCCATTTTCACAAAGAGAAAATAGCTGGGCTAGCCATGTGGTGAATGTAAAATAGAAGCCTGGGCTAGACGGGCCACAACCCAGTTGAAACCCTGCTCCGTCTCAACAATAACAAAAAAAATGGAAATTTTTTGTTTTTCCCACTCTAGATTTGGCCAATTTTCCTTATGCCATTCTAGATTTTGACATTTCACTTTTGCCACTCTTAGCTTTTGATAATTATCACAATTGCCATTCCGTGGCAAAAGCAAAATAAATTTATTTCTTTTTTGCCACTCTTAGCTTTTGAAATGTATCACAATTGCCACTCTAAAATTTTTGCTTTGGCCATGGGAATGGCAATTGTGATAATTGTCAAAAACTAAGAGTGGCAAAAGTGAAATGTAAAAATCTAGAGTGGCATAAGGAAAATTGGCAAAATCTAGACTGGCGAAAAAAAAATTTCCAAAAAAATATTGCTCAAGCAGCTACGTCCTAGGTGTCAGCCGATCTTGTGCTGTTCTCTTGTCTATTAACTATACGCTGACAAAGTCGTGGGTCCCAGATGTCAGCAAACCACTAGGAGGAAGCATTTTCTTTTTCTATACGCTAACAATGGAGTATATAAAAAATGAGGAACTTGCTTGCGTACGGCCATGGACATGATGGGTCCCTACTGTCATGCTCTCCACGTACAGTCCTCTCCCGGTTCCTCTTGTTTGTTGACCATGTTGACAACACAAGAGGGCGGCGCCACGGCGAGAGCACCAAAGCGTGCGGAGAACGATGACGAGGCCTCGGACGCCGGCGTTAACGATTTAGGAGACGGTGGGGTTAACAGACTGTAAAAGCAGCAGGAGTACTTAACAACCTTAACTGAAACCAGCAAGGGCACTTAACAACCATAGCTAAAAGCAGTATGAGTACTTATACAGGTTCAACCGTACAAAGCATGCCTCGAACAGTGCTACTTTGCCTACAGTTAACCAAGGGTGAGGCCACCAAGCCCCAGGACAAGGCCCAGGCGCCACCCCACCCATCCACAACCTTCTAAAAGTGGCTTCATCTCGCAATGTGGTCAATAAATAGGATATTCACTTTAGAGCCATGGAAAAGCATGAGCATAACCTTCTGTCCTATTCTCCAAGATGGACGGGCCTTCATTATTTGAGACCACCCATGAATAAGTATCTTTTCACCTCCAAGGGAAATGGAGTAGGTCGACATAAACATCATGTTGTGACCAAGCGCAAGTCTGACCCGACCATGGTCAAGCAGCTGTATAGGAATAATAGAACTGGGCAGTTTCTGTTTCAAGAAGATCACAGCTGTAAAACTGTGTATAAGCAAGAGTTTATGAACAACATATATAACAGAAAACAGCTAGTACCATAAGTTTCTTAACACAGTTGGACCTGTTCAACATGTGCACCAGTGGCACACATATCCCACGCGGCCTTCCACCATTGAAACGCCCCACAAGGACCTCAAGACGATCAATAAAGTGTAGGAACTGGTGGATGTCGTCCCAGTCAAGTTCAGTGCCATCAGTAACAGTCGAGTTCTTATAGAATAACAAACGAGTAGTGTGCTGAACTTTGAAATAACCTACATGTGCCACCAATTATAAGAAATATTAGTTAGAAGTGGCATCTTCGTGAGAGAATGGAATCACAAATTGTTGCTACTTCTATAGTCAAATTGTGATTAGTTAGAAAAAATAGGTGGATTAAGAAGTAATCGAGGCAACATGCAAGAACCAGATACAAAACTAACATGGATGAACTACTGGAACGACGTCGGGGTGGAAGATCACAGTGAAGATGAGACCAGGTTCTGCTATTTCCATCAACATTTGTGCACCAACTTTCAGTCCGTAACACTTGAGAAAGTTTATCCAAGTTCGGCCATAAACAAAGCAGCGATCTTCTTGGTTCATGAACCCAACTGGGAACTTATATCCATGGCTTGTCTTCAATGTGACCATTAAATTGGTGTATTTAGTTATGGCAAGGCTGACCATCTTGAGTACATGTGTTCTGGTAGAGCAAGGAATGCACTGCAGGAAAAATAATATGAGAACACAATGTATTCGCTATCCAAATCTAGAAATAATTTCCTCTTTCACGTCAGTGTTGACCATGGTACTAGTACCATTTATCCAAATATAGCAATCCAAATTTCCAAATTAGTCGACAGCATGTTCAAAAAACCTCAACCCTCCCGGATAGAAAAGAGGATTCTAGGAACATACTGTGTGCATTTTAAAATCATGTGTTAGGATGAGAAGGAACAAGTGTGGCGTCTCGCCGAGGGCACAGAAACCTGTAGGATCCTCACACTTTGGGCACTGCAAATGAAACACACTAGATTCAGTAGGAAGAAAAATGCATCAATTGTGGCGGCTGCCATCCTAGGATTACCCGCGACCAAGGGACTAGGATTTATCGGGGATGGATGAAGAATTCGTACCTGGTTCTCCATGAGAAAACCCTACGCAATTGCCAAGAGGAGGTTTTCTGTGAACAAGCAGACGAGAGAGAAGGGGATTCAGGCCCAGTGAAATATTGCTGCTTCGTCCATCCAGCTTACTGCTAAAGCTGGAAAGGTGGGGTTTTTTGTGATTTGACGGCTCATTGGGCATTACTGCGGCGCTACGACCAGGGTGAGTCTACCGTGCAGTTGCGCACTCTAATTTGGTGCATGGCATGTGGACCTCGCTGCCGGATGCCCCGCATATCAGCGAAAGGAAGTAGAAAGGTAGGAGTAACTAGTTACACATAAATATATTTTAGATAGAGAGATACTCCCTCTGCAAAGAAATATAAAAATCTTTTATATCACAACTTTATACATAAGAAAAATCAAGGGAAATATATATAACATAATATGGGGTTCAAATGAGAATATAATACTCAGATAGGCTGACGGTTCTGGACTTTGGGCCACAAGCCGGTGGGCCTGCATATTTGGGGGCCCATGTGTTCTAACTCAGCGCATTTCATATTGCAAGCGATCAGTACGGCGCTGGTTTTAGATGTTGTTGCAAGGCAAATACAGAAAATTAAATAAAGCACGACAGCTGTTAGAATGAAATTGAACGGCAGTTCCTAACCAGCAATCAGAGTTGCAATTCTTTCACGATATCCTACGTGATAAATAATACTGTCGTACTACTTATACACACAGGACACTTGTTTCACTATGCCATATTATTACATCAAAAGCTCTCAGAGGATAGATCAGTTCGGCAGTTGCGTGCTGCTACTGAAGAATTTCAAAGTTGATTAGGACCAGCTCTCCTTGCCGAGAAAGTTTGATTTTGACATCATCCCCTATCGCAAGATTTGATAGAGTTTTGAACATTGACCATCCTTTAGCATCAATCATCATGCGGCCATCCTTTGTACTTATGGTATATTGAGCAGCTTCATTCACACCAAGGCTGTGCATGGTAAGCAAAATTTGGCCACGGTCGCCCGGATTATTGAACGACTCCCTCGTTGCTCTAGGAATTCTCTGTTTGCAAACAAGAAGACATACACAAATAGTTAGATAAACAGAGTGAATCATGTGAAACAACATGGAAAGGAAAAAGAACGAAGCACTTGGGCTGCCAATGCTTACCAAGAAGGTGGAGATGTCGGTTTTTGTAAGGACTTTGGCATATGCAGTGTGAACTGTAGCCCAGTCTGTTGCCGGTGCAAGTGCTGGTTCAGTTGCCATTGCACGGGCCGGAGCAGATGCAAGTGCAACTTCAAGTGTTGGTGTAGGTACCGGAGCCATTGCTGGTGCCCGTGCCGGTGCGACTGGTAGTGCCGCTGCTGCTGCCGGAGATGGTGCTCCTTGTGGAGCTGGTGCCGATGTCGGAGCAGGTGCCCGTGTCGGTGGCCGATCCTCCGGTAGATCAGCCTGATCCACTGATGCGGTCGGTGCCCAATCCTATGGTGGATCAGAATGAGCTGATGCCGCTGTCAGTGCTAGAGCCAGTGCCGTCGGAGCAGGTGCCGGTGCTCGATCTGATGCTGAAGGTGGTACCGACGTGCGAGACAGCAGCGATCGTCTCTGGTCTGCTATGATTTCATACTTCAGCTTTCTAACTTCACTAGACTCGGTGACCTTGATCCAGTCTTTTTCTTCACTTCTTTTAAACGCGAGAAGGACTAATTGTGGCATGTTTGCTAAAACATACTGCAGTTCATCATAGGGCTTCAGATTGTACTCAGACAACAGACTGATCCAATTGTGTCCAGTAATATGAATGATGGACAGTGCCTTCATTACTGACACGACATAAGAAGTGAAACCTGCAAAAATAACCATCATAGAGCAAACCAAACGGTTTATTCTGTAATGAAAGTGACATGGAAAAACTTGCATCATAAAATTGCAGCAAAAGTAAGAAAACATGACAGTAAATCAATAAGATTTAGACAGTAAATCAATAATATTTACTTGATGTGACACGAGTGAATCCTTACCAGGGTATCACTATGTTCAAGTTGTAACTGAAGGTTGATTGTCTAATTAGGGGTGGCATGCAGGGCCCGCACTTACTCCCACAAGCAAGACAGTCCAAAGATGGTAACAACTCGTATGGAGCGAACATCCATGGGACTGGAAATCCTGGTGGGTATGATAAACCCTGCAATGCATACAGATATTGGAGTGTAACCATAATTGAATAAACGTCCTCACAAAAAAGATGATCTGGATACTTCAAAATATACAGACTGAATTGAGTGGACAGACATTAACATAGACTATTCTCAGGAGTCACCACACAACAAAAGTGGCAGTACTAAACAATACAGGGTTCACACACACAAATCAAGTACTGAACAATAGTACTTACAACAGACAAGCAAAGTTGCACTAATTAAACTCTGCAGACTATTTCTTGCCACCGACCTACGAGATGTACCCCACATAACTGACTAGGCCATGGACTTCATGAGAGATGTCTACTGGCACCATCGCCATCTCGTCAACCTTGGAAAACCTAACAGAGTGTTCTTTCCATTGATAAACATGACGATGAAGATAGTCCGCATCAGATTTGTCTAGAAGCTTTACAAGAACCACACCCTTCGTAATCAAAGGCACAGCTAGGAAATTGTTGTGGTGAAGTACACCCTCGAGAACACGCCTGACAATAATGCTACAGGGAAACACTTGTTCACGACACGTGGTGACAAGGACACAACAGCTGGATAGTTTACTAGTGGAACTCATCCTCAGGTCTTCCAGTTCACATGGCATGACTTTGAGAACTTCATCTCCACCGCGGACCTGGTTCTAATTCAAATAGAAACCAAATATTTTATTACTACCTCTGTTCAGAAATATAAGATGATTTTCGATATTTTACTCCATATAAGACTACATATACGCACAGAAATGAGTGAACAAAGACACTAGAACATGTCTTCAAAGGCATGAGAGCAGAGGGATTACTTGCAATATCCATAACACAAGTTACTGAGGCTACTATACTCTCTTCAAAGGCATGAGAGCTAAAATCTTGCATTTCCTACAGGTAGCATTGATGTTCATAAAGTAGTTGAAAGTAATCTATAAGAAATCAGTGTTATGTGCAAAAATCATATGTATGTCAACCTCTCGCATGTTTTGGTCAAAAGAGCAATTTAGAACCGTCATTTGGCACACAAAAATCACATGCAAGATCACCCAGAAAGTTGTACTACTAGTACTAGTATCGCGTGTTAGATGAAAAAACACGATCAAGATTGCCAAAAAGATCATCAAGAAGAGATATTACCTAGACTGGCTTAACGAGGGATCCCGAAGAGGCGGGCTTGGACAGGGCGATGGCCTTGAGCTTGTCTTCGGTAGTCTCGGCAGGGTGCTTGCACTTATTCGTACCCCGAGCCTCGACGGTTTTGGCCAGAGCCATAGACATCACTTCGGCCGGTGCTCCATGGTCCATCAAGAAACTGTAAAATAGAAATAAAAGAAAAGAAACCATAATCACAAACCCAAGAGAAGAACAGAGAGGGAGTTATAGGATCAGTCGCGGGGTTGCAAGACCGGGCCTTGGGCAGAAGCAACACCATTGATGCGCTCACCTTTCCTTCTTTGGGAGAGAAGAACAATGGTAGAAGCGCGTCTTGGTTTTCTTGAAGAAATGAGGAACAAGATGAGGGAGAAGCGAGTTGGGGTTTTCTTCAAGAGAGGAAGGTGAGGGAGAAGAGTGAAATGATGGTTGCTTCGTCCGTCCAACTTACTGTTGTAAAGGTGGTGGTTTTCTGATTTGATGGCTCATTGGGCATTACTGCGGCGCTTCGACCGGGGTAGTCTACCGTGCAGTTGTGCACTCTAGTACGGAGTAATTTAGTGCATGGCAAGTGGACCCCGATGCTGGTTGTCCCACACGTCGGTGAAAGTGAGTAGCAAGGTTCCTGACGACCGTCTAGGAGGATCCGCGCGGTAGAGCGTGTCCACTGTTTCTGAAAAACAAAAATGAAATACAGCGAGTGTTTCTACTCTTATGACGGAGGAGTGCGAAACACGGTAGCCACTTGAACACACAGTACTCCTACTACTAGGTATGTGCAATGGTTCATACGTCAGTACCATAATATTGCTGCTAGTGTAGTAAGATATGACGATAAAAGATGATGTTGTGTGCATGTCAACTATGAACAGTAATGTAACATGCTCCTTTTTTGACTGTCCGGTCGAGAATGAATGGTGAGATCAATGTTAACAGAACTAGGTCTAGAGTGCATGGAGAGTACGGTGCTACAGTACTCCATGGAACATGAACCATATGAAGCACGAATCAGTGTTAGGTAGGGTGTATGAAGGGTGCATGGGAGCAAAAGTTCCCTTCTCGACCCACTTTTGGGTGTTTGGCAGAGTGCTTGAAGGGTGCATGAGTTCACACTAGGTTAACACAAATACACTAGGACCATGCAGAGCATGCATGAAGAGGGGTGCTGAGATGAGCATGCACGAAGAGGGAACAACTATATTGAGATGAGAATGCAACCAAACACACCCGCATGCTTTGTGCTACAGTGATTGATCTACATCGTCTGAGTTTGATCCAATGGTCATGTTGCGCCGAGACATGCCCATGCAGAGGATGCCTAAACACCACCGAAGTCCCTTTGCTTCTCGAGGCGCATGATGTTGGTGATGTAGGGTGCCACCGCCCGCAGAGCCCGCTCCCGGTCGATGGGAGCCAGCTCGTCAAAGATGGCGTCCAATGGCACGAATGGATTCCGGTGATGAAGCCCTGAGAGGATTCGTCCGGTAACGGCGACGGCCGCCCGCAACCCCTCCCTGTCCAGCTCCGCCCCCACCATCGCGCGGAGACTGCTCAGCTCCTCGGAGATATAGGTGAAGAAGGAGACCAGGTCAGGAAGCCGCAGCTCGTTGAAGTCGATGGGGTGGTCGAACGGGTTTAGCCCGACGGCCGGCATGGTCGCGCTGGCACGATGGTAGGCATCACGTAGCCGCAACACGTGCATGGCAACATGGTCCAGCAAGTAGTTGAGGTGATCCTGGACCTTGTCACGATCGGCCCGCTCGCGCTCCAGCCGGCTCGCCTGACCGCCTATCGTATCTCGCGTTTTCTGCAGCAATGCCACCGACGCCTCGAGCATCTTTGTGGTGGACACCTGCCACTTTTGAAGCTCCATGAACTCCCGCACATAAAGGAGGAGCATGGCACTCCTCTCCTCCTTGAGCTCATGGAGCTCCACGTCCTTGGCCCTGAGCTCCGCATCCTTGGCATGGAGCTCCTGTGTCAGGCGCCTCACCTCAGAGTTCGTCATCTGGTGCGCCGCCATGGAACCAGGTAGAAGCAATGGGGAGAGGAAGCAAAGGGGGTGAAACCGGCTGAAAGGCAATGCAATCTACGGGAAGGCGGAGGGCGCCAGCCGAGGAGCGGGGTGAATCTTTTGGTTTACACCATGGGAAAACACCAGTCGACGACTTTTCACTTTAGGGAGCAGTGGGTTTTATAGGCGGAGTCATCATTACTAATTGCCGTCGTAACTGCTCCCGTCAATCAAAAAAATAAAAAACCTGCTGCGCCTGCCACACCCAAAGACCAGTGCAACGCAGCGGTGGATATTTAAATTTACCTACCTGCAAGGAGAGAAAAAAGGGGGTGAAAAAACAAATGTGGCGGCGGCCTAGCTAATCGGTCGCACTAGCCCAACTAGCTAGCCACCCTGCTTCATTGGTGTACTCGGCGGGAAAGGTGGGCTTTTGTGATTTGATGACTCATTTACTTGCTTCGGTGCTATGACCGAGGAGGACCCAGAAAACGTGCGGTAGGGCATCCCACATCTCGGCAAGGAAGAAAATATGCGTGCACCACCCGGGAGGACCCAGAAACCGCGCGCTAGGGTGTGCCATGTCTCGGCACGGAGGAAAAATGTGCGTGTAAAAATAAATTGTATCAAACTACCTATGGTTCGACCTCGGGACCCAGCCAGTCGGTCGAAAACACCCCACTAGCCACACAGCTTCATCATGCTAATGTGGCACGGAGGATAGGTGTGGTTAGCTCCGTCTCGACCAGCCACAACGTCTCTTGTTCTAGGCGATTCATCTATTTTCCAAGCATTTTTTAGTTATAGTAACACCACGGCAAGCTCGCACCGCTCTTCGTGTGTGCCCGTGCGTCTAAAGGTTGTACTACTAGATGGAGAGGAGAGAGATGACAGACATGGGACCCACCAGTAAGTCAGTCAAGGTTAATGCACCTGTTGACGAGCCACTCCCTCTACTCTACTCAACGTAATACTGTATAAAATCAAGTTATGCGACAAAGCCAACAACCGTTCCGGTTTCAGGCTATCGACGTACGCTTTGTTCTCCAGGTTGCCAGTTCGAATCTCGTCCTTCATATTTGTTAGTTTTAGGTCCAAATTTGATCAATGACAAGTGGGCCTCTCGTGTGTTGTTCCGATATTTCAGTGTAGGATGTTTTTTTTGCACAAACACTTTGCACGGTTAGACAAGTTACGGCACCAGTTACACATATTTTGCAAGTTTAGGAACAAAAATGACAGTGGCATAGAATATCACATGCTCCTCGCAGCTTAGATGCTATGGTGATACGAGATTTTACGTCGTTGGGTCTGAGATCCAATGGCTTGGGAGTAGTCTTTGTAATTATGCGTAATTTCCAAACTCTCCAAGGGTTTTTTTGCAAAAAAATCATTCAGGCCTCGTGTGAGCCGTTGGATCTTGGATCCAACAGCTCCTAGTAGCTCATATTAGGTGCTCCCCGCAGCTTAATTAGCCGCTACAGTGATACGATCATCTAGGTCGTTGGATCTGAGATCCAATGCCATGTGCGTAGTATTTGTACTTTCTGCGCAATTCCCAAACTCTTTGAGGCCTATATTGCAAAAACATTCAAACCTCCTACTGCGAGCCGTTAGATCTCCTGGGAACTTGTATCACCATAGAATCTATGGTGTGGGATTACCTCATATTCCCCCGTGCGAGAAAACATCAGGTGCTCTCGCAGCTTGGATGCTACGGTGATACGAGCTTCGAGGTTGTTCGATCTGAGATCCAATCGCATCTGAGTAGTCTTTGTGCTTGTGGGCTGCGCCCAAACTCTTTGGTGGCTTTTCTGCAAAAACATTTGAACCACCAAGGAGTCGTTGGATCTCAGATCCAACGGGTCCGAGGAGCTTGTATCACCACAACATCTAAGGTGTGGTAGCAGCTGATATTCTTAAACACAAGAGAATATGAGGTCTTCCCTCATCTTAGATGCTACGATGATACGAGCTTCGAGGCTGTTGGATATGGGATCCAAGGGCATTTGAGTAGTTTTGGTACTAATTGTGTGCAATTTCCAAACTCATTATGGTTTCTTGTAAAAATATTAAGACATCTTGTGATCCCCTATATCTCAGATCTACACGCTCCAAGGAACTCGTATCACCATGTAGCATCTAAGGTATGGGGGCACATTATATTCTCCTGGGGGTGGGGTGCACAACCCATCGGTGTTTGGGAGGGTGGGGACAAATATAATGTTCAAAAAATATAATCTAAGCAATCCTAAACAGAGCTTCACAATTTTATCTAAGGTCGAGGGGTTACCCCCCGACAATCTACATTGCTCCACCTATGCAAGAGGTGTAGTGGGAGCGTCTAGGTGTGAGAGAGACGACGTGAGAAAGCGAGGTCAATCGAGTCATTTATAGTGGGAGAGATCGAGTGAGTGTGGCCTAGCGTACACTCGAATGTTAAAGATGATACACCGAGATATCGTGTGGTGAAGCTGTAGTGAGGGCTGGAGAGAGATAGTTACCGAGAGTGGCCTAGATAGACTTTGTGTGTGCGCGCATGGTGAAGGTGTTTTACAAAGGCAACGTACATGTCTTGAGAGAGAGGGAGGGTTTGTCATGGAGGGCACGACGAGGTTGTGTGTGAGAAATACATTTGTTGAGAGTGTGTGGGCGGGTGTGACATAAATGGAGATCGAAACATGAAGTGAAATAATGAGCGCGCGTGTGTCGGATACCAATAACTCTATTAACAAAGAAATGAAGATCGATCGATACATGAAGTATGTGTGGTGGTTGGGGGGGGGGGGGTTGTCGATGGAGAGACCTAAACACAACATTTACATGTACATAGTACTAGACTTAACATTCATGTTTCAATTTATTGTGCATTTTAAATATTGAATTGAGGACTATGCATGGCTTACATTTTAGTTTTGAATTCGTGTCATACATGCATGGTCATACATACACGTTGAGATCACTATATCACAAACTCACTCTAATTCAAGAACTTGTCATAAATCAATTACCGTGCCTTTTGGAATGACCAGTTATTTGCAAGGAAAATACAGGCATTGTAATACATATAGATTCGTTCGGCAATTTAAAAAAAAGATCCCTTTCGCATTCTCGAATGGTAGCACCCGACGGCGTACCAGCCAGACCCTGGCTCATATCCTGGTGGTGTCGTCTGTGGTACGCACATTAGCGAACCCCAACCAAAAGAACCGTGATATTAAACTTCACGCCTCCACTCGAGCCTCCGTGTTTCTAGTCGAAATATCTGGCAGCCAGAATTCCAGCCCTAGGAAATTCCCCTCATGTCCCTGGTCCATAATGACAACCGATGAACAATGGAGGGATGCTTTAGTAACTAGCCCACGTTACCTACCGTGCCGAGCACGGTTCAATTCCCTTGGTCTCCGCTACCCAAGGTCACCCATCAACTCCATTGCCTAGTACTAATAGTACTACACCAAGATGAGCACGGAATGGAGCTCCGTTTGTTGATTTTGTTCGTGTGTTGTTCATGCCTACTAGAGTTACTATATCAGGCAATGCACTGGTACAGAGGGATTATCTTTTTACTCTGCATATATAACTTGTCTGAAGTCTAACTAAGCAAAATGTTTCACCAAATCCTTTCTTAAGAAATATTAACATCTACAACAGTAAAGATGTATGGCTTGAAAATTTATTTCATGATGCAGGTTATGATATTGTTTTGAATCATGTATTTTAAATTCCAGAAAATCCAAAACTGACCTGAAATTCATGAAATCGAGCATGGTCCCGTGATATGGCACAAATAGGTTGTCGTATTTTTTTTGTTCAATTTGAGACAAGCTTCTTATGAAAAGTTGCACAAATGAAGAGCCAAGGTATTTTGGAACTAAGACATGTCATGTTAACGCGAACGGTTTCACTATTCAAACTGTGGGCGTTAGACCTACGTGCCACCACGAGTCCCGCTTCTCATCGGCAGGTGCCATCCGAGCAAGCGTGTGAGTCAGCGGGAGGCGTGCGAGCAGACCGCTGCACCGGCTGACCGGGAGGCGTGCGAGCAGGCCGCTGCGTAGGCTCACCGGGAGGCGAGCCCTTTGACCAGGCTCCGCCGCCCACCCTCCTTCCAACTGCCCCCACTTTTAATGGCGCTGGCACCACAGTTTAAATCACCCCCGCACTCCTTGGTCTCGCTACAATCTTCTCTCTTCCTCTCGGATTCTCTTGTCGTCTACCTCCAACTAGCCTGACCTCATCGTACGCCATGCGACATCATGATGGTCTGCCCTTAGTCTTCCAGTTTCCCAAGGAAGACACCCAGCCAGAGTCTCAAGAACCTAAGGCGCTTTGGGACGAGCTTGAATTGGCCCTGCGGGAAGACGCCGCACCTGTCCCCGCTCCCGTTCTAGCTCCCGTCGCCCCGACTGCACCAGCACCCATCCCCGTGGCATTGATGGCCTGGGAGCTGCAGATTGTTGCCGAGCTTGAAGCCACGGGGTTCCATGAGGTCCCCGCTGACTTTCACGCGCCCGTGCACCTGCCAGCGCATGCGCCTGTGCGTGAACTGATGCGCGCGCCCGTGCCGGTGCCCGTGCACACGAATATCTCCGCCGCACCGTTGCTAGAGCCTGTCCCCGCGCCGGTGCCAGTGCTCCCCTCAGCAGCATGGATCGCCGTCGTTGACCGCTTCCTTGCACCAACGCCAGTCGCCTCCTCCCGCCAGTTGACTGGCTCCTGGAGACCGAAGTCCAGAACATTCTGGCCTTCCTTGAAGCTAGGGCCAACGTCCAAGAGTATGCCAACAATGGCGCAAGATGCCGCCATCGCTGCCGGTTAGTGGCCCGATGACACACAGAGCACGGCAGAGGAGCCGCTTCCCGCCGCAAGACGCCTCCACCGCCGCCGCGTGATCTAAATATGCCATGAAAAATGTTCGGATTGCCTTGCTTAAAATCTGAATGTTTTGGGATTTATCATTTGCGTTTATTTTAGTTTAATCATGGTATGAATGTAAAGTCACAGTCAGAATGAATGAAATCTATGGTTTGATCGATTGAATGTTCTGCTAGAGCCGTAAATTAAATATAAAACGTCATCAAGCGACATGTATTCCTTCTCATCGCAAACATTTCATATTAAATACCATGTCAATTCCAAATATTCTTTTAGGGAAGTCAGTTCCAAATACTTGTAGGGCGCGAGCAGTCCCCTTGTTCGAGCACTAGGCGATACATCTATTAACCACACATTTAATTGTTAGTAGATACTACTAGCCTAACTTGTCCGTCACAGTCACTTTTGTTCCTAAACTTGTTACATATAATACTAGTACTAGTATTACGTGAAACTAGTGCTGTAACCTGTGAACGCATCCAGATTCGGTCAACGGCCACACCTCCCGCGCATTCTTCGTGTTTGCCCGTGCGTCTAAACGTAGAAGGGGAGGAGAGAGAGAGCAGACATGGAACCCACCAGTAAGTGAAGTGGAATAGTACATGCTCACAAGCCGGTCCCACTAATGTACTAAAGTTAATATAAAAACATGCTATCCATTAAATAGGCTGTGGTAATATAAAAACATTATATCAACAAAGGGGAGTGCAAAAAACGTTGCTACTACGTTGCCTATTGACGTGCGGCTTGAAGGCCCTGGCCGCATGTTCGATCCTCGTCCTTTTTCATTTTTAGTTTATACTAGTAAGGTACACATGCATTGCACGCATGAGATTTGGCAACCAAATTATGAGTAAATACCACACCATAGCATGTAAGCTTTGGTTCATATATGCATGATGTAGATGTTTGTTTAATTCTTATAGTTCATCTCATTCAAAATCAATAAGTTTTATAAAAAAGTTAATCTATTTTAAGATTCATGGAATTGTGCATTGTAGAGCATAAAGTAAAAACAAATAATGGCAATTCATTTAAAAAAAAGAAAATTGGGCAATTATGATACAGAAGATTCTAGAACAAAGGAGAAGTGCTTGTATTTTGAGGTTTGTGCATTATGCTTAAGTTCAACCATGCAGTCTTCTAGATTGTACATGTGGCAGAATGTGGTGGAATGTAGAAGATATCCAACGGCCAGTGGTGCTCGGATTTGCCATCTCTGCACCGTCGGATTGGCTTCATCCAACGACCATCTTTCAAAGTTATTTGCACACTATATAGGGGTGTAGATATGGCTCCAAATTTGCTCCATGACAGTTGGGCCCCCCGGTGTGTAGTTTGTAGCACTTTAATTTCTAGGTCAAAATTTGTTCCATTATAGGTGGACTCCGGGTGTGTAGTTTGTAGCTTATTTGTAATAATTAAAGAGAACACCATAGTTTTTTTTTTGCAAAAATACCATGGAGCGACGTGGAAGGTTAGAAAGGACGTGCGAGAGGGCGGTGACCGATCCAGAGGGGAAACAATTGGGGGAGGGGCGGGGGTTGCAACGGTGTTTGGAGTAGTTTGTGGGACGAATGCTACAAAATATAATCTAAACCCACCGGAATAAATGCCTTCACAAATTAATCGAAGGTTGGAGTCCCCCTCGCAATGTAAATAGCTCCGGCTCTGTGAGGGATGGAGAGGTAGCTTCAATGTGTGGAAGAGACGGTGTGAGAAAGCGAGGTCAATTGAGACATAGATAGAGAGACAAAGTGAGTGTGCCCCGACATTCGTTGAAAATATATATATGTTGTGGATAGATATTGTCCGATTGAGCTTTTGGGAAGGGTGAGGGCTGTAAGAGAGAGCTTGAGAGATGATCCAGTCACAGATAGGTACACATATCATATGTGCGTGGGAGGAAGCAAGGTCAATCGATACATAGATAAAGAGAGAGAGATTGAGCGAGTGTGGGTCATCATGCGATTGAAAGAATGAGACAGGTTGGAGAGAGTGACCTAGATAGACAATGTGCGTGTGAGAGTATACACTATGAATATGTCGAATTAGGCCCAAACATGGAGATATATCATTTGTGTGTGAGAAAGAGCGAGGTCAACTGAGACATGCATAGAGAGAGAGAGAGAGAGAGAGATTGAGCAAGCATGGGCCGCCATGAGGTCGAATGAGTGGAACGGCTTGGAGAAACTGATCTAGATAGACAATCTGCGTGAGATGGTATAGAGTGTGTCAATTGATGCCTGAATAGGGAGATATATCATTTGTGTGTGAGAGAAAGCGTGGTTAATCAAGACTTAGATAAAGAGAGAGAGAGATAAAGATTAAGCGAGTGTGGGCCACTGTGCAGAAGAAAGAGTGAGACGGTCTCTTGAGAATGACCTAGATAGACAATGTGCGTGCGTGCGCACGAGAGGGAGGGGGATCTAGATAGGCAATGCATGTATCTACCGAGAGAGGGTAGGAGGGGGGAGAGAGAGAGCTCGGCATGCAGTGCAATGGCGGGTGTGTGAGAGTTAGAGATCGAAACATGGAGAGAAAGAATGAACATGCGGAAACCAATAGCTTTGTAAGGTGGTTAGGAGAGGAAGATTGATCAATAGAGGAAGTATGTAGTGTGTGTGCCGAGGGGGGGGGATAAAAACAACATTTGAATGTAGATAGTACTAGACTTAATATTGACGTTTTAATGTAGTGTACATTGTAAGAGTTGAATTGAGGACCATGCATATGGCTTCCGTATTTATTTCGAATTCGTGTCATACTAGGTTTGGAAAAGTTGATATTGACTCGATTGTTGTGGTATTTTGTATGTGTGTGGTCATATGCTTGAATCCATCCAAAGTTTTCTCACTACCATGGTGTTCATTTTATACATATATGATTTTGTATTAAAAAAGTAGCGTGGATACGATGAAATGCTAAATCCACGTTAGAATTGGAGATCGCTATGTGACAAACACACTCTAATTCAAAGAACTCCTCATTAATTAATTCATAGTATCTCATTTCGAAGGACTAATTATTTGCAAGGAAAACACGGGCATGGTAATACATAGTACAAGATTCGTTTGCCAATGAAAGAAGATTCGTTTGCATTCTCAAATGTACGCGCACCAGGTAGACCAGGGTCATGTCGTGGTGGTCGCGTGTGTCGTACGGACGCTAGCACCCACCCCCTCCCTCCCCCACCCCACCACCCCAAAAAAAGAACGACGAGAAAAAAAAATTCACGCTTCCACGTTTCGGATTGAAATATCTGGTGGCCCCAATTATAGCCCTGCAAAATCTCCCTTCTTCCCCGTCCCCTTCCACGCCCAGAGCTCTCAAATCCCTAATTCGCCGCCAACTCAAGCAAAATTCGAATCTTCATCACGTTTCTTTCCCCACCTCTGTGCCGGACAACGACGATGAAGACGGCGGTCGCGCTTCACCACTGCACCGGAGCTACCTCATCTACCCCCTCGTCCACCGCACCGGGTGGTCCACCCACAACGTCGGTCGCCGCAGTCAACGTGCTGTAGGAGATATGCCCTAGAGGCAATAATAAATGTTATTATTTATCTCCATGCTCATTATTATGTTTATGTTCCATGCTATAACTGCTATGGTTCTCGAGTCTGCAATAACCACGAGGCTCGGAGGAAGACTCATATGCACGTGTGGAATAATAAACGGTAAAATGTATTCCTAGTCAAGCCTCTATGACTGGCTCAAGTGTTGCATGATGGTTCTGTTTTCCTGATCATGGGCATGTCTATGCCAGCAACTTTGAGGGCACAATGTTAGAAGAACATTTGTGTTGAATCGACCCGTATTGATGTTATGCTATGAGATACATTCGTCATGAGTTAATGGTTAATAACACAGAGATAGTTAACGTTTGCATGATTCCTCAGACCATGAGAGTATCGAGTTTCTTCATGCTTGATTCATGAACTTTGGGGTTTGTTAAACGTCATCCGTAAATGGATGGCTATTACGGCGGCTTACGGGTTCATGGGAAAGTATGTCAAGTAACTTGATAGCTCAAGATTGGGATTTGCTCCTCCGACGGTGGAGAGATATCTCTGGGCCCTCTCGGTGTTACGGTATCCATCATCGTCTGGCCAGACACTTTGTGATTTGATCACGGGGATGCCGGAACACGGTAACGAGAAAAGAGAACAATACCGGTAACGAGGTAACTAGCATAGTGGACAAGTTGTTGATCCATGGGAATGCCAACATGTCTCACCTCGGGTATTTGTAACATATCGTGAAGCAACAGGAATAGCACACGGCAACTGGAGGTTCACTCGAATATTCATTCGTGTGGGTATAGCGGTCAATATGGGTGTCCACGGCTCCGATGTTGATCATTGATCGGAAGGTGTTCCGTGTCATGTCTATACTTCACCGAACCTATAGGGTCACACGCTTAAGGGTCATCTATCTATTGAACGCTAGACAGGGAGTCTGAGAGAAAATCACCGAAAAGTTTCGGAGACAACGGAAGAGTTCCGGAGAGAGAACACTGAAAAAGTTTCGGTAAAACCGAAAAGTTGTTTCGGATAAAACCATTGATCCAAAAAGGTTTCGGCAAGCACCGGGAATGTTTTGGAGGTTGCCAGATTGGTCTGGTAATTTCTGGAATTTTTCTGGAGAAAAAACCGAAAAAAAAGTTTCGGAGCTGCCGGAGTTGTTTACCGGGTAAACAAAGATGGTTTTAAATTAAACCACCATACTGGAAATGTTCCAGAGCGCGTCCAAATAATTTTAGAGGGTGCCGGAAATGTTCTGGGACCTTCTGGAATTTTTCAGAAATAATAGTCGCGGAAAACATCTTGTCCCAGCCTGAGGGGACAAGATCCCACGGATCGTGGGGGCTGTTTTTGGGCTGTTTTTGGGGAGGGCCCCTTTGGGAGCAGCCCCCTTGTGGCTGGACAAAATGTTGGGGGGGGGCCCCATGGTGGGGGGCAGCCCCCACAAATGGTGGAGAGTGTTGGGAGGAAGGTCGGGCCCCATGGGGGAACACCATGGACAAGGGAACATGTTTTTCCCTTGTTTGGTGGGAACATGTTCTCCTTGTTTTGTGGGAACATGTTTTCCCCATGTTTAGTGGGCTGAATTTTCAGCCCCCTCCACCCCTTCCACCACTATATAAGGAGGAGGAGAGGTGCTCTCCAACTCCACTCCAACTCTCTCACACAAGCCATGCATGATCTGGCATTCTCTCTCCCTCCCACGAAATAGTTTCGTAGTGCCGAAAGGCTGTCTGGGTTCCGGTGGGAACTAGTTCTGGACGGCGAAGCCCTGCCGGATAGATGGCACCGTATGTGTGCAACCCCGTAGAGAGGTCGTAGTTTCGTCCTTTTGCCCGAGGGGCTGTTCGAGTGTCCTCCCGAAGGGCTGTCCGAGTGACGGTCCGAGTTCTGTGAGTCCTCCCGAAGGGCTGTCCACGACACCGTCCGGGGGACTGTCCGACCGCCTCCCGGAGGGCTGTCCGAGTGGCGGATGAGGGAGTACATCCTCGCGGTTGGGAGGTTGTAAATCCTAGCTGCGGGGATCTGCACCGACGATCGTCATCGACTCTACTTCCGCTGCGCTACGAGTCGGTAACGAAAATGATCAATCCTTGTATGCAGTCTCCATAGTGGTCCTGGGCTGGTGCGTAGGTCGGAAAATTTTTGTTTTCTACTGCGTTCCCCAACAGTGGCATCAAGAGCCGTGCTATGCGTAGATGCAGGTTGCGATCTAGAATACATAGTGATGTATGGGTGTTGCACAATATAATTAGGTAGTAGATGAGTTCTATTACTGAAAATTATTTGTGCGGGTAGCAGATGAAATCTGTTACCCGATATTCTTGTTGCTTCCCTGGAATTTGCATATTTCTGATCTTGATAACAGCATGGTGGAGTTTCAAAGTTCTGGCAATCCGCGATCCTGATTGATCAACGAAGTGCTAACAGTTCATTGAATTCCACCGTAGTTAAAAGGAAAGATGAAATTTCGCAGACAAAAGGGCAATGCAGATATGATCTGCACGGGGGTCATGCGTATGACGAAGTTTAGTATGGGGCTCGAGATTTTATTATCTCGGTTTTCATACACCCTGGAAAGTAAATCTAGCGACTTGAATTATCATACTTGATGATGGACGTTGGTAGCTTCGGTTTGTTTCGAAACCTTAGAAGCCACGAAAAACAAGTTTTTGCATGAACCGATTAGAGACGTCTAACTTGGTTTTGCAGGAGGGTTTACATGTGCATGTGATGTGGTATAGCGGTGCTCATAATAATTTGATTATGTATGAGATGACTATATAATGTAAATTGATTAACATGACCTGCGTGTCATGATTCGGCATGATGGCTGGAGCCATATGATTGCACTTTAAATGACCTGTGTGTCAACCTTGTGTAATGCATTATTTTATTTGCTATAGAGATAGCAATATTATCTGCTGCATCGACAAGGTGGTGGCAATCTTCGCGAAGGTGATCACCGACGTGAATGCCGAAGACGAAGGAATACAAGACTTCTCCGTCAGAAAGGGCTATACCATATCATGCTATTATGAATTGCCTGAGATGTTTATCCCTTATGTTGCACCCTTCTTGATTGCGCGGTAGTCGCTTTTATTAGGGTGATCTCTCACAAAAATATCAAGTAGTTAATGTTCTCCCAAGTGTAGCACCGTCACGGCACCTAACTTTTCGGGGTATCACATGCTAACATGGGTACGAACGATTAGGGATGTGTGAGGCGGGTGAGTTGAGACCTCGCAGCGAGATCACTTGGTTGTCTTGACGTTCAGGCATGAAAGTCATGAGCTTGGAACACACGCATCGAAAGATGAACAAGAGTCACATAGAGATGTGATTGGCAAGTTTGCCTACCGATTGAGATTTTCGTCATCAGTGATGCTACCATCAATGGCGTTGAATTGAAATGCGGATCTTGAATCACTCACAATCAATTATGAGAGATATTGATTTGAGTGGGAGCGCACTGTAGAATTAATTCTTTTAATTCTCAGTGCAATTAATTTTGAACACTGTCTAAGTGTGATTTGCATAATAGTTGTAGAATAATGGCTCGCATTTCCACCTTCCCTATTAAAATTGAATAGCTGTTAAATATCTGGTTAAAACTTTACGGTTGGTAACGTAATGTGAGGATTGTCCTCAAGAGTGCCGAGAAGGACTTTGTCCTATTGCATACTTTCGGTATTCTCTCGCTTATGCTATGGATCATGTGACTCTCATCCGTTGATCCAAAAGCTAGAATTCCATTTCAGTCAAGCGCAATATGTTTGTTTCCATGAGACCCAAACTTCGAAAGTTTGGATAGTTATGTGATATTCATGGAATCTGAAAATTATTTTCAGAGACAGACAAAGGCTAAAAGATATGAGATATCCAAAGCAATGTTTGTTTGCAAACTATTAGTAAAGGAGTTTACTATGCATTAGACTGATAAGAGAGGGATCCAGAAGAACGCCTGTCATATGATGAAAGGTGAATAAAACAACAACTTAAAGAGAAAGGAAGTGTCCGAAGGGTGTTAGTAAGACTTTCACGCCTAGGAAGTCCGGGGCTAACGCCACTCTTAAGTTCGGTGCTTTTTCTGAGAGTAGGAGAAATACTGAAAGTTAAACTGTTAGAAGTATAAAGGCAGAAAGAAAGAAGACTGGAATATCCAGCTCATGTATGAATGTCATACAAGTTTTTAATGTATATAAGGCTGGTCAAAGATATAGTCCTTGGGAATTATGATTAAATTGTTAATCACTGATTCTTGGGTATTGTGAGTTAAATCACAAAGATACCCGCTCGATTACATTTTGTTGCAACTCGATGTAAGAACTACTATGGCCTGAAAGACTAGCCAGGAATGAGGTTTAGGTATACACAGGGAACATAGTAAATGTTACTATACCTTCCATCGGTGTATTACTGTCTGTATTTATTTTCATAATTCATTTAGAGTTTCACAAACTCTAGCCCATTGCATAAGGTATCTTGCAAGAAGGTTGTTCATAAGAGAACTTTTGATGTTCGATGTTATGAATAACATAAGGGCCATACTTTCATTATGAATGAGATGTATGTTATGAATATTGATAATAATACATTACCTCTGGATTTACTTTCATAATTCATTTTAGAGTTTCATACACTCTAGCCCATTTCAAAATGTTTGTTGCAAAAGGGTTGTTCATAAAAGAACAATTGTTGTTCAATATTATGAATAACATGAAGGGTCGTGCTTCCATTCTCGATGGGATGTATGTTATGAATATTGATGGTAATATGATACATCCATAACACTGACGCTAAATGTCGTAAGACTTAAAGAATACCACACAAGTGTGGCACTGCATTTGGTCACATTGGAGAAACCCGCATGGATAAATTCCATTATGATGGATTTTGAAGTCGTTTGATTTTGAATCATCTGACACTTGCAACTTTCCTCCGAAAAGAGAAGTGACTGAAATACCGTTCACAGGCCATAAGGAACGGACAACAAACTTATTGGTGATCATACATTTGATGTGTGTAGTCCGATAAAGGTTGTTGCAAGTAGTGGATTTATCTATCTTCAGAAATGACTCAAGTAGATATGTGGATATTTACTTGATGAGACGTAAGTCTGGATCTTTTGAAATCATTCGAAAGGTTTTCAAATATGAAGTAGAAGTTATTGTAACAAGAAAATTATGTTTCTACAATTCGATTGCAGAAAGAAATATTTGAGTTACAAGTTTAGCGAATGTGTGATGAGTTGTGAAAGGGGTTTCATAACTTGCACCTCGCGGAACACCACTGCAAGTGGAAAGTCCGTGAAGATGTAATCGAACCATTTATGACATGGTAAGATCAAAGATGACATAAATAAATTTGCCATTATCCCTTTTAAAAGGTGATGCTTTAGAGACTGCGGCTTTTACACTGAAAAGAGCTCCATCAGGTCTGTTGAAATGACACCATGGTATGGTACGCCCAACCATGTTATATCTTTTCTTAACATTTGGAATATGGGGCTTGTGTAAAAGGTTACAAACCTATTCCAAATCAGACAAGTGCTACTTTGTAGGTTATCCCAAGTCATTGGGTATTCCCCCACCACTATACCGAGGCAAAAGTTTTTGCCACAAAATGGTATGCTTTTTGAAGAAAATGGTTCTTTGAAAAAGGTGAGTGGCAGAATAGTGCAACTCGACGAGATAAACAGTATCTTCGCCATCAGATCAAAGGAAAGAGACCTTGGAAGTAATTCCGGAGTTTCCTACTGCGACTGATACGGAAGTCTCTACAATAAAATGTATGGACTTCGGTCAAACTTGCAGCTGAACCACGTAGGCAAGGCTCGTGCAAACCTCTCAGGTGCGCAAACGAGATATTGTTGTTAGACAACAGTATACCTACGATACACAAGGAAGCGTTGATGGGCCCTGACTCCGGAATTGGCTAAATGCCAATACAATCCGAGATAGTTTCCATATAAGTGATTCAAGATTAAAACCTTGATACACCTTTCGGAAGACTTAGAGTCTGACGAATATTTATGGAACTATAACTGATACGAATAAAAATGTTTTATCCATAAAGCTCGACTTGTTGCAATATACAAGTTCAAGGAGTTGACTACGATGAGGTTGCTTCACCGTAGCGATGCTTAAAGTCGGTTCGGGTTGAACTAGCAATTAATACATATTTCATATCATGAGATATAAAACAATGAAAGACAAAAGGATTTCCATCTGATGGAAATGAAACCAAGGACTTGCATGTGTTACAGTCCAAGGTATTTTGTCAATCCAGAGGATGCTAGTAAGTATGCAAACTTCAGAGTTCCAGCAATGGACAGAAGAGAGCAAAATAGAGTTGGAATCTTCGTGTTTTGTTGAAATAGTCAAAGGGGTTTGACTTCATCAATGGGTAACGAAGATGCTTATGATTCAAGAAAGTAAGTGGGAGCATAATAATATTTCTAGAAACGTTGTGTGCTTGACACATTGTTAATTGGAAATAAATTTCTTGACACGAATTAGGACTTCATTTAAAAATAGTTTTTTGATGAAGTGCTTGGGCTAAATAGCCTTTATATTAGGCATGATGATCTATGGAGATAGATTTACCTAATGGGGCTGAGCAAAGATACATATTGACAAAATGCTAAAACCTTTTAGCATTAAAAACGTCAAGGAGTGATTCTTGCCGAAGTCACATGGAAAGAGTTTTTGCAAGACTCGGTGTCCCAAAACACTAATGAGCAAAATACATGATGGAGATTCCACACACTCTTGTGTTTGGATTAATCATGTATTCCATGGTATGTAAAACAACCAGATATGTCCAATACTCCAAAGTTGTTGCGAGTATAGATACCAAAGTGATCAAAAGTATTGATCAAGGGACAACAGTGAAAAAGGGTCATTGAGTACTATAGTAGCACTGATGACAAGTTTTCTCGCAAGTAGAGATCATGAAGAGTTCGTTGTAAAAGGTTACATCGATACAGTCTTCATCATTTCTCCATGCGATTTTCGATTTAAATTGACGGTTTTGTGTAACACACAATATGGTGGCACAGTTAGTTGGAATTTGTTCAAACAAGTTACTGTGGCGAATTCTATAACAGAGGCGAAGTATGTTGCCGCTTTTAAAAGCGATAAAGAAGATGTTGAATCATATAGTTCATTCATGAACTTAGTATGGTTCCAAGATGGCTTTTGTCAATGGGACACTACTGCAGGTAGTTGCTCCATGACTCAGTCTGAGGAATCCAGGTTCGACCTGTGATTCACATACATACAAAACCAAGTCCACACAAAATATGAATTTTGTGAAAGCGTGAAAACGCGAGGATATGCAAAGATACACACGGAGCTGAAGTCGTCAGATCCGTTGGACATCAGGCTATACCACAAGCGAAACATATTTACACCAGTGTGCCACAGTTGTAAAGTGCATTAGCATTAACTAGATTATTGACTCTAGTGCAAGTGGGAGTCTGTAGGAGATATGCCCTAGAGGCAATAATAAATGTTATTATTTATCTCCATGCTCATTATTATGTTTATGTTCCATGCTATAACTGCTATGGTTCTCGAGTCTGCAATAACCACGAGGCTCGGAGGAAGACTCATATGCACGTGTGGAATAATAAACGGTAAAATGTATTCCTAGTCAAGCCTCTATGACTGGCTCAAGTGTTGCATGATGGTTCTGTTTTCCTGATCATGGGCATGTCTATGCCAGCAACTTTGAGGGCACAATGTTAGAAGAACATTTGTGTTGAATCGACCCGTATTGATGTTATGCTATGAGATACATTCGTCATGAGTTAATGGTTAATAACACAGAGATAGTTAACGTTTGCATGATTCCTCAGACCATGAGAGTATCGAGTTTCTTCATGCTTGATTCATGAACTTTGGGGTTTGTTAAACGTCATCCGTAAATGGATGGCTATTACGGCGGCTTACGGGTTCATGGGAAAGTATGTCAAGTAACTTGATAGCTCAAGATTGGGATTTGCTCCTCCGACGGTGGAGAGATATCTCTGGGCCCTCTCGGTGTTACGGTATCCATCATCGTCTGGCCAGACACTTTGTGATTTGATCACGGGGATGCCGGAACACGGTAACGAGAAAAGAGAACAATACCGGTAACGAGGTAACTAGCATAGTGGACAAGTTGTTGATCCATGGGAATGCCAACATGTCTCACCTCGGGTATTTGTAACATATCGTGAAGCAACAGGAATAGCACACGGCAACTGGAGGTTCACTCGAATATTCATTCGTGTGGGTATAGCGGTCAATATGGGTGTCCACGGCTCCGATGTTGATCATTGATCGGAAGGTGTTCCGTGTCATGTCTATACTTCACCGAACCTATAGGGTCACACGCTTAAGGGTCATCTATCTATTGAACGCTAGACAGGGAGTCTGAGAGAAAATCACCGAAAAGTTTCGGAGACAACGGAAGAGTTCCGGAGAGAGAACACTGAAAAAGTTTCGGTAAAACCGAAAAGTTGTTTCGGATAAAACCATTGATCCAAAAAGGTTTCGGCAAGCACCGGGAATGTTTTGGAGGTTGCCAGATTGGTCTGGTAATTTCTGGAATTTTTCTGGAGAAAAAACCGAAAAAAAAGTTTCGGAGCTGCCGGAGTTGTTTACCGGGTAAACAAAGATGGTTTTAAATTAAACCACCATACTGGAAATGTTCCAGAGCGCGTCCAGATAATTTTAGAGGGTGCCAGAAATGTTCTGGGACCTTCTGGAATTTTTCAGAAATAATAGTCGCGGAAAACATCTTGTCCCAGCGTGAGGGGACAAGATCCCACGGATCGTGGGGGCTGTTTTTGGGCTGTTTTTGGGGGGGCCCCCTTTGGGAGCAGCCCCCTTGTGGCTGGACAAAATGTTGGGGGGGGCCCCCATGGTGGGGGGCAGCCCCCACAAATGGTGGAGAGTGTTGGGAGGAAGGTGGGGCCCCATGGGGGAACACCATGGACAAGGGAACATGTTTTTCCCTTGTTTGGTGGGAACATGTTCTCCTTGTTTTGTGGGAACATGTTTTCCCCATGTTTAGTGGGCTGAATTTTCAGCCCCCTCCACCCCTTCCACCACTATATAAGGAGGAGGAGAGGTGCTCTCCAACTCCACTCCAACTCTCTCACACAAGCCATGCATGATCTGGCGTTCTCTCTCCCTCCCACGAAATAGTTTCGTAGTGCCGAAAGGCTGTCTGGGTTCCGGTGGGAACTAGTTCTGGACGGCGAAGCCCTGCCGGATAGATGGCACCGTATGTGTGCAACCCCGTAGAGAGGTCGTAGTTTCATCCTTTTTCCCGAGGGGCTGTTCGAGTGTCCTCCCGAAGGGCTGTCCGAGTGACGGTCCGAGTTCTGTGAGTCCTCCCGAAGGGCTGTCCACGACACCGTCCGGGGGACTGTCCGACCGCCTCCCGGAGGGCTGTCCGAGTGGCGGATGAGGGAGTACATCCTCGCGGTTGGGAGGTTGTAAATCCTAGCTGCGGGGATCTGCACCGACGATCGTCATCGACTCTACTTCCGCTGCGCTACGAGTCGGTAACGAAAATGATCAAACCTTGTATGCAGTCTCCATAGTGGTCCTGGGCTGGTGCGTAGGTCGGAAAATTTTTGTTTTCTGCTGCGTTACCCAACACGTGCTTCACAGACACTGACTTCCACCGCATCAGGTGCGCTTCACCGACACCATCTTCCACCTCACCGGGGCTACTTCACTGAGAACATCATCGCACCTCCACCCCCCCCCCCCCGACGCCGTTGGTGCTTCACCAACAGCCTCATCCACCGCATCGTAGGGCTCCGCTACCGCTCGAGATCTGCATCCGTACGCGGCCAGCCAATGCCAGCACATCCTCAACGGCTCTGAAGTGACCCGCACTCTAGCTAGGCGAGTATGCCCAAACGTCGGCCCGAACTAGGTATCCACATATCACTCCCTTGTGCATTGTTCCGATGATGTTTGGATATCCCTTTACTGCTCTCTTAGCTTGCACGCCTATGCAACTCTGACTTTAACTCTTATTTCTTCTGGAGATATCATCTAAAACAAGCAAAACCATTTTTTAGCGAAGCATGACGACGCTACGGGATCTGGTACACATCCTGCAGGCCGGTATAACCTTGTAAGTACCTGTCCTCGGGTACAATAGCAAGGTCGATTCCTCTCATTTGATCAACCATTCGTCGTATAAAAAATGCAGAGGGGGATGCAAGGAGCACAAGGCCTGCACATCCAAGCAAGTGGTAACATGGACTTGTACATGGAACATCCCAAGCGCAAGCAGAGCTGTAGTGAGCCTGTACAACGAGCTAGCGTAAGTCCCTGCATTTCATTTAATTCGTACTGGCCTGTGTGTATGATTTGTGTGCAGTGGCGGATCCACGAATTCAAGTTACCAGGGGCAAAAATTTAAATTAAAAAATACGAAGGCACTTGCACTCCGAAAATCAACATAACTTGAGAAATGTGAAGCTACATGCACTTTGAAAACCAGCTAATGACCCAAAGTAGTTCCAGATTATTAAACACTAAATGATGTAAGCACCAAAAAACACAAAATGCAACATGGTGTACAAGGACTACTAACATGGACTATACCTGCTTGAATTATTCGTTCTCTGGCCCAAAATATCCAAGTGTAATTGCACCTATAACCAGTGCGCAAACTGCATATCAATATATCTATCCTGCACAAGTATGCCAATAATTTCAAACAACAGATTAGAAAAGTATTTATGCTAGGTTGTCATGATACGGGGACTTTCTGGTAGATGGCCTCGACGTTTCTCAAGACATGAAAATGTACTATAATTTGCTTGTCATCAATTCCTGCAAATCACTATCTCTCTCTCAACATAGCAGATCATCATTAGACACTAAATCCTTCAATGGGAGCTTGCAAAATGCTTGCAGATCCCTCATTAGACCCTATATGTTCATCACCAGGAGCATGTAAATTGTTTGAATCAAATCCTTCATTAGCAGTCTGTTCATTAGACACTTCAGGCTCAAGAACAACATGAGCTTGTATGTTTGCATCGGAAACTTGATTAGACACATCGTGTTCAGTCAGTTCAGTATTGATTAGGGGAGTTATAAAATAAGCAGAAACTGATTTCATTTTCTTATAGATTCCCTACATACAAGCAGTTTTACAACACCGCCAGGTTTAACTATTGGCCAGAAATTGAACAGTTGAATTAGATATAACCAGGGATGTGATGTACCTGCTCGTTGCGCATGCTGCTCTTGCAAGCTGCGACTGTCCATTTGTGCAAGCTTGATGCCATGCCCGTGCTGCCGCCACTGCCTCCCACTCAGGCTACACCCAGGGTTGGATCTTCACCTTCTTGTCCTTCCATTCGGTTGAAGCCCGGCGACCGGCATCCAATGAGGGCGCGAGGAAGTGATGTGTTGGTCTGTCCAGCGGCGGCTAGGTTTGGAGCAAACCAGACTTGAGGCTGGAGTGAACGAATTGGAGATTTTTCCTGCTGTCGATCGATATGGGAGGCGCTCGTTTGGGCCGTGAGCCTGCTATAGGGCCTGCCATGCACTTACGTTATTGGCCCATCCAAATTGAAACATTTTTCTTCATTTTTTACATTGCCTGCTCGTGCGCTGGGATGAACAAAACTAGCCTGGGCCAACCTGGACAACTCAAACTAGGTGCGCACTTTCCAGCCACCCGAGGCGGCCACCCATACCAGCCCCTACGGTGGCGTCACCCCTTTTTGCGTGTATGATTGGCATAGTGAAAAATATTCCAGTGGCACTTTTGATTTACCCACAGAATGGTCGAATTGCTTGTTTCTATGAACTGAGTTCGCCAATAATGTGAAGGATGCCAGTCTTTTCATCCTATTGGTAGATTTCTTAGATCTCGATATGCCAAATGTAATCGCATGAAATATACAGTAAAAGCCAGTGTGATGTGTGTTCCTACGTCCTCATATAACATATCAAGGACGCACCATCTTATCAGATTAACCATTCGACTTACCAATGCAGTTTGGGAAGAAAGAAGTATTGGGACTTTGTATCCAAGCAATTGATGCCATGGACTCCTTCATAGAACCTTGTAAGCGAAAAAGAAGTTGCAGTGTGCCTGTACAAACAGCTAGCGTAAGTTCAGTTACCTGCTTCTCGGAATTTTAGATAGCCACTGGTTGCAAAATTGTTCAATTACGTTGCTTGGCTTAATTTAGTTTGCTACTGATTACATAATGCCATAGCCCGTTAATCCTATTATAGACTGCGCCTAACTATGTGTTTGATACTTACTGTTAAGAATTACCTGTTTGCCTGAACTTAAATAGCTACTTAAGCACGTAGATAGCTAGTCATATGTACTTCTAGGGTGCAGCAAAATTCATGTGTAATTTACGTTCTGATACCCTGTTTGTTTAAATGGTTTGCTGTTATCACTTGTAGCACTAGTAATGTTTGCATGTTCATAGACAGACAACTGTCAGGTTTATATAAGGGACAACGTCTTTTTAACACACACATATATATAGAGTAGCACTATTCTGATCCTGGGATCAGAATAACTATTTGGATCACGACGGGCTCTATAAGGAGCGCGAGCGGTGTTGCCGAACTCCCGCAACTATAGCGACAAAAAAAACACCCACCCCCGATCTCATCACCACCAAACTCCTGCCCCGCCCTAGACCCACCTCCCCCGCGCCGCCACGCGACCTCCCCGACTCCCACGCCGCCGCCCGACCTCCCGAGATCCCTCGCCGCCGTGTGACATCCTGCACGCCCCGCCGCCGCCTACCACAAACGCTGCCGTGGCCGGACCCCGCCTCCTGCAACCCCGCAGTAGGCCTCCTCCCGGGACCCAGCCCCCGGTCTCCTTGCGCGGACCCACCTTCCTCTCTAGCCGCATGAGCCGTCGCGGCGCCCCCCAGCGCCCACGCACCGCTGCCCTCACTTTCCTCCCCCGACAGCAAGTGCCGCCACCCCCACCTCCCACGCCCCCCTCCCCGGTGCTCCCCACCGGCGAGCCCAATGCCTAGCTCCACTGCTCCCTACGACGGCCGTCTCTCCTGCTGCTCGTCACCGACCACGACGGAGCGACCATGCAGAGATTTTGTAGCAGTTCAGGCTCTGAAAAAGTGGCACGTCGAGAGATTTGTCCTCCGCCTGCGCGGATGCTGGCTACCGCAACATGGAGCAAGGGCCTCCCCGGCCTGCGGCTTTCACCAACTACTACGGAGTCGCACCGCAGCCGCTGCTGTTCACGGGTTCGGGATGATTCCAGCCATTAAAAACTGGCTGCAGCTCGTCTGCAAGCTCACTGCCTCCACCCTGGTGCTCCGCCTCATCTTCCGAGGATGCACAAGTTCCGTGGCCAAAATGGGACGAGCTACAGCAGCATCCGTACTGCTACTAGTAATGCGATCTAGTGAGGAAAGAAAATTAAGCTGAAAGTTTAGAGATCCCCCTGCTGAAAGTTCAGACAGAAATAGACAGACAAAGTTGTATGTTTCATGATATGTGTGCATGGTGAGTGGATAGGAAAAGAAAATGAAGTTGTGGTGGAGAAAGAGGCCACCGCTTCTCACGTGGCCATCCAGTTACTCCACTTCTCAAGTACCATTATTATATTACTCTTAATCTAACTTACTAAGGAGAATATACTACTTTATAACTCGAGCCTAATGCAAAGAAATTGTATTGTAAGGAAAAACGTGCATGCATTAGTGCATGTGGTTTGTTGATAGAGTGCGTGCACTAGCTGTGTGTGCGTGTTCAAAATTAATAAAATTCGAGAGTTCTAAAAAAGTGTTATGGGTGTACAATTTTTCCCATGGATTTTCTAGTTATTGAAAGAAGATAACCAACAAGATCAAATTAAAACAAAAGCAGCTCAATATTGGTAAAACAACATATAATTTTCAGCGTTGCTAAAAAAGCCCAAGAAGGTCGAATTAAAATAACACAGCAGTTCGAATAATTTATAAAAAAGGATTTCCTCGGTTTCTAGAAGAAAAAAACCTAGAAGTTCAAATTTAAATAATGGAGCGGTTCGATGTTTATTAACAAAAAACAGTTTTTTCTCGTTGCTAAAGAATAAAACCAATAAGTTTGAATGAAAATAATCGAGAAGATCAAATGTTTATAAAAAAACTCATATTTTCCCTATTTCTACAAAACTAAAAGTAAGAAGTTCATATTTAAAAAAGAGAGCAGGTCGATGTTTATTAAAAAAATGGATTTCCTGTTTCTTAAAATAATAACCAAGCAGTTCAAACTAAAATAACAGAGGAGTTCGATGTTTACTATACAAAATAATGGGGGTTAGAAGTTACCTAAAAATGTCGGCGTAGTTCAAATGTGAAACACACAACACTCCAACTACTGTGTGGAGTTTGTTTCATATGAGAATAAAAAAGGTAAAGTCTGGAACATTTGCTGCTAGAAGTTCAGGTGCACTGCTCGGGAATGTTCAAAAATTCTTGTAAGAGAGATTCATCATATATTTACATGTTCAAAACACAGAAAAATGGTGTTGTTTTTGGTATTTCTAAAGAAATATCTCTCAACCAATTACATTTTTTTAAATGCTCCACATGAAATATATTGTTGTTTTCAGAAATAGAAGTTCAAATTTAAATAACGGAGAAGTTTGATGTTTATTACAACACTAGGCTTTCAAAAAAATAAAAATTGATTTTCCCTTGTTACTAAAAGAATGAAATCAAGATGTTCAAACTAAAATAACGGATTAGTTCCATGTATACAAAAAACTCAAATTCACCATGATCCTAGGAATAATAAAAGTATGAAGTTCAATTTCTTTTAAAAATGTGCAACATTTCTTTAAAAATCATTTTTTTTCATTTCCTAAGAATAAAACTAAGAAGTTCATATTAAAAAAACAGAGAAGTTTGACGTTTATAAAAACTCAGATTTTTATAAACCGATAAAAAACCAACAAGTTTGAATTAAATTAACATACCAATTCAAAAAAGCCTAAAAAGCAAGAATTCCAAATTATAAAAATAGAGAAATTCAATATTTATAAAAAAACTCAGGTTTTCCTTGTTACTAAAGAATAAAATGAAGAAGTTCAATTTAAAATAAGGGAGTAGTTTGATGTATACAGAAAACTCAAATGCTTCCCGTTTCTAGAAAAAAAAGAGTATGAAGTTCAATTTCGAAAAAAAAATGTTTGATGCTTATTTAAAAACATTTTTTTAAGAATACTTGGCCGAAGTTCAACGTGAAAATAGCGAGCAGTTCAACTACTATACGGAATGCGTTTCGGATGAGAATAAAATAATACAAAACTAAAAGCCTAAAATGTTTGTTGCAAGAAGTTCACGTGCTCCACGCTGCATGGTTCAAAAATTATATTACGAGACGTCCAACCTGCAATTACATGTTAAAAAAGAGACAAAAAACAACAACATTTTTGCCATTTTTAGAACTGCTCTCAAATGGCAACGAATTTGTAACACCTGTATACATGACAAAGTTGCTCCTATTCATAAGCTTTCCTACGGTATATTATATGCTACATTCCGATGTACGGTTTAAAAGTTTCATGTATACCAATTAAAACACGTTTTTATGTTTTGAAAAAAAATCTTTTGAACCGTCACGAGTGAGAAAAAATGATCAACACGGGAAAGTTACATGTTTTCAATAGATTTCCATCACTATATCATTTGCCAAATTCTGGTAAGTGGTTGGGGAGTTACGGGTAAAAAACAACACGTGAAAACTAGAGTGAAGTTCAAACAGAACTGCTCGAGAAGTTCAACATCTTCACGCAGTGCATTTTCGAAGACTCTGTTTTTGCGATGAAGGCAGAACGCATGATCTCAGCAGTTCAGATTGATAACTGCCAAAAGTTCACGTACTACACGGTGTGCATTTTGTATTAAAAAAAGAATGAAAAAGTAAAGGCTAAAAAATTTATTGCTAGAAGTTCAAGTGCTCGGCCCGAGAAAGTTAAAAAAATCTTGTGAGAGAGGTTAAACAAAAATACGTGACATAAGTTCAAGGTGAAAACAACAGGAAGTTCAACTACTACACGGAATGCGTTTCAAATAAGAAATATAAGAATAGAAAACAAAAAGCTTAAAAGGTTTGTTGCAAGAAGTTCACATGCTCCTCTTGGTGCAGTTCGAGATCTCTAGTGCAAGCCGTCCAACCTTTAATTACATGTTAAAAACAAGTAAAAACGATGTTGTTTTTGCCATTTTTAATACTGCTCTCAAACGGCAACGAATTTGTAACGGTTGTCTTGATGAAAATGTTTCTCCTATTCATAAGCTTTCCAACGGTATATTATATGCTACATTACGATAAATGGTTTAAAAGTTTTATGTATACCGTTAAAAACACATTTTTACGCATTCAAAAAAATATTTTGAACCGTCGCCAGTATGAAAAAAATGATCAACACGAAAAACTTGCGTGTTTTCAACAGCTTTCAATCGGTATACCATTTGCTCAATTCTGGTAATTGGTTGGGGAGTTACAGGCAAAAAATAGCACGTAAAAAATAGAGTGAAGTTCAAACAGACATGCCCCAGAAGTTCAACTACTTCATGCAGTGCATTTCCTTTAGCGATGAAGGCAGAAATCATGATCTCGCCATTTTCTAAATTACTTGAAAATGGCAGGAATATCATTTGTGTAAGTTCAAGTCCTCGGTCGGAGAAAGTTAAAAAAATTATTGTGAGAGAGGTTTGTACAAAAGGAATATCATTTGTGTAACACTGACGAATGGATGAGAAAATTACAAACAAAAATACATCACAGAAGTTCAATGTGAAAGCAGCAGGAAGTTCAACTACTACACTGAATGAATTTCAGATGAAAAACTTTTAAAACCGCCGCGAGTATGAAAAAATGATCAACACGGGAAAGTTGCATGTTTACAGCAGCTTTCCATCGGTATATCACTTGCGCAATTCCGTTGAGTGGATGGAGAGCTACGAGCAAAAAAAGCACGTGAAAAACAGAGTGAACTTCAAGTAGACATGCCGAGAAGTTCAAGTTCTTCACGCGGTGCATTTTCGAAGAATCTGTTTCGCGATAAAGGCAGAACAAATGATCTCGTTGTTTTCAAAATTACTTGAAAACGGCTAGGAATCAGAGAAAACCATCAACATGAAAAAGTTTCGCATTTTCTGTAGCTTTTCAACGGTATATTATTCACCCCATTCCGATAAAGTTTGTACAAATTATGGCGAAAATACGTTTTTAGCCATTTTCAAAATTGTCTTAAAACCATAAGGAATTGGGAGAAACAATGTATACCAAAAAGTTTCGCATTTCCTCAAGTTTTCCAACGCCATATCATTTGCTGCATTCAGACGTACGGTTAAAAAATTAGCTCGAAAATATGAACTCGGTGGAACTTGTACCGTTTTCTAAATTACTTTTAAACCGTTCAAAATTAGAAAAAACTTTCGACATGAAAAAGTAGCGCATTTTCATAAGCTTTCCAACGCCATATCATTTGCCTCAATTGTATTAGCCGTTTAGAAATGGCGTAGAAAATACGAACTCAGCTGTTCGGTTTGCTAAATTTTACGATTTTCCAACATACTCTTTAATCGTAGGGAATTAGAGAAAACTTTCAACATGTGGAAGGAGCAGTTTTGCAGCAGCTTTCCAACACCATATTATTTTCCTCATTCCGATAAACGGTTTAGAAATGCAATCGAAAATACGATTCACATTTTTTGTCTGAAGAAAAAATGGTTTTCAAAACTGCTCTTAAACCACTTACATTTTGCCAAAAATTTAACTTGGGTCATGATACTCATGTCCATAGCTTTCCAACGGTATATCACAAGCCCCATTTGGGCAATGTTTGCGGAAGTTCAACCTAGCACTGGGGGAAGTTCAGGTCGAACAACTCAGGCAGTAAAACTACAACAGACACATGTTCATCACGACCCGAGAGCAAATCCGCCAACGAGCGAGATTCCTATTTAAAACAGGCATTTAGTTGCTAAAAACCATTTACAGATCACACTTACATCACATAGAACACGACTGACCAGAATAATTCGCGCGGGGAGACATGGTTGCGAAGATAGCCCGAAGGTCTGGTTCCTATAGAGGGAAGTTCAGGTTGTGTAACTCAGGAAGTTCAGGTTGTGATCAGAATAATATTCTGATCCCGTGATCAGAATAGTGTTTATATATATATATATGTGTGTGTGTGTGTGTCGGAATCATTTTGCTTACATCAAAGATATTTACAGATATCTGTGTTGCTGGTAAACAGTACCGACTTGTTACTTTAATACATTGCCAAGAACTTGTTAGTTTTACTAGTTCATGTGTAATTAAATACGTTGCCAAAACTGGTTAGTTTTACTAGTTTGATGTTAGTTTCTTATGGCTCTTGCAACACTTTATTTATGATTGCTAACATTCAAGTTTGCAGGATCCATCTGAAACTCCGTTGGCACAACATGTATGTTTTCAAAAACTTCCTTGTTTACCTGGTTTGCTGCTGTAACTTGTTGCTGTAATCATCTTACCAACTTCAAGTTTTCAGGATCCAATTGGAAGTCCAATTGCACAGCAGGTACATTTTCAAAATATATATTTGTTTAACAGGTTAGCTGCTGTAACTTGTTGCTCCAATCAAGTTACTGACTACTCAACTTTTCAGGATCCAAGAGAAACTCCAATGCCACATAAGGTTCCTTTTGCAAAACTTGTTTGTTTAACTGCTTTGCTGCTGCAACCGGTTGCTCTAATCACGTTACTGGCTACTCAACTTTTCAGGATCCAAGAGAAACTCCAATGCCACAATAGGTACCTTTTGCAAAACTTGTTTGTTTAACTGCTTTGCTGCTGCCACTAGTTACAATGATGTTAATAACTACTTTTCAGCATCCAATCGAAAATCTTTAATTCCTTGTTTGTTTAACTGGTTTGCTGTTCTAACACCTAGTTGAGATGTTTTGCTAACTTCAACTTTTCCGAATCCAATCGGAACTTTAATGGCAAAACAGGTTAGCCCCATGGATGTTGTATCATCCCACAGTAGTGGCACCGGCCCAATCATGCGTCATGAATTGCCAACTGCTGATGCTCTAGAGGCTAAACTGTTGGTAGAAAGAGATTCCGCTTCTGCACTTAGAGATGAAGTTGACATGTTGAGGAAGCAAGCAGCACAATCACAAGCAGTACTCAAGACAACCATTAAATATTTTGTGGATTTCAAAATGAAGCAAGCTGAGACTGATCACATTGTTAAGGTCCCGAAGGAAAACAGGAAATTAAATTCCCACTTGGTAAATCATAGGTGAAATGTTTTTTCCATCGTTGAATAACCTTTGTGTTGTTTGTTCATGTAATCGATCAAACCATTTGTTTTAGAGATCATGTAATAATTGTTTTTTGTTTTTTGGTTTGTAATTTTTTTAGCACGAGTCTGTATTAATTGATAAGACTCTGAGACATTTCATTTTGATTGCTATGCCAGACCTACAAATATGCCAATCGGGTTGAATGTGCATTCAATAATAATAGTAGTATAAATGGTCCTTAATTGGCATGCATCTGAAAGGGCCAAGATGCTGTACTAGCTTTGCTAAAAAAACGATGCTCTTCTAGCCAAAAAAGTACAGCGGCCTGGCTTATGTATGTTAGTTAATATTATTGATCCATATACTCTATAAGTGTTTATATGTCTGTTAGTTTTGTACATTATTGGTTGATTGACTCAGTATTTAGAATCTTGAGACATCGCTTGTGTACATATCTAAATGGGAGTACACTATATACTGCGTGTGTGTTACACTTGAGTTGCACATAAAGTGGTTTCAAATATTCAAATTCACCTTAAACTGAATTCTACCTTCTGAATTCGAGTATCGACATTTGTAAATCATATTCATATATGATAGTGGAATACATCTTTGTTGTGCTTTTGAAGATATATAAAAAAACATAGAATGATTTATAAAGATCCGTATAAGAATACAAAATGGATTCGAATTTAGTTGCCAGTGTAAACGTGAATGCTTATTGTCCCAAAATTTGAAAGAAGCGGCAAAATATCCACTCCCACATCGGCTACCCGAAGCCAGTGTTTGCGAGATGGAAATTACTGTCTACCCCTTACACGGATAATCCATCGGCCTTATTTCCACTGCTCTCAATAGGGGTAGGTTAGTAACTTCAATTAGATGTGACACGACCGCCTCTGAGCCCATTCAGACACGGTGGGCACCAAACGTGGGTGACAAAACACATTTGATTCAAGCTCGTCTGAAAGACCACTGTCTCTCCCTCCATTTCCCCATTCATACACGGTGGGCGGAAAAACAAACTCGACTCGGCCGAAATCGATGCAGGCAAATATTTTTAATAGGGGCAGGTTTGTAACTTCACTCAGACGTGATACAACCGCCGTACCTGTCAGCCCTGTTCATACACCGCGGGCGCCAACCGTGGGCGCCAAAACACCCTCTCCTCGCCGAAAATCACTCTGGCATATATTGGGGAGATGCGAGATTACTGCCCTATCCCCAACTGATGAAACGTCCAAATTTTAAACGGGGGCTAAGTTCGTATCTTTCCCATATTTCAGACAGGCGCGTCCCAAAAACATGGTTCCCCGTACCTCTCCCTCCATTTTCCCATTCATACACCGTCCGCGCTAGAACACCATCCCCACACCAGCCTCCTCTGTTCGCCACCCCATCCATCGCCGCCATCCTCCACCCCGCCGCCGTCCTCCACCATGCCGGAGCGCCTACCAAGACCGTGTCGTCCACTTCTAGAGATGGACGTTTCTCATCCACGGCGACAGACCAGGAGCCTTGCATCGCGTCCTCTCGCTTCATCGGCGCTGTCGTCCTCCTTGCCGGGGCCGCTCCCACGACCTTCTCATCCACCGCAACAGGAATTATCCCCCGATGCACCCGTCTACCATCGCAGATCTACTTCAACACCACCGATAGCCATCGCACCCCCGATGCCTACACGGCGCCGCAAGAGAGGTGGGACTACTTCATATCTGCTCAACTTTTTGATCTCAACCAGAAAATAGATCTTAACTTGGTTATTGTACTTTCTTTTCAGCTCTTAGAATTTAGTTCTTAGTTCAAAGCAAACAATGGTTGCTAAATAGCATTTCTGCGGTTTGCAGCTTCAAATCTGCCATGGCACAGTCATAATAGGGTTTAATTGATCATGGTTAGGGTTTCCCCCCTTTTATGATCACTATACGATCAGCCTACGTGCTTTGTGTCATAATAGCACTGCTCCACCCATCAAGCTAAACAAGCTTAGTTGTTCAAATACGAATCTGATATTATTAAAACATAGTCATTTAATTGGTCAGCTAAATGTTCCTAATTTAGTTTCGAAATGCATGTATGCCTTTGGGGTGTGGATCTACAGGGTGCCCACGGTGGGCCGGCTGCCCACCCTGGGATTTTGTGTCGGCCCAGACCTCGATTCCCCTCTCTTCTGCTGCGCTTCTGATCTCTACTCGCCCCCAGCCGCCTGCCTCACCGGCGACTTGCCGTCCCCGGATGGCATGACTCTAGGAGGAGACGCTGGACTAACAGGAGGTCAGGAGCCGCTCGCCCAACAGCGTCACCGATGCCCGAGCGTGCTGCCGTGCCTACCTTCCCAGTCCGTTCAGGGCACAGGCGTGTAGAACCCACTAAGCCAACCTGATTTATCCCGAGGTACATCCTCAACACTCACCATCTATTCCTCATCACCCATTTTCTAATTGATTCATTACTCATTAGGCAGGACTGTCATTAGGGTTTGTTGTGTACTGAGTGCTACCTACACTTAATGGTTCAGATATTTCAGTAATCTTTTGTACCTGTGAGGTTCACAGGGTTTCAAAATTTCGGCCCTAGGAACAGACACTAGTCATGTTGGATTGTTGGTCATAGTGACATTGACCCAGATTGCTACTGCAGGCCAGGTTTGTTGACAATTTTACTTGTCTTTCTTACTCATTCAATAGGATATCCAATTATTCACATCGATTAGTTGCAAACAATAAGTGCTAGACCAACTTCTTGATTCATATTTTGGATGGTCTCTTACTGCAGTTACAATTCTGCATACTTGTCCTAGTAAGCTCACAAGTAATGATTGATTCACTACCTCTATGCCTGCCTTGTCATATTTGTTGTCAATATTATTTTAGGGTGGACCACCCTGTTTCAAAATACTAGAACCGCAGACATGAGTGAATAGTATTTCTCTGTGTGATCTCTTCCATCATGTGTGGGCAACGAAGACTACATTGTACAGAAAGAAAGTGGCATATCCACCTTTTACATAGACTACGACCTTTTACATGGAATACAATCTGCCTACTTGCTTTGTGTCGCACTACCAGCACTCCACCCTTGAAGCTAAACATTATGCCACTCATAATTCTTTAGTTTATTTGTTCAAATACGAACTTGATATGATTCTAATGTTCCTACTTCAGTTTAGAAATGTGTGTCCGCCTGTTATGGAGACATAAGAGGTTTGTATTTCTGTGTGTGGTCTGGTCAACACAGTTGGGGGATGAACTTTGTATACGCATGGGTTTGTAGGGAGACACTCTCTGAGTTGAATCCGCAATGCATTCCATAGATAATCTGACTACTTTTTATGTTTTCATGAATCTCATATACTGAACAGCATCATAATGATTATGAGCTTGCACGCATGAAAAGAATAAAGCAGAACAATGCAATGGTTGTCAAACTTGGCATTAAGGGACTGAAATCAAGTTTGGATGCAATGAAATGCAAACACTCTCCACCTATAGATTCGTGTTTAGAATATGATCCTAACAATGATTCTGAGCTAGAGGGAGACCTAAGTCAATGCAGCTCCCTAGTGGAGGAGTCAGAGGTAGATGCCCTATCTTATTCACCCATAAAGGTGTTTGCTCTAACTTTCCAAGTTTCTATTAGTCACACATACCTTGCAGCTGATGCTTTGCATTGCTTCTACTTTGTTGCACTGCCATTAGCTTAGTTTACACATCGTGTATGTGAATATGCCCTGCCTATCCATTTTTAGTACATATTCCATTTGTCATCATACCATATTTATCCATTCAAATGTTGTTCTTGTGTATCAGACATTCAAAAGGAAGATGGCGATTGCTGATCGCGGAGGAGCATGAACAAAGTATTTGGAAAAGGTAGTGACACCTGATAAATCAAATAGCCCATTAGGTGTAGTTGCAATATCACCAGACCCACAAAACACGGCCCCAACTCTAGTGGACTCTAGCCCTACTACACTCGTCATCTCTGATGCCCCAACTCAGCAGACCCTAACTGGAGCAAACTGTATGATGATGCCAGTTGACATAGCACCAGCTCTACGATGCAAAACCCCCATTCCAGCAAAGAGTACACCAAATCCAGTTGCCAAATCCCTTTTTGAACAAAAGAGAGCCCTAATTGCAGCAAATAGGACCCCTGTTCCACTTCTTCCCAGTTTAGAAGACGAAGCTTATATTATTGTCAGGAACTTTGTGCGCATCTTTCCTTCATGGAAAGATTATACCACAGACAAAGAACAATTTCCAATCTTCCTCCGCAACTTACGTGTAAGTAATGTACTAATGTTATTCATGGTAATTAGTGCATATGTTTCTGCTGACAGAAGACACAAGATTTCATTATTTTAAATAGGCGAGGACCAAACTGGATAGTCAAGACGAGCAAGGGTTGGTTGCGCTTTTCAAGCACTCGTTGATGAAGTATCGTTCCTACCTGAGGCAAGCGCACTTCGATGTCAAGCCTCTAAGTGAAATTTCTATAAAGTCTCCGGTGCTACATTTACCAGACAGTGACTGGAATAATCTTGTTACACATTGGTCTCGTCTGCAGCGTAAGGTACTGTCTATGATATCACATCACAATTTGAACTACATTTCTACATGTGCCTTACCGTCTCACTTGTACGAAAACTGTTTGCAGAAGAACATTCATTCTCAAGGGACCACGGAATCTCGCAACTATACTGCACACTGCATTGCTCTTGTGAGTACCTCTTGCCCTGTATGACCATACTTACTTTCATAGCTGGTTGATTATGTAGCATCACTACACATGTTAGCCTCATTATCCTCCATTTGGTGGACATTATAAGATCCGTATCGACTCTTACATAAATTTAGAATCAACCCAAAGCTTTTGAAGAGGTTTAGCTCTGCAGTCCTCTTGTAAGGACTGAATGTCGTCTATCACTGTACTTACATTAACAGCTACTCCCTCCGTCCCATAATATAAGAGTGTTTTGTACAGTACACCAGTGTACAAAACACTCTTATATTATGGGAAGGAGGGATTGGTTCATTGTGTAGCATTCTGCATCTTATCTCCCTTGCCCACCATTTACTAAAAAAATCTTACCAAAAAGTTGAATACACAGACAATGTCAGTGCAGAAGTGTAGCCCATTGCTCTTGTTAGTACATTTTATCCTGTAATGCTTGTACTTACAGGGATTGGTAGTTGATTATGTAGCATCAATCTGCATCTTATCTTCATTATCCTCTATCCCTTCCAGTATTATCATTTCTATAATTACTCTCTACAAAATGCAGATTACAGGCAATGCTTATGAAGAAGTTTTTGTGCTGAAATTCTTGAGTCATCCTTCCCTTGACATGGAGAAGGGCATTATAGAGCTGGTGTTAACTATTAATGTAAGTTAGTCCTTCTAAAGCCTTTATCCTCAACTGCTGTTTAATTTGCTCATACTCCCTATCGTCAACTACTGTTTAGTTTGCTGTTTCTATCAAAATGCATGTTCGCAACAACTGTAAGTTCCAAGTTTTAGTTGTAAAACCAAATTTCTTATTCATACCATGCACATTACTCAATACTCCCTATATGTATGCTTGTTTTTGTGGATCTATAATCCATTGTGTGGTGAAGCAGCCCAGGTTTGCACCTTGTCATCTCCTGTTTTATCTTATTGATGTGGCTGATGATATGAACAACATGCCATGCACATTAACCAAAATAGATATAATGGTTGTCTTTGCCCTTCATCTATGCTTGTTTTGTTGACATGGTAATCCACCAGTGTGGTGAAGCTCCCCGCATTATGAACAATGCCAAATTATGCTATTGATATTTTGAACTGACTCTTTATTTTCTAATTTGAATTTGGATGGAATTGACAACACAGTTACCATCTTTGTTTATACACGTGCAAAACCTGTCATCTCTCTGCTTGTTTCAGGGTGATATGCCTGCTGGCATGCACAAGTCTGCTGAAGGCTGTGAGACAAACCCAACATATATTGCAGCAAAAAAGGCCAAACATCTTGAAGATAGCGAGCCAACCCCAAAGTCATGTCTTGATGCAGTGTTCAAGTTACTTGAGACTAGCAGTCAGACAAGCTCACAGAATTCGTTGTCTGAATCAGTTCGACTTCTTTAGTCCCAAGTTCAAGCAGAAAGGCATTCTGCAACTCAACTTTGACTTGAAGTCCTATTTCTAAGGAAGATCGCGGAGAACACCAATGAGAACCTCGTTGCTAAATAGTTACAGCTGGAAGCTATGACCGACATGCTAGGCCAGTCTCACAGCCTTGGTCAGCAGCTTGCGCAGCAGCTCCCGCGCAAGGCTAACCTTTCTTGAACTGTCCTGGAAGTGGTCTTGGTTCAGTATTTTTTTGTTACGCTGCAATGGCGCCCAGTTTTTGTAATCTGCTTCTTCGTTGCGCTTTATGATCACTGGTGGCGAACTTCGATGCCCAGTGGATGTAATATACCATAAATCCTTTATTGTATAGTGTAGGTTTATTCTAAGTTACTATGTCGTAATTTCTTTATTATATAGAGTAGGTTTGTTCTTAATTCCTACTAGTTACCGTATATGCCGACCGGACTGAAACATTTGCCTCTAATGGGCCTGCATTTTAGCGGGCTGAATTGGGCCGGCCTGCAACTTTCTTGGGCCTAAAAGGCCATTGGGGCCTTCGCACTTTGTGCGAGGCCCACAACTTACACGGGCCTACATTCGGCCCAAAGTTTAGTTGGGCCTTTAGTGGACCCAGTGCTTAGTTGGGCCCATGTAGCTTCGGGCCATTAACAGGCTGAATATTCTTCTGGTCTGTTACGGCCCAGAAGATACCATGGGCCTTTAGCAGGCCGAAATGCATGTTGGGCCTCAATTTTCAATAGTCGTCCACGGGCCTTTAGCAGGCTGAAATGTAGACCGGGCCATTATTGGCCCAGTTATATGACGGGCCATTACCAGGCCGATACATATCTCGGGGCTTAGTTGGCCCACTGATATCATGGGCCTTTAAGCGGCTGAAAGGTTAGTAGAGGCATCAACGGGCCAAATTATACGACAGGCCTTTAATAGGCCCAAAGTCACATTGGGTTGAACTATTGCCACCTTGATCACATGCCGTTAGTGGGCCGGATGCCGCGTCAGACCATATATGGCCCATGGGCAGCATGGGCCATTCCCAGGCCGAAAGACACACCAGGCCGAAATGGGCCCATGTCTACATCGGGCCTCTAACAGGCCAAAATGTCACTGGGCCGTAATTGGGCCCAAATACTCGGTGAACAATTAACGGGCCAGATCTGGCTTTGGGCCGTAAATGGGCCATGTTTAAGCAGGCCGTTAGTGGGATGGCCCACTAGTACCTGAGTAAATACTACGGGCCTTTAACTGGGCCGGCCCTTTTAACCTATATGGGCCTCTATTGGGCCCTACCACGTGTCGACATATCATAGGCACGTCTCCTCCATTGGATGGACGACATCTGGTCCACCGAGTAGCCGACACGTGTTTCCTCCGGCCAATGATGATTTTACACGTGGAAAATCCCCATTGGTCCTGGCTTTTAACGGGTTATCGGATCCAAACAAGAACCCGATAGCTTAATGATGACCCGTTACGGTGGATGCCTTGTGTCGGTTACCCTTGACGAAAGCACTTCCATGACGCGCCATTTATCGTCATGGAAGTGGATGTTGGGGAACGTGCAATTTCAAAAAAATTCCTACGCTCACGCAAGATCTATCTAGGAGATGCATAGCAATGAAGGGGGAGAGTATGTCCACGTACTCTCGTAGACCGAAAGCGGAAGCATTAGCTTAATGCGGTTGATGTAGTCGAACGTCTTCGCGATCCAACCGATCAAGCACCGAACGTACGGCACCTCAGAGTTCAGCACACGTTCAGCTCGATGACGTCCCTCGAACTCTTGATCCAGTAGAAGGTCGAGGGAGAGTTCCGTCAGCACGACGGCGTGGCGACGGTGTTGGTGATGTGATCCGCGCAGGGCTTCGCCTAAGCACTACAACACTATGATCGGAGGAGTAAACTGTAGAGGGGGGCACCACACACGGCTAAGAGAATATCTGTTGTGCCTTTGGGGTGCCCCCTGCCCACGTATATAAAGGAGGGGAGGAGGAGGCCAGCCACCAAAGGGGGCGCGCCAAGGAGGGGGGAGTCCTACTAGGACTCCAAACCTAGTAGGATTCGGCACCCCCCCCCCCCCACTTTTCCTTTTTCCAGAGTAGCAAAGGGGGAAAGGAGAGGAGTAGGAGACGGAAAGGGGGGCGCCGCCCCCACCCCTTGTCATATTCGGATTGGCAAGGGGGGGCGCGCACCGCCTCGTATGGCCGGCCCTCTCTCCTCCACTAAGGCCCATGTTGGCCCATTACTCTCCCGGGGGGGTTCCGGTTACCTCTCGGTACTCTGAAACTTATCCGAAACTTCCCGAAACCATTCCGGTGTCCGAATGTAACCTTCCAATATATCAATCTTTACCTCTCGACCATTTCGAGACTCCTCATCATGTCTATGATCTCATCCAGGACTCCAAACAAACTTCGGTCACCAAAACACATAACTCATAATACAAATCGTCATCGAACGTTAAGCGTGCGGACCCTACGGGTTCGAGAACTACGTAGACATGACCGAGACACATCTCCGGTCAATAACCAATAGTGGAACATGGATGCTCATATTGGCCCCTACATATTCTACGAAGATCTTTATCGGTCAAACCGCATAACAACATATGTTATTCCCTTTGTCATCGGTATGTTACTTGCCCGAGATTCGATCGTCGGTATCTTCATACCTAGTTCAATCTCGTTACCAACAAGTCTCTTTACTCGTTCCGTAATGTATCATCATGTAACTAACTCATTAGTCACATTGCTTGCAAGGCTTATAGTGATGTGCATTACCGAGAGGGCCCAGAGATACCTCTCCGATACTCGGAGTGACAAATCCTAATCTCGATCTATGCCAACCCAACAAACACCTTCGGAGACACCTGTAGAGCATCTTTATAATCACCCAGTTATGTTGTGATGTTTGATAGCACACAAAGTGTTCCTCCGGTATTCGGGAGTTGCATAATCTCATAGTCAGAGGAATATGTATAAGTCATGAAGAAAGCAATAGCAATAAACTTAACAATCATTATGCTAAGCTAATGGATGGGTCTCGTCCATCACATCATTCTCTAATGATGTGATCCTGTTCATCAAATGACAACACATGTCTATGGTCAGGAAACATAACCATCTTTGATAAACAAGCTAGTCAAGTAGAGGCATACTAGGGACACTCTATTTGTCTATGTATTCACACATGTACTAAGTTTCCGGTTAATACAATTCTAGCATGAATAATAAACATTTATCATGATATAAGGAAATATAAATAACAACTTTATTATTGCCTCTAGGGCATATTTCCTTAAGTCTCCCACTTGCACTAGAGTCAATAATCTAGATTACATAGTAATGATTCTAACACCCATGGAGTCTTGGTGCTGATCATGTTTTGCTCGTGGAAGAGGCTTAGTCAACGGGTCTGCAACATTCAGATCCGTATGTATTTTGCAAATCTCTATGTCTCCCTCCTTGACTTGATCGCGGATGGAATTGAAGCGTCTCTTGATGTGTTTGGTTCTTTTGTGAAATCTGGATTCCTTCGCCAAGGCAATTGCTCCAGTATTGTCACAAAAGATTTTCATTGGACCCAATGCACTAGGTATTACACCTAGATCGGATATGAACTCCTTCATCCAGACTCCTTCATTTGCTACTTCTGAAGCGACTATGTACTCCGCTTCACACGTAGATCCCGCCACGACGCTCTGCTGGGAACTGCACCAACTGACGGCTCCACCATTCAATATAAATACGTATCAGGTTTGTGACTTAGAGTCATCCGGATCAGTGTCAAAGCTTGCATCGACGTAACCATTTACGACAAGCTCTTTGTCACCTCCATAAATGAGAAACATATCCTTAGTCCTTTTTAGGTATTTTAGGATGTTCTTGACCGCTGTCCAATGATCCACTCCTGGATTACTTTGGTACCTCCCTGCTAAACTTATAGCAAGGCACACATCAGGTCTGGTACACAACATTGCATACGTGATAGAACCTATGGCTGAGGCATAGGGAATGACTTTCATTTTGTCTCTATCTTCTGCAGTGGTCGGGCATTGAGTCTTACTCAACTTCACACCTTGCAACATAGGCAAGAACCCTTTCTTTGACTGATCCATTTTGAACTTCTTCAAAACTTTATCAAGGTATGTGCTTTGTGAAAGTCCTATTAAGCGTCTTGATCTATCCCTATAGATCTTGATGCCCAATATATAAGCAGCTTCATCGAGGTCTTTCATTGAAAAATTCTTATTCAAGTATCCTTTTATGCTATCTAGAAATTCTATATCATTTCCAATCAACAATATGTCATCCACATATAATATCAGAAATGCTACAGAGCTCCCACTCACTTTCTTGTAAACACAGGCTTCTCCAAAAGTCTGTATAAAACCATATGCTTTGATCACTTCATCAAAGCGTATATTCCAACTCCGAGATGCTTGCACCAGTCCATAAATGGATTGCTGGAGCTTGCACACTTTGTTAGCACCTTTAGGATCGACAAAACCTTCTAGTTGCATCATATACAACTCTTCTTTAAGAAATCCATTAAGGAATGCAGTTCTGACATCCATTTGCCAAATTTCATAATCATAAAATGCGGCAATTGCTAACATGATTCAGACAGACTTAAGCATCGCTACGGGTGAGAAGGTCTCATCGTAGTCAAGTCCTTGAACTTGTCGAAAACCTTTTGCAACAAGTCGAGCTTTGTAGACAGTAACATTACCGTCAGCGTCAGTCTTCTTCTTGAAGATCCATTTATTCTCTATGGCTTGCTGATCATCGGGCAAGTCAACCAAAGTCCACACTTTGTTCTCATACATGGATCCCATCTCAGATTTCATGGCCTCAAGCCATTTCGCGGAATCTGGGCTCATCATCGCTTCCTCATAGTTCGTAGGTTCATCATGGTCTAGTAACATGACTTCCAGAACAGGATTACCGTACCACTCTGGTGCGGAACGTACTCTGGTTGACCTACGAGGTTCGGTAGTAACTTGATCCGAAGTTTCATGATCATCACATTAACTTCCTCACTAATTTGTGTAGGCATCACTGGAACTGATTTCTATGATGAACTACTTTCCAATTCGGGAGAAGGTATAATTACCTCATCAAGTTCTACTTTCCTCCCACTCACTTCTTTCGAGAGAAACTCCTTCTCTAGAAAGGACCCATTCTTAGCAACGAATATCTTGCCTTCGGATCTGTGATAGAAGGTGTACCCAACAGTCTCCTTTGGGTATCCTATGAAGACGCATTTCTCCGATTTGGGTTCGAGCTTATCAGGTTGAAGCTTTTTCATATAAGCATCGCAGCCCCAAACTTTAAGAAACGACAGCTTAGGTTTCTTCCCAAACCACAGTTCATATGGTGTCGTCTCAACGGATTTAGATGGTGCCCTATTTAACGTGAATGTAGCCGTCTCTAAAGCATAACCCCAAAATGATAGTGGTAAATCGGTAAGAGACATCATAGATCGCACCATATCTAATAAAGTACAGTTACGACATTCGGACACACCATTACGCTGTGGTGTTTCAGGTGGCGTGAGTTGCGAAACTATTCCACATTGTTTCAAATGAAGACCAAACCATAACTCAAATATTCACCTCCACGATCAGATCGTAGAAACTTTATTTTCTTGTTACGATGATTTTCCACTTCACTCTGAAATTCTTTGAACTTTTCAAATGTTTCAGACTTATGTTTCATTAAGTAGATATACCCATATCTGCTCAAATCATCTGTGAAGGTCAAAAAATAACGATACCCGCCGCGAGCCTCAACACTCATCGGACCGCATACATCAGTATGTATTATTTCCAATAAGTCAGTTGCTCGCTCCATTGTTCCGGAGAACGGAGTCTTAGTCATCTTGCCCATGAGGCATGGTTCGCAAGTATCAAGTGATTCATAATCACGTGATTCCAAAAGCCCATCAGCATGGAGTTTCTTCATGCGCTTTACACCAATATGACCTAAACGGCAGTGCCACAAATAAGTTGCACTATCATTATTAACTTTGCATCTTTTGGCTTCAATATTATGAATTTGTGTATCACTACAGTCGAGATTCAACAAAAATAGACCACTCCTCAAGGGTGCATGACCATAAAAGATATTACTCATATAAATAGAACAACCATTATTCTCTGATTTAAATGAATAACCGTCTCGCATAAACAAGATCCAGATATAATGTTCATGCTCAACGCTGGCACCAAATAACAATTATTCAGGTCTAAAACTAATCCCGAAGGTAGATGTAGAGGTAGCGTGCCGACGGCGATCACATCGACTTTGGAACCATTTCCCACGTGCATCGTCACCTCGTCCTTAGCCAATCTTCATTTAATCCGTAGCTCCTATTTCGAGTTGCAAATATGAGCAACAGAACGAGTATCAAATACCCAGGTGCTACTACGAGCATTAGTAAGGTACACATCAATAACATGTATATCAAATATACCTTTCACTTTGCCATCCTTCTTATCCGCCAAATACTTGGGGCAGTTCCGCTTCCAGTGACCAGTCCCTTTGCAGTAGAAGCACTCAGTTTCAGGCTTAGGTCCAGACTTGGGCTTCTTCCCGGGAGTAGCAACTTGCTTGCTATTCTTCTTGAAGTTCCCCTTCTTCCCTTTGCCCTTTTTCTTGAAACTAGTGGTCTTGTTAACCATCAACACTTGATGCTCCTTCTTGATTTCTACCTCCGCAGCCTTTAGCATCGCGAAGAGCTCGGGAATTATCTTTTCCATCCCTTCCATATTATAGTTCATCACGAAGCCTTTATAGCTTGGTGGCAGTGATTGAAGAACTCTGTCAATGACACTTTCATCAGGAAGATTAACTCCCAGCTGAGTCAAGTGGTTATGGTACCTAGACATTCTGAGTATATGTTCACTGACAGAACTATTCTCCTCCATCTTGCAGCTATAGAACTTGTTGGAGACTTCATATCTCTCAACTCGGGCATTTGCTTGAAAAATTAACTTCAACTCTTGGAACATCTCATATGCTCCATGACGTTCAAAATGTCTTTGAAGTCCCAATTCTAAGCTGTAAAGCATGGCACACTGAACTATCTAGTAGTCATCAGCTTTGCTCTGCCAGACGTTCATAACGTCCGGAGTTGCTCCTGCAGCGGGTCTTGCACCTAGCGGTGCTTCCAGGACGTAATTCTTCTGTGCAGCAATGAGGATAATCCTCAAGTTACGGACGCAGTCCGTGTAGTTGCTACCATCATCTTTCAACTTAACTTTCTCTAGGAACTCATTAAAATTCAAGGGAACGGTAGCACGGGCCATTGATCTACAACAACATAGATATGCAAAAACTATCAGGTACTAAGTTCATGATAAATTAAGTTCAATTAATCATATTACTTAAGAACTCCCACTTAGATAGACATCCCTCTAGTTATCTAAATGATCACGTGATCCATATCAACTAAACCATGTCCGATCATCACGTGAGATGGAGTAGTTTTCAATGGTGAACATCTCTATGTTGATCATATCTACTATATGATTCATGTTCGACCTTTCGGTCTCAGTGTTCCGAGGCCATATTTGCATATGCTAGGCTCGTCAAGTTTAACCCGAGTATTCTGCTCGTGCAAAAATGGCTTGCACCCGTTGTATGTGAACGTAGAGCTTATCACACCCGATCATCACGTGGTGTCTCGGCACGATGAACTGTCGCAACGGTGCATACTCAGGGAGAACACTTATACCTTGAAATTTAGTGAGGGATCATCTTATAATGCTACCACTGTACTAAGCAAAATAAGATGCACAAAAGATAAACATCACATGCAATCAAAATATGTGACATGATATGGTCGTCATCATCTTGTGCCTTTGATCTCCATCCCCAAAGCACCGTCATGATCTCCAAAGTCACCGGCTTGACACCTTGATCTCCATTGTAGCGTCGTTGTCGTCTCGCCAACTATTGCTTCTACGACTATCGCTACCGCATAGTGATAAATTAAAGCAATTACATGGCGATTGCATTTCATACAATAAAGCGACAACCATAAGGCTCCTGCCAGTTGCCAATAACTTCTATAAAACATGATCATCTCATACAATAACTTATATCACATCATGTCTTGACCATATCACATCACAGCATGCCCTGGAAAAACAAGTTAGATGTCCTCTACTTTGTTGTTGCATGTTTTACGTGGCTGATACAAGCTTCTAGCAAGAACCGTTCTTACCTACGCATCAAAACCACAACGATCTTTCATCAAGCGTGCTAGTTTAACCTTCAACAAGGACCAGCCATAGTCAAACTTGATTCAACTAAAGTTGGAGAAACAGACACCCGCCAGCCACCTTTGTGCAACGCACGTAGGTAGAACCAGTCTCATGAACGCGGTCATGTAATGTCGGTCCGGGCCGCTTCATCCAACAATACCGCCGAATCAAAGTAAGACATTGGTGGTAAGCAGTATGACTATTATCACCCACAACTCTTTGTGTTCTACTCGTGCATATCATCTACGCATAGACCTGGCTCGGATGCCACTGTTGGGGAACGTGCAATTTCAAAATAATTCCTACGCTCACGCAAGATCTATCTAGGAGATGCATAATAACGAAGGGGGAGAGTATGTCCACGTACCCTCGTAGACCGAAAGCGGAAGCGTTAGCTTAACGTGATTGATGTAGTCGAACGTCTTCACGATCCAATCGATCAAGCACCGAACGTACGGCACCTCCGAGTTCAGTACACGTTCAGCTCGATGACGTCCCTCGAACTCTTGATATAGCAGAAGGTCGAGGGAGAGTTCCATCAGCACGACAGCATGGCGACGGTGTTGGTGATGTGATTTGCGCAGGGCTTCGCCTAAGCACTACGACACTATGACCGGAGGAGTAAACAGTGGAGGGGGGCACCGCACACGGCTAAGAGAGTATCTGATGTGCCTTTGGGGTGCCCCATGCCCATGTATATAAAGGAGGGGAGGAGGAGGCCGGCCACCAGAGGGGTGCGCCAAGGAGGGGGGAGTCCTACTAGGACTCCAAACCTAGTAGGATTCGCCCCCCCCCACCCCGACTTTTCTTTTCCGGGTGTTATGTGCAGAGGGGAAAAGGAGAGGGAGTAGGAGAAGGAAAGGGGGCGGCGCCGCCCCCACCCCTTGTCCAATTCGGATTGGCAAGGGGGGGGGGGAGGGTGCGCGCCACCTCCTATGGCCGGCCCTCTCTCCTCCACTAAGGCCCATGTTGGCCCATTACTCTCCCGGGGGGGTTCCGGTAACCTCCCCGTACTCCGAAACTTATCTGAAACTTCCCGAATCCATTCCGGTGTCCGAATGTAACCTTCCAATATATCAATCTTTACCTCTCGACCATTTCGAGACTCCTCGTCATGTCCATGATCTCATCCGGGACTCTGAACAAACTTCGGTCACCAAAACACATAACTCATAATACAAATCGTCATCGAACGTTAAGCGAGCGGACCCTACGGGTTCGAGAACTATGTAGACATGATCGAGACACATCTCCGGTCAATAACCAATAGCGGAACCTGGATGCTCATATTGGCCCCTACATATTCTACGAAGATCTTTATCGGTCAAACCGCATAACAATATATGTTATTCCCTTTGTCATCGGTATGTTACTTGCCCGAGATTCGATCATCGGTATCTTCATACCTAGTTCAATCTCATTACCGGCAAGTCTCTTTACTCGTTCCGTAATGTATCATCCCGTAACTAACTCATTAGTCACATTGCTTGCTAGGATTATAGTGATGTGCATTATCGAGAGGGCCCAGAGATACCTCTCCGATACTCGGAGTGACAAATCCTAATCTCAATCTATGCCAACCCAACAAACACCTTCGGAGACACCTGTAGAGCATCTTTATAATCACCCAGTTATGTTGTGACGTTTGATAGCACACAAAGTGTTCCTCTGGTATTCGGGAGTTGCATAATCTCATAGTCAGAGGAATATGTATAAGTCATGAAGAAAGCAATAGCAATAAAACTTAACGATCATTATGCTAAGCTAACGGATGGGTCTTGTCCATCACATCATTCTCTAATGATGTGATCCTGTTCATCAAATGACAACACAAGTCTATGGTCAGGAAACATAACCATCTTTGATAAACAAGCTAGTCAAGTAGAGGCATACTAGGGACACTCTGTTTGTCTATGTATTCACACATGTATTAAGTTTCCGGTTAATACAATTCTAGCATGAATAATAAACATTTATCATGATATAAGGAAATATAAATAACAACTTTATTATTGCCTCTAGGGCATATTTCCTTCAGTGGACACTTCCGTGATGATAATTTTGGTATTGTCATGGAACACTGCTACGACAGCACAGGTATGACCATCTTGATTCTGTCATAAAATCGTCATGGATGTACATGCATGATAGAAAACGTGACCTACTGTGACAAACACGTATCATCACGGAAGTGATTTTTTTTGTAGTGGGAGGGAGTGTTGTACTACATCATTGTGCAATTGTTGTTTAGCTTCTAATATTAACTTGGTGCCTTTAGGTACATATGTCATTGGTAAAGATCCGCGCTTCGACCCTTTCTGTGTATGGGGCAATGAGATATTGATGAACCAGCATCAAGTGAGGAAGCTGATAAAGATTGTTAGTAAAATGGGTCAAAAGATGGCAATTAGACTATTTGTTTACACTTTATCCAAGATAACAGAGAACTGCAGGATGGTAAGTATGGCAATTAAACTATTTGTTTACACTTTATCCAAGATAACAGAGAACTGCAGGATGGTAAGTAAGAACTCTGCAGCCTTCTTTTTACTGCCCATAATGAGTTGTGTTAGATGACAATGTCTGAATCTTTTTCCTTTGTAGTGGTTCCCAAAGCAGTTTACTCAAGATTACCTCGCAAACTACATGATTGGTGGGCATGCAAAGGTTAAAGTATTTCTACCAGAACACGATGATTATCTAGATGTGTTCATGAAGACAGTGAAGGACGGGTGGTCGGCCATCACAAGGGGTTGGACTAGAGTCGTGCATTCCTTCTGCATGGAGGAGGGCACAATATGGGCATTCCGCTTCACCTTGTTCAGCAACCAGAATGTATTTTGCCTCTTTCTTTATCGTCTTTAATAGTACAAGTATACAACCGTGGTTCATCATTCTTTATTTGGTGCTTATGTAATTCTTGAACATATGTACCTGTGAATTGAATAATGCATTGGTTGTTTGAACCAGATGGATATGAATAAAGCTATAGCATACTTTCAAATTCAAATCCAGTACAATTTTAAATAGCAGCAATTAAATTACGGTGAAATTACAATTTGCAGGTCGTTACAGCACACACGGTCGGTAAAACACAAACGTCGTGATATACACCATAATCCGACACGGTTCACAGAGAGCAAACGTGTGCGATCATGCACACAGTTGCCGTTTGCAAAGCGCGTGTGATGTTAGACAATATCACAAACGGTGCGAGCAAACTAGTTGTTTGTGATAGTTGCCTTATCATACATGATTTACAATCATGAACTGTTTCTGATGTGGACGCATCGTAAATGTTGCACCACAGAATAGCGTGTGCGATAGTTATCTTGTACGACACTGTTACGACGGTCCGACGTTTTGTAATCCTATCCGACACTCGTACGATGATTAGCTAATCTTAATTAGTTATCGCATATAGTTTGGCAAAAGTGAATGTGTGTGATTGTCTGCTTATCATACACGTTCAATAATCGTGAACTGTTTGTGATGGGCCGCGCATCATAAACGTAGCACCACAGAATACCGACTGCGATGGTAATGCCAGCACACATGAGTAGCAAGTATGGAGCGTTTGGGATATTAGATATATCCCAAACAGTTGTGTGAAGAATTGCGTTTGGGATAGGTGCGGGCATCGCATATGCTTTGTTCTGGAAAATGTATGCATTCCTACTCCCTATCGCCGACAGTTTCTGGGTCGTGTGGGAAGGACCCCCCTATCGCCCACACTCACTAGGCGACGGTTTAAAATGTCGTCGCGGAAAGGGGTTAAAAACCGTTTGTATAACAGCTCGTTGTACCAGTGTCTAATTTTTAAAATAAATTTCCTTTTTGTGTGCCCGTACCGCTCATGAAGCGACATGGGGTGGCCAATATTTTTCCTTGCTAGATGTGTTATTCTCAAGATGAGTGTTTATTCACTTGTCATTACACGAGAGTGTGGTGGAAATGGGGAATGCCCAGTCCCGAAATGAAAAAGAAATTTATTTTATGTTGTCAAATAATAAATTCCTTGGAAAGTGTTGGTTTGGAAGGCACCCGTGGATATGGCTAGCCATGGATTGTGAAAGATTGGTGAAAAAAGGAATAAACTTTATTTTATGTTTGGGAACCGCCTATGATATATCTAGCATGGAAAGTATTTGGAATTCTCGGTCGTTTTCATTGACAGGAAAAGCATGCCTCTCAAAATATTTTAGCTCTTAATTTAAGCTTTGAGCTCTTGCACCTCTACAAATCTCTGCTTCCCTCTGCGAAGGGCCTATCTATTTACTTTATGCAATTTTATTTTTATTTGAGTCTCGATCTTTTCTTATAAAGCACCAACTAGGGAGCATTATGATCATACTTGTGCATTGGATGTAGCTAATATTCGAGTGTGTTTCATGAATGGATCAATGATTGAGCATGATGGGCTAGGGATAACTTTCTCTAGTATTGATATTTTGAAAGACATGGTTGCTTGTTGATATGCTTGAGTATTGAAATCTTCATGTCAAATATAGACTATTGCTTTGAATCATCTAAAAGTCCAAATGTCCATGCTACAAAAGAAAATAATATGTGATGAACAGGTTAGGCAGCATTCCACATCAAAAATTGTGCTTTTATCATTTACCTACTCAAGGACGACCAGGAATTAAGCTTGGGGATGCTGATACATCTCCAACGTATCTATAATTTTTGATTGTTCCATGCTGTTATATTATCATTCTTGGATGTTTTATATTCATTTTATAGCAACTTTATATCATTTTTTGGGACTAACCTATTGGCATAGTGCCCAGTGTCAGTTGCTATTTTTTGCTTGTTTTTTACTTCGCAGAATATCCATATCAAACAGAGTCCAAACGCAGCGAATTTTTTGAAGATTTTTTTCTGCCCAGAAGACAACTTGGGAGCCAAGGAAGTGCATGACGTGAGGCCCATGGAGCCCACAAGACACCAGGGCACGCCAGAGGCCCCTGGCGCGCCCAGGTGAGTAGTGGGGCCCACGGGAGTCCTTTCCACCGCCTCTCAGCTCTATAAATACCCAAATATTCCAAAAACCCTAGGGGAGTCAGCGAAATACAATTCCAGCCGCCGCAAGTTCCAGAACCACGAGATCCAATCTAGAGCCCTATTCCGGCACCTTGCCGGAGGGGAACACGATCACGGAGGGGTTCATCATCCTCATTGGTGCTCCTCCGATGATGCATGGGTAGTTTACCACGGACCTATTGGTCTGTAGGCAGTAGCTAGATGGCTTATTCTCTCTTTTTGATTCTCAATACAATGTTCTCAATGTTCTTGGAGATCTATTTGATGTAATGACTTTTTGCGGTGTGTTTGTTGGGATCCGATGAATTGCGAGTTTATGATCAGTTTTATCTATGAATATTTGAGTCTTCTTTGATGTCTTATATGCATGATTGTTATAGCCTCGTATTTCTTCTCTGAAACTTTGGTTTGGTTTGGCCAACTAGATTGATTGTTCTTGCAATGGGAAGAGGTGCTTTGTGATGGGTTCGATCTTACGGTGTCCTCACCCAGTGACAGAAGGGGCAGCGAAGCACGCATGTATCGTTGCTATTAAGGATAAAAAGATGGGGTCTATTCCTACATGAATAGATCTTGTCTACATCATGTCATCGTTCTTATTGCATTACTCCGTTTCTCCATGAACTTAATACACTAGATGCATGCTGGATAGCGGTTGATGTGTGGAGTAATAGTAGTAGATGTAGGCAGGAGTCGGTCTACTAATCTTGTACATGATGCCTATATGCATGATCATTGCCTTGGATATCATCATAATTATTTGCTCTTCTATCAATTGCCCAACAATAATTTTTTTACCCACCGTATGCTAGTTTCTCGAGAGAAGCCACTAGTGAAATCTACGGCCCCCAGGTCTATCTTCTATCATGTTGTTTTCAGATCTATTATTCCAAAAACCCAAAAATACCTTGCAGCACTTCTTGTTTAGTTATTTTATTTTGTGTTTTCTCTAGATCTATTTATCCAATCTCATAGAATTTTATCTATCTCAATACCGAGGAGGGATTGACAACCCCTCTTACGCGTTGGGTTGCAAGTATTTGTTATTTGTGTGCAGGTACCGTTCATATAGTGTTGCTTGGTTCTCCTACTGGATTGATAACCTTCGTTTCATAACTGAGGGAAATACTTACCGTTGCTGTGTTGCATCATCCTCTCCTCTTCTGGGAAATACCAACACAGATACAAGCAATCACTAGTGGTAGAGCCTTCGTCACTCGGTTTGATACTCTTCAAACTCTAATGTTATTTGTGTCTATAATATCTGATTTTGTGTAATTCTTTTGTTACATTAATGGTAGTACTATATCTCTATATAGTTTAACTGCTATATCTCCATATAGTCAATATTTATTTTGAAACTACATAATTTATCAATAAAATTTTATTGATCTAGATGATATACTATTTAAAAAACTTATCAAGTTTCAATCTATATCATTTATAGATCCACAATTATGTTCCCCTTTGAAAATTATTTCAAAACTATAGCCCTATAATTAATCCATGAAGTTGTCTTTGTGTAACCTTTACAACAAATACTTTATGTAACTACTTAGAACAATCTCTTCATCTGCTCTAAAAACAATAAGCCAAAACCTTTGTCCAATTGAGATATTCAATCTTTAAGTAATAACCCTAGTCAATTTCTTCTAAAATCACCATGGTATTTATACTTAATGATTAGTATTTTACAAAACATATGGATTTGTACATTTGATTGCATATATGATGAATTCAATCTCCGAAGTAAATTGAACTCTATTCATCCACACATGCTCATCAACTATTGATTTTGCACATTGTTATTCTACGTGACATTTTGAGAAAACATTTTCTCCTTTTAAACTTTTTTAAAACTTTGTCATAGTACATGTCTTAGCACGATCAGATGTTTTCAATCTTTCTCTATAGATTTTCATCCAGTAATTCTAAGTCCTTTTAGAAACATGATTTTAATATTTTGTGCTAATATAATTTCTGATCAAGTGATATGTCATATGTATGTAAAATCAGAACTGCCATAGAGCTCCCACTAAACTTCTTGTATCACAAGTTTCTTGATACACTCCAAATCTCCAATTATTTTATCAAATTCCAGCTATTTGTCACATTATTTCAATTCATACTTATAACTTGAAATATTTATATCATACAACTATTCTTGACAAAACTTTTCAATTGTATCTTATATACACCCTTTTTGAAACTTCTTTTCAAAACACAGCCTTGTTTGTTATAAATAACACTCATCATTGTAATCCATTTATACTTTTAGTATTGCTACGAAAATGAAGATTCGACAAGATCAACTCTTCCTTTTCTACAAAACTCTTTTGTAATTTTTTTCAGGATCACTATCCATGAACATTCGAAGAACCATTGATACACCTTCTGGAGGTTTCATTAAGTTCAAAATTCGTTCCTTGTATATGGACTTCACTTTGGATTCTAACGATTTAAGTAATACCTCTCTAGCTGGGCGCCATCCCTGCTTCCTTGTAGTGTGTAGGTTTTCATCTTCTGATAAGATGAAATATTTAGTAGATTCGATAATCTTTTCCTAACCTTTGCGTTTTGTTACAATCTTAACTGAAGCTTCTACATCTTATGTAGTATATTCTTTGCTTAGTTTTGCAGATAAACTATTCTAGAACCTTTTCTGGTTTAATCTTGAGCCGAAGATTCAATAATCTTCATAAACTGTATTATCCTCCCACTTACTACTTTAGCAAGAAAACCTTTTCTCGATAAACACATATTCTGACAAGCATTTTGTCTTTTGAATTTTTGTGAGAGGAACACAAAACCTACAATCAAGCATTGGTCTAAAATATTCTATAACTCTTATAGTTTTATCAAACTTTTAGATGGTGCATCTATTTAGTGCATATTTTGCTATTTCATACTCATATCCCCAAAATCTTAATAAGAGTAGATCGGTAATAATAATTCCACGATTATTCAATTACTTGCTAAACTTATGACTTAGATATATTTCTTCGTGATAGAAGAATTTTGTTTATCTTTTTTCATAATGATATTATATCTTCAACCTGAATTCCTTTGAACTATTTCAAATATTTTAGTCCTTACATTTTATCAAGTAAGTCACATTTACTCATAATTTGATGAAGTATAAATATTCACCACGCGCTGTTACATCCATCGGACTTTATACATCATAATGTATTTAGTCATTTCAAATAAAAGGCTTTCATACTTCATCTTATGAAGACTTAATTATCTGATATAACCAAGCAGAGCCACACACAAGTGGTTTTATCAGTCTTCTCAAGATGTTTAGCTTTAAGGTTATAGATCACAAACTTCAAGGTTCATCATGAATAAACCATCACAAAAATAGAGGTTTAATCAAATCCATATTCTCATAATAATCCGAACAACTGTTGTTTTAAAACTTATAAGAATATCCGTCACATAACCCATAGGATAATGCATTATATAACTCCAAAGCAAAATAACTATTATTTCAGTTCTAAGATAAATCTTGAAGATTAACTAAAGACATGACTTTGAGGGTCTTCGAGTAGTGATCCTATCACCATCGCCGACTTGTATCACAACTTCATTTCTTCTCTCCTTGTGAGCTTTCTGTAGTCCCTGTATCGGTTTGCAAAATGAGAGCAACCAATCAACATCAAATACTTATGGCATACAGAAAATTACAAGTAGAATAACATTAACATTGTATAACAAGTATACCTTTACTGGAAGAACCGTTCTTCTTATCCGCCAAATACTTCTTACAGATATGCTTCCAGTGTCCCTTTTGCTTGCAGTAGAAACATTCAGTCTCTTTAAAGGCTCCGTGATGTAGGGTGGAACCCTAAGGGCCAATATTTCATGAATTGGAGGGGAATTCCTCGAAGAACATGAAGAACACGGGGAAGAACGGGGGGAAATCACAAGAGGAACACTCAAGAACAAGTCCAATCACACAGCCACTAGACTCAAATCCACACAAGATCCACAAAAATACATGAACAACAAAGGGTAAGATACAAGGTAGAGTTCATCCCAAATCCAAAAGAGATGCGGTCTTGATGATCTAGATAGATCCTTCCCACAAGGGGTCTTGAATTCCTCGGGATCTTCTCACATGCTCACATGGAGGTCTTGACCTCCATGGGAGTGGTCTCTCTCTCTCAAGAAGAGAAGGTAAGGAGCAAAGCTCAACTAATATGAGCTATCATATTTGCTAACCCTAGAAATGAGGTGGAGGGGGTCTATTTATAGTCTAAGGGGCGACGGGGTAAGTTAGGTGAGGATACAAGGCCCAAGGCCCGTCATGCACGCAGGAAGGACCGGATGATCCGGGCATCTTCCGAATGATCCTGCTTCGAGTGGAAGCCTTCGGGTGTCTTCAGACACGGTTAGCCGGATTATTCGGGAGAGGGTCCGGACGATCCAGCTGATGCCCGGATGATTGTCCCGACGTCCGGGTTCAGCCCAGCTGCCGTGTCGTCTTCTCCTCCTTTCTTCCGTATTCTCTCCAGGCTTCCCTTATGGATGGTGTAGTCGTACACATGCGCTCGCACTCCTCCTCGTCGATGGTGAAGCTCCGGTAATACCTATGCATGCACACGCGAGGAGTGTCAAGTAGTATACCATCCTCGAAGGGGTGAAGTGAACACGTGTAAAGGAGATGATTCACCTTTATGTATGTGAAGTAGATGTCGCACGTGTCACTTGCCAAATGGACTCTTTACATGTTGATGTCCGTAGGATGCTCCGCATCATCCCCTCCCCCTTGGGAAAGATCCGACCTCAGATCGAAAACCAAATCACCATGGGAAAGAGATGGCATCGCCATGTAGAAGTGGACGATCACCAAGTACTCATCATCTTGAAGCTCGAAATGGAAACTCTCCAATGTCTCATCGTCTTGGGATTCCTTCAAAAGGGGTAAGGACAACAAACACTTGGAAAAACAAATGTGGTTAGCGTTAGTGCGAAACCAAGCATTCAAGTGGCGATTCACCGAACAAGTGTCATTATCATGCATAGCATATGGTGTAACAAAGGATTGTGACATGGCATATAAGCACATAATGTGAGAAAAATCAAGGGCATCATGGAAACAAGCATGCAAATGGGAGGTAGAGATGCTAGTATGCGTGACAAGTGAACAAGCATCTACCTCAAGATCGTAGCAAGCATGCACAAAGCGCACAATAAATGGTCTATGGTAGGCATAGGAATCATTCACAATACCAAATAAAATGAAGTGTCTAAACACATGGGTCAAGTGCAAGACAATCCAAGCATAACATGCATAGGGTGTAGTGAAAATAGTGTGGCACTCAACACAATAGAAAGAGCAATTGTTCATCATGCGTGAGGCAATCAAGTCAATCATGTGACAAACAATGGGACATGGCATATGTGAAGAAATGACATTGTTGCAACCAAACATATGATAGGAGCAAGTAATCACAAGTCTGATGCAACACACAAGGTATATATGTCATGAGGCATGGCAATGTGGCAATGATAAGTTGAAGCAAGATCTCTTGCATGTGTGCAATGTGTCATGGTGCAAGCAACACATGAAGTATGGTCCACAATATTCATGCTCACAGTTTTGGGGTTCTCAAAAGAGAAGGATATCACTTTGAAAGCATGTGCTTGTGCGTCCTTCACAATGCCGAAGCACAAGCAAGTGCGATGTAGAAGTGAGTAGGTCGCAAGTGGTTCATTCTCAAGAGCTCGAATGGTCAACTCACGGGAACTGGAAGTTGACACAAAGTTGAAGTATCCTACACATGCACAAAAGAAAGCAAACAACATATGTCCATGGTAGATGAACACATCATCCATCATGATGGTTCTCTTCTCTTGCACATAACCATTAGAAGCACAAGTGCATGAATAATATGATTCAACAATGGCGATACTCATGGCACTAGGTATATGGTGCAAAGAAGTAAGACAAGCATGCTTCACAAGAAATATGTCAAAATATCCAAATATATGCGAGAATGGGCAATCTCATCTAGCATGAGAGAGACAACATATGGAGAAATTGGACAACATTCCATAGAAATTATGTGCAAAGCATGGTAATAGATGCCATCAACCGCATGAAAGGAGCAAGTATGAATCATCGGTGATGCAACATAAGCAAGCATAGTAGTCATGTCATGCAAGCTAGTAGTGCAAAGATGCAACATTGTAACATCCCAAAATTCTAAATTTTGGAATGCTATATTAATTAAGTATTGATGATTTGCTTGTGTGATTTGTTGTTTGAAATTGAGTGGAGTTTGAAAATTTTGGAGTTTACTGAATTTTAAATGAGAGGGAATAAAAGGACCTTCCCGAATGTTTAACTTGGATCTTATTTGAATTTTAATATTTAAACAAATCCAACTAAAATAATTGAGAGATGGTAAAATGACTCCTTCAAAAGAAAGAAAGTTGGGAATGTTCTAATATTAATTTTTGTCTAGTTAATATTTTTTTTCAACTCAAGAAAAATATTAAGAGAGAAGAAACATGACTCTTCAATATCAAAGAGTTCGAAAAGTATTTGAATATTTTTAGGAGTCATTAAAGTTTATTTAAGAATTAAAAAAACAAATGCTCAAATAGATTTTAATGCAAAAATGTTATTTTCCAAAGTATTGCATTTAGGCCATAGAAAATGTTCACAGGAATCTATATATGTCCATATTTATTTGAACAAGAAAGCTATTTTCCAGTCGGCAGGAATTCTGCGACAGATCCGCACTGTTTGAATGTCGTTCGTCTCGAATCCAACCATGATCGTTTCGTAGGTGGTTTAATGCGAGCGAAGCGCGCGTCGCGGAGGGCGTGGCTATAGCCATTACCGTTTCTAGCGTCGATGGCATGTGGGTCCGACTGAAACCGCCCCTCTCGCCCAATGCGCACGAACTCCACTCGCTCTCTTCTCCTTCACCCGCACTATTTCTCCCCTCCTTCGCGCTATGGTTGCTATTCGACGCTCCTCACGCTCTCCTCTCCCTCGTCCGCATCGTTTCTTGGTGGTGGCACGGTCCGGTACTCGGCGGACGGTGACTGATTCGGCGGTGAGAACGCATTCCCCTTCTCCTCTGTTTTCCTGTTGCCCCACCGCTCTGTTCCACCGCGGATTTTGGTGCTTGACCCCTCCGAATCCGGCCAGTTGATGTTGCCATTAGGTTAGACTAGGTCGCCTTCTAGTTTTAGTTCGAGATGTATGCTCGGAATTTGGTTCAATTTGTGCGAAATTGGTCGGCGTGTGGGTGGTGGATAGGTTTTCATGGCGGATCGCCGTTGGTTGGTTATATGATGGATTTTCCCATGTTTTTCCATTCTGTTGATTTTGTGGATGTGGATTTTAGGATGTGCATTAGTGGTTGTGGATTTGAACAGTAACCCTAAGTTTATTCCCTAGATGTTCTTATGTCGGATTTTTTTATGTCTTCTGTTGATTAGGGTTGTGATGCTCTAATTACCAGGTTTACAATGCTTGGATTATCAGTGTTGTTGTACTATTAATAATCAAGATCATGGTATTGCACTTACCAGTGACATTACGCCAAATTACCAGATGTGAAACACTACTAATTTTTCACTGGTGTTGTTTCTGCCTAAAATTTCAATGGGTTAGTAATTGTTGTACCTACCAGCATGATTGTGCTTGAGTTACCATGTGGACATTTCTAGAATTATCATGGTAATAGAGCACCAGAGAGGATGTTGTTTGCGCTTACCAGCAGCATGTCGGCTGAATTATCATTTGCATATTGCTTTATTTACCAGGGTCACCGTGTTATAAGTTGTCACATGTATGGTGCTTTTGTTTTTTTAGTGCCTCATGCTTTTGAATTTCCCACGTGCTTTGATTACTAAGTGGTATATTTCCCTTGCAAATAGCATATTCATTTTAGGTGACTAAAATTATGTATGTGTTTTTGAACAACAGCCCCATGATGTTTAAGCTTCATGATTTGATTTTTGTATTACCGATGTTGATGTTCCAGTAATTACCATGATCATGGTATTGTACTTACCAGCAACTTTGTGTTTTAATTACCTGCAGCACAATGCTTAAATTTTCAGTGGTTTGATAGTTTTATGTGCTTACCAGCATCATTTGTGATTCAACGAACATGGCTCAATGCTAAAAATATCAGGGGTAAATTGGGTGTACATCATCAAATTGATGTTGTTTTTGCGCTTACCAATGGCATTGTGCCTGAATTACCAGTTGCACATTGCTTAATTTACCAGGGTCATTTGTTTGCTATAGTTTATCAAGTGTAACGATGTTTTATTTTTAACCAGTGCATTTGTGTTTTATTTATGGGATTTCTATTTTTGTGCCCCTGGTTCCTTAGTTATGCTCAGTTTTGCCCATGCTCTAAACTTTTGCTCACTTTTCCCCACCCCCTTGTCTGAAACCCTCACAAATGCTCAAACTGGACGGTGCCGTCGGGTCAATGTTTGACCGTTAACTGCTGACAAGTGGAGCTGTGTTAGACCTTTTTTTGGTCGTTGTTGGAGTCGGGCCGCGTAGGACAGATGGGCTGTGGTTCGATGATTCAGTCTGCTATGCATGGGGGCATCTTTGACCTTGACCTGCATGCATGTGCGCCGCCTGGATTCAGTGCTGCTGGCCATGGCCCACGGCGCTGACGCAGACAGTTGCAGGCCACGCGACGCCGCAGAGAACTGCTGGCCATAGCGCCGCTGAAGACAGTTGTTGGCCATGCCGCCGCGGACAGCTGCTGGCCATGCTGCTGCGTACAGCTGCTGGCCATGCCACCACGGACAGCTTGCTGGCCACGCCGCCGCACACAGTTGCTGGTCGCTCGACTCAACTCCATTCAATTAAGTCAGGGAGTAGCTCGCTGGCCACTCCCGCGCATACCGGTCAAAGTGCATCGTTTCGATGCGTGGCCTCATTTTTAGTGTGAACCCCTAAAGCAAGGGCATTACTAACGACGTGCCCCCATGCATGCGCATTACATGCAGGTCAAGGGCAAAGGCATGCATGCATACAGATCAACGCGCCTCGTTTCAGTGTACCAACACGGCTATTTAAACCACCCTGCCCCGTGTACCTCTTCTAACACACTCTGTGTTGCCCTTCTCTTCTCTTCACCAAATTAGCCAGAGCAAGATCCAATCAAAGATGCAGTACAACGGGCCCACTTTCCTCCTGCCACCCACCGTGCCGGAGCGCCGTTACCCTGCCGGCGTCGTGGTGGAGACCACACTTCGTGTGTGGGCGATCTCAAGGTGGTGGGGTGCTAGGGAGTTGGGCGAGCGGTTCCTCTGTGCTGGCTTTGCCCACCTCCCAGCGGGCTCGCCGATCATGTTCCGCCTCGAGGAGATGCGTCCCAACGCCAGGTCGCCGCTGATACGTCTCCAACGTATCTATAATTTTTGATTGTTCCATGCTATTATATTATCTATTTTGGATGTTTTATATGCATTAATATGCTATTTTATATTATTTTTGGGACTAACTTATTAACCTAGTGCCCAGTGCCAGTGCCAGTTTCTGTTTTTTCCTTGTTTTTGACTTTTACAGAGAAGGAATACCAAACGGAGTCCAAACGGAATAAAACTTTACGGTGATTTTTCTTGGACCAGAAGAAACCCACGAGACTTGGAGAGAAGGCCAGAAGCCCTATGAGGAGGCCACAGGCCGTAGGGGCGCGCCCCGAGGGCTTGTGGGCCCCTCGGAGATCTTCCAACCCTAATCTTTGCACTATAAATCCTCAAATATTCCCCCTATACCAGAGGGCACACCAAAAATACTTTTTCGCCGCCGCAAGCCTCTGTTCCCGTGAGATCCCATCTTGGGGCCTTTTCCGGCACTCCGCTGGAGGGGGATTTGATCACGGAGGAACTCTACACCAACCTTGCTGCCCTTCCGATGATGTGTGAGTAGTTTACCACAGACCTACGGGTCCATAGCTAGTAGCTAGATGGCTTCTTCTCTCTCTTTGATCTTCAATACAATGTTTTCCTTGATGTTCTTGGAGATCTTCGATGTAATCTTCTTTTGCGGTGCGTTTGTTGAGATCCGATGAATTGTGGATTTATGATCAGATTATGTATGAATATTATTTGAGTCTTCTCTGAACTCTTTTATGCATGATTAAGATATCTTTGTATTTCTCTTTGAATTATCGGTTTGGTTTGGCCAACTAGATTGGTTTTTCTTGCAGTGGGAGAGATGCTTAGTTTTGGGTTCAATCTTGCGGTGTCCTCACCCGGTGACAGAAGGGGTAGCGAGGCACGTATTGTATTGTTGCCATCAAGGATAAAAAGATGGGGTTTATATCATATTGCTTGAGTTTATCCCTCTACATCATGTCATCTTACTTAAAGCGTTGTTGTGTTCTTATGAACTTAATACTCTAGATGCAGGCAGGAGTCGGTCGACGTGTGGAGTAATAGTAGTAGATGCAGAATCATTTCCGTCTACTTGTCATGGACGTGATGCCTATATTCATGATCATTGCCTTAGATGTCTTCATAATTATGCGCTTTTCTATCAGTTGCTCAACAGTAATTTGTTTGCCCACCGTATGTTTTCTTCAAGAGAGAAGCCTCTAGTGAAACCTATGGTCCTCGGGTCTATTTTCCATCATATATTTTCAGATCTATAAACCAAAAAACCAAAAAATACCTTGCTGCACTTTATTTTTATTTACTTTATTTTGCTCTTTTATTTATCTTTTATACCTATCTCTATTGGATCTCACTCTTGTTCATGACCGTGAAGGGATTGACAACCCCTTTTTCGTGTTGTGTGCAAGTGTTTGTTAGTTTGTGCAGGTGCAAGTATTGGATACTTGCTTGTGCCTCCTACTAGATTGATACCTTGGTCCTTAACTGAGGGAAATACTTATCTCTACTTTGCTGCATCACCCTTTCCTCTTCAAGGAAAAAATCAACGCAAGCTCAAGAAGTAGCAGCCGCCGACTGCGCTCGACGCCCACTTCACTAATAATAATGATTTTATTAGTACTTCGATTGCTTCTACCACTAGTGCGGAATCTTATGAAATTAATGCCACTTTGTTGAATCTTGTTATGAAAGATCAATTTTCTGGTAGTCCTAATGAAGATGCTGCATCCCATCTAAATACTTTCGTTGAGTTGTGTGATATGCAAAAGAAAAAAGATGTGGATAATGATATTCTTAAATTGAAGCTATTTCCGTTCTCACGACGAGATCGTGCTAAAACTTGGTTTTCATCTTTACCTAAAAATAGTATTGAATCATGGAACAAGTGTAAAGATGCTTTTATTTCCAAGTATTTTCCTCCCGCTGAGATCATCTCCCTTAGGAATGATATAATGAATTTTAAGCAACTTGATCATGAACATGTTGCACAATCTTGGGAAAGAATGAAATTGATGATAAGAAATTGCCCTACTCATGGTTTAAGTTTATGGATGATCATACAAATTTTTTATGCCGGATTGAATTTTGCATCTAGAAATCTTTTAGATTCCGCCACGGGAGGTACTTTTATGGAAATCACATTAGGAGAAGATACTAAACTCCTAGATAATATTATGGCAAATTACTCTCAATGGCATACCGAAAGATCTTCTACTAGTAAAAAAGTGCATGCGATTGAAGAAATTAATACTTTGAGTGGAAAGATGGATGAACTTATGAAATTGATTGCTAGAAAGAGTGCTCCTATTGATCCTAATGATATGCCTTTGTCTACTTTGATTGAGAATAATAATGAATCTATGGATGTGAATTTTGTTGGTAGGAACAATTTTGGTAATAACGCATATAGAGGTAATTTCAACCCTAGGCCATTTCCTAGTAATTCCTCTAATAATTATGGTAATTCATGCAACAATTCTTATGGAAAATATAATAAAATACCCTCTGATCTTGAGAATAATATTAAACATTTCATTAATTCTCAAAAGATTTTTAATGCTATGGCAGAAGAAAAATTGCTTAAGATTGATGATTTGGCTAGGAACGTTGATAGAATTTCTCATGAGATTGATTCTTTTAAGATTAGATCTATGCCACCTAAGGTTGATATTAATGAGTCTCTAAAATCTATTAAAATTTCTATGAATGAATGTAAAGAGAGAACCGCTAGGATGCGTGCTAAGAGAGATTGGCTAGAAAAAGCATGTTCTTCTAGTTTTTGTGATAATAATGATGAAGATATTAAAGTGATTGTTGCGACTCCTATTGAATCTTTGTTTGCTAATATAAAACATGATAAAGATGGGACTGGAGATGAGTCAACTTTAGCTAGAAGGCGTCCCAATAATTTGGAGGGTGAAAATCTTAATGAAAAAATTGATAAAAGAGGGATTGGCGAGGTCAAAACTTTAAGTAGTGATGAACCCACTCGTTTGGATTTCAAGGACTTTAATTATGATAATTGCTCTTTGATTGATTGTATTTCCTTGTTGCAATCCATGCTTAATTCACCTCATGCTAATAATCAAAATAAGGCTTTTACTAAACATATCGTTGATGCTATGATGAAATCTTTTGAAGAAAAACTTGAGTTGGAAGTTTCAATCTCTAGAAAGCTTTATGATGAGTGGGAACCTACTATTAAAATTAAAGTTAAAGATTTTGAGTGCAATGCTTTGTGTGATTAGGGTGCTAGCGTTTCCACTATTCCAAAAACTTTATGTGATGTGCTAGGTTTCCATAAATTTGATGATTGTTCTTTGAATTTGCATCTAGCGGATTCCACTATTAAGAAACCTATGGGAAGGATTAATGATGTTCTTATTGTTGAAAATAGGAATTATGTTGCCGTGGTAGAACACGGCCACCTATGAGGCCATCGGCCCCTTTGTGGTTCGGCAGGGGGAGGACGCGTTGCACAAAGAGCGGAAGCCGTGGGACAGCATAGCGGTGGTGAAACTGGTGATTTTTACCCAGGTTCGGGCCGCTAAGAAGTGCAAAACCCTACTCCTGCTTTGGTGGATTGATGGGGAGACCGTGAAGAACGCGTGGTGCTCGAGCCCGGCAAGGTCGCCTCAGGGAGAGCAGCTACGTGCATATGAGTACACGAGGGTCCGAATCCTTTCTAAGGTTGCCACGGTCCTCCTTTTATAGGCTAAGGGGCTACCACAATGGCAAAATGGTCATTATCCAGCGATTAGATAGCTAATAGTGCTATCATACCTAACTCTGGCAGTTAGGACAAAGCGCATTAAATGCACTGCCATGTGTCGTGCTGTGGATGCGGCCCAGCAGGCCTGCCGCGCCGTTCTAGTCATCTTCCATCTGTCTGCTTGACACGCCTCTGGACGGGTGTCATATAGAGGTGATCTTCCTCCTAAATGCCTGCCACGTGCCAAATGACAGCCACTTAGTTATCTGGGGGCTCGACACCGTACCGATGGGTGACTTGCATTGCGATGCGGTGGAGCGGTGGAGCCTTGGCGGGCATGTAGGACGCTAGTGGCCCCGGCAATCCTTGCTGGGGAAGTCTTGGGACTTGTCTTCGGATGGCCTCGACCTAACCAGGCTCGCCTGCCCGGCAAGGGAGGTTTTTCCTTAGTGATATCTTGTTGTCTTGGCTTGTCTTGGTCTTCTTGATCCGCCCTTTGATTCCTCAAAGAGCTCTCTCTCTCTAGCTTGCTTCTGTCTTGAATGCTTGGTGTTGCTTGCATTTCTGCCATTTGAGCATGTGTACAGTCCGGGCAACATACGTGAAGGTTTGTTGCACCGACAGGAGCCCCCGGGCCTGGCCCAAATGTGCTGCCGAGCATCGTTGGGGTAGGCCTATCAGGTACACACGCAGGGGTCTTGCGCTGATATTCTCTTTTTCTTGATATTTTCCTTGCTTCTTCATTAACCTGTGCTTGAGTCAGTTTTCGGTTTTTCCGTGCGTCGTGCAAGACATCGTGGGGGAGATTTACGCCATGACCCATGGGTCGCCCATGCCCCACGTTCATGGGGCGGTAATTGCCATTCCACTAACTCCCCTGCCCCCTTCCGTTCCTGCTACGTATGCTGCATGCATTGCACAGGGTTGGTGGCGGACGCGGAGGGCACGGGAATGAGTGCCAAGGCAGAAAGCCAGGCGCCATGGATAGGCGCAGGAGGTCGGTCTTGATTCCGGGCGCTGTTAGTGACGCAGAGGAGTTGGATTGGTGGATCGTGGCGGTTGCCTCCTGGGTGAGGAGCCAGCCCCCGGTCCAGTTCACCTATAAAAGGGAACATGGGCGAGGTGCTGGCTTACACCCAACTCTTCTTCCTTCCGTCTGACATCATATCTCCACCATGGTGAGGGGGAGAGGGCATAGTGGCACCCCAGTGGTGGCGACGAGGGCTTCTGCTTGACAGCGCCTCCCTCCTCCTGTTGGGGATGCGGGGGTGGAGTCCGCCGTGAGAGGAGGCGGGAGAGGACGTGGACGTGGTCGTCGTGGCGCTCGGGGTCGAGGAGGACGGGGCGGCGTTCTAATCGCACCTCCTCCGGCCGAGCAGAACCCGAACGAAGGCCACGTCGGGAACCAGCCGCTGGAGTTTATCGTCAAGCTGCGCGGGCCCCCGCGCAGCCGTCTTCGACTTCCCACCCCATTCGCAAGGGTGATGGAGGTCGAGCAGCCACCGGGGCTGAGGCTGCACATGAGGGACTGCTGCAATGGCAGCATGCGGGCGGACGTGGAGTTCCCCGTTCCCTCATGTCATGCTTCTCCGGCATAGCTGGAAGACCTTCGCCCGTGCCCATAGCTTGGCGGCCGGGCACGTTCTCCATTTCAAGTTAATGGACGCCGCCCTGCTCTCCGTCAAGGTCTTCGGGTGTTCGGGTGCTCGCTTAGGGTGCTGCGTGAGAGCTCGACTGACGATGAAAGCTCCTCCTCGAGCGATAGCGACAAGGAGGACAGTGACGATGATGACGACGGTGCCGATGGGGAGGACGATGGCTCCGACTCTGGCTGAACGTCGGTCGCACCATCACCGTCAGTGGGAGGTCGGCAGCACCACCATCTGCACCTGCACCTCCTCCCGGCAGGGCGATTTGCCGGGGTGTTGGGTGTGGATGGTGTCTCTGGCTCCTCCAGCAGCCTTCCAGCTAGAGCCCGGCAGGCTTCCCGGTGGGCTCCGACTTCGTCCGCCCTGCCATGTCTTGCTGGCCCTGGTGGCGGTGACCAGGGCATCGCCCAGCCGCTCTCCCCACCCATCACCTTCATCCGCGCCCTCTCGATCTTGTCAGGCTACGCCCTGCAGGTCTTGACGGGGTCAGGCTGGGCTTCTGCCCAGGCACTCCTTTTGCCCTCTTCACCTCCCGCTGTAGTTCCTAGGAGGAGAGGGACAAGAAAGGGATTATGGGGCACTTATCTTTTTTTCAATCTAAAATATGTAGGCACTTGCCAAACTTTAGCTTCAAATATGTAATCTCTTCTATCCATGTTTGTACTCTGTAAGCTTTGTACTTGTTTATCCGCATATTAATGAAAAAAGACGGTACTGCCGGGTACTTGTGCATGTACTATATCTATGCAGAGGAGGAATGCCTCTATACTTTTTAAGAAACAAGTTTTCTCCGGCAAGCTATCCTGCCGGGCGCCTTCCATTTGTTGCCGTGGGGCTGGGCCCGCCGGTCTCAAAACTATGGAAGGGGACCGACCCCTCGCCAAACCTTCTCCGCCAAGAGCCACTACAACCATCTTGACCGAAGCAACGTTCGGGTCAAAGGATGGGAGCTCAAATGTTTCGAAGGTGACGAGGTTTCTCTACCCATAAGTTTCCTTCTTACAGAGAAATGTATGGATGAGAGGGAACTTATCTGTTTGGCTTGTCGGGGATCAGTATGGGAGCTTGTTTATGTTTCCTCTTTTTGGGACCGAGTCCACGGCAAGAGTCCTGCAGTTAGTGCAGAGGGAAACAAAGCAACATATGACCTCATCTACATGATCATGGCATGTTCATGTTATGCTATGCATGCATGCAAGTTTTTTGGAGGCCCCCAGCGCTTCGTTTTATTGTCTGTGCTCAGGGTCTGCACCTGGCTTTTTACAAAGGGTTACATGCGCATCGGCAAGGCTTGTACAAAAGGGTGGCTGGCGGGCAGGGCCCAACAGCCGCGCCTTACGGGTAGAACTTATGAAGATGCTCAATGTTCCATGAGTTTTGCAACTGAATGCCATCTTCGTTCTCCAGACGGACTGTGCCGGATCTGGTGACTCGTACTACCCGGTAAGGGCCTTCCCACTTCGGCGTCAACTTGTTTGCACCCTTGGCGGACTGAACATGCCTAAGGACAAGGTCGCTTTCCTCAAGGCTCTGGGCATGAACCCTGCGGCTGTGATAGCGACGCAAGGCTTGCTGGTAGCGTGCAACACGCGTAGCAGCCCGGAGACGGTTCTCCTCAAGGAGCACGACATCGTCATGCCAGTGCTGCTCTTGCTCTACTTCATCATAGGCAAATACTCGAGGTGACCCGTATATGAGTTCCGTGGGGATCACTGCTTCTGGCCCATAGACTAGGGAGAAGGGAGTCTGGCCGGTAGCTCGATTCGGAGTCGTACGGAGGGACCAAAGAACCACTGGCAGCTCATCAATCCAGCGTCTGCCGCACTTCCGCAGCTTGTCGAAAGTTCTTGTCTTGAGTCCTCGCAGCACTTCAGTGTTCATCCTCTCAACTTGTCCATTGCTTCTGGGATGAGCAACAGAGGCGAATGAAACTTTGCTTCCGTGGGTTTGAACGTATTGCATGAAGGCGCAGCTTGTGAATTGGGTGCCGTTGTCAGTGATGTCATTGGCGGGTACTCCGAAGCGGCATACCAATCCCTTCAAGAACTTGATAGCTGATTGTGCGGTCACCTTTCTCACAGGCTCCACCTCCGGCCACTTTGTAAACTTGTCGATGTACAGGAATTCAAAGCCCCCGGTAGCACGGGGGAAGGGGCCCAAGATGCCGAGCCCCCAGATCGAAAATGGCCATGACAAAGGGATCGTCTGGAGAGCTTGAGCAGGTTGATGGATATTCTTGGAGTGGAACTGGAAGGCTTCACATCTGGTGACTAGCTCGATTACATCTTGGAGGGCCGTGGGCCAGTAGAAACCTTGCCGGAAAGCTTTTTCGACCAAGGCCCTTGATCCAATATGGGAGCCGCACATGCCTTTGTGTATCTCTGCCAACAGTTCCCTCCCCTCTTCCCGGCAAATGCACTTCAATTTCACACCGTTGGGCCTCCTTTTGTATAGCATGTTGTCGATAAACTGATACATACTAGCCCTCCGGGCTGCTCTTTCAGCTTCTTCTTGCTCTTTGGGAACTTCTCCTGTTTGGAGGTAATGGACTATGTGCCGTGCCCAAGTTGGAGCCTGGGGCTCGACAACAAGGATCAACGGCACATCCTCGTTCGTGGGAGAGCATATCTCAACCGCAAGAACTGGTGGTTCGGCGGGAGGGTGCTGGTCACCAGGCGAAGTGGAGTTGTTCCCGCCAACCTCTCTGCTGGGGGCTTCGGGAAGCTCTACCGGGAGAGGCTTGCCAGAGTCCAGTTTCCTCCTCTTTCTGGCCATTGTTGTCGAGGATACTGAGGGTTGAGTCAGGTGGAGAGCAAAAGTCCCTGGTTCCACAGGAAGCTTCTGTGCAGCGCATTTTGACAGATGATCAGTGATGCTGTTTTCCGCACGTGGCACATGCTTTGTTTGCAGTCCATCAAAACACTCCTCCAACTTCCTCACCTCTTCGACGTATGCCTCCATCAATGGACTCTGGTAATCCTTGTTCACTTGCCTCACCACAAGCTGCGAGTCTCCATGGATGATCAACTTCTTAATTCCCAATTCTGTTGCAATCCTGAGCCTGGCAAGGAGCCCTTCATACTCTATAGTGTTGTTTGTAGATTTTTCCCGGGGAAAATGCATTTGGACCACGTACTTGAGGTGTTCTCCAGTGGGTGCGACAAGGAGCACGCCAGACACTGCACCTTGCAGTGAGAAGGCGCCATCAAAGCACATGATCCACTCTTGGGGGGCCTCCTTGCCGGGGATAACTGTTTCTGGTGTTTCTTCGTCTGGGGTTGGCGTCCATTCCGCGATGAACTCCGCCAATGCTCTACTCTAGATGGTTGACGTACTCTCATAATTCAAACCAAAGCTCGACAATTCCAAAGCCCATTCTACTATTCTGCCAGTGGCCTCCGGGTTCCTCAGTATGCATTGCAAAGGGAAGCGGGTGACAACTGTGATCTCGTGGGCTTGGAAGTACTGGCGTAGTTTCCTTGAGGCCATGATGAGGCCAAAGATCAACTTTTGCACTCCACAGTACCTTGATCTAGCCCCCTACAATAGGGAGCTGACAAAGTACACTGGCCGCTGCACCACCTTCTTCTTTGCTGCGGTCTTGTAATTGTCTCCGTTATCCTGCTCTTCTTTCTCCTGATCCGCACTGGACCTTGCCGGGATAGGTTCACTTTACTCTCCGGAGGAGACAGTAGCTGCGGCTGCTCCTTCATCCACTTCCCGCTGCACCACCAACGCTGCACTAACCACTTGATTGGTTGCCTCTAGGTACAGCAGCAACGGCTCTTGTGGTTTAGGAGCGACCAAGGTGGGAGCAGAGGGAAGATAGGTCTTCAAGTCTTGCAGCGCTGCTTCTACCTCCGGGGTCCACTTCATTGGCCCTGCCTTTTCAGAATTTTGAAAGAACGGCAAGGCGCGCTCGGCAGACATGGAAATGAACCTACTCAATGCGGCAACACATCCGGTCAGGCGCCTCACGTCTTTAACTGTCTTTGGTGCTTGAATCTGCTCGATCGCCTTGATCTTGTCGGGGTTGGTCTCTATCCCCCGGTGGGATACAAAGAAACCAAGTAGCTTGCCGGAGGGAACGCAAACACACACTTCTCAGGGTCTAACTTCAAGTTGATTTTGCGCAGATTTGCAAAGGTCTCTTCCAAGTCCTAGATGAGAGTTGATTTGTCCTTGGTCTTGACTACTATGTCATCCATGTAAGCTTCAATATTCCTATGCAATTGAGGCTCGAAACCAATTTGCACTGCCCTTGCAAAAGTGGATCCAGCGCTCTTCAACCCGAAAGGCATCCGCACAAAGCAGTACGTGCCACACGGGGTTATGAACGCGGTCTTCTCCTCGTCCTCCTTGGACATGAAGATCTGATGGTACCTAGAGTATGCGTCCAAGAAGGAAAGCAGATCACACCTGGAAGTGGAATCTATGATCTGGTCAATGTGCGGCAAGGGGAACAGGTCCTTTGGGCATGCCTTATTCAGATCCGTGAAGTCTATGCCGAGCCTCCACTTCCCGTTCGCCTTACGCACCACCACTCGCCAACCATGTTGGGTGCAATACTCCTCTGACCAAACCAGCTGCTTCAAGTTTCTTGATCTCCTCGGCAATGAACTGGTTCCGTTCCAAAGCTTGCTTCCTGACTTTCTGCTTGACGGGCCGGGCATGAGGGCAGATAGCTAGGTTGTGCTCGATTACCTCCCTGGGAACACCGGGGATGTCAGATGGTTGCCAGGCAAACACATCTACATTCGCCCGCAGGAAGGTAACGAGTGCGCTTTCCTATTTGTCATCAAGGGTGGAGCTGATGGTGAATGTACCACCAACGCCATCCAGCCCTGCCATGACCTTCTTCACCATAGGTGAGGCAACTTTGGGCTTCTTGCTAGTGGAGCTCTCCGGCAAATCATCGACGGGTGTAGGACACTCCGAAGAGGTGCGCTTCCCGGATTCCTTGCCGGTATCCTTGCTAGCTTTCTTCCCTTTCTTACTTTCCTTGGTGGGAGCTGCAGCTTCCGCGGCCTCAGCAGCGAATGTGTCTTGGTACATCTTATCCACGCATATGATTGCGTCCTTCTTGTCTGACGGAATGGAAATGACGCCCATCGGCCCTGGCATCTTCAGTGTGTTGTAGGCATAGTGAGATGCCGCCATGAATTTTGCCAGGGCTGGAAGACCAAGGATTCCATTGTACGACAGGGGGAGATCAACCACATCAAACACAACCTTCTCGGTCCAGTAGTTCAATTGTCCTCTGAACGTCACCGGCAGCGTGATCTTTCCCTTAGGACGACTCCTGCCGGGGTTGATCCCTTGGAAAGTGCCAGTAATCTTGAGCTCTTCATCTATTATTTGAAGCTTGCTGAGTACCTTCGGGGAAATCAGATTCAACCTAGCCCCACCGTCAACCAACATCTTCGTGACCTTGAGGTTGCGGATTGTTGGTGAAACCAACAACGGCAAGCACCCTACCGCGGTGGTGCGGTCAGGGTGATCCTCTTCGTCGAAAATGATGGGCGTTCGGGACCATTTGAGCGGTTTCCGGGAGTCCACTGCTGCCTCTACGACATTGACCTCATGCATCCACTATTTAAGCTGGCAGTGAGAGGAGTGCAAAGATGCGCCTCCGTCAACGCACAGGGCCTCAGTGGCTTTCTAGAATTCTTGCTCACTGGTTTCCTCTTCATCCCCTTCATCACTTTCGTCTTCGCCTTCTTTCTTCTTGCGGCCCCCTGCGAGCCTCTCTGGATGCTGGGGATCCTTGCCGCGGCGGCCTCCTCTGCCGCCTCGGCCCTTCCCGCCAGCACCTTCTTGGTCTCTTTCCTTATCACGCTTCTCGTACTCAGCTCTCTGCTTTTTGACAAGTTGCTCAACTTGGTGACACTCTTGGAGATCAAGGCCCTTGGTCTGGTGGATCTTGCAGTATGGCCCGTTAGCCTTCCTAGCCTTTTCGGCCGCCGCAGCCTCCCGGCAATCAGTGCCCGCGGCAACTTCCTTGTCGGGGACTTTGGTCTTGGCCTTCTTGCCGGTACTAGGAGTGCCAGAGCCCTCGACAGCCAATACTGCCTTTTCCTTGCGCTTCTTATTGTGTTTCTTGTTCTTCCTCTTCGGGTCGGCGGCATCGTTGTCATCTTCTGAGCCGACTTCGACGCCATCCTCTTCTCTGGGGAGTCACCTCCCTTCCTCTGTTCTGGCACACTTATCCGCCAAAGTGTACAGCTCATTCACAGTCTTGGGCAACCGAACGTTCATCTTGGAACGTATCCTCTTGTTGCGCACGTTGGACTGGAACGCGGCAATCACAGCTGCCGGGTGGATGTCTGGAATGTTTTTGTGCACCCAGCTAAATCTCTGCATGTACTTCCGTAAGCTCTCCCCTTCCTTTTGTGGAAGGACCTGCAGATCGCTGGGCCGTCCTAGTTCTTGATGGCCGCCCGTGAAGGCGCCAACGAACTCATGACACAGGTCAGCCAATGATGAGATGGAATTCTCTGGAAGGTGCATTAGCCATGACCTCACGTTTGGCTTGGGCGCCAAAGGGAAGTAATTGGCGAACACCTTCTCATCTCTCCCTCCGGCAGCTTGAACAGCGATGGTGTAGATGCTCAAGAACTCTGCCGGGTTCAACCTTCCATCATACTTCTCTGGTATCTCTGGCTTGAAAACACGGGCAGATGGCCAATGAACTTGCCTTAGCTCACGAGTGAAGGCAGGGCACCCAACCTCGAAAGGTAGGTACCCGCCCTCACTGGGCGCGGGTTCGTCGATGTCTGGGCCAATGCGCCTGTCGGATTTGGCGGGTTTCGCGGTGTCATTCTATGGTGACGCGCTAGTCTTCCCTCCGCCGATCCTCCAGGACCTACCGCTGATCTCGACGGGCCCGAGGGTCAGACGAGGCCATCGATAGCTCGCCGGGCTCCTGGTTGCGTGGTTTTGGTTGTGGTCCTTACGCTGGCCGTCGCGGAGGGCACTGTACTATTGGAGTGTCCCCCTCAGCACGGTCAACAGCTTGGGCCATGGCTGTCGCTTGCGGGAGCCATGGCGGATCCGCCCGCTGCGATGCCCCTGCTTCAGCAAAACCAATCAAACTCTGGATGGTAGCTCTCCAGTAATCCATCTGATCGGCCGCTGGTGGGAATCTCAGCAGGAGTTGGGCTCGCGCCATGGCTTCCGAAGTAGTGCTTGTCATGGACGACGACACAGACCACGACGTCCCCCGGCTCCTGCCAGTACCAGCGGCGGCGGCGCCATGCTCTCGTCGTCGCGAGCCAACCATGATGGTGGTACGGTGGTGAGAGGGGGTGCGCCTGGGGGTTGACGACCCTGTCCGGCGCTTCATCTTGGTTACCTCACCCCGGGGGAGGTGCTTGCCCCGCTGTTGCGCCCATCGCAGGGGCAACCAGGGGGCCACGGTTCACACTAGGGCGAGCGTTGTCGCTGTGGCTGCGTCCTTCGGCATGGTGGGGAGGTGGAGACTGAACGTTCTCCCCACCCGTGCGTTGTGGAGCACGACCGTCGGAGTGCTGTTGATGGCGCCCTCCTCCGGCGTTTTCTACTTCCGCCTCGGCCGTGGGAGGAACGACGACAGTGCCGCCTGTGCTGGTCATGTTCCCCATGGCGTCTACGTCCCTCGATGCCGCTGCAGCCCCCACAACAACGGTGGCTGCGTGCGAGGGGGCCTTCGAGGTGGAAGGATGAGCAGTTGCGCTGGACTTCTTCTTGGGCGCCATGGATGATGAAGCCAACGATGAAGAAGACGATGATGAAGGCTGATGTGCTATTTACGACCTTAGGTTCGCACAAGAGCTCCCCCTACCTGGCGCGCCAAAGATATCATGGTAGAACACAGCCACCTATGAGGCCATCGGCCCCTTTGTGGTTCGGCAGGGGGGAGGATGCGTTGCACAAAGAGCGGAGGCCGTGGGACAGCACGGCAGTGGTGACACTGGTGATTTTTACCCAGGTTCAGGCCGCTGAGAAGCGTAAAACCCTACTCCTGCTTTGGTGGATTAATGGGGAGACCGTGAAGAATGCGCGGCGCTCGAGCCCGGCAAGGTCGCCTCGGGGAGAGCAGCTACGCACGTATGAGTACACGAGGGTCCGAATCCGTTCTAAGGTTGCCACGGTCCTCCTTTTATAGGCTAAGGGGTTACCACAATGGCAGAGTGGTCATTATCTAGTGATTAGATAGCTAATAGTGCTATCATACCTAACTCTGGCAGTTACGACAAAGCGCATTAAATGCACTGCCATGTGTCGCGCTGTGGATGCGGCCCGGCAGGCTTGCCGCGCCGCTCTAGTCATCTTCCATCTGTCTGCTTGACACGCCTCTGGACGGGTGTCATATAGAGGTGATCTTCCTCCTAAATGGCTGCCATGTGCCAAATGACAGCCACTTAGTTATCTGGGGGCTCGACACCGCATCGTTGGGTGACTTTCGTTGCGATGCGATGGAGCGGTGGAGCCTTGGCGGGGATGTAGGCCGCCAGTGGCCCCGACAATCCTTGCCGGGGAAGTCTTGGGAGTTGTCTTCGGGGGTGGCCTTGACCTAACCAGGCTCGCCTGCCCGGCAAGGGAGGTTTTTCCTTAGTGATATCTTGCTGTCTTGGCTTGTCTTGGTCTTCTTGATCCGCCCTTTGATTCCTCAAAGAGCTCTCTCTCTGGCTTGCTTCTGTCTTGAATGCTTGGTGTTGCTTGCATTTCTGCCATTTGAGCCTTTGTACAGTCTGGGCAACATACGTGAAGGTTTGTTGCACCGACATATGTGCTCGTAGATTTTATTGTGCTTGATATAGATTGCAATCCTACATGTCCTATTGTTCTTGGTAGACCTTTCCTTAGAACGATTGGTGCAATTATTGATATGAAAGAAGGAAACATTAGATTTCAATTTCTGTTAAGGAAGGGCATGGAACACTTTCCGAGAAAGAAAATTAAGTTGCCATATGAATCTATTATGAGGGCCACTTATGGATTGCATACCAAAGATGATAATACCTAGATCTATGTTTTATGCCTAGCTAGAGGCATTAAACAATAGCGCTTGTTGGGAAGTGATACGTCTCCAACGTATCTATAATTTTTGCTTGTTCCATGCTATTATATTATCATTCTTGAATGTTTTACAATCATTTTGTAGCAACTTTATATCATTTTTTGGGACTAACCTATTGACATAGTGCCCAGTGCCAGTTGCTGTTTTTTGCTTTTTTTTTACTTCACAGAATATCAGTACCAAACAGAGTCCAAACACAGCGAAACTTTTTCGAGAATTTTTTTGGACCAGAAGATACAACATTGGCCAAAGAAGTACTAAAGGGGAGGCCAGAGGTGGGCACAACCCACCAGGGCGTGCCCAGGGGGGTTATGCCCCCCTCGGTGGCCTCCCGCACGGCCTCTTCGCCCTATAAATCCCCAAATATTCCAAAAACCCTAGGAGAGTCGACGAAAAACAATTCCAGCCGCCGCAAGTTCCAGAACCACGAGATCCAATCTAGACACCATCACGGAGGGGTTCATCATCCTCATTGGTGCCTCTCCGATGATGCGTGAGTAGTTCATCATAGATCTACGGGTCCGTAGGAAGTAGCTAGATGGCTTCCTCTCTCTCTTTTGATTCTCAATACAATGGTCTCTTGGAAATCTATTTGATGTAACTCTTTTTTGCGGTGTGTTTGTTGGGATCCAATGAACTTTGAGTTTATGATTAGATATATATCCATGAATATTATTTGAGTCTTCTTTTGATCTCTTATATGCATGATTATTTATAGCCTCATATTTATTCTTTGAATCTTTGGTTTAGTTATGCCAACTAGATCGATTTTTCTTGCCATGGGAAGAGGTGCTTTGTGATGGGTTCGATCGTGCGGTGTTGTTTTTCCCAGTGACAGAAGGGGAAGCAAGACACGCATGTATTGTTGCTATTAAAGATAAGAATATGGGGGCTATTCCAACATGAATAGATCTCGTCTATATCATGTCATCGTTCTTATTGCATTACTCCATTTTTCCATGAACTTAATACACTAGATGCATGCTGGATAGCGGTCGATGTGTGGAGTAATAGTAGTGGATGCAGGCAGGAGTCGGTCTACTAATCTTGGATGTGATGCCTATATATTGATCATTGCCTTGGATGTTGTCATAATTATTCGATCTTCTATCAATTTCCCAACAGTAATTTGTTTACCCACCATGTGCTATTTTCTTGAGAGAAGCCACTAGTGAAATCTACGGCCCCCGGGTCTATTCTTTATCATATTTGCTTTGAGATATATTTTTATTTGCTTTTATTTTCAGATATATTATTCAAAAAACCCAAAAATACCTTGCTGCACCTTTTTTGTTACTTATTTTATTTCGCGTTTTATCGAGATCTATTTATCCAATCTACACAATTTTTATCCCGTCAACTTGACAATTTTTGGCGCCGTTACCCGTAGAGGGATTGACAACCCCTCATAAGCGTCGGGTTGCAAGTATTTGTTCTTTGTGTGCAGGTACCGTTTACATAGTGTTGCTTGGTTCTCCTGCTGGATTGATACCTTGGTTTCATAACTGAGGGAAATACCTACCGCAGCTGTGCTGCATCATCCCTTCCTCTTTGGGGAAATACCGACGTAGTTCAAGCGACATCAGGAGGCAACCCAATTTTTATTTTATGTTTTTTGATTTTGCTCCTGTTTTTCAATAAATACACATTATTACCTCCGTATTAATTGTGTTTTGGTGTTTTAATTAGTGTTTGAGCCAAGTAAGACCTTTGGGATGGTCTATGGTGATAGTTGATTTGATCTTGCTGAAAAACAGAAAATTTTGCGCTCATTGCCAGAAATTTAAAAAATCACAGAAACATGATTTTGATCTGAAGTTTTTACACAAGATTGATATACAAATTTCCTAGGGTATCCTAATTTTTTAGAATTTTTGGAGTTCAGAAGTATACAAAATTTCCAGATTAGTACAGACTATTCTGTTTTTGACAGATTCTGTTTTCTATGTGTTGTTTGCTTATTTTGATGAATCTATGGGTAGTATCGGGGGGTATGAACCATGGAGAAGTTGGAATACAGTATATATAACACCAATATAAATTTATAATGAGTTCACAACAGTACCTAAAGTGGTGATTTATTTTATTATACTAACGGATCTTACGAGTTCTCTGTTGAGTTTTGTGTTGTGAAGTTTTCAAGTTTTGGGTAAAGTTTTGACGGACCACGGAATAAGGAGTGGCAAGAGCATAAGCTTGGGGATGCCCAAGGCACCCCAAGGTAATATTCAAGGACAGCCAATCATCTAAGCTTGGGGATGCCCCGGATGGCATCCCCTCTTTTGTCTTCAATCCATCAGTAAATTTACTTGAGGCTATATTTTTATTCACCACATGATATGTCTTTTGCTTGGAGCGTCTTGTATGATATGATTCTTTTATTTTTAGTTTGCCTCAATCATCCTTGCTGTACACACCTTTTGAGAGGGACACACATTAATCGTGAATTTATTAGAATACTCTATGTGCTTCACTTATATCTTTTGAGCTAGGTAGTTGCTCTAGTGCTTCGCTTATATCTTTTTAGAGCACGATGGTGGTTTTATTTTATAGAAATTGATGAACTCTCATGCATCACTTATATTATTTTGAGAGTCTTTAAACAGCATGGTAATTTTCTTAGTTTATGAATTTAGTCCTAATATGATGAGCATCCAAGAGGGATATAATAAAAACTTTCATAGAAGAGCATTGAATAATATGAGAAGTTTGATTCCTTGCATTTGTTTTGAGATATAAAGATGGTGATATTAGAGTCATGCTAGTGACTAATTTTGGATTGGTAGAAATACTTGTGTTAAAGTTTGTGATTCCCGAAGCATGCACGTATGGTGAACCGTTATGTGATGAAGTCGAATCATGATTTATTTTTTGATTGTCTTCCTTATGAGTGGCGGTCGGGGACGAGCGATGGTCCTTTCATACCAATCTATCCCCCTAGGAGCATGCATATTAGTACTTTGCATTGATGGCTAATAATTTTTTGCAATAAGTATGTGAGTTCTTTATGACTAATGTTGAGTCCATGGATTATATGCACTCTCACCCTTCCACCATTGCTAGCCTCTCTAGTACCGCGCAACTTTCGCTGGTGCATTAAACCCACCATATACCCTTCCTCAAAATAGCCACCATACCTACCGATTATGGCATTTCCATAGCCAGTCTGAGATATATTGACATGCAACTTCCACCATTCCGTTTATTATGACACATACCATCATTGTCCTATTACTTTGCATGATCATGTAGTTGGCATAGTATTTGTGGCTTGGCCACCATTCATATTTTTTATACATGTCACTCTTGATCATTGCACATCCCGGTACACCGCCAGAGGCATTCATATAGAGTCATATTTTGTTCTAGTATCGAGTTGTAATTCTTGAGATGTAAGTAAATAAAAGTGTGATGATCATCATTAGAGCATTGTCCTGTGTGAGGAAAGGATGATGGAGGCTATGATTCCTTCACAAGTTGGGATGATACTCCGTACTTAAAAAAATAAAAGAGGCCAAAGAGGCCAAAATAAAAAAAGGCCAAAGATCCCAAACAAAAAAATGAGAGAAAAGAGAGAAGGGACAATGTTACTATCCTTTTTCCACACTTGTGCTTCAAAGTAACACCATGTTCTTCATGATAGAGAGTCTCCTATTTTGTCACTTTCATATACAAGTGGGAATTTTTCATTATATAACTTGGCTTGTATATTCCAATGATGGGCTTCCTCAAATTGCCCTAGGTCTTCGTGAGCAAGCAAGTTGGATGCACACCCACTTAGTTTTTTTTTGAGCTTTCATACACTTATGGCTCTAGTTCATCCGTTGCATGACAATCCCTACTCACTTGCATCGATATCAATTGATGGGAATCTCCATAGCTCATTAATTTTCCTAGTTGATGTGAGACTTTCTCCTTTTTGTCTTCTCCTCACAACCTCCACCATATTCTATTCCACCTATAGTGCTATATCCATGGCTCACGCTCATGTATTGCGTGAAAGTTGAAAAAGCTTGAGAACATTAAAAGTACGAAACAATTGTTTGGCTTGTCATCGGGGTTGTGCATGATGAAATATTTTGTGTGATGAAGATAGAGCATAGCCAGACTATCTGATTTTGTAGGGATAACTTTCTTTGGTCGTGTTATTTTGAGAAGACATGATTGCTTTATTAGTAAGCTTGAAGTATTATTGTTTTTATGTCAATATTAAACTTTTGTTTTGAATCTTATGGATCTGAATATTCTTCCCACAATAAAGAAAATTGCATTGATAAATATGTTAGGTAGCATTTCACATCAAAAATTCTGTTTTTATCATTTCCCTACTCGAGGACGAGCAGGAATTAAGCTTGGGGATGCTTGATACGTCTCCAACTTATCTATAATTTTTTATTATTCAATGCTATTATATTATCTATTTTGGATGTTTTATATGCATTAATATGCTATTTTATATTATTTTTGGGACTAACTTATTAACCTAGTGCCCAGTGCCAGTTTCTGTTTTTTCCTTGTTTTTGACTTTTACAGAAAAGGAATACCAAACGAAGTCCAAATGAAATAAAACTTTACAGTGATTTTTCTTGGACCAGAAGAAACCCACGAGACTTGGAGAGGAGGCGAGAAGCCCTACGAGGAGGCTACAAGCCGTAGGGGCGCGCCCTAGGGGGGGCGGAACCAGGGCTTGTGGGCCCCTCGAAGACCTTCCAACCCTAATCTCTGTAGTATAAATCCTCAAATATTCCCCCTATACCAGAGGGCACACCAAAAATACTTTTCCACCGCCTCAAGCCTCTGTTCCCGTGAGATCCCATCTTGGGGTCTTTTCAGGCACTCCGTCGGAGAGGGATTCGATCATGGAGGACCTCTACACCAACCTTGCTGCCCTTCCGATGATGTGTGAGTAGTTTACCACAGACCTATGGGTCCATAGCTAGTAGCTAGATGGCTTCTTCTCTCTCTTTGATCTTCAATACAATGTTCTCCTTGATGTTCTTGGAGATCTATTCGATGTAATCTTCTTTTGTAGTGCATTTGTCGAGATCTGATGAATTGTGGATTTATGATCAGATTATCTATGAATATTATTTGAGTCTTCTCTGAACTCTTTTATGCATGATTAAAATATCTTTGTATTTCTCTTCAAACTATCGGTTTGGTTTGGCCAACTAGATTGGTTTTTCTTGCAATGGGAGAGGTGCTTAGTTTTGGGTTCAATCTTGCGGTGTCCTCACCCAGTGACAGAAGGGGTAGCGAGGCACATATTGTATTGTTGCCATCAAGGATAAAAATATGGGGTTTATATCATATTGCTTGAGTTTATCCCTCTACATCATGTCATCTTACTTAAAGTGTTGTTGTGTTCTTATGAACTTAATACTCTAGATGCAGGAAGGAGTCGGTCGATGTGTGGAGTAATAGTAATAGATGCAGAATCATTTCGGTCTACTTGTCACGGACGTGATGCCTATATTCATGATCATTGCCTTAGATGTCTTCATAATTATGTGCATTTCTATCAATTGCTCAAAAGTAATTTGTTTACCCACCGTATGTTTTCTTCAAGAGAGAAGCCTCTAGTGAAACCTATGGTCCCCGGGTCTATTTTCCATCATATATTTTCAGATCTATAAACCAAAAAACACAAAATACCTTGCGGCACTTTATTTATATTTACTTTATTTTGCTCGTTTATTTATATTTTATACCTATCTCTATTAGATCTCACTCTTGTTCGTGACCGTGAAGGGATTGACAACCACTTTTTTGCGTTGTGTGCAAGTGTTTGTTAGTTTGTGCAGGTGCATATATTGGAGACTTGCTTGTGCCTCCTACTGGATTGATACCTTGGTTCTTAACTGAGGGAAATACTTATCTCTACTTTGCTGCATCACTCTTTCCTCTTCAAGGAAAAAATCAACGCAAGTTCAAGAAGTAGCAGTCGCCGACTGCGCTCGTCGCCCACTTCACTAATCGCTTCGACGCCTACTACCTCCTCAGCAAGGTGTTTTGGTGTGGCTGCGAGTTCATCACATTCACGGCCTACAACATATTCACCGATGTTGAGAGCATCTTCCCTGCCGAAGACCGCCTGCACACTTTCCCCTATTATCTAGGCGAGCAGGAGCACGCAGAGTGAAGATGACGGCGGTGAAGGCGGCCCAGGTGGAAGACGATGGTGAAGATGGTGAAGCAGTTGGTGAAGACGCGGATTTCATATTTTGTTGCCGATCCTACATAGCTTTACAGATTAGCCGATATAGGATCACTAATCTACTATATAGCCAAATGAATCGAAAGATTCATGTTTGGTTCGGGAAGAGATCATAAAAGTTGTAAACTTACAAAATAATCTACTTTCATTAAAAGATTTATACTCATTGGGCCATATCTCACTATTATTGGGCAAAACTATTTATTGAATTCTCACTATTGTTGAATTAATCTCATTGGGCCATATCTCACTACTATTATTGGGCCAAATATATTGGGCCAAAAAAAGGTAGAAAAATTTGATGGCCATTTGAAGGCTCACTATTTATTGAATTAATCTTCATATTTTTACATGAAGATGACTTAATCCAAAATAGTATACTCATGAGCTAGCTAGCCATGGGCCCCACATACAGTTGGCAGAATTCAACACATAATGATGAAAACACCGTCATAAATAATTCATTACATATGATAAATGAAGAATCACTAATATAGTTCAACACATAAATGATCTTTGCCCAATAACAAAGATTCTACTCATCACAAGTATATTTTATCTTCTTGATCTTTGTCGTGAACCCTTCTTTCTGTTTCTGCAGATCTTCAATCATGTACTCTAGCCCCTTCTTATCTTCCTTTAACTGATCCATTTCCTTCTCTTCTTTTACCAACAAAAACTTGTGCATGCTGGTAGTTGATGCATCAAGCTTCTTCTTCTCCTCCAATTCAGCTCTTGCAATAGCTAGAGCTTCTTCAGCTTTGGCCTTCAGGGCTAGTGTAACCTGATTTTCCTCAACCATTTGCTTAAGCTCATCTTGGGCATTCCTCAGGTCACGGTGAAGCTTATCAATCTCATCTGTGAACTTAAACCTTGTTTCAACATTGTTGAAGGCATCACGAACTCTACCATCTCCCACTTCAGTGTACATTTCCCATAACTTCGACAGGGATTTAATCAGTGGACTCAGCCACACAGGATCAACCCATTGCACAAAGTCACATTTGTCTCCAAACAACAATATATATGACAGAGCAAAATCTATTAGGAAATTACACAGCAAAAACTTAATTTGAATGATTGTAAATAAGTTCACAGACCTCCCCTGAATAGGCCAAGAACCTCCTGCCAGTCCAACATCCTTAAAAAGCAACAAATTTGTAGGGCATGGAATTGCATTTACAGCAGATAGGCTTATCTCCACCATCGGCTAATCCGCTATAATCAGAATCGTACATTGTATTTGGACCCTAAAAATACAAATATCCATAGTAAATATGGTTTCCCTAGTAACTAAAAGGAAATCAGTGCTGAAATGAAAAATCCCCAAATCGATATGAACCCTAACCGTAGATTGACGAGAATGCAACACTACATTGGTGCCAAGGGAGTTCGGGTCGGTGGAGGATTCCTCGCCATCGCCCCACGAAACCATGCCGTCCTTAAGCGTCTACAGGAGATCTACGAAGCTTCGGCGATGGGAGGAGACGAGCAAAATGGCAGGGGAAAGGATGGGGACAGGAGCTGGAGCAGAGGAGGGACAGGAGCGGGAGCATAGGAGAGGGAGGGCGCTGTCTGAAACGTGCCCCACATATCATTGTGATCGCTGGCTCCACACACGGCCTGGTCGTCAGCCTCTAGTGGATTGCCTAGTCATACGCGGCCAATCAAATCGCAGAGACGAGCCTCTCACGGATCGCCTCGCCAGTCCTTCTAGAAAACCATATTTGATGGCTCTAGTTCGGCGCTAGGGTATGATTGAATGGCTGCAGTTCAGTGCTAGGGTTTGGAGGGTTTTGGAGATGGTCAACAGGGTTTTTTAGGGTTTGACCAACATTTAAATAAGCATAACTAATTAAAAAAATTGACAAAAATAAAAAAACGGCACACATAGTCATTTCAAGTGATATACTATCGATAAAAAAATATAAACTTGGTATATGGTTAGCTTTATGAAAAAACCTTCACAAAACCTAGCTACCTCGAACGATGTTGCAGAGAGTTCAAGGCGCAAGTGAGAGGGGTTTAGGCTTTTGAATTAAAAAAATCAATAAAACTAGAAATGCTTCATTATGGAGTGACTAAGAAGGATCTGAACTTACTTTTTCATTTTCATTTTTAGCGTGTTTCCTAATGGTTCTCTATAAAAGCATAACCAATTTTAAAAAAACCAGAAATGGACATTAATTCAATAAATATTGAGACTTCAAATGGACATTATATAGATTGAATAGGTCTTTATAAAAATTATTTGGCTCATTTAGACAAGTTAAAAAAAACTTGATTACAAATGGGGCTGTTTACCCTAGCTTCGGAGCTCATTTTGAGCATTTGGAGCTTCGGAGCTCATTTGGAGCTTAGGACCTCATTTTGGAGCAAATGTATAATAGTTCAGAAAACATTGCAACATCACACACAGAGCAATGGACTTCAAATGTTGGTTCAAATTCAAAATTTGCCTCAAATTTGAATTCTACCACAAATTTGACATCAAAGTACAAATATCATTTTGCATTACTACACCTTACAAGTTTTCACACTAGTTCAAAGTTCAAATTCAAATATTTGACTTGCTCCTTGTGTTCGCAGATGGCTTAACCGTCTTGCTCCTGGTTTCCCTAGCTGGCATATTCTGTGGCTTTGTCTTCTTCCTTTTGATCTTCACTTGGGATAGCTGCTCCTGGTTTCCCGAGCACTTGATTACCAGTTGACGGTCATCTGTTGGTTCCATAATCTTTAAACGAACGACAGGAACCATGTCTTGCTCCTCTCTTATAGCTTCAACACCATCATAAGCCATGGCTTCAAATTCTGCATCAGATGATGGTTCAACGGAAGTTTCTTCCTCTCTAGGCCTTTTCTTTCCTTTGTCTCCACCTATCCAAGAGCTGGGACAAACATAAATAAGATTAAAAGAGAACATATGCATACAAAAAAGTGAAGGCTGCACACATACCAAGATGCCAATGCTTCTACTGCACACATACCAAGATGTCGGTGCTTCTCCTCTGCTGCTGCATTTTGCTCTGCATTTGCTGCTGCTCATTGTTCCTCTTCTCCAAATGATGCATCTGCTGGATTGGTACAAAGCCTAGCAATGTGCCCTAGGGTTCCACATTTTTTGCACTTACGCTGTCTTTTTACACGACCCTCTTCACCTGCTCTTATCCAGTTCTTCCTTGGTCTTCCTGGTGGTCTAGTAAGTACATGAGAACATAGTTTGAACCCTGGATCTACTCTGTTCCATTGGTCTTTTCCCAAGAGTGCATGTACATTGTCAGCTTAAGCAGCCCGAAATTTGGCAACAGAGAAATATTCAGAGCAAAACTGATCAACTTCACCATCTTCACCCCCGATAACAGTCATGAGATGTAGGGCATGTATGCATGGCTTCCCACGGATCTGCCATTGCCTACAACTGCATTCCCTACTTGCTAGGTTCACTGGATACCTCCGTTCCCTATTTTTAGTGTCAGTATATGTTACCTCAGCCTCGTATGTCGACGGTTGATACGTCCATTTTGCATGATGTATTCCTACTATTATTTATAATGTTTTTATGCATAATAATGCTTTATGGAGTAATTTTAATGCCTTTTACCTCATAATATGCAAGGTTTACACAAAGAGGGAGAATGCCGGCAGCTGGAATTCTGGACCTAAAAAAGCTACGTCAGAGTTACCTATTCTGCACATCTCCAAATGAGCTGAAAATTTACGGAGAATTATTTTGGAATATATAAAAAATAATGGAGCAAATAACTACCAGAGGGGGCCCACCTAGTGAGCACAAGACACCAGGGCGCGCCAGGCCCCCCAGGCGCGCCCTGGTGGGTTGTGCTCAGCCCAGCCCACCTCTGGTGCCCATCTTCTGGTATATAGGTCATTTTGACCTAAAAAAAATCAGGAGGGGACTTTCGGGATGAATCACCGCCGTCTTGAGGCGGAACTTGGGCAGGAGCACTTTTGCCCTCCGGCGGAGCGATTCCGCCGAGGAAACTTCCCTCCCGGAGGAGGAAATTGAAGCCGTCATCACCAACAACTCTCTCATCTTTGGGAGGGCAATCTCCATCAACATCTTCAACATCACCATCTCCTCTCAACCCTAATTCATCTCTTCTATTTAATCTTTGTACCGGAACCTTAGATTGGTACTTGTGGGTGACTAGTAGTGTTGATTACATCTTGTAGTTGATCACTATATGGTTTATTTGGTGGAAGATTATATATTCAGATCCATTATGCTATTTAATACCCCTCTAATATTGAGCATGATTATCATTTGTGAGTAGTTACTTTTGTTCTTGAGGTCATGGGAGAAGTCATGTTGCAAGTAATCATGTGAACTTGATATCTGTTTGATGTTTTGATGATATGTATGTTGTGATTCCCTCAGTGGTGTCATGTGAACGTCGACTACATGTCACTTCACCATATTTGGGCCTAAGGGAATGCATTGTGGAGTAGTTATTAGATGATGGGTTGCTAGAGTGACAGAAGCTTAAACCCTAGTTTATGCGCTACTTCGTAAGGGACCGATTTGGATCCAAAAGTTTAATGCTATGGTTAGATTTCATCTTAATACTTTTCTCATAGTTGTGGATGCTTGCGAGGGGGTTAATCATAAGTAGCTATAGGAGGTTTTTTCAAGTAATAACAGCACCTAAGCACCGGTCCACCCACCTATCAAATTATCAAAGTAGCAAACACAAATCAAACCAACATGATGAAAGTGACATGGTGAAATTCCCGTGTACCCTCAAGAACGCTTTGCTTATCATAAGAGACCATTTTGGCCTGCCCTTTGCCACAAAAGTATTGGGCTACCTTGCTGCACTTTATTTACCATTACTGTTACTTGTCCGTTACAAATTATCTTGCTATCAAATTACTTGTTACCTACTATTTCAGTGCTTGCAGAAAATACCTTGCTGAAAACCACTTGTCATTTCCTTCTACTCCTCGTTGGGTTCGACACTCTTACTTATCGAAAGGACTACGATTGATCCCCTATACTTGTGGGTCATCAACGGTCAAATGCATTTCATCTTCAGTCCTCTTGCCTTGGCATGCAATGCCTTAGTCAGAGATGGGAGCATAAAATGGCCAATGTATTGTGTTTCTGCAATTCTTTTACGAAGATCCATCTTTATCATGACCATATGCCTTATCTTATCAAATGCTTGCCACAAAAATAGCCCTTTCACTAACTTGACCTTTGCATTGAAGCACTCTGCGAGGTTACTGGTCACATAGTCTACTTTGCAGATTTCATTGAATTTGCTTGTTGACCACGCCATTCCATGATGTGCTTCCAAGTACTCCTTTGTAACACCCCCGGTGGTTAACTACAGTAATCCCCTTTTTATTATGCCATGTCATCATGATCAACAGTGCATAATCATCATTAGCATCATATTGCATTTCAACTCCTAAGTCAAAATCCAAATTTAAATGAAAGTGGAAAATAAAAGTTGTCCAACATAGAAACTAAATTGTTCATTAAATAGCAAATAAATCAGAGACAATTCTAAAATTGAAACCAACATCATTGGACTTGGCTAAGTGACTCAAACATCCCCAAACAGTGACTAAAGACAATATTTAATTACCTTTTATTTAATCTAAAATAAATATGAAAAGATATTAACCCCAAACTAGTTTTTGGTGGTAGGATATATTGTGCTGTGATTTGTGGGCCAGCTCTCATATTTTACAAAACTCTAATGGGGGCCACACATTTTGCAAAACAGAAAAGAAAAGAAAAACAAAAGAAAAACAAAATAGAAAACAAAAAAAAAAGGAAAAAGGCCCACTGTGCTGGGCCTAAGTCAGCACAGTGGCCGGCCCAGCCCGCCTGGCGCCTCCTCCCACCTCGCGCCACTGCTCACCCGAGCCGCTGTCGAGCACCCCGCGCGCACACCCTGGCCCCCCCTCTCCCCCGATCGACAGCGCGCTCCCGCGCCGCGTGAGGATAAGAGCAGCTCCTACGGCCCCCCTGGCACTCCCTTCCCTCACTTCCCCCTCTCCCTGCCTCGTCCCTCTCCTCTCCCGCAAGCCCGAGCGCGACCATGGCGCTGCCGCCGTAACAGCCGCGGCCATCGTGCCCCTCTTGCCTCCCCGACGTGTCCACGGTGCCCGCCATCGTCGCCTCCTTCGACTGCACCATCGAGCCGAAGCCGAGCGCCTCTGCTTCGCCCCCTACGCCGTCGTCTTCAACCTTCGGGTGCCTGCATCGCCGCCGCCGATTCGCCGCCGTCGACACCTCCCCGAGCCCACTGCCACTTCCCTACGGCTCACAGTGAGCCTCTGCTTCCTCCCCGCTCTCTCTCGTCACCGCTAGCTAGCCGTGGGCGCCGCCCCCTTCGTCACCGAACGCACATCCGCCTCGCTCGTCGCCGGCGTGCTCCCGGCGACCCTTGGGCCCCTTGCCCGTGCGCATCGTGTTCCCCGTGCCACGTTGGGCCTCGCTAGCGCTTCGCCTCGCCCCGTAGCGCGCCGTAGCGCTGTCCCCGTTGTGCACCCGAAGCCATCGCCGCTGCGGTCGTCGCCGGCACCGTTTCCGGTGACCCCCGACCCAGCCACCAACCCCACGCGATGCGGCACCTCGCTAGCTATCGAACGCGCCAAGCCGCGCGCAAAATAACGTCCTATGGGCGATTCCCGAACTCGCCGGAGTTGCGCCGCCGCGGGCGAGCTCGCCGGCGTGCTCCGGTGGCCGGCGCCGACGTGGCACGTGGCCCCCACCGCCTGTGCCACTGACCGCTGGGCCCCGCGGGCCCAGTTGACTGGTCAGCGCAGCTGACTGGGCCGGCTGTGTCACTGACACACGGGCCCCACCGCCTGTTAATTAATTATTTTGATTAAGTTAATTAGTTTAACCTAATTACACACTAACATGTGGGCCCAGTAGCCTAATTAGTTGATTAGTTAAAAATAAACTCTGTTTAGACTAATCAGAGGCTGACATGTGGGCCCCACTGGTCAGGTTCGACCCTGGTCAGCCGACCGTTGACTGCTGACGTCAGCATTACGTCACAGTGACGTCACCCTGTTACTGTTTCGGATAATGTTTATTTTCAATAATTAAATAAATTCCAGAAATTAATAAAAACTTTAGAAAATCATATAAAATAATCCGTAACTCAGATCGAAAAACTTTATACATGAAAATTGCTCAGAACGACGAGACGAATCCGAATACGGGGTCCGTTCGTCCGTCACACGTCCCTAACTATCCGAACATGCAACCGTTCCCCTCCGGTCATCTGTCCAACAAATGTCCAAAACCGGGAATACTTTCTCGGATGAATTCCCCCTTCGCCAGTATCACCCGGCACTACGTTAGGTCACCTCCGTCACCGCGTATTGCCATGTTATGCTTTGTGCTGCACTTGTTCGCTGTGTATTTATACTGTTTCCTCCCCCTCTTCTCTCTCGATAGCCCCCGACCTCGACGTCGTCCCCGAGACCGACGCAGCTCCGGAGCCCGAAGACAGCATTGACAACCTTGCCCTTGCCGCCGAGCAACCAGCAAGCCCCCCCTTTTGATCATCCCGATATCGCCCATTCTAATTTCCCATGCTTGCATTAGAATTGCTGCTGCTGCTTTACCTATTCTAATGCATAGCCTGTTCATTGTAACCTGCTGTTGATAATTACCTGCATATCCTAAACTGCTTAGTCTAGGCTGGGTAGAGACATATCAGTGACCCCACTTATCCCGACTGCCGCGCTGGATTGTCAGAAGATCCGATCAACGGGATTGAAGACCAGGCCCCGACACCGCACGTCACCCCCTTTAGTTGTAACGACACTACAGCGTTACTATCGAGTGCCGAGGGTGAAACCTCTTGTAGCACTTCTGATGTTAACTCTGTAGAGTAGCTATTCGGTCGTGGTCATCGAGGGTGATTCCTCCTTCACCGCTTCCGATAATGACGCCGTCGTACAGCACCTCAAGTGTGAACCAAGTGAGGGTGATTCCTCCGAGTTCACCTTGACGGATACATCGAGTAGGAATCCAACGAGGGTGATACCTTGGATTCCCCTGATGTTATGGACACACGGATACTTGGAATTTACACTGTTACTTGGATAGGCGGGTCGACCCTGAGGGGTACCCGCGTGCGCCTGAGAGGCAAGTGTTGTGAAGACGGGTGCCTGTATGGTGCCCGAGTGCTGAATACGAGGCGCGGCCGGGCATTCTTAACCCTTGCAGCAAGTCCTCGAGACGGGGCGACGGGGTCACATCTTTCGTGAGTCTCTGCTCGTTACCGCAAGCCCCTAGTCCTAACGATTTGGATATTTGATCCGAGCAGGCCTCTGGCCTGATAGCACTAACCATCACGTGGGCATAGTATGGGCGTTCTGCATCGTATGCATCAGCCAAAAGCTTTGTCAGACGTCTAGTTCACCATGGCGGCACGGACGGACCGGCGCCTTCCTGTAGTGTTGGTGCCTGGCTTCACCGTGTGCGCAACGACCCGGAGGGCGAGGGGCGATGGCCAAGACCCCCTTGCGCTTAGGATGTAGACCGGCGGGGACCTCTTTGCTGAGCTGTAGGTAGGGTTGCGGTGTGTCGTTTGACCGAGGCCGGGCATGACCCAGGAAAGTGTGTCCGGCCGGAGTTAATCGAGCGTGTTGGGTAAGTTGGTGCACCCCTGCAGGGAAGAACACTTCTATCGATACCCGGTCCTACGGTAAAGGACACTCGGAGTTGTATCCCAATCAATACAGCTAGAACATGATATGAGACCTGGATATGAGGCTCTGGGATTGCTTCTCGCAGGGAGTCGAGAAGGGATCTCCGGACGAGGTTGATAACTGTATGGCTCTGGGATTGCTTTCTCGCAGGGCGTCGAGAAAGGATCTCTGGGTGAGATTGAGACTTAATGATACTGCTACATTATATTGTACTGTTCTACCCTCTTCTATTTCTGCAAGACCGCTGAAGATGCTAGTCTTCGATAGGACTAGGCCTACTCTCTATTCTGGCATTTCTGCAGCCCAGTCCACATATACAGCCTCCCTTTGGAAATGTTGCATATGTAGTGTAGATCCTTGCTTGCTGAGTACTTCTGAGTACTCACGGTTGCTTTGTTTTCCTTTTCTCCCCATATCAGTTTGACATGACCAAGATGACGGAGCCCCTGAGACAGATGCCCCGTCGATCGTCTACTACTACTACCCAGAGGATGGATTCTACTACGAGTTGACTGACGACCAGGAGTAGGTTCGGAGGGTCCCAGGCAGGAGGCCTTCGCCTTTCGATCGTAGTGTTTTATTTTTCCCCGCCTTTCTAAAGGCCTTTCTATTTCTATTTCATATATGTACTCAGATATCTGATGCTTCCGCCGACGCTTGTTCGCAAGCTTATGTATTCGAGCCCTCGAGGCCCCTGGCTTGTAATATAAAGCTTGTATGACTTTATTTATGTTTTAGAGTTGTGTTGTGATATCTTCCCGTGAGTCCTTAGGCTTGATCGTGTGCATTTGCGTGTATGATTAGTGCACGATTAGGCCGGGGGCGTCACATCCTTCACTCAGGATTGTGAGCGTACAACACTCACAAATGGTGCTCATGCTTCCTCAAGTTGCATGTGTATGATGCTGGCCATAGGTTCTCATCGTAAACTTTACTTCTGAATTTCTTTTTAAAATTCTGCGCTAGGTGTCGCATACATTCCCTATGCTCTGCTCCAGGGAATACAACTCCTACTGCAGTCTCTAAACCCTTGCAAGCATATGTGTGTATAGCTAAACCTGGGGGTGTACCTATAATGTTGCGCAACTTCTGCAGAAACCAGGCCCAACTTTCCTCGGATTCTATGTCCAACACACCAAATGCAACTGGGAATAGCCAGTTGTGTCCATCAACTGCAGAAGCTGCTACTAGCTGTCCTCTCCATCTTCCATTTGAAGCAGTTGCATCGATAGCCAAATAGGGCCTGCAACCATCCAGAAACCCCTGCCAGCAAGCCTTGAAACAAACAAAAGCCCTCCTAAAGCACTCCTTCTCAAATGACTTCCCTCTTATTTTGTATGAAATTGTATGCTTGTCAATCTCTTCAACACTCCCTGGACTAGCCATCTCCACTTAAGATTTGTAAGTGTAAAGCAACTGAAAACTCTCATTTCATGGACCATTTATCCTGTCAAGAGCCATTTCCCTACCATAAAAAATCCTCATGTAAGGTATATCAATTTTGTACTTCTCAAAAAGCTTCCCGTGGAGTGTTGTTCGACCAAGTGTTGGTGTTTCTCTCAGCCAATCCAAGATTGCATCTGCCACCCACCTAGTCTTTGCTAGCTTTGTTTTGGTCTTTCCCCCTTCCCCTCCAGGTGGACAAGTGTGCTTGTGTGGGTTTTGTTTTATCTGAAACAAAATAAAGCACAATTAAGAAACCTTACACAATGATCTGAAAGTATAGTGGATCAATAAACTGAAATCCACAATGAGGTGTAATACCTGAATCAATTTGCTCTTTCGCATATGGGATGCATGCAGCCTCCACCTACACCTATCATATGGGCAATGAACAGTGAACCTTGTTGGCTCACTCCTATCAATCACATAATTATTTTCAGTGCGAATGCAATATGTAGTCACTGCATTACGATAGTCCACCATCCATTCGAATATGGTTCCTGGAGTAAGCTAAGGATCTTCCATGTTCCACTCAATTGTTGGCATGTCGTCACCATCGTACTCATCTAAAACTAAGCTGTCAATTTTCTCATCCCTCTCTTCATCATCATTGTCATCAAATCTAGCACGACTGTTGGGCTCCTTTGGATATTCATCTTCCATTGTCTGTTGACTAACTGTATCAACCAGTTCAGGGTACATCATCTCATCCTCATCATCAAGTCGAGGCACTTCCTCGTCAGGCTCTGCATCTACTTCTACAGCAGCTGCAGAAGGGACAGGAGAAGTGGCAGCAGACATGTTGTGGCTTTCAGAACCACTAGGTTTACTTGGTCTTGACCTACAAGGAGTGCCAGGGCGCTCGCTATTATCAGAGACAGATGATGCATGAACACTCTTCCCCTTATCTCGTTCTTGGTGTGGCTGAAGCATGTCGATACGGATTTTACTGAAACGTCTGTCAGCATTCAAACTAAATAGCAATTCCAGATGCTCATCGCAAGTTAGTGGGAGAAATCTTTGCTCGCTGCTATTGAAATATTTTAGTTCAACAGCATCGGCAGAGCTCCAGTCATACACGAAACGGAGTGCATCACGAAAATCTTTGAACAAAATGCTGGTTTCTACCACCTTCGGGTAGAAAAATCTAGAGATCATATGCGGTTTAGTACCATGCAGCACGCTAGTTTCCATTCTAACTGCCAACCAAAAAGCAAGCGCAGGATCAATCCTATTCGATCGAAATAAAGCGTGAAAAATTAAGCAACCCAAATTGGTACAATTCAAGCGAGTAGTGGTCAAATACTGCCTAATTGACGAGTTTTCTTATAAATTGAAGGGGAAACGATGCTTACCCGGATGGAATCCATGAATTATCCACCTCCAATTTGACCCAATCATCTCCACGGTCGATGCGCCAGAGGGCGTCTACCCCCGACATCGCTTCTTAATCCCAGATTGGGGGGAGTGGGGTTAATGTGGCGGAGGTGCAGCGTCGGTGACGGGCAAAATAGGGTTAGTGGGTGGAGGGCATGGCAGCGGCAGCGGCGGAGGAGGCGCCGCAGGAGTGGCTCATTCATTTTCAGAAAACCTACTCTGGCGTGTCTCCATGCGGCCCCACTCGTCAGGACGTAATGGTCAAAGGAGGACCTGGCCCTAGCCCCACTCATGAGCAGTTAACGATCAAGCCATTGATCCGATGACAAACATCTAGTTTGACCGTTTGTGAGAGTTTCAGACAAGAGTGTGGGGGAAAAGTGAGAAAAAAATTAGAGCGTGGGGACAACTGAGCACAACTAAGGAACTAGGGGCACTATCATAAGAATCCCTTTATTTATTTTCTGTAATCAAGTGCATAGTGCTTGAATTTATCAGGGGCATGATACTTTTTTATGTCTCTCCATGAACCACAATGCTATGTTTATCAGCTGTATTTTTCATTGGCAAACTCCAGTCTATAATTGTTGCTATTACTTGGGATAGCAGTTTTTCATATGTCATCTAATTGGTTCCATTCGCCATCTTTTGTTTGTATGTGACAGGGACACAATGTTGAGGAAGCGCAAAGGAGATGGTGATGGAATTGATGACATTCCTTCGAAAAGCCAAAGCGCCCTCCTCTGCCTCCGTGGAACAGAGCCTCACCTAGTTCGCTTCTAGTTGCATGCAAAGACATGACGGATGACAGGTAGGTTGCCATTGATGAGATGGACTTCACAAGCCTTCGGAATATCAAGTGCGACCACCTCTTCAACGGTCTCAGTGTGTGGCTTGCCGACTTGTACGATCCTGATTCCCGTGAGGTGGTCGTACTAGGGCGGGGTAGGCTTCCTGTTAATGAAGAATATGTGCATCGTATTATGGGCGTGTCGCGTGGAGGGAAGGATGTTCCTTACAACCTCCCTACCGAAGCTGATATTGAGTTAGGGCTCGAGTTGCTTGGTGAACTCGGATATGCCCCTAAAATGACTGATCTTGTCGATCTCATCCAGGTTTCTGATAACGCTGACATTACTTTCAACCGGATGTGGCTTTTGCTTGCGGGCAATACTGTCGTCGCCCCGACCACCTCCAACAAAGTTAGCCCTAGGTGGTATGCTATGTTGGTAAGTGGTGCTATATTACTGTCAGTTTCTTTCTTGTGTGCCTGATAACTTCACTGTATGCCAATGTGGTAACTTTCATAATTTTTTGTGTTCCATTCGATGAACTTCACCTTCAACTTGCAGCGGGACATTGACGATGTTAAAAATCTCAACTGGTCCAAATTCATTGCTGATGAACTACACAGGGCGCTCCTAAAACACAAGCCTACCAAGGGCTGCCTTCTTTTCTACAATGTAAGTGCTGTCGCTTTCCTATATTTTCTTTTTTTGTCATTTTTCAACTTTTCATATTTCTCTATTGTTGTTTGTATCCTGACGCTTGTATCTTTCTTATCAGCTATTGTACATTCACGTGATTGATCTTTCTTGTCCCAGTAGCGTATTGCTTGATGGTCCTTTTCCTATCAATGTCTGGACGAAGAAGCTGATAACTCAAGTCCTCAACAAGGATGTTCAGGCGGACAAAAATTATTTTGGGAAACTAACGGTAATTTGTCTATATTATTTCTGTTTTCAGTTCATACATTGTTTGCAACTATATTTTTTTTCATTTTTTGGTTGTTACTCATCTAACTTATCACTTGATTTCTTTCTAGCTGAAGCCCGAGTTTTTCATGAATTTCTTCTTTTTGGTGGTCTGCAAGGTCTTGATAAATTTATGCGTGTTAATGCTTCCCCATGCTGCAGTCAGGAGGTGTGCACATAACTTGCCATTGTACCCCCCTATAATTTTATGTTTATTTTTTCATGCTATTCTATGTTTTTTCGTAGCCTGATAACTTTGTTGCACTCATGTGGTAATTCTTCTTTGATAACTCTTTGTTGTCAACTTATGCTCTTTACTTATGCCATCAGAATTTGTTCTTTTGTTTTCACTGTGGCCTATGCTCTATAAAGCCTGATAACTTTGTTGCAATCTTGTGATAATTCTTCTTGTAATGTATTTGATAAGTTTTGTTGTGAACTTATGCCATCACACTTCTTGATAACTTGGTTGCATTCTTGTGGTGATTCTTTTTGTAAAGCCTTGATAACTTTTTTTGCTGTGATCTAATAATGTTGTTTACTTATGCCATCACATATTTGTTTTTCATTTTTCATGGTGAATAATGTTGTTAAACCATGATAAATTTATTGTAATGTCATGGTACATTCATGTGTTTATTGTAATGACCTCGTACATTGTTTTTACTTTACATCGTATTTTTTATGTTGTGAACTCCTGATAACTTTTGTTGCATTTGGATGGTAACTTATGTCACTTTACATCATGTGTGTGTTTTCTGTAATTTTGTTGTGTTACCATCTGAAGTTTCATCCCCTGAGTATTTAATGTGTTCTTAACTTTTTTGCATTTTTTTTCTATTGAGCAGAAACTTGCAAATCTACATAGATAGTTGGTTGATTCACATCTGCCATGGCCGGCATACTTGGTGATCTTGTGCAATCATTCACCTCTTTGGATGATGAAGGCCATTCCGATGCCTCCCGTCAGCTAGACGCTGGACTGAATGTGCTTTCTTCTGCTGCTGCTCGTACTACGACAAGGACCACTCGCTCATCGCATAGCAGGCGACCAGAAAGCCCTGGAAAGAATATTGCTGATGATTCTGATACTGATGATGAGTACCAAGGTGGCGATGACATTGATTCTGATGCTGACTCCGACGACAATGTTGATGGTGATGATATGGATTATCGAGTTGTTCATCGTGCTAGTAAGGATCCTTTTGTTGCTTCGGGCAATGGTACCGCAGATGTCGCTACAAGAAGCGGGCCAACAGGTGATGACACCCCACACCCGGAGAATGTAATTGTCGAAGCTCATGACAGCAGAGCAGCAAATGTCGAAGGCACACCTATACGCACTGGCGATGAGAACCTTACTGAGTCTCAGATCATGCTCACTACCACTTCCCATACAGCATCAGTCGGATCAGGTGATGGAAGGCTTAGCCAACGAGATTTGACAGACACGCAAGCTGAGGCAGCCACTGAATCTTCTGTCAAACGATGTGGTTCTCAGCTTCTGAAAAATTTGGCTTACCAGAGGCGCAGGAAACTGAGGCTACCATCACCCCCCGTCCAGCTTCACCGGTTGTGCCGCCCCATCCAACTTCACCAGTTGTGCCGCCACGACCTTCTTCACCAGTTCTTTCGCCAAGCCCACCACAAAGGCCATCTTCACCAGATGCCCCGTCAGCAGCTGACACTCATTTATCTGTGAAGAAAATTGTTGTCCAAGAGCTTGGTATCCGTGTGGCTGAAAAGGGCACTGGTGTCACCATCCCACCATCCACCCAGCGGAAGGAGGCGCCATGCAGGTGAATTCATTTTGCCATGGTTTTTGTTGTACCTGATACTACATGGTAAATCCAGTTGTTTGTGTATGGTAGTTTGGGTAGTTACCTCCTGATAATTAGCTTTTTCATAGTTTTTAACTTTTTTTTTGTTCTGATTAACCCTTTTTTTTCTTGCAGGGCACCTGGCAAACAAGCAGCCGCGGCTAAGGATTCACCGAGTGCACCAGTAAAAATGTATTCCCATTCTTTGATGCCTCTTACTTTTTTTTATTGTTAGTAGTACTTTGTTGTTTTTGTTTACATTTCCCGTACTATCTCATGTGCACTGAATTATAGTTTGGGTTACGTTAGTGGGAACAATAGGTTGGTATTTTTTTGTTCATAGTATTTGATAACTTATTTGTTGAACAATGATAACTTAGTGAGACTTTCCTGATAGTTTACACCTACAAAGTTTGATAACTGTTTGTGCTTGTAACTTTTGATTTTTTTTCATGCAGGGCACCTAGTAAACAAGATGCTAACAAACAAGTTGCTACTGCTAAGGCCTCGCCCAGTGTATCAGGAACAAGGTATTCCCAGTCCTTCCTTGTTTGCATTTTCCCCGTACATTCTTATTTTTGCACTGAGTTATTCTGTGTGTCAAGTTAATGAAAACAAAAGGCTGGTATTTTTTGTTCATATCATCTGATAACTTATATTATTAATCATTGATTACTTAGTAAGATTTTCCTGGAAGTTTTTATACCTGAAGCATGTGATAACTTTTGTGTTGGTAACATCTAGTGACTTAAGTTTAACAACATGTGTAATCTCACAACTCCTCATGTGTACCCCTTTTTCAGCCATTCAATGCGGAAAACCGTTGTGAAAAAGGTGCGATTTACCAAGACCAGATCTTCTCCACGGCTAAGAGCAGCATCATCGCAGACAACATCATCGCAGACAACAGAAGTTATTCATCTTGATGAATCGCCCACGGCAACGTCTCCGTCTGAGGTTGAAGAACTTGATGCGACGGGTGGTTCGTCAGCTTCTGCTGAAGCAGCAGTAGCTAGCTTGGGCGGATTCGATGTTGTTGCGGCGACCTCCGCTGGTGTTTCTGCTGACCCTGTAGAACACCTCACTGCAGCGGCCACTATTGTTGCTGTTGTAGAAGATATTGCCAGTGCGGCCGATGTGTTTGAAGCTGAAGATGTTGCCGCTGCGGGACATGATGAAGATGAAGCTATAGGTTATTTCTAGCTCCCACTACTTTTTTGTCTATAGTAGTGATGATTTATGTTGACGTTGTGTTCACTCTTTTTCGCTGCATCCGTTCATGTCATTGAAGATGTTGTGGGAGGTACCCAAGTCAATGTGCCTAGTGATACGGCAATAGCTGAAGGTCAAGAGCATGATGTCCAGAATCCTGCGGTGACCAAAAGTGCTAATGAAGAGAAAGTAGGCCCAGGTTGGTAACTTGTCTATTTACTGTTGATAACTTGCCTCTTTACGGCCATGGTAACTTATGTTTTTGTTCTGATGTTAACAAATACAATGTCCATTTTATGTTTACCTGATGCCTTTTTCCATTTTTGTGTTACTATTGGTGTTATTGTAGAAGTATCCGATACAACACCTAGCATGGAAGCCGATGCTCCAGTTGAAGATCTTCATGTTCGAGTTGAAGATGACCCTGTTGTAGAGTGGAGCACCCCTAGAGCTGGAGAAGACGCTGTTGTATATATAGCCTATGGTGATTTTACGCCACCCAGCTGCTCTTTTGGGCTTGATACCATTTTTGGCGCGACGCCACAAGTACCACCATCGACTGAAGCATCTCCAACGGGTCAAGCTGCACCACCATCAGCTCCTACGGATCAAGCTGCACCTCCAGCACCAGAAGCATCAGCAGCGGTGGCATCGGTTCAAGTACCACCTCCAGCACCATAAGCATCAGCGGCGGCGGCATCGACTCAAGTACCACCTCCAGCACCAGAAGCATCAGCGGCGACAGCATCGGCTCAAGTACCACCTCCAGCACCAGCTACTGGCCCTGTCTTGATTCTAGGGCTTGCGTCTCCCAGTGTTGCTGACTTCAAGGGCAAGAAAGGAGGGAAAGTTATCGACGCGCAACCAGTTGCTTGGGCTGCGCCATGCAACTCTGGTAAGTGAAGACCTTGCGTCTTCGCTTTTGCAGCAAGAGTGATGGATGGAATTATGTTAATGAAGGTCTTTTGTTTTTTGGTTGGTTGTGCTTTCGTTATTTATTTTTTGGCTTTTTTTATGCTTTCGTGTGTATCGATGAATGTAAAACGACTTTTATGCTTGTGTGGTGTGAAAATGAACATTCATGCTTTCAGTACCAGGAATATATTTTGTCGTGTTCCCTGTCATATGTTGTACGATGCTAACCGAGATGATACCATACAATATGTGTCTTTTGGTAACCTGCCTGACATATTGGCGATAACTCAAACCTCTCCCCCTGGTAACTTTGTCAGTGTTGAAAGTTGTTGATATCACACCAACTATGGGCCTGGTAACTGACCACTTTTATCTGTTACTAATTATAGTAAGCATGTGATACATACATCTCCTATCATCGTGTAGTTATTTTCCTTACATTGTCATGCTTACCTAACATGACAGCACTAGTACTAGTACTTGTGTACTCTTTTTGTCTGTAATTTGTTATTATCCCCTCATTTTTGTCATTTTTATTATCCTAATAAGTCCTTGCCATTATCCTGGTAACTCAACTGTTCATATCCTGGTAATTTCTGTAACATGGACATGATAACTCCACCCACATATATTCCTTACCAATTCTACCCCATAAAGTTCTTTGGTCATCTTTTAATACATGCTGTCAGGTTATCACACATGCTCCTCATTATGCCCCAATCTTAACATTTTCTAATATGTCCTTAAAAGCCCATACCAGTGTGCTGGTAATCCACCTTCACATTACCTGGTAATTTTTGTAATGTGGGCCTGATAACTTCACCCTTATATATATTGACCCATTTTTATACTACTTTATTTCAATATATTATCTTGCTTATCACTATTGTTCATGTCCTCATCCCTCTTTTTTTTATGTAACCCCGAAAGATCGTCGTGTGCAAGTGTATGATGCTGAGATTGACGATGATGAGGTTCTGATGTGGTGGGAAGAGTTTGAACATGACAATCCAGCAGTAAAAGGGAAATCCAATGTTCAAGGAGGTGATTTTTTTCTACTCCCTGAACATTGCAACACCTGTATAAATACCTTTTTTTCATTTTTCAACCATGCAAAACATGTGACAGTCGATAAGTTCTGCCCCACCACTTGATAAGTTCTTCATCCATTTGCTGATAACTTATGTTCAATGTTTTTTCACCTCGCTTACTCATGTCTTTGTTGCAATATACATCTTAGTTTTGCTTTTTGTTTTTTGTTTTTTGTTTTTTGTTTTTACCGGAACATTCTCAAAGTCCAACATTTGTTACATCAGAATTGCCACCTCACACGGAGCAATTAGTACGCAGTGAAACCCCTAAATCCTTTATTCGGAAAGTTAGGGTCACCCACCCGTCCAAATACCTGCTCCCGCCTTTTGCTACCCTCACACCCACTGATGAGGAAGAGGTTGTTTACAATGAAGTTATCAAGCATACTACTGATTCTAACTCCAAGATTAAGGGGTAACAATGAACTTTTCCCTTTTTTCCTCATTTTTCACGTAAAACATTTTATGCCATTTTTGAAATATATTTTAAATCTTCTATAATGTAGTGTTAGGGTTATTGACATTGATGGGAGGTGGGTCACTCTCGGTGAGCGTGCCGACTGTGTGAAGGGAATTGGGCAACTATCAACCAGCATTCCTAAGTTACATGTTCGCATTCTTCAGTATAAGGAAATCCCAAAAAGGATCATCTTCCCTTGGCTGTTGTCTATGTATCTGTTGATAGGATACTTCAAATGCAAATATGTATTGAAGCATTTCCGACGGGACCGGTTTTACATTCTTAGTCACCAGGATCAGGTATGTTATGTTTGTTGGATTTTTTTTCACATTTTTGTCTCTTTTCTGATATGTTAACTATTTTTTATGTGTTGTTTTGCTCCAAGACATGGTAACCCTAGTATAACTTCCTTGGTAACTTTACAATTAGTGTCCTGATAAGTTTTTTTTTTTGCTTTCCTGTTAATTTCAGTATTGTTTTACCCTGGTAATTTTGTTCTTTCTGTCATGATAACCTCTTTATGCACACTGGTAACTTTTATTTCAACCTTAATGCCCTAATAATTTTTAGTTTCTTTTCCTGTGAAATTCTGTATCTTTTTACCATGGTAATTTTGTTCTTTCTACCCTGCCAACCTTACTACCTTTAAATTGCAGCTGCTATTTCCTGCTTTGCAAAAGTTGGGTGCCAGTCCAAATGACGGGCATTGGTATGTGTTGTCACTAAATCTCAAGGTGAAATGGTTCGAAGTTCTAGATTCATTGCACGAACAAGATAGTCCTTCTCTTCTTGAGCATGCGACAAGATACATGAGCGCTATAAAGAAAGCTTGGTTGATTGCTTACAAGGACTCGCATAAGCAAATTCAGGACTATGAACTTGTGTACATTGATGTGCTGAAACAGGATAATGGGTTAGTTGTGGCCTATTCACTCTCTTTTACACCTCCCTATATATTCTGATCACTGTTTTTGACCGTTCGCAAACTCAATGAAGCTGATTGTGGCTTGTTTTCATCACAAATGTTTCATTACTAATTGTGGATTTTTCGCCTGCACGTATCTTGAGGTGTGGGATGGGAAATATCTCGGCTTTAACTCAAGAACAAATTCCAGCTCTCAGGAAAATTCTGACATTGAGGTGGTTAGATCATGATCAAAACAAATCCAGGCAGTGGCATTATCATCTGTTTGATAGTGGATCATGAGGTGACAATTGTCACGACTGTGTTGTTATAGTTTGTTTAGTTGCATTATAGGCACATCATCACACATATATCTTCATGTGAGGGTTGGTAACTGATGCTATCAACCTGTGATAACTTCTACCAAACTGTCCTGATAACTTTACATGAATCTGTTATGATAAAGTCATGCAACAAAGTGTTGACAACATGTTTACTATAGTATACAAATTCATTGACCAGATGATAAATTCATTGATAGTCATTATAAATTGGATCACATATTATTTGATAACTGCGAGCATCTTGGTCGACGACCATGATTACTTGCTTCTAATTTTTATAAGTCCAAGCTGGCATAATTTTCGTTCATAACTAATACAATGCAGTGCCGGTAGCTTACAAAAATATAGATATAAAATCTTGGATTACAAATCCATGACAACTTCATCATACAGCGCTGGTAACTGGCATAGCAGGGTGCTGCTAGCTTACAGAAATATAGATATAAATCTTGGATTACAAAGCCATGACAACTTCATCATAAAATGTTGGTAACTGGCATAGCAGGGTGCTGATAGCTTGCACATTATGGTGCTTATAAGTTACATACTAGGCATACAATAATAGGTGGATTACGTTATTTTCATAACATGTGGTCCATGACGAGAATGTGGCCACCATCTCCCTTTTCAAAGCACCTTCTTCATTTATCTTGCCACGGGAGATTTGCATTTGCATTTGCGTTTGTCGTGGTCCATGCTCCCGCATACACCACATTTCCTTTGTGACTTTGGCTTCGCAATGTGAAAAGCTAACTGCTTCCTTTTTTACTTTAGCTGCCCCTTCATTGTAGTTTTGGGTGGGTCTAGGATCAACTTTGTGTTTGAGGACTGAGCTGCATCAGGATGTGGGGGCTAGAAGACAAAAGCATGCTTGTTTTTTCTAGCATGTATCATCACAGGCACGCTTGTTTGCTGTGTGGCGGGGTTCTCCTGTCGCTGCGCATTAGGGGCACTTGTTTGATGTGTGTGTGTGTGTGTGGGGGGGGGGGGGTTCTCCTGTTGCTGCGCATCGGGGGCGCTTGTTTGTTGTGTGGTGGGGTTCTCCTGTTGTTGCGCATTGGGGGCGATTGTTTTTTGTGTGGTGGAGTTGTCTTCATCCACCCGACCCACAAGAATCAAGCAGGGATCCGGTTGTCCTTGAAACGATCCTTTTGCTTCTTCCTTTTCCTTTCTAGCTTTTTTAAGTTGACTATTCTTCAGGGTTTCAAGCTCCTCCTTGAAATTATACAGGTGTTTTCTTGCCAATCTGGTTCCATCATCTATTAGGCAAGCGTCTTTGGCTGATGCCTTAAATTCTTTTAGAATTGACGTATATCGCATGACGCTTTTCCCCTCCTCTCGCATCGACTTCTTAACTGTTGGCTGTTCAAAATCAGGTTGAATAAGATCTTCCTCTAGATCCCAAGTTCACCTCTTTAGGATGTACTTTTCAGGTATCTCATACACCCCAATCTGGTCCATCACTCGTAGTATGTGTGCGCACAGTAGTCCATCTCGATCAAACTTGCAGCAAGAACACGAGCATGTCCCTTCATCCATGTTTGCTTGCACATGGTAGTCCCTGTCCCCATATTTTGGTATTATTGCCCGTATCGAGCTGACCTTGAATGTACCATCATGCAATGTGTCGCATCTATAGGCTGATTTCACCTTCATCTCCACCCGGAATTTGCAGATTAGGTTATGTGTGTACAGCCCCCGCACCTGCAACTCCAGCGGGTTCATCGAGTACATTTCGGCTTCTTTGTACATAGTTTCCAACTGCTCCTTCGACACGCTAGCCATCACCTTATCCTGGATCGCAGTGTACTGCTGTGCAAATTCAACCAGTGAGTTGTTTGGGTTGACATACTTCTTGAGCACATAGTTGAACCCCTCACTTCTTGCCACTGGTACAGCGAGGTGCTATACAAACGGTTTTTAACCCCTTTCGGCGACGGTGTTTTGAACCGTCGCCTAGTGAGTGACTGCGATAGGGGGTCCTTCCCACACGACCCAGAAACTGTCAGGGATAGGCCCTCCTGGCACACACGCTCAGCAAAATGAGGTCGTGTGCAATGGGCGAGCGATCAAATACGGTTATACGTACAGTTGTGCTAAAAAAATACAATTATACAGGCCAAATCGTTTCTGGTCGTAAGTACATCCCACACAGTCAGTCCCGGCTAAACCTTTCTGTTCGTATGTACATTCAACACAGTCAATCCAAGGAATACGTTTCCATTAGTATGTACATCCCACACAGTTAATCCAAGAAGTACATTTCTGTTCGTATATACATCCCACACAGTCACTCCAAGGAAAACGTTTCTGTTCCCAGGTACATCACACACAATTTCCCCATTAAATCATTTGTGATAGTGTTGCCATTGCAGACAGTATTAACAATTTTATCGTTTGCGTTATTGAATGCATCACACACGGTGCGTAGAAGAAACTGTGTGGCAAAGGCTATCCATCACACACACACACTATTTATGTGGTAAACATTTGCGCAAGGTGGCCTAACGCAAACAGTTTTTAAGAGGATGCCGTGTGTGATTGTTCATTGATCCAACACGGTTTATTCCTAGAAACTGTGTGCATTGCCTGAGGTCATCGCCCACGGTGTTTTCTCAATAACCGTTTGCAATAGAAAAACCCAATTAGCAGGCTAATTGGCCATTAGCAGGCCAATTGTCCTATTATTAATAATCCATTTATTAATCTAATTGGCATTTAATATTAAGCACACAATATATTTCATTTTCATATTAAGGAAGCAGGATTTCATAATTGAAATACATCATAGTACAACATCATATAGCTTCAGCACTCAGCTACCCCATTACACAACTGCACCAGCACCAAGTTTCACATGCAACATCTATAACCTTTCGAAATTAGCATCATAGATGGTACATAGACAAATGAATCTCATCTGGAAAACTGCTGAAGCGGAAGGCGAATATTGAGCCTTCATTGATGTTGAAGGACTTTGCAACTTTAGGCCAGTGCCTGTGGATGATTAACCGTCCATCCTTCGTCCTCTTCAGGAACACTTCAATATTGAACCGTGGCTATTGTATGAATACCTTCCTCGCCTCCTGACCATACAGGTGGTTTTAGAGGTAATCATCAGTGAAGTACTTTGGAAAGGCCTGAAAACAAGGATGTGCATAAATATCTTCTCTATATTGGAAATGGGGCAAAGGAATAAAAAAGGCAAGGTATAATAGTTAGTACCATCCTGTAGTGAACTGATGTCTTCTTCATTGTGCAGACAAAGATCTTGTTGTTTTTTGTCGCTAATTTCTTTATCCTAACAATCTTTCTGAGTTTCTTGACTTGACTGATATTCATGGACAACTCATTTCCCAATATGCAAAAAGGGTCGAATGGTGGGTAAAAACCTCTGACAGCAGGACCTACATGTGCAAGACCAAATTGTTAAAAACCTAAATATTAGAATGGTTCCTGCAATTGCACAATAATGTGCTATTAGACAAAGGACCATGCATGTGTAAACCTTGATTGTAAACCTCATTGCTTCCCATTGTTTCCCTGCAACACATATAAGGTAGTTAATTGAGGGTTCACATGCTATCAGTAAAATATGTTGATGAAAAATAAGCACATCGCAGATTCATCAGATTAATTCAAGCCACATGGAAAACCCATTTATCCAAATCAAGCATGATTAAGGACTAGGAAATATAGCAATTGTATATGTTTCTCATGTGTTAAGTGCAGCCAAATTCGATTTATTCCTCACATGCACAACAATACAAAATTCTACCCATGACAATTGGACATCACATTGCAGAATTGAACCAAGCAGTTAACTAAACGCCACAACAAATAAACCAAACATTAACTGAGCACCACATTACACAATATAACATACTCCTAATGAAGATCAGACAGTTAACCAAACCAAGCATGCTTAACAACTTGGAAATATAGCAATTGTATTTGTTTCTCATCTATTTAATACAGCCAAATTCGATTTATTTCTCACATGGTATACAATAACAAAATGCACCCACAACAATTGAACATCGCATTGCAAAATTGAACCAACCAGTTAACTAAACACCACAACAAATGAACCAAACATTAACTAAGAACCACATTGCACAATTTATAACATACTAGAAGATCAGACAGTTATTCAAACCAAGCATGCTTGACAACTTGGAAATATAGCAATTGTATTTGTTTCTCATGTATTTTGTAAAGATAAATTTGATTTATTTCTCACATGGAAGACAATACAAAATTGCACCCTGAAGAATTGAACATCACATTTGCAGAATTGAACCAAACAGTTAACTGAAGACGACAATTAATTAACCAAACAGTTAATAAGTGAGCACCACATTGCACGACATATAGAACATATACACTAGAGCAACAGATTGCATGGTAAAAGTAGATAGGATAATTCACTAGAATTTGTTAAGAAAAGGCAGGAGCAGCACATGCAACGGGTAAACCGGGCATGCTTAACCGGCGTAGCTAGCAAACTGAACATAGGTCCTTATAGTGAGCTAATAAGACAAGCTACTCCTCGTCGTCGGAGATATCGATGATGATTGGCTCCTTGGACATGGAAGAGGGCAAGGCCTCCACATCATGGGTGCCCTTGTCATAGTAGGGAGTTGCCTGAGCCGCTCCGGGCACCAACCTGTTGTGCCTCGAGTTGAGGTAAGCACGGGCACGCTGAGAAAACACCTTGTAGTCTTCGTCGAAGGCACCAACGGTGGCTTCAAGGAAACACCATGAACTGTCGTTTAAAGCAGCCAACCGCGTCGCGGCGTTGGTGCGTGAGGGGTCGACGGTGGCCTCAACGGCGAGGTGCTCCTCCAAGATCTGGGGGTCGGCACGAATGGCAGCCATCACGACCTCATCCACGCGTGCGGCGCGATTTGCTTCTCCGCTGCCAAATGCTCCTTGAGCTCCTGGCTATACTGCGTGCACCATGGCTTAGCGCGGCACTTATTTGGGGGAGGGGTCGGTGATTTGGGTGGAAGGTGTCGCGCCGACGGTCGGGGCATGTGGGATGTGGAAGGAGGAGGAGGATGGGGGTCGGGTGTGGATTACCTGCCTGGATCGACGAGGCCGAGCAGCGTGAAGGAGGGTCACTGGCAAGGAGGCGGCACTGCAAGCAAGGAGTGATGGTTTCAACTTGGAAAGGAAGGAGGAAACAGGGGAAATGTGGCTTTTGGTAAGGGGGAGGGGGCGGGGAGGTAGATATTCCGCGGAAGCCAAAAATTTTGAATCGGTGCAGCGAAAAAACTGGCGCACAAAGTGTCATCAGACGCGGTCCCTTATTCAGCACTGTGTACGATATGTGAACATCACAAGTGATTCATATAGCTTAACCCGTGTGTGATGAGTTTGAACGTCAAAAATTTTGGTTTGAATTTCCCTAGTTACAGTGGTCATCCACGTCATTGCATAATTTGGGTACACAAAGGAGACTACAGCACACCCACACTTCTTAATCAAGCAAGTTCAGCAATTAAACAGAGCTACCTAACATAAACATTACTCTAGCAAATTAAAGACCAGCGCTCTTAATTAAACAAAACAAAGAGTACTACTACGGCTAGTGCTCGTCGATCTCCGCCGCCTCCTCCATGTCCAGCTCGCGCCCGACGATCTCCTGGGGAAGGGGCTCCATGGCATCCATCGCACCATACTCGGCAAGTATCTCGCCATCCGCGTCTGCCATCTCTTTGGAAAAGTCCGCCACGAGCTGGGCGTGGGCGGCCGCGATCTAGGCTTGGACGGGCTCCGTCGTGGCAAGGTATGCCGTGGAGGAACGGACGGCTGCTCGAACGCTCTCGGCGATTTCCAACTCTTCGGTCGTGGGTTGCCGATCATTCTCGGAGAAGCTTCGTTCAATTTGCGTGGTGACCACCACGAGCTGGGCATGGGCAGCCTCCATCAGGGCTAAGGCCGCCGCTGTGGAACGGACAGCTACTGTGCCGCTATCGCCAGTTGCTATCCCCGAGGCAGATGTTGCTGCCGCCACCTGAGAAGCAACAACGGTCGTTTGGGCTGCCTTGGCCGCTTGGTCATAGATTGCAGCCACGCTCATGCAGCTTGTTAGGACGCGCATGGTGGCTGCGGCCGCGCTCTCGCCGGAGTGGGCCACCGAAGTTGCCCTCATGATGCAGGTCCACGTCCCCATCTTTCACCGGCGATGATTGAATAGTGAAATTATATTTGGGGAGCGAGCTGGTGTGCTTGACATGCTAGCTGTGGACTGTAGCCGACGCACCTTCTCACGTAAGCCATAGGCGTACTATACTCCGACGGTGCTCCAAGATATTTTGTACTGCATCTAACATGGTTGGTGATAATAAACTGTGTGCGATCTACTTGATTTTTCATCTTGATTTGAATTACATAATGGGGTCACAACGGCAAAGGAGGGTGTTTGAATTGCTAGAACTTTTATCTGCAGTGAACATGCAACTATAGGTGTGTCGTCCAAAAATTGGAATTATTCAGGATTCGCTTGGACATTTTTATACATTAACTTGGTTTTCTAGCCATTTCAGGTGCACAATTCAAAATTAAAATACATGCACATGCTCTGGTGCACCAAAATGGGTTGTAAAATCATATATGTGTCCATGGGTTTATGCTTATGTCCCATGCAAGAAATGGGGATGAATTTTGAACACCATGGCACCATGGCTCTCCGGCAAACGTTGAGGTACTTGCTTTTATAATTCTAGTCAATCCAAAACCCGTCTGAAATTCATGAACCTTGGCATGCTATCATGGAATGGCATCAACATGCTGGGGTATAAAATATTGTCCCATTTGGGGCAGGTTATGGTATAAGCTTCTCACAAGAAGCCTCATGGTTCCGTTAGGGAAACGTGTCACCTTTGTGGACAAAATGATATTCGTCGCCTCTTCTTGCTTTCAATTTTTTTCTGGTGTCAATATAGAACAACAGGAGTGTCGTGTTAAATTTTGGAAATTTTCGGGGATCGTTTGGACATTTTTATACGTTAACTGAGTTTTCTTGGCATTTATGTGCATAATTCAAAATTGAACTACATGCACATGCTCCAGTGCATAAAAATAGGTTGAAAAATCAAATGTGTGTCCTTGGTTGCAAGCTTAGGTCACATGCAAGAAATGAGAATGAATGTCAAACACCTTGGCACTGTCGCTCGGCCGCTAACATTGAGATACATGGTTTTAAAATTCTAGTAAATCGAAAACTCGTCTGAAATTCATGAAACTTGACGTGATATCATGGAATGGCATCGACATGTCGTGGTAAAAATATTGTCCCATTTGGGGCATGTTTGGGTATAAGCTTCTCGCAAACCAGAGCTTCTCACAACAAGCCTGATGGTTTCCATAGGGAACGTGCCACGTTGGGGGACGAAACGATATCCGTTGCCTCTTCTTACTTTCAAAATTTTTCTCGTGTCAACATAGAACAACAGGAGTGTTGTGTCAATTTTTGGGATTTTTCGGGGTTCGCTTGGACATTTTTATACATTAACTGAGTTTTCTATGCATTTATGTGCATAATTCAATTTTGAACTACATGCACATGCTCCAGTGCATATAAATGGGTTCAAAATTGAAATGTGTGTCCTTGGTTGCATGCTTAAGTCCCATGCAAGAAATGAGAATGAATGTCAAACACCTTGCCACCGTCACTCAGCCGCTAACATTGAGATACATGGTTTTTAAATTCTAGAAAATCAAAAACGCGACTGAAATTTATGAAACTTGACGTGCTAGCATGGAACGGCATCAACATGCCGTGGTAAAAATATTGTCCCTTTTGGGGCAGGTTGGGGTATAAGCTTCTCACAAACCAGAGCTTCCCACAACAAGCCTCATGGTTAGGGTAGGGAACGTTTCACCTTTCTGGATGAAACGATATCCGTTGCCTCTTCTTAATTTCAATTTTTTTCTAGTGTCAACATAGAACAATAGGAGTGTGCCTTGTTTAGTGGCTCATCGCCAGCCATCAGCTTCCCAAGCTTCTCCTAGGCCTTTTTCATTATATGCCAGCGGCAATTCCTATGTACTATCCCGATGAACACCTCATCAATAGCACTCCTCATTGCAAAATCTTGATATGTTATTATGTTCCTTGGTGCAATTCCACCCATTGCATGCAAGAATGCATTAAACAGCCACACAAAGTTACCAGATAGTTCGTTTCAAACAAATCCACAACCAAACTGGATTGACTGCCCATTGTTTTTAATGCCAATGAAGGGTGCACAGGGCATCTTGTACATGTTTGTCATGTATGTTGTGTCGAATGACGCGACATCATTGTATCTAGCATATGCCCTGCACGACGCACCATCTATCCAGAACAAATTTTCCACTCTGTCCTCGTCATCAAGTTTTATTCTCCAATAGAAATCTGGATCTTGTGCCTTCATATCTTGGAAGTATGAGATTGTGCTTCCCACATCAACGTGGCGGTACTCCATGCTGAATTTAGCTCGCTAGTTTGCGATGTCCTTTGTCGTGTATGGTACATCGTTAGGATACCCGTAGAACCATGACATTAGTTGCATCTGTCTTGATGTCTCTATGTTGCATCCGTGCAGTATCTTCAAGAAGTCCTGCTCATCCTTGCGAATGTTCCTATGTGATGATAGGAACTTTGTCAAGGACGGCTTTCTGATTAGAGGATGGTTGTGGTAGTCGTAGAAGCGTTTGAATCTCCACCACGCATCCGTGTGCGTAATGTAAAGGTGGGCCGGACATTCTGTCCTCACAACCTTCCCTCTTTTCCTCTTCTTCCCGATGCCTTTTAGGTTCTGCACATCCTATGTCTCCTCCTTGGTTTTTTTTGTCTTGCCGCTTTTCCCACAAACCAAGAGGACTCTGCTTACAGTATCATCCTTTATTGTTTTCTTGTATTCCAGCCTTATCCCAAACCCATGCCTGAGCGCATATAGCATGTAGTGATCACAAGCTTCCTCATAAGTGTCAAACTTCATCGTTTCATCAGGAGGCTTTGGTGTGGAGTAGGCCTTGGTGTTTATGTCTCCCTGATCAACATTCACCCCTCCTGTTTTTGGACTCGCTGGCTCGCTGACTGACTGATCAAAGAATTTCAGATTATACGATATGCATCAAACAATTTCAGATTCATAATACTCAATCCAACACAAAGAACCTCAAAGAGTGCCCCAAGATTTCTACCAGAGAAACAAGGATGAAAACGTGCATCAACCCCTATGCATAGATTACCCCAATGTCACCTCGGGAATCCGCGAGTTGAGTGCCAAAACATATATCAAGTGAATCAATATGATTTCCCATTGTCACCATGGGTATTCATAGCAATACATACATCAAGTGCTCTCAAATCCATAGAAGTATTCAATCCGATAATAACAAAATCTCAAAGGGAAAACTCAATTCATCACAACAAGATAGAGAGGGAGAAGCACCATATGATCCAACTATATTAACAAAGCTCGCGATACATCAAGATCGTGCCAAATCAAGAACACAAGAGAGAGAGAGAGAGAGAGAGAGAGATCAAACACATAGCTACTAGTACAAACCCTCAGCCCCGAGGGTGGACTACTCCCTCGTCATCATGGTGGCCGCCGAGATGATGAAGATGGCCTCCGGTGATGATTTCCCCCTCCTACAGGGTGCCAGAACAGGGTTCAGATTGGTTTTTCGTGGCTATAGAGGCTTGCAGCGGCGTAACTTCTGATCTAGGGTTATTTCTGGGGTTTCTGTATTTATAGGATTTTTTGGTGTCGGTCTCACTTCCAGATGGGCCACAAGGTTCCCACTACCCACCAGCCCAAGGGCAAGGCCCCTGGCGCACCCTGGTGGGTAGTGGCCACCTCCTTCACCTTCTGGTCCTCCCATGAAGCTTCTAGTGCCTCTTTTGTTCCATAAAAATCGTCAAAAAGTTTCATTGCATTTGGAGAACTTTTATTTCTGCACAAAAAACAACACCATGGTAGTTCTGCTGAAAACAGCGTCAGTCCGGGTTAGTTCCATTCAAATCATACCAAAACCATATAAAATTGTTGTAAACATGGCATGAATACTTCATAAATTATAGATACATTGTAGTCATATCAGCATCGCCAAGCTTAATTCCTGCTCGTCCTCGAGTAGGTAAATGATAAAAGAAATAATTTATGAAGTGTGAATTCTAGCATAGTGCATAAGTTTGATCAATAATAATTTCAATCACTTTTCCTAGCATCATAACAGCAACTCTTTCCCATAAAACTCATCATGATAAAGTAGCAATTGAAAATGGAGTTTTTGATGTGGAATGCTACTTATCATATTCCTCATATACTCTTTTCTTTTATAGCATGGACATTTGGACTTGAATGATTCAAAGCAATAGTCTATAACTTGACACGAGGACATCGATACTCAAGCATAGCAACAAGCAACCATGTCTTTCAAAATATCAATACTAAAGAAAGCTATCCCTAGCCCATTATGCTCAATCATTGATCCATTCATGAGCACACTCGAATATTAACTATACCTAATGCACAAGTATGACAATAGTGTTCCCTAGCTCGTGCTTTATAAGAGAAGATGGGGACTCAATAAAAATAAAAATTGCATAAAGTAAATAGATAGGCCCTTCGCAGAGGGAAGCAGAGATTTGTAGAGGTGCCAGAGCTCAAAGCTTAAATTGAGAGATAAAATTGTTTTGAGAGGCATGCTTTTCCTGTCATAAATAAAAAATGAAAACGACCGAGAATTCCCAATACTTTCCATGCTAGATACATCATAGGCGGTTCCCAAACATAATATAAAGTTTATTCCTTTTTCCACCATTCTTTCACAATCCATGGCTAGCCGTATCCACGAGTGCCTTCCATACCAACACTTTCCAAGGAATTTATTATTGACAACATAAATAAAATTTCTTTTCATTTCGGGACTGGGCATCCCTATTACCTGCCACACTCTCGTGCAATGACAAGTGAATAAAAATTCATCTTGAGAATAACACATCTAGCACGGAAAATATTGGCCACCCCCTGCCGCTTCATGAGCGGTACGAGCACACAAAAAGGAAATTCATTTTGAAAATTAGAGTTGGCACATACAAATTTACTTGGAATGATGTGGAAATACCGCATATAGGTAGGTATGGTGGACTCATTTGGCACAACTTGTTTTAAGGAGTTTGGGTGCACAAGCAGTATTCCCGCTTAGTACAAATGAAGGCTAGCAAATAGATTGAGAAGCGACCAACCAAGAAAAAAAACGATCATAAACGAGCATTAAACATTACTAACATCGAATAATGCACCACAAGTAGGATATAACTTCACTGCATAACTATTGACTTTCGTGCTTGCATAGGGAATCACAAACCTTAACACCAATATTCCTACTAAAGCACAATTACTCACCAACGTGACACATATTATTATCTCCATATCGCAAAACTATTGCAAGGAATCAAACTTATCATATCCAATGATCTACATGAAAGTTTTTATTATATCCTTCTTGGATATTCATCATATTAGGACCAATTTCATAGCTTGTGCAAATTTTCATCACTATTATAAACTCTCAAAATAATATAAGTGAAGCATGAGAGTGTTCGACAAACTACTCCAGAAAGATATAAGTGAAGATCAAGCGAGTAGTTAACTAAATGGGTAGCTATTTGAGGACTCTCTCTCTCGTTTAAAAACTTTCAGATGTAAGTACTTTATTAAAACAGGAAGCAAAAATAAAATAAAATAAAATTCTAAGAATAGCACACATAATGCGAAGAAGCAAAAACTTAGGCTCAACCAATACTAACCGATAATTGTTGATGAAGAAAAGTGGGATGCCTACCGGGGCATCCCCAAGCTTTGATACTTGAGACTTCTTGGAATATTAACTTGGTATGCCTTGGGCATCCCCAAGCTTGAGTTCTTGTGTCTCCTTAATTCCTTTTATATCGCGGTTTCCCCAAATCTTAAATACTTCATCCACACAAAACTCAACAAGAACTCGTGAGATAAGTTAATATAAATCAATGCAATAACCTTATCATTATCTACTGTAGAAAATCAATAAAATTATTATTTAACATTGCATACTAAATGCTTCTGCATATTTAATACTCCTATTCTCAAATAGAATCATTAAAGAAGCAAACATATGCAAACATAACAACAATCTGTCTAAACATGACAGTCTATAAAGAGTGCAATTATACTCATACTTACATAACTCCAAAAATTCTGAAAAATGACCACACTGTACAAAATTTGTCCTATCTAACTGTGTAAAAATTTCAAGATTTTATCATGTTCTAACTATTCACAAATATTCAAAACATTACAGCAAACTTTTTGTTTTCAAACAGCAACATATATACTTGCAAAATAAGCATGGTAAAGGCTATCCTTGACACTTTTATTGAAATAAAAGATGCAAAACATTATTCTAAATAATAGCAAGCAAATCCTAATATAATAAAATAACGCTCCAAGCAAAACACATATCATGTGGCGAATAAAAATATAGCCCCAAGTAAGGTTACCGATAATATTGGAGACGAAAGAGGGGATGCCTTCCGGGGCATCCCCAAGCTTAGTTGCTTGGATCTTCCTTGAATATTTTCTTGGGGTTCCTTGGGCATCCCCAAGCTTAGGGTCTTTTCACTCCTTATTCTCCTCATATCGACATCTCACCCAAAACTTGAAAACTTCAATCACACAAAACTTAACAGAACTTTGTGAGATGGGTTAGCACAGTAAAACAAACCATTCACTTGGGTACTCTCAAAGACAAGATTCATAATTTTTCCTCATAAAGACTACTTTACTCTATAATTTCCACAATTTATATTAATCAATATAAGCCGTAGAAACCATAAAACAAGCAAACTATGCATTGTAAACAGAATCTATCAAAAATAGAACAGTCTGTAAAGATCTGAATAATGACTACACTTCTGTAACTCTAAAAATTCTGAAAAATTAGGAACATGTAAGAAATTTGTATATCAATCATATGTAAAAAAATTAGGATTTGTCGACACCCCAGTGATTTCTAACAATTCTGTTACTAGGCGCAAAAGTTCCTGTTTTTGCACAGAATCAAGTCAACTATCATCCACACTATCCCAAAGGCTTTACTTGGCACTTTATTGAAACAAAAGCTATAAAACATGATTACTACATTATCCTAATCATATGAACACACAAAAACAGTAGAGGTAATGTTGGGTTGTCTCCCAACAAGCGCTTTTCTTTAACGTCTTTTTAGCTAGGCATGATGATTTCAGTGATGCTCACATAAAAGATAAGAATTTAAATATAACGGGAGCATCATGAAGCATATGACTAGCACATTTAAGCCTAACCCACTTCCTATGCATAGGGATTTTGTGAGCAAACAATTCATGGGAGCAAGAATCAACTAGCATAGGAAGGTAAAACAAGTGCAACTTCAAAACTTTCAACATAAGGAGAGGAAACTTGGTATTGTTGAGATATGTAAAAGCATATGTTCCTCTCTCATAATAATTTTCAGTAGCATAATGAATGAATTCAACAATATAGCTATCACATAAAGCATTCTTTTTATGATCCACAAGCATAAATTTTTTGTTACTCTCCACATAAGCAAATTTCTTCTCATTCATAATAGTGGGAGCAAACTCAACAAAATAACTATCATGTGATACTTGATTGGCATAATCAAATTGAACATTAAAATCATGATGAAAAGTTTCATGGTTATCATTACTCTTTATAGCATACATGCCATCACCATAATCATCATAGATAGGAACTTTGTTTTCATAATCAATTGAAACCTCTTCCAAAATTGTGGATTCATCATTAAATAAAGTCATGACCTCTCCAAATCCACTTTCATAATAATTACAATAAGATTCAACACCCTCCAAAATAGTGGGAACATTACCTAGAGTTGACACTCTTCCAAACCCACTTTCATCAATATAATCATCATAAATAGGAGTCATGCAATCATCATAATATTTTTCCTCATCAAAACTTGGGGGACAAAAAATATCATCTTCATCAAACATAGCATCCCCAAGCTTATGGCTTTGCATATCACTAGCATCATGGATATTCAAAGAATTAATACTAGCAACATTGCAATTGTGCTCATCATTCAAAGATTTTATGCCAAACATTTTATTGGATTCTTCTTCTATCAATTGAGCACAAATTTCCTTTCCATCATTTTCAAGATAGACATGATAAAGACGAATAATATGATGCCACCTCAATTCCATTTTTTTTGTAGTTTTCATTTATAAACCAAACCAGTGGTAAAACAAGAAACAAAAAGATTCAATTGCAAGATCTAAAGATATACCTTCAAGCACTCACCTCCCCGGCAACGGCGCCAGAAAAGAGCTTGGTGTCTACTACACAACTTGTTCTTGTAGACTCGTGTTGGGCCTCCAAGCGTAGAATTTTGTAGGACAGTAGCAAATTTCCCTCAAGTGGATGACCTAAGGTTTATCAATCTGTGGGAGGCGTAGGATGAAGATGGTCTCTCTCAAACAACCCTGCAACCAAATAACACAGAGTCCCCAACACACTAAATACAATGGTAAATTGTATAGGTGCACTAGTTTGGCGAAGAGATGGTGATAAAAGTGTAGTAATGATAGTAGATATTGATTTTTGTTATAAGAACAATAAAAAACAGCAAGGTAGCAAGTAACAAAAGAGAGCACAAATGGCATTGCAATGCTTGAAAATGAGGCCTAGGGTTCATACTTTCACTAGTGCCATCTCTCAACAATGCTAATGTGATTGGATCATATAACCATCCCTCAACGTGCGACGAAGAATCACTCAAATGTTCTTATCTAGCAAAGAACATAAGAAGAAATTGTTTGTAGGGTACGAAACCACCTCAAAGTTATCATTTCCGATCGATCTATCGAGCTATCCCTATAAGTGTCACAAACAGCCCAAGAGTTCGTACTAAAATAACACCATATGATACACATCAACCAACTCTAATGTCACCTAGATACTCCAATGTCACCACGAATATCCGTGAGTTGATTATACGATATGCATCAAACAATTTCAGATTCATAATACTCAATCCAACATAAAGAACCTCAAAGAGTGCCCTAAGATTTCTATCAGAGAAACAAGGACGAAAACGTGCATCAACCCCTATGCATAGATTACCCCAATGTCACCTCGGGAATCCGCGAGTTGAGTGCCAAAACATATATCAAGTTAATCAATATGATACCCCATTGTCACCACGGGTATTCATAGCAAGACATACATCAAGTGCTCTCAAATCCATAAAAGTATTCAATCCGATAATAACAAAATCTCAAAAGGAAAACTCAATTCATCACAACAAGATAGAGAGGGAGAAACACCATATGATCCAACTATATTAACAAAGCTCGCGTTACATCAAGAACACGAGAGAGAGAGAGAGAGATCAAACACATAGCTACTAGTACAAACCCTCTGCCCCGAGGGTGGACTACTCCCTCCTCATCATGGTGGCCGCCGGGATGATGAAGATGGCCTCCGATGATGATTTTCCCCTCCAGCAGGGTGCCGAAACAGGGTCCAGATTGGTTTTTCGTGGTTGCAGAGGCTTGCGGCGGCGAAACTTCTGATCTGGGGTTATTTCTGGGGGGTTTCTGTATTTATAGGATTTTTGGGCATCGGTCTCACGTCCAGATGGGCAACGAGGTGCCCACTACCCACCAGCCCAAGGACAAGGCCCCTGGCGTGCCCTGGTGGGTAGTGGCCACCTCCTTCACCTTCTGGTCCTCCCACAAAGCTTCTAGTGCCTCTTTTGTTCCAAAAAAACCGTCAAAAAGTTTCGTTGCATTTGGAGAACTTTTATTTCTGCACAAAAAACAACACCACGGTAGTTCTGCTAAAAACAGCGTCAGTCCGGGTTAGTTCCATTCAAATCATACCAAAACCATGTAAAATTGTTGTAAACATGGCATGAATACTTCATAAATTATAGATACATTGGAGACGTATCAGTAACTTTTTCTGAATTAGAATGATAACTTTTTCTTTCCTCGGTTGTTGTGCCCTGTTTGTTGTTCACATACACTAATGGTTCTGATGGAAATATGCCCTAGAGGAAGTAATAAATTTGTTATTATTATATTTCCTTATTCATGATAAAGGTTTATTATTCATGCTAGAATTGTATTGATCAGAAACTTAAATACATGTGTGGATACATAAACAAATACCGTGTCCCTAGTAAGCCTCTACTAGACTAGCTCGTTGATCAAAGATGGTTAAGGTTTCCTAACCATAGACATGTGTTGTCACTTGATAATGGGATCACATCATTAGGAGAATGATGTGATGGACAAGACCCATCCGTTAGCTTAGCATATGCTCGTTCAGTTTATTGCTATTGCTTTCTTAATGTCAAATACATACTCCTTCGACTATGCGATCATGCAACTCCCGGATACCGAAGGAATACATTGTGTGCTATCAAACATCACAACATAATTGGGTGATCATAAAGATGCTCTACAGGTATCTCCGAAGGTGTTTGTTGAGTTTGCATAGATCGAGACTAGGATTTCTCACTCCGTGTATCGGAAAGGTATCTCTGGACCCTCTCGGTAATACACATCACAAGAAGCTTGCAAGCAAAGTGACTAAGGAGTTAGTTACGAGATGATGTATTACGGAATGAGTAAAGAGACTTTCCGGTAACGAGATTGAACTAGGTATGAAGATACCGACGATCGAATCTCGGACAAGTAACATACCGATAAACAAAGGGAATTACGTATGTTGTCATAAGGTTTGATCGATAAAGATCTTCGTAGAATATGTAGGAACCAATATGGGCATCCAGGTTCCTCTATTGGTTATTGACCGGAGAGGTGTCTCGGTCATGTCTACATAGTTCTCGAACCCGTAGGGTCCGCACGCTTAACGTTTGTTGACGATATAGTGTTATATGAGTTATATGATTTAGTGACCGAATGTTGTTCGGAGTCCCGGATGAGATCACGGACATGACGAGGAGCTCTGGAATGGTCCGGAGGTAAAGATTGATATATAGGATGATGCTATTTGGACACCGAAAGAGTTTCGGGAGGTACCGGGTAGTCATCGATCACCGGAAGGGGTTCCGGGAACCCCCCGGGAGGTTAATGGGCCATATGGGCCAAAGGGGGGAACACACCAGCCCACAAGGGGCTGGCGCGCTCCTCCTAAGGCTGCAGCCCCTGGGGAGAGAGGGAAAGGTGGGAGTCGGCCTCCCCCTTCCTTCCCTCTCGTCCCCTTTCCTTCCCCCCTTGTGCAAACAAGGTAAGGGGGGGCGCCACAGGGCAGGAGCGCAAGGGGGCCGGCAGCCACCCTTGGGGTGCCTCCTGGCTGCCTCCCCCCACCTATATATATGTGGGAGGTGGCACCACCCGAAGGCGAAGACAAAGTCTTAGCCGTGTGTGGCGCCCCTCTCCACAGTTTTGTCCCTCGGTCATATTTTCGGAGTGCTTAGGCAAAGCTGTGCGGAGATAGCATCACCACCATCATCACCACACTGTCATGCTGCTGGAACTCATCTACTACTTCGCCCGTCTTGCTAGATCAAGAAGGCGAGGACGTCACCGAGCTGAATGTGTGCTAAACGCGGAGGTGTCATACGTTCGGTACTTGATGGGTTGGATCGCGAAGAAGTTCGACTACATCCACCGCATTAATAAATGCTTCCGCTAACAGTCTACGAGGGTACGTAGACACACTCTCCCCTCTCGTTGCTATGCATCTCGTAGACACACTCTCCCCTCTCGTTGCTATGCATCTCCATGGATAGATCTTGCGTGTCCGTACAATTTTTTTTGTTTTCCTTGCAACGTTCCCCAACAGTGGCATCCGAGCTAGGTCTATGCGTAGATGATATGCATGAGTAGAACACAAAGGAGTTGTGGGCGGTGATGGTCATTTTGCTTACCACCAACGTCTTATTTTGATTCGGCGGTATTGTGGGATGAAGCGGCCTGGACCAACCTTACATGTCCACGCACATGAGACTGGTTCCACTGACTGACATGCAACTTGTTTTGCATAAAGGTGGCTGGCGGGTGTTTGTTTCTCCTACTTTAGTTGAATCAAATTTGACTACTGCCGGTCCTTGAAGAAGGTTAAAACAACAAACTTGATAGTCACTGTTGTGGTTTTTGCGTAGTTAAGAACGGTTCTTGCTAGAAGCCCGTAGCAGCCACGTAAAACTTGCAACAACAAAGTAGAGGACATCTAACTTGTTTTTGCAGGGCATGTTGTGATGTGATATGGTCAAGATATGATGTGATATATGTTGATGTATGAGATGATCATGTTTTGTAATATCGACAACCGGCAGGAGCCTTAGGGTTGTCTCTTAATTATTGTATGAAATACAAGCGCCATGTAATTGCTTTACTTTATCGCTATGCGTTAGCAATAGTTGTAGTAGCAATAGTTGGCGAGACGACCCCGACGCAATTATGGAGATCAAGGTGTCGAGCCGGTGACGATGGAGATCATGACGATGCTTTGGAGATGGCGATCAAAAGCACAAGATGATGATGGCCATATCATGTCACATACTTTTGATTGCATGTGATGTTTATCCTTTATGCATCTTATTTTGCTTAGAACGGCGGCAGCATTATAAGATGATCCCTTCACTAAATTTCAAGATAAAAGTGTTCTCCCCGAATATGCACCATTGCCAAAGTTCATTGTTTTGAAGCACCTTGTGATGATCGGGTGTGATAGACTCTACGTTCACATACAATGGGTGTAAGACAGTTTTGCACATGTAGAATACTTGGGTTAAAGACGAGCCTAGCATGTACAGACATGGTCTCGGAACACTGGAGACCGAAAGGTCGAACATGAGTCATATAGTAGATATGATCAACATAGAGATGTTCACCATTGATGACTACCCCATCTCACATGATGATCGGACATGGGTTAGTTTATTTGGATCATGTATCACTAATATAACTTGAGGGATGTTTATTTAAATGGGAGTTCATTAGTAATTTGATTAATTGAACTTAATTTATCATGAACTTAGTCTTAATAGTTTTTGCATATCTATGTTGTAGATCAATGGCCCGTGCTACCATTCCCCTGAATTTCAATGCGTTCCTAGAGAAAGCTAAGTTGAAAGATGATGGTAGCAACTACATGGACTGGGTCCGTAACTTGAGGATTATCCTCATTGCTGCACAGAAGAATTATGTCCTTGATGCACCGCTAGGTGACACACCAGCTACAAGAGCTACTGCAGATGTTATGAACTTCTGGCAGACTTGGCCTGATGACTACTCGATAGTTCAGTGTGCCATGCATTACGGCCTAGAACCAGGACTTCAAAGACGTTTTGAACGTCACGGAGCGTATGAGATGTTCCAAGAGCTAAAATTGATATTTCAAGCTAATGCCCGGGTTGAGAGATATGAAGTCTCCAACAAGTACTATAGCTGCAAGATGGAGGAGAATAGTTCTGTCAGTGAACACATACTCAAAATGTTTGGGTATCATAACCACTTGACTCAGCTGGGAATTGATCTTCCAATTGAGAGTGTTATTGACAGAGTTCTTCAGTCACTGCCACCAAGCTACAAAGGCTTCATGATGAACTATAATATGCAAGGGATGACGAAAATGATTCCCGAGCTCTTCGCAATGCTCAAGGCCGCGGAGGTAGAAATCAAGAAGAAGCATCAAGTGTTGATGGTTAACAAGACCACTAGTTTCAAGAAAAAGGGCAAGGGAAAGAAAGGGAACTTCAAGAAGAATGGCAAGCAAGTTGCCGCTCCCGTGAAGAAGCCCAAAGCTGGACCCAAGCCTGAAACTGAGTGCTTCTACTGCAAAGGGAATGGTCACTGGAAGCGGAACTGCCCCAAATACTTGGAGGATAAGAAGGATGGTAAAGTGAACAAAGGTATATTTGATATACATGTTATTGATGCGTACCTTACTAATACTCGTAGTAGCGCCTGGGTATTTGATACTGGTTCGGTTGCTCATATTTGTAACTCGAAACAGGAGCTGCGGAATAAACGAAGATTGGCTAAGGATGAGGTGACGATGCGCGTCGGGAATGGTTCCAAGGTTGATGTGATCGCCGTCGGCACGCTACCTCTACATCTACCTTCGGGATTAGTTTTAGACCTCAATAATTGTTATTTGGTGCCAGCGTTGAGCATGAACATTATATCTGGATCTTGTTTATTGCGAGACGGTTATTCATTTAAATTGGAGAATAATGGTTGTTCTATTTATATGAGTAATATCTTTTATGGTCATGCACCCTTGATGAATGGTCTATTCTTATTGAATCTCGATCGTAGTGATACACATATTCATAATATTGATGCCAAAAGATGCAAAGTTGATAATGATAGTGCAACATACTTGTGGCACTACCATTTAGGTCATATTGGTGTAAAGCGCATGAAGAAACTCCGTGCGGATGGACTTTTGGAATCACTTGATTATGAATCATTTGATACTTGCGAACCATGCCTTATGGGCAAGATGACTAAAACTCCGTTCTTCGGAACAATGGAGCGAGCTAATGACTTATTGGAAATAATACATACCGATGTATCCGGTCCGATAAGTGTTGAGGCACGCGGCGGGTATCGTTATTTTCTGTCCTTTACAAATGATTTTAGTAGATATGGGTATATCTACTTAATGAAACACAAATCTGAAACATTTGAAAAGTTCAAAGAATTTCAGAGTGAAGTAGAGAATCATCGTAACAAGAAAATAAAGTTTCTACGATCTGATCGTGGAGGTGAATATTTGAGTTACTAGTTTGGCCTTCATTTAAAACAATGTGGAATTGTTTCACAACTCACGCCACCTGGAACACCACAGCGTAATGGTGTGTCCGAACGTCGTAACCGTACTTTATTAGATATGGTGCGTTCTATGATGTCTCTTACCGATTTACCACTATCGTTTGGGGTTATGCATTAGAGACAACCGCATTCACGTTAAATAGGGCACCATCTAAATCCGTTGAGACGACACCGTATGAACTATGGTTTGGCAAGAAACCTAAGTTGTCATTTCTTAAAGTTTGGGGATGCGACACTTATGTCAAAAGGCTTCAGCCTAATAAGCTCGAACCCAAATAGGAGAAGTGCATCTTCATAGGATACCCTAAGGAAACTATTGGGTACACCTTCTACCACAGATCCGAAGGCAAGATCTTTGTTGCCAAGAATGGTTCCTTTCTAGAGAAGGAGTTTCTCTCGAAAGAAGTGAGTGGGAGGAAAGTAGAACTTGATGAGGTAATTGTACCTTCTCTTGAATTGGAAAGTAGCACATCAGAGAAAACCGTTCCCGTGATGCCTACACCAACTAGAGAGGAAGCTAATGATGATGATCATGAAACTTCGGATCAAGTTACTACTGGACCTCGTATGTCGACCAGAGCACGTTCCGCACCAGAGTGGTACGATAATCCTATCCTGGAAGTTATGATATTAGACCATGGCGAACCTACGAACTATGAAGAAGCTATGATGAGCCCAGATTCCGATAAATGTCTTGAGGCCATGAAATCTAAGATAGGATCCATGTATGAGAACAAAGTATGGACTTTGGTGGACTTGACCGATAATCGGCAAGCCATCGAGAATAAATGGATCTTCAAGAAGAAGACAGGCGCTGATGGTAATGTCACTATCTACAAAGCTCGACTTGTCACGAAAGGGTTTTGACAAGTTCAAGGAGTTGACTACGTTGAGACTTTCTCACCCGTAGCGATGCTTAAGTCTGTCCAAATCATGTTAGCAATTGTCGCATATTATAATTATGAAATCTGGCAAATGGGTGTCAAAACTGCATTCCTTAATGGATTTCTTAAAGAAGAGTTGTATATGATGCAACCAGAAGGTTTTGTCAATCCTAAAGGTACTAACAAAGTATGCAAGCTCCAGCGATCCATCTATGGACAGGTGCAAGCATCTCAGAGTTGGAATATACGCTTTGATGAGGTGATCAAAGCATATGGTTTTATACAGACTTACGGTGAGGCCTATATTTACAAGAAAGTGAGTGGAAGCTCTGTAGCATTTCTGATATTATATGTGGATGGCATATTGTTGATTGGAAATGATATAGAATTTTTGGATAGCATAAAAGGATACTTGAATAAGAATTTTTCAATGAAAGAGCTCGGTGATGATGCTTATATATTGGGCATCAAGATCTATAGTTATAGATCGAGATGCTTAATAGGACTTTCACAAAGCACATACCTTGACAAAGTTTTGAAGAAGTTCAAAATGGATTAGTCAAAGAAAGGGTTCTTGCGTGTGTTACAAGGTGTGAAATTGAGTCAAACTCAAAGCCCAACCACTGTAGAAGATAGAGAGAAAATGAAAGTCATTCCCTATGCCTCAGCCATAAGTTCTATCATGTATGCTATGCTGTGTACCAGACCTGATGTGTGCCTTGCCATAAGTTTGGCAGGGAGGTACCAAAGTAATCCAGGAGTGGATCACTGGACAGCGGCCAAGAACATCCTAAAGTACCTAAAAAGGACCAAGGATATGTTTCTCGTTTATGGAGGTGACAAAGAGCTCGTCATAAATGGTTACGTTGATGCTAGCTTCGACACTGATCCGGATGACTCTAAGTCACAAACTGGATACATATTTATATTGAATGGTGGAGCTGTCAGTTGGTGCAGTTCCAAGCAGAGCGTCGTGGCGGGATCTACGTGTGAAGCAGAGTACATAGCTGCTTCGGAAGCAGCACATGAAGAAGTTCATATCCGATCTGGGTGTAATACCCAGTGCATCGGGTCCAATGAAAATCTTTTGTGACAACACTGGAGCAATTGCCTTAGCAAAGGAATCCAGGTTTCACAAGAGAACCAAACACATCAAGAGACGCTTCAACTCCATTCGTGAAAAGGTCAAGGATGGAGACATAGAGATTTGCAAAATACATACGGATCTGAATGTAGCAGACCCATTGACTAAGCCTCTTCCACGAGCAAAACATGATCAGCACCAATACTCCATGGGTGTTGGATTCATTACAATGTAATCTAGATTATTAACTCGAGTGCAAGTGGGAGACTGATGGAAATATGCCCTAGAGGCAATAATAAAGTTGTTATTATTATATTTCCTTATTCATGATAAAGGTTTATTATTCATGCTAGAATTATATTGATCCGAAACATAAATACATGTGTGGATACATAAACAAATACCGTGTCCCTAGTAAGCCTCTCACTATTGCAGGATGCTGCTAACGCGACACTACAATCGGAGACCCTTCGACGAAACTGTGTGCGATGCAACAATCGTAAACGATGATGGAAAAATACCGTCAAAAAAGATGCAAAACATTTGCGATGACGGATGCATCAAACACGGTTCAGATTTTAGTTGCGTGTGCGATGCAGGGCATACGGTTCAGTTCAATGAATTGTTTGCAATGAGGCAGAAGAACAGAATCAGGCAGCCAGATGAAGGTGTGTGCGATATACGGCATACGGTTCACTCGGATGAACTGTTTGTGATTAGGCGGAACAAAAGAAATGGTCAGCCAGATCAAGGTGTGTGCGATAGAGGGCAAACAGTTCACTCGGATGAACTGTTTGCATTGAGCCAAGATAACAGAAATGGTTCAATATAACAAGATGTGTGTGATACGTGGCAAACAGGTCTGTAATCAGAAATGTGTGCGAAGACCGATAATAACATGGATGATTGATGCTAATAAGACGTGTGTGTTGTGCGTTGGGATTGCATACAGAACAACAACATATATATACACACTTATAAGGACATGGTTGCATAACCAAATTAAACATCCAATTACATAGGTGGCTACTACACACATGACATTTGCACACACCAAAGTAAACTATTACATGCATAATTACATAGGTGGCTACTACACACATGACATTTCCACACACCAAAGTCAACTATATATTACATGCATAATTAACTAGGATAAACGATCATCTGATCATCATCTACTTCTTGTTATGCTTGCCGCTACTGCTCTGCTTGTGGGTCGATCCGGCCTCGTCGATTTCTGTAACGAGGCAGTTCCTCATGTCAATGATCCGCCTGTGCATCTCGTAGCATGTGTACACACTCTTGGCCGCGAACTTGAGGTGAGGTTCATCCAGTTGCCGCATCCAGGCCCCGTGCCAGGATACGGGACGTGTTCTGTTGGCATCCTGCTTCATCTTTTCGTAGTATGGGTCGATGATGGCCGAGGCGAGTTCAACCAGGGAGTCCTTCTTCATGCTGCCCTAGACCTTGTAGTGCTCACGGATTTCGACAAGGTTCTTCCAGGCCAAGCCCGTAACCCTGAGCGCTTTTACATCATCGGTGGTTTCCACCATAGCGAACTTGTAGTCGGTGCTGTTGAAAAACCTGGCGAAACGGTCGCAAGGCTCTATGGCCATGCAGTAGTGGTAGATGAGGACATGATGGTGCACGCACAACTGGGCGACGGCAACCTTCTGATCTATGTTGGGACGACCATCGGTGTACTGGAGGTCGATGCCGACCACCTTGTACTTGTCTCGAGCAAGCAACTGCTCAACGGTGTTGATGTAGTCATCCACCACGGCCGGGTCGATGGTGTATAACACTGAGAGATCCGTCTCCCTTGCGTGGGTCTCCACTTTATGCTCGCCTAACTCCATTGGAGTGCCGCTAGACATCCCCTCTCTATGTGTCGTCGTGGGTGTGCTTGTTGTGTTATCGGGCGCGATCGAAAGGTTGAAGAGACTAAGGTTACTATAATGGCCGCGGGAATTAAGGGGGGAGCCAGACGGCCTGGAATATAGGCACGCCCGGATGGTAGTTCTAATTTGCAGCGCGTAACTCCATCGTGCCGCATGTAACTACATCGTGGCGATGCGCGCGGCGCAACCGCATGCATATGGGCCCCCCGACGTGATTGTGCGCAGGCCCAATCACTGGCAGAGCGCGCGCGGAGGGACGCGAGCAGAGCGCTCCACGGTCGTCTCAACGGCGAGCAACCATATATATGCATATAGCAGTGGAACACGCAAGGAAAAGCTGTCCACAAGCCGAGCGCGTGGAGGTACGTGAGCAGAGCGCACCGACAGACGCGAGCAGAGCGCGCCGTGGCGCCTAACAGCGAGCACAGCGCGCCGAGGGACGCGAGCAGAGGCCGGCATAGTGATACGTGGCAAATAAGATGAACTATGCGAGCGATGGCGAAGACATCAAGCACGAATCAGATTAGAGTTGCGTGTGCGATATGTGGCATACAGTTGATCCATCCGAGCTGTTTGTGATGGAATAAGCCGTGTGTGTTGTGGGCAAACGCTTGCTGGTATACAACCATCTGCGATTGATGAATTCATGACCGACGGGTTCCCTAGTGTGGACCATGTGCAATGCGATATGCTCTATCTACAGAACATCAACACATATTGTCGGTACAACAAACCCTGGGTATGTTGCCCAGACTGTGCACAGGCATAAGGGCAAGGTTGCCACGACCAAACCAAGACCAAGAAGGATAGATCAGCTCTTTGAGAAATCAAAGGGCGGATCAAGAAGACCAAGACAAACTAAATGAGCAAGACACCACTAAGAAGAAACCTCCCTTGCCGGGCAGGCGAGCCTGGCGAGGTCTAGGTCACCCCGAAGACAAGTCTCAAGACCGCCCCGGCAGGCCTGCCGGGCACGATGAGGGCGGCCTACCCCGCCAAGGCTCCACCGCTCCACCTCACAGCGACGCAAGTCATCGATCGATGCGGTGTCAAGCCCCCAAGTGACTAAGTGGCTGTTATTTGGCATGTGGCAGCCACTTCCTATGGAAATCACCTCCAAATGACACCCGTGCAGAGATGTGTCAAGCAGACATATGAGAAGGTGGCCGAACGGCCCGGCAAGGCTTGCCGGGCATGCCACGATGTGACACTAAGCGGCGCATTTAATGTGCTCTGCTCTATCTGTAGAGTTAGGTATGATAGCAACGTTCGCTATCTAATCAGTACACAATGACTGATTTGCCACTATGGTGACCCCTTGATCTATAAAAGGAGGGCCATGGCAACCATAGAAAGGATTCGGACCCTGGTACATTCGTACGCGGGTAGCTGCTCTCGTCCCGAGGCATCCTTGCCGGGCAAGAGCGCTGCGTCTCCACCACAATCCACCATCAATCCACCAAAGCAGGAGTAGGGTTTTACGCCTCACGGCGGCCCGAACCTGGGTAAAAACTGCCCGTGTGATCTCTGCCGTGATGTGCTACGTTCTCCGCTCTTTGTGCAATGTGCTCATCCCCCATGCCAAACCACAAGGGGCTGATGGCCCCATAGGTGGCCGTGGTTTCCCATGACATCTTTGGTGCGCCAGGTAGGGGGCAGTACTTGCGCGAACCTGAGAAGCGTACGCAGCGCGTCATCATCTTCTTCATCGACGGCTCCATCGTCTATGGTGCCCAAGAAGAAGCCCGGTGCCGCAGCCCATCCGTCCACTTCGAAAGCCCTGTTGCACGTGGCCCCCGACGCCGCATGGGCTACGGGGACGCACGGAACCGTGGATGCTGCGGGGGACGTGGCCGGCGTAGGCGGCGTCGTCACCACCTCCCCTACGGCCGAAACGAGGGCAGAAGGCACCGGAGAAGGACAACACCAACAGCATCCCAGCGGCCACGCTCCACGAGACACGAGCAGAGAGATCATTCCATCTGCACCTCTCCGCCCGATTGAAGGGCACAACCGCAGCGGTGGCACTCGCTCTGGGGCGAATCGCAACTCTCCGGCCGCTCCCGCTGCGGGCGCGGCCGCAGGGTTTGCGCCACCCCTGAAACAAGCTGACCCAACCGATGCACCAAACGGAGCCGCTGGCCCTCAAGCGCCTCCACCTCATCACCACGCCATCCTGGCGACGGGCTCATGACGACGAGAACACGGCGCGGCTACTACCGGGCGATGCTACGGTCTACATCGTCATCCATGCCAAGCACCGCTTCGAAGGCCCTGGCGTGGGCCCAGCTGTTGTTGAGATTTTCGCCGGCAGCCGATTAGATGGATGAGTGGAGAGCCACCATTCAAAGCCTGATTGGTTTCGCTGAGGCGGGAGGATCACAGCGAGCTGGCCCGCCATGGCCTCCCCAGGTGACGACAATGGCCCGCGCTGCTGGCCGTGCCGAAGGGGCCACCCCCACGGTGCAGTCCCCTCCGCGGCAGCCTCCGCAGGGGCCACAGCCGGAGCCACGCGATCAAGAACCTGACGACGTCTCGATGGCTTCGTCCGACCCTCGAGCGCGTAAAGGCCAACGGCGAGTTCTGGAGGACGGGCAAAGGGAAGACGCGCGGGTCATCATCGAGCAACGCTGCAACATCCACCGCCAGTCCGATAGGCACAATGGCCCTGACGTCGATGAGCCCACTCTCGGTAAAGGTGGGTACCTTCCTTTTGAGGTTGGGTGCCCCGCCTTCACTCGTGAGTTGCGACAAGTCCGTTGGCGATCTACCCGCACGTTCAAGCCAGAAATACCAGAGAAGTATGACAGGAAACTAAACCCGGCAGAGTTCTTGAGCATCTACACCATCGTTGTTCAAGATGCCGAGGGAGGAGACAAGAAGGTGTTCGCCAACTACTTCCCTTTGGCGCTCAAGCCAAACGTGAGGTCATGGCTGATGCACCTTCCAAAGAATTCCATCTCATCATGGGCTAACCTGTGCCATGAGTTCGTTGGCGCCTTCACGAGTGGCCATCAAGAACCAGGACGTCCCAGCGATCTGCAGCTCCTTCCATAAAAGGAAGGGGAGAGCTTGCGAAAGTACATGTGGAGATTTAGCGGGGTGCACAGAAACATTCCAGACATCCACCCGGCAGCTGTGATAGTTGCGTTCCAGTCCAACGTGCGCAATCATCGAATACGTTCCAAGATGAACGTTTGACTGCCCAAGACTGTGAAGGAGCTTTACACTCTAGTGGATAAGTGTGCTCAGGTAGAGGAGGGGAGGCGGCTCCCCGGTGAAGAGGATGGCGTCGACATCAACTCAGAGGATGACGACGAGGCCACCAGTCAGAAGAAGAAGAACAAGAAGTGCAACAAAAGGCGCAAGGATAAGGCAGTGATGACCATGGAGGGATCTGGCGCACCTAGTACCCGCAAGAAGGCCAAGACCGAAGTTCCCAGCAAGGAAGTTGCCGTGTGCACTGATTGCCAGGAAGCTGCGGCTGCCGAGAAGGCTGGGAAAGGTAATGGGCCGTACTGCAAGATCCATCGGACCAAGGGCCACGATCTCCAGGAGTGTTATCAGGTCGAGCAGCTCATCAAGAAGCAGAGGGCTGAATACAAGAAGCGCGAGAAGGAGAAAGGTCAAGATGGCGCTAGCGGGAAAGGACAAGGCGGCGGAGCAAGCCACCCCGGCAAGGTTCCTCAGAATCAAGGGAAACCCGCCAGAGGTCATAAGAAGGAGGATTGCAATGATGAGAGTGATGGAGGAGATGAAGAGGAAACCAGCGAGCAGGAGTTCCAGAAAGCCACTGACGCACTGTGCATTGACGGGGGTGCATCTCTGCACTCCTCTCACCGCCAACTTAAACAGTGGGCGCGTGAAGTCAATGTCATGGAGCCAGCGGTGGATTCTTGGAAGCTGCTCAAGTGGTCCTGCACGCCCATCATCTTTGACGAAGAGGATCACCCTGACTGCACCACTGCGGTAGGGTGCTTGCCGTTGTTGGTCTCACCAACAATCCGCAACCTCAAGGTCACAAAGATGTTGGTTGACGACGGGGCCGAGTTGAATCTGATTTCTCCAAAGGTCATCAGCAAACTTCAGATTGCAGAGGAAGAGCTCAAGGTTACTGGCACGTTTCAAGGGATCAACCCCGGCAGGAGTCGTCCTAAGGGGAAGATCACACTGCCGGTGACGTTCGGAGGGGAGTTAAACTACCGGACTGAGAAGATCGTGTTTGACGTGGTTGACCTCCCCCTGCCGTACAATGGAATCCTTGGTCGCCCAGCCCTGGCCAAGTTCATGGTGGCATCCCACTATGCCTACAACACTTTGAAGATGCCAGGACCAATGGGTGTAATTTCCATCCCATCGGACAAGAAGGATGCAATCAGTTGTGTGGACAAGATGTACCGGGAAGCAGTCACGGCAGAGGCCGTGGTTGCCAGTATTCCCGCCAAGGAAAACAAGAAGAAGAAGAGAGATAGCAAGGATGCCTACAAGGAATCCGGGAAACATGCCTCTTCGGAGTACGTTGCGCCCGTTGATGACGTGCCGGAGAGTTCCAATAGCAAGCGACCCAAGGCTGCTGCACCCACTGTGAAAAAGGTCCCGGCAGGGCTGGCTGACGCTGATGGTACCTTCACTATCAGTTCCACCCTCGATGACAAATAGGAAAGCGCGCTCGTTGCCTTCCTGCGGGCGAATACCTATGTGTTTGCCTGGCCACCATCTGATATCCCCGGTGTTCCTAGGGAGGTAATCGAGCACCACCTTGTTGTCTACCCACATGCCCGACCCGTCAAGCAGAAGGTCCGGAAGCAAGCTTTGGAGCAGTAGCAATTCATTGCCGAGGAGATCAAGAAACTTGAGGCAGCTGGTCTGGTCAGAGGAGTACTGCATCCAACATGGTTAGCAAATCCCGTGGTGATGCGCAAGGCTAATGGAAAATGGAGGCTTTGCATAGATTTCACAGATCTGAACAAGGCATGTCCGAAGGACCCATTTCCCTTGCCGCGCATCGACCAGATTATGGATTCCACCTCCGGGTGTGACTTGCTCTCTTTTTTGGATGCATACTCTGGATACCACCAGATCTTCATGTCCAAGGAAGACGAAGAAAAGACCACGTTCATAACCCCATGTGGCACGTACTGCTTCGTACGGATGCCCTTCGGGTTGAAGAGCGCCGGATCCACTTTTGCAAGAGCAGTACAGATTGGCTTTGAGTCCCAGTTGCACAGAAACATTGAAGCTTACATGGATGATATTGTGGTCAAGACCAAGGACAGATCAACCCTCATCCAGGATTTGGAAGAAACCTTTGCTAATCTGTGTAAGATCAACTTGAAGCTAAACTCGGAGAAGTGCGTATTTAGCGTCCCTTCCAGCAAGCTACTTGGCTTCTTTGTGTCCCATCGGGGGATAGAGGCCAACCCTGACAAGATCAAAGCTATCGAGCAGATTCAAGCACCAAAGACAGTTAAGGATGTGAGGCGTTTGACGGGATGTGTTGCCGCGCTGAGCAGGTTCATTTCCAAATCCGCCGAGCGCGCCTAGCTGTTCTTCAAAGTCTTGAAGAAGGCAGGCCACATGGAGTGGACCCCGGAGGCAGACGCCGCGCTGCAAGATTTGAAGACCTATCTCTCCTCTGTGCCCACTTTGGTTGCTCCCAAACCACAAGAGCCATTGCTGCTGTACTTAGCGGCAACCAATCAAGTGGTTAGTGCAGCATTGGTTGCGCAGCAGGAAGTAGACGAAGCGGCAGCCACCGTCATCCCCTCTGGAGAAGAAAGTGAACCCGTCCCGGCAAGACCAGAGTCAGTCCAAAGCGAAGAAAGGCAGGGCACTGGAAGCAGTTCTATGGCAGCGGCAAAGAAGAAGGTGGTGTAGCGCCCAGTGTATTTCATCAGCTCCCTGTTATAGGGGGCTAGATCAAGGTACTCTGGCGTGCAAAATTTGATTTTTGGCCTCATCATGGCCTCAAGGAAACTGCGCCACTACTTCCAAGCCCACGAGATCACGGTTGTCACCCGCTTCCCCTTGCAACATATACTCCGAAACCCCGAGGCCACTGGCAGGATTGTGGAATGGGCTTTGGAGTTGTCCAGCTTTAGTTTGAAGTTTGAGAGCACATCAACTATCCAGAGCAGAGCACTAGCAGAGTTCATTGTAGAATGGACGCCAACCCTTGATGAAGAAGTGTTGGAGACAGTCATCCCCGGCAAGGAAGCACCCCAAGAGTGGATCATGTATTTTGATGGTGCCTTCTCCCTACAAGGTGCAGGAGCTGGCGTGCTTCTCGTTGCCCCCACTGGGGAGCACCTGAAGTACATTGTTCAGATGCATTTCCCCCAGGAGGAGGCTACCAACAATACTGCAGAGTATGAAGGGCTCCTTGCCGGGCTCAGGATTGCAACAGAACTGGGAATCAAGAAGCTGATTATCCGTGGATACTCGCAACTTGTGGTGAGACAAGTGAACAAGGATTACCATAGTCCATTGATGAAGGCATACATTGAGGAAGTGAGAAAGTTGGAGGAGTGCTTTGACGGATTGCAAATAGAGCACGTACCCCGTGCGGAAAACAGCGTCGCTGATCATCTGTCAAAGTGCGCTGCGCAAAAACTCCCTGTGGAACCAGGGACTTTTGTTCTCCATCTGACTCAGCCCTTCGTATCCCCGGCAACAATGGCCAGAAAGAGGAGGAAACTGGACTCCGGCAAGCCTCTCCAGGCAGAGCCTCCCGAGGCCCCCGGCAGAGAGCTTGGCGGGAACAACTCCCCTTCGATCGATGAGCTGCACCCTCCCACTGGACCACCGGCCCCTGCGGTCGAGGAATGCACTCCCACCAATGAGGAGGTGCCGCTAATCCTCGTTGCCAAGCCCCAGGCTCCAACTTGTGCGCGGCACATAGTCCATTTCCTCCAAACTGGAGAACTTCCCGAAGAGCAAGAAGAAGCTGAAAGAGTAGCCCGGAGGGCCAGTATGTATCAGTTCATTGATGACACGCTGTACAGAAGAAGGCCCAATGGTGTGAAATTGAAGTGCATTTGCCGGGAAGAAGGAAAGGAACTGTTGGCAGAGATACACAAGGGTATGTGTGGCTCACACATTGGATCGAGGGCTTTGGTTGGAAAAGCCTTCCGACAAGGATTTTACTGGCCCACGGCCCTCCAAGATGCAGTTGAGTTGGTCACCAAATGTGAAGCCTGCCAGTTCGATTCCAAGAATATCCATCTGCCTGCCCAAGCTCTTCAGACAATCCCTTTGTCATTGTCGTTTTTGGTCTGGGGGCTCGACATCTTGGGCCCCTTCCCCCGTGCTACCGGGGGCTTTGAATTCTTGTTCGTTGCAATCGACAAGTTTATAAAGTGGCCGGAAGTAGAGCCCGTGAGAAAGGTGACTGCTCAGTTAGCTATCAAGTTCTTGAAATGATTGGTGTGCCGCTTCAGGGTCCCTGCCCGAATCATCACCGACAATGGCACCGAATTCACGAGCCACGCCTTCATGCAATATGTTCATGCCCTCGAAAGCAAATTATCATTCGCCTCTGTTGCTCATCCAAGGAGCAACGGGCAAGCTGAGAGGGCGAACGCTGAAGTGTTGCGAGGACTCAAGACAAGAACATTTGATAAGCTGCAGAAGTGTGGCAGGCGATGGATCAACGAGCTGCCGGTGGTTCTTTGGTCCCTCAGAACGACACCAAATCGAGCTACCGGGCAGACTCCCTTCTCCCTAGTCTATGGGGCAGAAGCAGTTATCCCCACGAAACTCATTTACGGGTCACCTCGAGTGCTTGCCTACAATGAAGTGGCGCAAGAACAGCACCGGTGTGACGATGCTGTGCTACTCAAGGAGAACCGTCTCCGGGCTGCTACACGTGCTGCATGCTACCAGCAAGCCCTGCATCGCTATCACAGCCGCAGGGTTCATGCCCGGAGTTTTGAGGAAGGCGACCTTGTCCTTAGGCACGTTCAGTCCGCCAAGGGTACAAACAAGTTGACGCCAAAGTGGGAAGGCCCTTACCGGGTAGTACGAGTCACCAGACCTGGCGCAGTCCGTCTGGAGACCGGAGATGGCATTCAATTGCAAAACTCATGGAACATTGAGCATCTCTGTAAGTTCTACCCATAAGGCACGGCTGTCGGGCCCTGCCCGGCAGCCACCCTTTTGTACAGGCCTTGCCGATGTTGCATGTAACCCCTTATACAAAGCCAGGCGCGGACCCTGAGCAACAGAGAAATAAATGAAGCACTGGGGGCCCCCCCGAAACTTGCATGCATGCATATGCATATCATGAGCATAGCATGATCATGTAGATAAGATCGCACATGGCATCGTTTTCAACTGCGCTAAGTTGCAGGGTTCTTGCCGTGGACTTGGTCCCGAAGAGAAGAAATGAAGACGAACCAACGTGACGATCCCCGACAAGCCAAACAGATAAGTTTCTTTCTTATCCATACGAATTCTGTAAGTAGAGACTTGTGCATATGAAAACCTCGCCACGTTAGAAACCTAGGTGCTCCCATCCCTTGACTCGAACGTTGCTTTGGTCAGGATGGTTGTAGTGGCCTTTGGTAGAAAAGATTTGGCGGGGGGCTGTCCCCTCCCTGTGGTTTGTGCCCGGCAGGCCTAGCCCCGCGGCAACGAACTGAGGGTACCGGTAGGATAGCCTACCGGGGAAAACTTGTTTACTTTAATGTATAGAGGCATTTCCCCTATGCATGGATATATTACATGCACAAGTACCCGGCAAGGCTTGTCTTTTTCATCAATATGCTGATTAACAAGTACAGATCTTACAGAACGCAAACATGGGTAAAGAAGATTACATAATTTAGACTAAAGTTTGGCAAATGCCTGCATATTTTAGATTGAAAAAAGATAAGTGCCCCGTGATGCCCTTTCTTGTCCCTCTCCTCCTAGGTGCTATGGTGGGAGGTGAAGAGGGCGAAAAGAGTGCCTGGGCAGAAGCCCAGCCTGACCCCGTCAAGCCCTTTGACAAGGAGCCTGGTAGGGGCGGGAGGGCACAGGCGAAGGTGATGGTGAAGAGATCGGCAGAGATGACCCCCCCAACCGCCACCACCAGGGCCAGCAGGATGCGGCAGGGCAAACGAAGCTGCAGCCCGCGAGGAAGCCTGCCGGGGTCCAGGTGGAAGGCTGCTGGAGGAGCCCGGGGCACCACTCCCACCTCTGCATCCAACTGCCCGACAAGTCGCCTTGCCGGGAAAGGAGTGCAGGTGCAGATATTGGTGCCGCAGCCTGACGGTGACGGTGCGGCTGGTGTTCAGCCAGAGTCGGAGCCATCGTCCTCCCCATCGGCGCCGTCGTCCTCCCCATCGGTGCCGTCGTCCTCCCCATCGGCGCCGTCATCATCGCCGTCACTGTCCTCCTCGTCGTTGTCACTCGAGGAGCTTTCGTCATCAGTCGAGCTCTCCGCGAGGCACCCTAAGCGAGCTCCCGAGCACCCAAAGACCTTGACGGAGAGCAGGTCGGCCTCCATTAATTTAAAATGGAGGACATGCCCTTCCAAAAAGCTATGGGTGCGAGCAAAGGTCTTCCAGCTGTGTCGGAAGAACATGACATGAGGGGCAGGAAAATCCACATCCACCCGCATGCCGCCATCCCCGCAGCCCCTCATGTGCAGCTTCAACGCGCGTGGCTGTTAGAGCTCCATCACCCTCGCAAATGGAGTGGGGAGACGGAGGCGGCCGCGCGGAGGCTTGTACAATCTGATGATGAACTCCAGAGGTTGGTCTCCAACATGGCCTTCCATCGGGAGAGGGGCGGCCAGTGGGGGCGCAATCAGAGCGCCACCCCGTCCTCCTCCGCTTCGGGCACCACGACGACCACAACCTCACCCCCTCCCACCTCCTCTCACGACGGGCTCCACCCCCGCATCTTCGGAGGGAGGAGGGAGACGCTGTCGAGCTGAAGTTCTCGTCGCCGCCACTGGAGCAGCGCCGTGCCCCCGACCTATCGCCATGGTGGGCAAGGACTACTGCAGGAATGGAAGGAGAAGGGTGTGTGGAAAATGCCCTACCCCATGTTCCCTTTTATAGACGAGCGGGGCAGGGGGCTAGATTTTTCCGTGAAGGCAGCCGCTCCGTTCGACCAGTCCGGCTCCCCCTCGCCATTAACGGCTCGAGGAATCAAGGCCGACCCCCTGCACCAATCCATGACGCCTGGCTTTCTGCCACGGTGCTCATTCCCGCGCCCTCCACATCCGCCACCAACTCTGCGCAGTGCATGCAATACAGGTGGCGGAGGCGCTTGGAGCGGGAAAGATAATGGGGTGGCGGTTACCGCCCCGTGAACGTGGGACATGGGTACCCCACGAATCGCGGCTCATTATCTCTCCCACTACAATTGGCGTTACGCGATGTGCGGGAGAACCAGAAACTGGCCTGGGCTCAGGTTAATGAAGAAGCAAAGAAGATTTCAAAAGGGGAAGCAACTACTGCCCTCTCACCTGTGCACCGGATAGGGCCTACCCCGACGACGCCCGGCAGTGCGTTCGGGCCAGGCCCGGGGGCTCCTGTCGGTACAACAAACCCTGGGTATGTTGCCCAGACTGTGCACAGGCTTAAGGGCAATGTTGCAACGACCAAGCCAAGACCAAGCAAGGAGAGATCAGCTCTTTAAGAAATCAAAGGGTGGATCGAGAAGACCAAGACATGCTAAATGAGCAAGACACCACTAAGAAGAAACCTCCCTTGCCGGGTAGGCGAGCCTGGCGAGGTCGAGGTCACCCCGAAGACAAGTCTCAAGACCGCCCTAGTAGGCCTGCCGGGCATGATGAGGGCGGCCTACCCCGCCAAGGCTCCACCGCTCCACCTCATAGCGACGCAAGTCATCGATCGATACAGTGTCAAGCCCCCAAGTGACTAAGTGGCTGTTATTTGGCACGTGGCAGCCACTTCCTATGGAAATCACCTCCAAATGACACCCGTCTAGAGACGTGTCAAGCAGACAGACAAGAAGGTGGCCGAACGGCCCGGCAAGGCTTGCCGGGCATGCCACGATGTGACACTAAGTGGCGCATTTAATGCGCTCTGCTCTGTCTACGGAGTTAGGTATGATAGCACTGTTCGCTATCTAATCAGTACACAATGACTGATTTCCCACTGTGGTGACCCCTTGATCTATAAAAGGAGGGTCATGGCAACCATAGAAAGGATTCGGACCCTAGTACATTCGTATGCAGGTAGCTGCTCTCGTCCCGAGGCATCCTTGCCGGGCAAGAGAGTTGCGTCTCCACCACAATCCACCATCAATCCACCAAAGCAGGAGTAGGGTTTTACGCCACACGGCGGCCCAAACCTGGGTAAAAACTGCCCGTGCAATCTTTGTCGTGCTGTGCTACGTTCTCCGCTCTTTGTGCAATGTGCTCATCCTCCCTGCCGAACCACAAGGGGCTGATGGCCCCATAGGTGGCCGTTATTTCCCACGACATATATACTTATAAGAATAGCATTGCATGACCAAATTAAGCATACAATTACAGAAGTGACTACACACATAACATTTCCACACACCAAAGTAAGCAATTACATGCATACTAAACTAGGAGAAACGAGCATCTAATCATCTACATCTTGTTGCGACGACGTTTGCCATTGCTCTTTTTCTGACTGGATCCCTGGTCGTGAATGGTTAATAAAATCTAAGTCTATTGCATATTAAGGTAAAAATAGTATTACCAATCTACGAGTCTCATACGATGCCGTTTCAACGATTTGTACCATAAAAGCCTGAAATATTACAAGGTTCAAATTCCAGAGTTACATGGCTCAAATTCAAAGATTACAAGGTTCAAACTGATATTAGAAATGAAATTCAGCTCATTCAGCTGCAAACGCCCATGCTGATCAGCTGAACATGGATATAAGAGAGGTTCAAACTAAAAATTAAAATAGTAAGGCCGCTTTCGAAACCTCGTCATTTCCTCAAAGGGATCAGCTGCTGACAAGTCATGTATGGGTTTGACACAATGACTTCCAATTACTCTGTCATATGCTCTTCCAATACGAAGTTTAGCTTTTTTGGAGCCTCTTCCATTCTGCAGTAGCTGCTGGCTCTGATCAACAAACCATTCATCTTTCCTAATTAAATGCGTGTTCAACCTCAGTACCTTCATCACCCTTGCTCTGGCAAGAAAGAACCTGGCGAATGTAATCTCTGGTAAGGTCCCTCTATAGGAGTTCAAAGTAATTTTTGAGAGATGCAGATCCAGGCATTCGATGTGATTGTCGTTATAAACATTATCCACCTCCGGGCCAATTATTATCTGCAAAAGAAGAGAACGTGTTAGTGCCTACATGCAGTTTTGAACACTACTACACGCCTATTTGGTTTGCAGGATTTGTAAAATGCACCAACATGCCATCTTCGATCTGACATGATTAACATGGGCATTTGATTACAATCTAGAAAAATGTAGCCTTCTTCACAAGAGGTTGGAGTGGATGAAAAAATCCCTAAGAAAACTAGTACAGATGAAACCAAAGGAGAAATGTTTATGGATTGTAATCATATGAATCAAGCAACCAATATGGGGTGGGGTGTATGTCCTGAAATCCTCCAAAATTCCTTCAGAAATCGTAGTACATTGTCATTGTAAACTTGGGAAACGGTGCAAAAAATTGAACTCCCTTATGGTTAACATTTAACAGGAAAGGAACATCACCTCGATATACAGCTTCTTCAGGCACGAAAAGCATCTCAGGAAACTGACAACTTGGTTCAGGTTGGGGCCGACAGATTCTAGTGCCAAGACCTTCACTGTGCGCAGAATCTAGGTGAAGCTTTGCTGGATGACAGACGAACATACATCTTCAAAACTAGAAATAATATTGATATCAAGAAGGAGAGGTAGAAGGCGATTGTTGTACCTGAAAGTAGTAGTATTTGACAGACGAGTAGCCCACCACTATCAATTTTGGCGCAGAAATGACATTGGTTCTTGTTGGACCTTGTTGATCATCTACAAGTAATCTCTCAAGTGAAGGTGTGTCCTCAATGACCATATTGTGGTCCACCTTTTGTGATCTCTCGTTGCAGCACCAGCAACACACATAAATAGTTCGGAGAGTCCTGGAGGTGATGTGGAAGCTACTCGACCAATTCATCGCCTGAAGACGAAGGAACTCGAGTGCAGTACAGCCATGGAGCAGGCGCTCAATGTCATCCTTTGGGATGCAGACGGCGATGAGCTCGAGGTGCTTCAGTCGTGGTAGAAAAAGAGCGGGTGCATCATTAAGGGGGGATGGCAGTTCATGAACTTGGCGAGGCGCAGCGTGGGCGCGAAGCGGAGCGCGGACGTTGGCAGCAAACACATATGCCCATCATTAAAAATGAGCTCCTCGAGCTGATCTAGGGCGGGGGATCGGAACCACTCGTCAAGCTTGGCTCAGTCCTTGCCATTGGAACGGAACTTGCCCGTGATAAGACCTCTGATTGGGCCATGGTGACTGCCAAGGATCTGGGAGAACGCATCCAAGCTTTTGCGATAGCCATGGCAGAGCTCGTGTGCATCGAGGAGGTTGAGAGGGGTGGAGAGCCATAGGGTGTGCCACTGCCGGGAAAGGGCGGTTGTCCTCGCCCCATATTTGATTGGGAGGAGGGATATGATGACTGTCAACATATCATCGGGGAGGCTGCTGATGAAGTCTAGGCCTGCTGGAGTCGCTTGCGGTTGTTTCTCGACCCGCCTCCACTTGTTGGCAGCCTCGTTCTCCACCTCATTGGCGGCGACAGAAAACCTCTGTCTCCATATTCACGCCGTGCTCCGGTGCTTCAGCAGCCCTGGCGTCGCCACTCCCTCCGATGGGGCGCTTCGGCGGCATCCTCATACACTGACGGCTTTGAGGACTGATGTCGGATTTCGGGTTCCGCAAACCCTTGAGAGGTTTGAACTCTGGGGTGAGTGCAAAGAACTCGTCCTCCCCAGTCTGCCTACTCGCGAATCTCACAGCCTAGCTCAACGAACTGTAAGGAAAAGAGACACAGCAGTTTACCCAGGTTCGGGCCACCTTGTGGTGTAAAACCCTACTCCTGCTTTGTGGTGGATTGACCTCGAGGGGCTGAGGATGAACTAGTACAGTGGCGAACAGCCTCAGGAGGAGAGGTGTTCTTGAGCTCAAGTGAGCTGGTGGAGCGGGGGTCCGATGTGAACTCTCCTCTGAACTCCCTTCTCTACGGTGGTGGCTCAGTCCTATTTATAGTGGCCTTGGTCCTCTTCCCTAATGAAAGGCGGGAAGGGATCCCACAACGGCCAAATTCGAAGGGAGACAACTAGTACACGCTATCCTGACAAAAGTAGTCTTCGCCTGTGAAAGCCTCTGGTTGTGACGCCGTGGTGGGCTCGGTGATGACCTCCGTCCTGCCGTCCTGGCGGTCTTGGTCTTGTTGCACGGGAATGGAAACCTTTGGCTGATTCCTCGGGACTCCGCGCCTGCGCTTGCCTCTTTAGCACCAAAGAGGAAACTCGTACACTACGCCCGCTGGCGGCCGCCTGGCCTTGGTCATCATGGCTCACGTCATCCGGACCTCATGAGGTGAGCCTTGCATAGAGATCTCCGCTCCTCGAGAGCCAGCCTGAGGAGGCCGCTCCTCGTGGAGGTCTTGGTGTCGCCTGCCTCGCGAGGCTTGGCCCCTCGCGAGGGTCTTGAGTTGTTGTTGCTGAAACTGGGCCGTACCAGGCCGTCGATGGAGCCACGCCGTGGGCCGCAGGCAGGCAAGTCTGGGTACCCCCATTCCCAGAACGCCGACAGTAGCCCCCGGGCCCAAGGCGCGCTCGAACTTGGCTTCGAGGCGAAGCCAAGGGGCAAGTGTGGAGCGCCGTGGGCCCTAACCGCCTGCGGCCTTGGTCGACGCGTGGTGATTGATGGGACGTGGGCGTCTCCACTTCCCCACGCCTCCTTGGCAACTGTCCCTGGTTGACAAAAAGGTTGGCGCTTGCCGCTGAGCCCTCATTGCCTTTCTTCCATCTTGCTCCAGATCCCCTTCTCCTTCTACTTAGCGCGCCTCCAGATCTGCTGAATCCTTTCCCCGGACTCGCCACCGATGGCCACGGACAAGGCGAAGCCATTGGCCTCCGCCGCGCGCTCGGTTCCCTAGTTTGAGCCAGCCTTGAGCGCGTCCTCCATTGCCGAGGAGAAGCACCTTGCTGTCGTGCTCCCGCTGACGGCGGGCAGTGACAATGAGGGAGGGGAGACGGCGCTCTGGGTCGGCTCCGCCCAGCCGGAAGCCTTGGGTGACACCTTCTACCCCTTCTTCCTGCACAGCGTCTTTGCTAGGCTGGTTCCCCCTTTCTCCCGTTTCTTCTACGCCGTCCTCAACCACTATGGTCTCCATGCCCTCCATCTTCATCCCAACTCCATCCTCCTCCTGTCGATCTTTGCCTTCTACTGCGAAGCGTTCGTGGGGGTGACACCCTCCGTCGTGCTGTTCTGCCACTTCTTCTACCTCCGGATAAGCAGCGGCCAGTGCTCTGGGTGCACCAGCTTCATCGCAGCCAACGGCAGCAACATGATCTCGCAGGCCAGGAAGAAGGTGGAGGACTTTCGGAACAAGTGGATCTTCATGGACGCCAAGCGCTCCCACGGTCGGCTGGAGCTGCCGACTGCGCTGCCGAGGCCCCTGGATCGATGGGCTCACGAGAAGCTCACCGACCCCAGGGCGGAGCAGTTGCTGGAGAGGATGACTGCCGACCTGAAGGTGGAGGACCCGAAGGCGAAGAAGCTGACAGGGGCCATGATTGTCAAGGATTTCCTGACACAGCGCCTGGCTCCATTCCAGGCGCACTCGCGCCCCCTGTGGAGCTTCAAGGGCGCGGAAGACGACCTCCGGTTGCGCCCGGACAAGTTGTCCGACGAGGAGCTGAGCAAGGTCGTGCGCACCTTGCTCGGGAAAGACTAGGGTGGCCCCTCGGACGCCCATCTCCCATTGTACCGTCGCACCGACGGGGAGAAGATAGCCGCCGCCATGCCTGTCTTCAACGAGTGGGGGCTCGTGCCGCTGGAGCCTTCCCTACCCGCGGGCTCCCCAGTGCCGGTGTCCTTCGGCGATCCCTCTGGGGAGGAGGAGAACGAGAGCTCGGAGGCAACCTTGGAGGAGGTGGGAGAGACTTCTCCCCCACGGCAGAGCAAGCTCCTCCGCGCCTTTTCTAACGCCGACGCCGACGAGCACCCAGTCAGGGAGTCGCCGCGCTCCGCCGGGGTCACCACGAGGTCTAGGGGCACCCCTCCGAAGAAGCTGAAGCAGGGTGTCCCGAAGAAGGACAGGTCGTCGTTGCTTCCCCGAGGTGGCGCCTCCGCCCCGTCGTCGGCCGCCGCTGCCGCAGATCCGGCCGCCGCGCGCTCATCCGCTCCCGAGAGCGCGGCGGGGCTCGTGCCCACGAAGCCTGTGGGCATCACGCTCCTGAAGAGGACGAGGGAGTACGTCTCCACGGATCAGTAAGTGCACCATCCTGTCTTTGCTTCCTTCTCTTGACGTAGTGCTCTGAAATTTTTCTCTCTGCGGCCAGGCCAATGCCGGCGCCGAAAAGGAAGAAGGAGGGGGCGAGGGCTCCTGAGGCCAAGCAGCCTGCCTTGGCCCCGGAGGTTCTGGCGCGGACGGACGAGGCTAGCTCGCGTCCTCCTGCCACAGGGTTGCCCTCGCGAGGCTCAGGGGCCTAGCCTCAGGAGAAGGATGCCCCTGCGGCCACGCCGGCTTCAGAGACGCTTGCCTTCAGCGCGCCTGCTGACGACTCGAGGGCTCTGGAGCCCCCGGCCATCCTTGCTGCTGCTGCTTCGCCAGTCTTGATGCCGTTGCCGTCTCCTCTTCCAGCCGCCACGCTGGCAGGCCGCGGCTCTTCTACCACGCTTGGTGCTCTGGAGCAGGCCTTCTCTGCATTGGATCAACTCCGGAACGATCTTCAGGGCCCCGACCAGCGCCGGGCGTCGGGGCGCCTGGAGCTTGTCTCTGGGTGGCTCCAGGCTGACTCGTCCGTCAGGGCGGCCTAGGACCAGGCTGATGCTGCTGAAGAGGAGGGCCAGAAGGTGGCCGGCGTGGCCGCCGCCGCCCGTGACATGGCGTTGAAGGACAGGAAGGACACTGAGGAGCGCTGCCGTGCGGCAGAGGCCAAGCTGGAAGCCCTCCGCGATGAACAAGCCACCCGCGCCCGCCAACTCGAGGAGCAGGAGTCTATGGTCGCCGGTCGTGATGCCGAGCTAGAGCAGGCGTCTCTGGAGCAGGCCATGGAGAGCGTCCGCCTGGAGAAGCTGAAGGAGGAGGTGAAGGCGGCCCAGGCATCCCATGCCCAACTTGTCTCCGACGAGAAGGCTCGGCAGGAGGCCAGGGAGAAACTCCTTGCCAAGGCTGAGGAGGCGGCCACCGCGGAGCGTGCCGCCTTCGACTCCCTCGAGCAGAGGTCCCGCAAGGCACTCCAGGATCTCTACAGGAGCGGGTACAAGGAGCCGCTGGTGACTCCGGAGGAAGGCCCCACCGGGCTGCTTCCCAAGCTCATCGCGGTGCTCGAGGGCATCATCGTCAGAGTGGGCCCCATGGTGGAGGAAGAAGCCCGCGCGCTTTCGGCCTCGACCGCAATGCGCGTCTTCAGCCACCTCCATCTTCGAGACTCCAGCTTCGACTTTGGTGCCTTGCTCGAGCCCGTGGACCCTGAGCTCCAAGACGCTGCTGCCGAGGCCGTGAAGGGTCTAGTGGAGGCCCTGCTGCGGAAGTTCCTCGCCGTCGACCCCGTGCCTACGGCTGATGGCAAGGACGGCAGCGACGTTGTCGGTGACGGGACTCCCCAAGCGGGCAACGGTGGCGTCCAAGGCTGAAGGAGATGGCGGTGCTTTCCCCTTGTTCTATTCCTGCAACATGTATTGTGCCTCGTGGAGGCATAAGAACTTATGCTTTGGAACTTTAAGAGACAGTATGTTTTGTAATAATTTGCTAAGGTTCTGCGGTTTCCTTTCCGTTTGCTTTGATTTTCTGCGTCGGCAGGGCCCAGCCTCGCGCATACCTCAGCCGCCGTTGGGTCGTCCAGATCGCCAGGACGAGACCAAGGGGTGAGGGGCTACGTGGCCGGTTAGGCTCCTGAGTCGCGATGCTCAGGAGTCCCCCTTGACATACGAACAGCCCTCGGGAAGGAGACGCGAAAGTGGGTCTTGGCGTTCTGCGTCGGCAGGGCCCGGTCCCGCGCGTACCTCAGCCGCTGATGGGTCGTCCGGATCGTCAAGACGAGACCAAGGGGTGAGGGGCTATGTGACCAGTTAGGCCCCTGGGTTGCGATGCCCAGGGGTCCCCCTTGACGCGCGAACAAAAACCCCCATACCTGTCCTCGCCGGGCTTTCGCTCGGGAGGGATGCACGAAGACCAGGTCCGAGGGACCTGTCAAGGTGGTGTACGCTAGGCATGACCTGAGCGTAGCCCCCCTGCCCAGCCCCCTTGCGCTACTCTCCCGAGGGGAAAGCAGCGCGGTGAGGCTGAACACCGAGCCTGGTGGCTCTCCTGAGGTTAGTGCAGCCGTTAGGCTGCCCCCAGTTGTTTATCACCAGCGCGGAGCATGGCGCTACCGCTCTTGCATGGGCATAGCTGCTCCTCGACCATGTCGACTGCCAGCGCGAAGCATGGTGCTTCCACTGGTACGTGGGTGGGGGCTCCCTCTGAGGGGAGACCCCGGGGCGTGTACAGCCCCGCCCTGACACGTGGCTTGCACGGTAGGGCTAGAGGATGTGTGTATGGGTACTCGTGAGCCAGCACGGGACTCACGAGGCCATACCTCAAGGCAGGTTGTGCCTGAATTAGATTCGTAACACTTGTGATAGTCCTGCAAGATGGTTAGGCAACCTGCGCCGAGTGAATCTCCTGAGGTTATCGCATGAGAAGGCCAAACACCAACGACCCCAGGAGGTGACGTGAACAGGTCCGGCCCGCCAGATAGAGGTCAGCTGTTGGGTTTGTCGATGCTACAGGGACGGACCCGAGCACAGATGCCGTGCCCAGTCTTCTCATGCGAATGTCCTAAAGAAAGACAACCGGCGCGCGGCTCCCGCGGTGGCGAGGCACCGGGTCGCGCGCCCTAACTTACCTGCCCCCGATTAGCTCATGCGAGAACAAGGCACCAAGGACCATGGGAGGTGACGTGCACGGGAGCTGGCCCGCGAGCCAGAGCTCATCCACTTGGGTTTAGCGACGCTGCAGGGACGGACCTGAGCACAGACGCCGTGCCAGTTCTTAATCATGAGGCGGTCGTGCGTGGGCTTGCAAGGGCGTATGACGTTCGTGGTGATGAAGCACCGGACTGTCAAGTGATAATCATAAATAAACTCATGGATACGGTAGAGCTAGTTCTGATAGATGCAAAATGATACATGCCGCAGGGACGGACCCACGCGGCTTGGGGATAATGCAGCCCGAGGGGTGCCCCCAACTGAACAAACCAGAAAATGTCACCTGACACAGTTGCTGAAGAGATGTTGGAGTAGCTGAAGACGCGTGCCGCAGAAGTCGCTCCTCATGAGCCGCCCAGGCCCTGAACCTCGGGAGGCTCTGGGGGCCCGGGGGGCTCACGAGGATCCATCTCCTCCTCTGACAGGATCGCCTGGCTTCTGGCCTCATGAGCCTCCAGGACGCCCCGCGTGTGGCGCTGGAGTGCAGCAGCTGCGCTCGACAAGCCCAAAGGCATGCGAACATAGCTGTGAGGGGGACCCTCGCACCGGCCAACGCGGGACGGCCAGAAGCGCTCCTGAGATGCGGCCCTGTTGAGCCTTGGGATGTTGACACAGACGCGCAGGTCGCTGTCCTCGCCGGGAAAAGGAGCCGCGCCGGGTGGTGGGTGATGGTCGCCTCGCATAGCTCTTGCCTCCTGAAGCTCCTTGATTGCCTTGGTGATGAACTCCTGAGCACCTACACCTCGCGCCTTGTACCCTCCTGGCAGAAGCGCGCGCCGAAGCACGCCTCCATATGGTGCCCGAGCGCCTCCCTCGTGACGTTTGCCAGGTCAGAGGCCCTCCAGAGGAGAGCCCCCGAGCCCAGCCTAAGAGGGGTGCCGGGCGCGCCTTCCTATGCGAGAGAGGGAGGCGCCCCATCAGTGGGTGCAGGGCCTGAGGTGGTGCCGCTGGACACCCCGCTCTCCTGAGGTCCTTGGTGGAGCAGCTGCTTCTTCTTCTTGGGGACAACCTTAGGAGGGTAGACAGCGCCTTCATCGTCTGGGTTCTCGACCGCCGCAGCCTGGTAGGCGCACTCGAGAGAGCACACCGTGTCCTTCTCCTCGCAGGCGACCGTGATGATGCTGCAGCTCCCTAGCATCTTGAGGAGATTGTAACCATGATGAGTCACCGCCATGAACTTGGCTAGGGCCGGATACCCAAGGATGGCATTGTATGGAAGGCGAATGTGGGCGACGTCGAAGTCGAAGAGCTCGGTGTGGTAGTTGTCGCGCTTGCCGAAGGTGACAGGGAGGCGGATCTGCCCTATCGGGGTGGTGGAGCCGTCGGTCACGCCTGAGAAAGGCTTGGTAGGCTACAGCTGGTCATAGGGCACCTGGAGTCGGTCGAATGTCTCGATGGAGAGAACGTTGAGCCCCGCACTTCCATCGATGAGAGTCTTGGTGACGAGCACGTTACTGATGGTAGGCGAGCAGAGCATCGGGAGAGCGCCGGCAGTTGCCATGCACTTGAGCTGATCGGATGGGCTAAAGGTGATGGTGCACTTGGACCACCTGAGCGGACGCGTTGCCTCAAGCTTGGGGAGGGCTGCGTTCACCTCACGGGCAAATTGCTTGAAGATGCGATGAGAGGCAGGGGCCTGAGCGCCGCCCAGGATGGAGGCGATGGCAGGAGGCTCCTGGAAGCCCCCAGCCCCCTCGTCCTGGTGGTGGCGGCGGAGGAAGGCCAGCGTTGCCCTGAGGGCGGTCCTCACGAGGCTGGTCTCTCCAAGGGCCCTCGCGAGGCTGGCCCTGCCAGCGGTCCTCACGAGGCTGATCGCACCATTCTTGGTGGGGGTCGCGGCCGTCCCAGCGTCCTCCACCTTGGCCTCCTCCACGGCCGTAGCCTCGGTCGCTGCGCTCGGGGTGTCGACTGAGGCGCCCGTCGCGGATGGCCCTGAGCTCCTGGCAGTCGTTGGTGTTGTGGTTGTGAACGTTGTGGAAGACGCAGAACGGGCAGCTGCCCTTGGATGACTCTGGGTGGTCGCAGCCGGGCTTCATCTCTGGTTCAGCCGCGAGCACGGCCGGTCCCTTGCGCTTCACGTCCTTGGCTTTGGCCTTCTTGTTTTCTGGGTCAGCCCCTAGGAGCTCTAGGAGAGAGAGGCGACCTTCCTCAGCTCTCGCACACTTGGTTGCCATGTTGAACATCTCCAAAGCTGTGCACATGTCCTCATGTATGGCGAGCTCCTCCTTCATCTTGATGTCGCGGACGCCATCAGTGAACGCCGAGATGATGGCCTCGTCCGACACCTTGGGGATCTTGAGGCGGACGCTGTTGAAGCGCTGGATGTAGTTCTGCAAGGTCTCTCCTAGCTGCTGCTTGATGTGCCGTAGGTCACCCGCAGCCGGTGGACGGTCGCGAGTGCCCTGGAAGTTGGCGACGAAACACTCTCGCATTTCGTCCCAGGAGGAGATCGATCTCGCGGGTAGGTTCAGGAGCCACGAGCGCGCACCATCCTTGAGGGCCATGGGAAACCAGTTCGCCATAACCTTCTCGTCGCCGTTGGCTGCCTCGATGCTTAGCTCATAGAGCTGCAGGAACTCGGCAGGGTCGAGGGTGCCGTCGTAGCGTGGAGGCAGATCGGGCTTGAACTTCCCCGGCCAGACGACGTTGCGTAGCTCCGGAGTGAATGCGTGGCAACCCGCTGTGGTCACGGGAGCCCATCGTGGAGGTGGAGCCTGTTCTTGGCGCTCGCGCGCCACCGCTGCAGGCGGCGCGCGGTCTTGACGTGGTGGTGCTGGGAGTGCACGAGCATCTTCTTGCGGCCGCTGCACCACCTGGCAGCTTTCATCTTCATGCACCGGCGCCCTGCGCGACGGGTCGCGCCGCGGGGCTTTGCGCCTTGGCCCGAGGGTGACGTCTTGACGGGGAGGTGGAGGAGGTGCTCCGTGGGCTACGTCACCCGCAGCAGGCGTTGGGTGAGGCAGCGAGCGAGACGGTGCAGGAGAGTCCCCGGCGGCGCTGACAAGCTCGGCGATGCGGTCCAGCCAGTCTTTGTAGAGGTCATCGACGGGGCGGTAGCGCAGGAGCTCGCGCACCATGAGCAACGCAGCCTGCACGTTCGCCGGCCCGCGACAAGCATGAGATGACGAACCAGCCGGAGTCAGCGACGGGGTGGCGGTGCGCCCATCCCGCCGCACAGAAGGGTGCAGCGACGAAGCTTGCTACTCGTGCCCCGCGGGGCCGGTGGCAGCGTTCGCCACTGGAGACGGGGGACGGCGAGGGCAGCCATCACCCGCAGGCGCTGTCTGAGCGATGCGGGTGGCGAGGGCGGCCCGGCGCTCAGCACGAGCTCGACGAGCATCAGCCATGGAAGCGGTGGAGCGATGGTGGATCGACCAGCGGAAGAGAGGCTCCGACGCACCCCTACCTGGCGCGCCAAATGTCGGATTTCGGGTTCCGCAAACCCTTGAGAGGTTCAAACTCTGGGGTGCGTGCGAAGAACTCGTCCTCCCCAGTCTGCCTACTCGCTAATCTCAGAGCCTAGCTCAACGAACTGTAAGGAAAATAGATACAGTAGTTTACCTAGGTTCGGGCCACCTTGCGGTGTAAAACCCTACTCCTGCTTTGTGGTGGATTGGCCTCGAGGGGCTGAGGATGAACTAGTACAGTGGCGAATAGCCTCAGGAGGAGAGGTGTTCTTGAGCTCGAGTGAGCTGGTGGAGTGGGGGTCCAATGTGAACTCTCCTCTGAACTCCCTCCTCTATGGTGGTGGCTCAGTCCTATTTATAGTGGCCTTGGTCCTCTTCCCAAATGAAAGGTGGGAAGGGATCCCACAACGGCCAAATTCGAAGGGAGACAACTAGTACACGCTATCCTGAAAAAAGTAGTCTTCGCCTGCGAAAGCCTCTGGTTGTGACGCCGTGGTGGGCTCAGTGATGACCTCCGTCCTGCCGTCCTGGCGGTCTTGGTCTTGTTGCACGGGAATGGAAACCTTTGGCTGATTCCTCGGGACTCCGCGCCTGCGCTTGCCTCTTTAGCACCAAAGAGGAAACTGGTACACTGCGCCCGCTGGCGCCCGCCTGGCCTTGGTTGTCACGGCTCACGTCATCAGGACCTCACGAGATGAGGCTTGCATAGAGATCTCCGCTCCTCAGGAGCCAGCCTGAGGAGGCCGCTCCTCGTGGAGGTCTTGGTGTCGCCCGCCACGCGAGGCTTGGCCCCTCGCGAGGGTCTTGAGTTGTTGTTGCTGAAGCTGGGCCGTACCAGGCTGTTGATGGAGCCACGCCATGGGCCGCAGGCAGGCAAGTCTGGGTACCCCCGTTCCCAGAATGCCGACAACTGAGAGCGGCATCGAGGATGTGGGCGGAGAGAGAGGATTATGTGTGTGGCGAGGATGGGGGGTGCCAGCTTTGAGGACTGAGAGCGGCGTCGAGGATGCGGGCGGAGAGAGAGGATTGTGTGTGTGACGAGGATGGGGGGGTGTGGCCGCACGGGCGCGCCATTAATACGGACCGGTGGGAGCAAGGCGGGCGGCGGTCAAAGGCTGTCTCGCTTCCCGATGAGCCTGCACGGCGGACTTCTGGCATTCCTATACCACCATTTCACCGAGCGAGGCGGGTGCGCCATTAATATGGAGCAGTGGGAGCGAGGTGGGCGGCGGTCAAAGGACTGGCTCGCCTCCCGGTGAGCCTGCACGACGGACTACTGGCACGCCTACCGTCATTTCACACAGCTACTAGCATGCCCCACGGTGAGTGCGTAGCGAACACGCGCATGCCTCGGCCTCCCGGTCTGCCTGCTAGCATGCGTCTCGTCAACTCATGGATGCTCGTACGGCACACGGGATGCGTGCGTGGCATGTGTTATATTGATTTTTCCTTTTTGATGATTAATTCTGCCGCTTTATTGCTTAACCGAAGCACGGCACTTACATTGTTGGTCTAACGCACACGGTTTGAATAAAGAGTTCGTTTGCGATATTGGTTGATAATTATTTATAATTTCTTGTATGTAAGAAGATTATATCAAAACTTGTCTCAATTTTGAAAAAAAAAATATCACAGTATATTGGTGTCCATATGACACCACGATAAGTTTCATGAATTTCAACTTAGTTTTGGATTTATTGGATTTTAAAATCAAGATTCTAGATGTTAGAAATTTCTTGCATGGGGGCTAAACATGCACCCAGGGACACGTACACATATGATTTTGAAATCCATTTCCGTGCACTATCACGGGTCTCATGTAGATCAAATTTGACTTTTGTACATTTAAATCCCTGGGAAATCAATCAATGTATAAAAACGGATTGATGTTATCTATTTTTTCAATTTTCAACACTAAACTCCTTTGGTCGCATGTTCGCTGCAGAAAAAGTTTGACATGCATCTTTGGGCCACATGCACACGATGGTCCTAGGGCACTCACTCGCGTGGGCCCGCGAGGTCGCCGTCCAGCACTATAACATGCGATGAGAGAGGTTAATTTGACCAACAAGGATGGTCATTTTTTGGTTTTTGTTATACGTACGGTAGGAGTATATATATAGTACATGTTGAAGAGGGTGGCCGGGGGCAATACTACGCGTCATATAGGACACTCACTCGCGTGCGATGCTTCCATCCGTGGGCCTGCGAGGTTGTCCTCCATCACTTTGACCTAGCAAGGAGGTTTCTTTTTGGGTTGTGTTGTGGTAGGAGTATATATATAGTACGCGTCGAAGAGGGGAGGAGGAGGCCGGGGCAGCACATATATACTACACACACGTCATGAATCGATCTCGCTCCGTGTGGGGACTTTTCGGTTTTTGGGGTAGGTGCCGCAAATAAGTTGTGCATATTGGGTATTAAAAACATCACCAACACATTGGGCCATGTGCAGACGATGGTTGTCACTCATTCGCCTGCGACTCTTCCCTCCATGGGCCCGCGAGGTCGTCGTCCATCTAATATATGACACAACGAGAAAGGTAATTTGACGAACAAGGAGGATTATTTTCTGGTTGTGTTACGGTACGTACGTAGGAGTATATATTACGCGTCGAAGAGGGAAGGGGGCAACATATATATACTATGTGTCATGAACCTCGGTTTGTGTGTGGGGGACTTAAAGGTTTCCGGGGCAGGTGCCACCTCAAAGTTCTGCATATATATTAGGTATTCAAACATCACAACCACACATCTCCATACATGTGTTTGGCCCACAAGCAAGCGATGGCGGTTGTCCTCTAGCACTCACTCACGGGGTTATCAGCGAGATGCTTAATCCATCTCTGTGTGCCCGCTTGGTCAATCACTTCGACCGACAACGATAGATGTTAATTTTACTTATAATTAGGAGGGGATTAAATTTTGGTTCGTCTTATACGGTTCGGTACATGCAACTATACTTCGCGCGCATGTGTACGCACGTATCCCTCCCACCGGGTCGAAGTGGGGGTGGGGGGGGGGCGAGCACGCGACGCATCATGAACCAGATCTGTGTGGGGACTGTGCGTTTTTCGACGCATGCATGCACCACATCAAAATGTTGTGCTTTTGATATTCAAACATATATGCATGCATCACGCATGTCCATACATATGTTTGGGGTACATACATGCAGTGGTTGTCTTTGGACACTTTCCCTCGCTTGGTTATCATCGACGGCCTATATATTCGTGGGCCCGCGTGGACGTCTCCATCACTTCGACCAACAAAGCGAGAGAGGTTACTAGGGTGGATTCTTCTTCTCTTGGTTCACGTTACCGTATAGTCGTACGTCAATCATGGTGAGATTCGAGACCTAAGTTTGAGGGCTCGCATACACATGAATGAAAGTTGTGCATTGGGTATATTCAAACACCACATGACACTTCATACATATGTTTGGGCCACATGCACGCAGTGGTTGTCTTCAAGCACTCCCTCATGTCGTTATCGGCGACAAGCTAGCCTATTTTGTGGGGTCACGTGTGGAACGTCAATGCATGACTATGACCAAGGTGGTGATTCTTCTTGGTCAGTCTTACAATACGCCTTGGTGAGATGCCCCCTCCCACCGCCTCAAAGTGTGTGTGTAGGGGGGGGCACAATACTACTTCGTACTAGATGAACCTCCGTGGGGTCGGGGATGCCTGGTTAATTTGCGATGCACATGTGCCACATCAAATTTGTGATTTGGTTATTTAAATATCATAGCACATCGTTTTCACACACGCGCGCGCGCGCGCGCACACACACATCGGGCCACCCGCAGGTGTGGTTGGTAAGTGGTGTCACCCATCTAATGCCAGAAGAACACATCTATGGGCCCGCACACGGTCCACATTTGATCGGAAGTAAAGGGGGGAGGGGGGGTTGATGTACTCCTTTCGGTTTTGTGTTACGGTACGGTGAGATGTGAGAACTAGCTATTTGGGGGCATGCGTTCATAGCTAGGATTCCCCTCCCGGCAACACGAAGTGTGTGTGTGTGTTTGGGGGGGCTAGCAATAATAACGTGCGCTTTGTGTGACTGGTGCCACATCAAAGTTGTGCATTGGGTATTTGAACATAAAACCACCCTTTTCATACATATATTTGGTCCACATGCAAGTTTGTTCGTATTCTGACCCTTTCCCGCATTTTTTTGGCCAAATTTATAAACAGCAGACGAGTCGGACGCAGCAACCATCTATGATCGGGTACGAAACAGACACGGTTCCCTAGGACTACCCATGTGCCGCGCCCCTGCCCCTGTCACCCACATGATCACAGTAGATTGGGCTCCACGAGGCTTCCCTCCCCCTCTCAAAAATATCTACTCCCTTGCAATCTTGAAAATATCTACCCGCGTAGATGGTTTTTCTGTTTGATAGCACACGATTAGTATGTCTGGACCGTGTGCGATGTCTGTTACTCCCGCTCTGCTTCAATCAGTAGATCCAAATTTTCAGTAGCCCCGGCATTTTACTCCCGCCTCCATCCCTCGCAATCTCAAAAATATCTGCTAAGCTGGAGTGTTTTTCTGTTTGATACCACATGATTATTATGTTTTAACCGTGTGTGATGTTCGTTACTCCTGCCCCGCTCTGCTTCAATCCCTTGATCTAAATTTTCGGTAGCCCCGCCATTTTACTCCCGCCTAGTAAAATTTTCAGTACCCGCGGCATTTCCTCAAACACCACCTTGGACCCCCTCCACACACACACCCCAAATCCTTCGCTCACCCCAAATCCCCCGCTCACACACATACACACCACCCCTCCCTCGCTCCAAACCTAGCTAGGTCACCGCCGCCGCTGCCGCGGCACCGCCTCCATCGTCAACCTTTGTCGGTCTACCCATGCAGTTTACCCATCGATATACATACCCTCGCCGCCCTGAGTTTCTTAGATGACGCATACGAAATGCCCCCTTTCCCAGAGATCCCCATCCCCACCCCCCTCCCCCACTTCAGAGCATCGCAGCCTAAGCTCAGCTACGCTTCCCGGGGAGCTCGAGGAGCGAATGGCCCAAAAGAGCTTTACCGCGGCCTCTTCGCCCGACGTCCGCCGAGGAAGCTGATGATGATGACTGGACCTGGATTGAGCCTTTCAATCAGCGGGCTAGAGTATTCTGGCATGTCGTGAACACTGGCTACGACATCGAGGTCATCGACACCGACGGCTTCACGCGGGTTATGTCACAGGTTAAGTTGCCCACCCCCAACCCTTCGGGTTCGACAGCCGTCGATCTCATCGATGGCCCTGCCGCGGATCTCCTGCGGCTCGTTATGAACAATTTGCCCTCCTTCATCGCCATGGAGCCCCTTTTGTCATTTCTGAAGGACACGTTCTGTGACACTGGCATGGGATCCTCAGCTGGCAAGTCAGACCTCATCGACGGCGACCACGAGGAGGAGCCAATCTGTGACAAGTGAGGAAACCCATGATTTGTTTTCTCGAACCCCTTTTGTAGTGAGAACCTGTCCAGTATTTATTGCTATATTAGGTTGTTTGCATTACGCCTTGTTTATTTCTACGGTTTATGGTTGTTCGGTTGTTTGTAGTTAGCATATGTCCAGTTTCAATTGCCATCTTTGGTTGTTCGTAGTATGCCTTGTTTATTTCAGCTATTAACAGTGTGATGTTCTATATGTGCTAGTATGAACTTGAAGGAAATATGCCCTAGAGGCAATAATAAAGTTGTTATTTATATTTCCTTATATCATGATAAATGTTTATTATTCATGCTAGAATTGTATTAACCGAAAACTTAGTACATGTGTGAATACATAGACAAACAGAGTGTCACTAGTATGCCTCTACTTGACTAGCTCATTAATCAAAGATGGTTAAGTTTCCTAGCCATAGACATGAATTGTCATTTGATGAACGGGATCACATCATTAGAGAATGATGTGATTGACATGACACATCCGTTAGCTTAGCACTATGATCGTTTAGTTTGCTGCTATTGCTTTCTTCATGACTTATACAAGTTCCTATAACTATGAGATTATGCAACTCCCGAATACCGGAGGAACACTTAGTGTGCTATCAAACGTCACAACGTAACTGGGTGATTATAAAGATGCTCTACAGGTGTCTCCGATGGTGTTTGTTGAGTTGGCATAGATCGAGATTAGGATTTGTCACTCCGATTGTCGGAGAGGTATCTCTAGGCCCTCTCGGTAATGCACATCATATGAAGCCTTGCAAGCAATGTGACTAATGAGTTAGTTACGGGATGATGCATTACGGAACGAGTAAAGAGACTTGTCGGTAATGAGATTGAACTAGGTATGATGATACCGACGATCGAATCTCAGGCAAGTAACATACCGATGACAAAAGGAACAACGTATGTTGTTATGCGGTTTGACCGATAAAGATCTTCGTAGAATATGTGGGAGCCAATATGAGCATACAGGTTCCGCTATTGGTTATTGACCGGAGATGAGTCTCGGTCATGTCTACATAGTTCTCAAACCCGTAGGGTCCGCACGCTTAACGTTCGATGACGATCGGTATTATGAGTTTATGTGTTTTGATGTACCGAAGGTAGTTCGGAGTCCCGGATGAGATCACGGACATGACGAGGAGTCTCGAAATGGTCGAGACATGAAGATTGATATATTGGAAGACTATATTCGGACACCGGAATAGTTTCGAGGTGTATCGGGTATTTTCCGGAGTACCGGGGGGTTATTGGGCCTTCATGGGCCTAGTGGTGGAAGAGAGGAGACAGGCCAAGGTGTGGCGCGCGCCCCCCCTAGCCAAACCGAATTGGACTAGGGCTAAGGGGGCCGCCCCCCCCCCCCTTTCCTTCTCTCCTCCTCCTTCTTCCCCCCTTCTTGTGGAAGTAGGAAAGGGGGGGCCGAATCCTACCTGGAGTAGGACTCCCCCCTTGGGCGCGCCTCCTCCTGGCCGGCCTCCTCCTCCCTCCCTCCTTTATATACGTGGGAGGGGGCACCCCAAAGACACAGAAAAGTTTCTCTTAGCCGTGTGTGGTGCCCCCCTCCATAGAAACACACCTCGGTCATATCGTCGTAGTGCTTAGGCGAAGCCCTGCGCCGGTAACTTCATCATCACCGTAACCACACCGTCGTGCTAATGAAACTCTTCCTCGGCCTCAACTGGATCAAGAGTTCGAGGGACGTCACCGAGCTGAACGTGTGCAGATCGCGGAGGTGCCGTACGTTCGGTACTTGGATCGGCTGGATCGTGAAGACGTTCGACTACATCAACCGCGTTACTAAACGCTTCCGCTTTCGGTCTATGAGGGTACGTGGACACACTCTCCCCGCTCATTGCTATGCTTCTCCTAGATAGATCTTGCGTGATCGTAGGAATTTTTTTGAAATACTACGTTCCCCAACAGTGGCATCAGAGCCAGGTCTATGCGTAGATGTTATTTGCACGAGTAGAACACAAAGGAGTTGTGGGCATGGGTGTATACATATTGCTTGCCGTTACTAGTTGTTACTTGGTTCAGCGGTATTGTGAGATGAAGCGGCCCGGACCGACATTACGCGTACGCTTACGCGAGACTGGTTTCACTGCTGCGAGCACTCGTTGCTTAAAGGTGACTGGCGGGTGTCTGTCTCTCTCACTTTAGTTGAATCGGTTTCAATGAAGAGGGTTCTTTTAGAAGATCAAAAAGCAATCACTACACCACGTTGTGGTTTTGCGTAGGTAAGAACGGTCCTTGCTAGAAGCCCGTAGCAGCCACGTAAAACTTGCAACAACAAAGTAGAGGACGTCTAACTTGTTTTTGCAGGGCTTGCTATGATGTGATATGGTCAAGACATGATGTGATATAATTTATTGTATGAGATGATCATGTTTTGTAACAGAGTTATCGGCAACCGGCAGGAGCCATATGGTTGTCGCTTTATTGTATGCAATGCAATCTAATTGTTTTACTTTATCACTAAGCGGTAGCGATAGTTGTAGAAGCAATAAGTTGGCGAGACGACAATGATGCTACGATGGAGATCAAGCTGGGGCACCGGTGACGATGGAGATCATGACGGTGCTTCGATGATGGAGATGAAGAGCACAAGATGATGATGGCCATATCATGTCACATATTGAATTGCATGTGATGTTAATCCTTTTATGCATCTTATTTTTCTTAGTACGGCGGTAGCATTATAAGATGATCTCTCACTAAATTTCAAGGTACAAGTGTTCTCCCTGAGTATGCACCGTTGCTACAGTTCGTCGTGCCGAGAAACCACGTGATGATCGGGTGTGATAAGCTCTACGTTCACATACAACGGGTGCAAGCCAGTTTTGCACACGCAGAATACTCGGGTTAAACTTGACGAGCCTAGCATATGCAGATATGGCCTCGGAACACTGAGACCGAAAGGTCGAGCGTGAATCATATAGTAGATATGATCAACATAGTGATGTTCACCATTGAAAACTACTCCATCTCACGTGATGATCGGACATGGTTTAGTTGATTTGGATCACGTGATCACTTAGATGATTAGAGGGATGTCTATCTAAGTGGGATTTCTTAAGTAATATGATTAATTGAACTTTAATTTATCATGAACTTAGTACCTGATAGTATTTTGCATGTCTATGTTGTTGTAGATCAATGGCCCGTGCTACTGTTCCTTTGAATTTTAATGCGTTCCTAGAGAAAGCTAAGTTGAAAGATGATGGTAGCAACTACACGGACTGGGTCCGTAACTTGAGGATTATCCTCATTGCTGCACAGAAGAATTACATCCTGGAAGCACCGCTAGGTGCAAGACCCGCTGCAGGAGCAACGCCGGACGTTGTGAACGCCTGGCAGAGCAAAGCTGATGACTACTCGATAGTTCAGTGTGCCATGCTTTACGGCTTAGAATCGGGACTTCAACGACGTTTTGAATGTCATGGAGCATATGAGATGTTCCAGGAGTTGAAGTTAATATTTCAAGCAAATGCCCGGATTGAGAGATATGAAGTCTCCAATAAGTTCTATAGCTGCAAAATGGAGGAGAATAGTTCTGTCAGTGAACATATACTCAAAATGTCTGGGTATCATAATCACTAGACTCAGCTGGGAGTTAATCTTCCGGTTGATAGTGTCATTGATAGAGTTCTTCAATCACTGCCACCAAGCTACAAGAGCTTCGTGATGAACTATAATATGCAAGGGATGGATAAGACAATTCCCGAGCTCTTCGCAATGCTAAAGGCTGCGGATGTAGAAATCAAGAAGGAGCATCAAGTGTTGATGGTCAACAAGACCACCAGTTTCAAGAAAAAGGGTAACGGGAAGAAGGGGAACTTCAAGAAGAACGGCAAGCAAGTTGCTGCTCAAGTGAAGAAGCCCAAGTCTGGACCTAAGCCTGAGACTGAGTGCTTCTACTGCAAAGGGACTGGTCACTGGAAGCGGAACTGCCCCAAGTATTTGGCGGATAAGAAGGATGGCAAAGTGAACAAAGGTATATGTGATATACATGTTATTGATGTGTACCTTACTAATGCTCGCAGTAGTGCTTGGGTATTTGATACTGGTTCTGTTGCTAATATTTGCAACTCGAAACAGGGACTACGGATTAAGCGAAGATTGGCTAAGGACGAGGTGACGATGCGTGTGGGAAATGGTTCCAAAGTCGATGTGATCGCCGTCGGCACGCTACCTCTACATCTACCTTCAGGATTAGTTTTAGACCTGAATAATTGTTATTTGGTGCCAGCGTTAAGCATGAACATTATATCTGGATCTTGTTTGATGCGAGACGGTTATTCATTTAAATCTGAGAATAATGGTTGTTCTATTTATATGAGTAATATCTTTTATGGTCATGCACCCTTGAAGAGTGGTCTATTTTTGTTGAATCTCGATAGTAGTGATACACATATTCATAATATTGAAACCAAAAGATGCAGAGTTGATAATGATAGTGCAACTTATTTGTGGCACTGCCGTTTGGGTCGTATTGGTGTAAAGCGCATGAAGAAACTCCATACTGATGGACTTTTGGAATCACTTGATTATGAATCACTTGGTACTTGCGAACCATGCCTCATGGGCAAGATGACTAAAACTCCGTTCTCCGGAACAATGGAGCGAGCAACAGATTTATTGGAAATAATACATACTGATGTATGTGGTCCGATGAATATTGAGGCTCGCGGCGGGTATCGTTATTTTCTGACCTTCACAGATGATTTGAGCAGATATGGGTATATCTACTTGATGAAACATAAGTCTGAAACATTTGAAAAGTTCAAAGAATTTCAGAGTGAAGTGGAAAATTATCGTAACAAGAAAATAAAGTTTCTGTGATCTGATCGTAGAGGAGAATATTTGAGTTACGAGTTTGGTCTTCATTTGAAACAATGTGGAATAGTTTCGCAACTCACGCCACCCGGAACACCACAATGTAATGGTGTGTCCGAACGTCGTAATCGCACTTTATTAGATATTGTGCGATCTATGATGTCTCTTACTGATTTACCGCTATCGTTTTGGGGTTATGCTTTAGAGATGGCTGCATTCACATTAAATAGGGCACCATCTAAATTCGTTGAGATGACACCTTATGAACTGTGGTTTGGCAAGAAACCCAAGTTGTCGTTTCTTAAAGTTTGGGGCTGCGATGCTTATGTGAAAAAACTTGAACCTGATAAGCTCGAACCCAAATCGGAGAAATGCGTCTTCATAGGATACCCAAAAGAAACTGTTGGGTACACCTTCTATCACAGATCCGAAGGCAAGATATTTGTTGCTAGGAATGGATCCTTTCTAGAGAAGGAGTTTCTCTCGAAAGAAGTGAGTGGGAGGAAAGTAGAACTTGATGAGGTAATTGTACCTGCTCCCTTATTGGAAAGTAGTTCATCACAGAAATCAGTTTCAGTGATTCCTACACCAATTAGTGAGGAAGCTAATGATAATGATCGTGAAACTTCAGATCAAGTTACTACTGAACCTCGTAGGTCAACCAGAGTAAGATCTGCACCAGAGTGGTACGGTAATCCTGTTCTGGAGGTCATGTTACTTGACCATGACGAACCTACGAACTAGGAGGAAGCTATGATGAGCCCAGATTCCGCGAAATGGCTTGAGGCCATGAAATCTGAGATGGGATCCATCTATGAGAACAAAGTGTGGACTTTGGTTGACTTGCCCGATGATCGGCAAGCCATAGAGAATAAATGGATCTTCAAGAAGAAGACTGACGCTGACGGTAATGTTACTGTCTACAAAGCTCGACTTGTTGCGAAAGGTTTTCGACAAGTTCAAGGAGTTGACTATGATGAGACCTTCTCACCTGTAGAGATGCTTAAGTCCGTCCGAATCATGTTAGCAATTGCCGCGTTTTATGATTATGAAATTTGGCAAATGGATGTAAAAACTGCATTCCTGAATGGATTTCTGGAAGAAGAGTTGTATATGATGCAACCCGAAGGTTTTATCGATCCAAAGGATGCTAACAAAGTGTGCAAGCTCCAGCGATCCATTTATGGACTAGTGCAAGCATCTCGGAGTTGGAATAAATGTTTTGATAGTGTGATCAAAGCATATGGTTTTATACAGACTTTTGGAGAAGCCTGTATTTACAAGAAAGTGAGTGGGAGCTCTGTAGCATTTCTAATATTATATGTGGATGACATATTGTTGATTGGAAATGATATAGAATTTCTGGATAGCATAAAAGGATACTTGAACAAGAGTTTTTCAATGAAAGACCTCGGTGAAGCTGCTTATATATTGGGCATCAAGATCTATAGAGATAGATCAAGACGCTTAATTGGACTTTCACAAAACACATACCTTGATAAAGTTTTGAAGAAGTTCAAAATGGATCAAGCAAAGAAAGGGTTCTTGCCTGTGTTACAAGGTGTGAAGTTGAGTCGGACTCAATGCCCGACCACTGCAGAAGATAGAGAGAAAATGAAAGTCATTCCCTATGCTTCAGCCATAGGTTCTATCATGTATGCAATGCTGTGTACCAGACCTGATGTGTGCCTTGCTATTAGTTTAGCAGGGGGGTACCAAAGTAATCCAGGAGTGGATCACTGGACAGCGGTCAAGAACATCTTGAAATACTTGAAAAGGACTAAGGATATGTTTCTCGTTTATGGAGGTGACAAAGAGCTCGTCGTAAATGGTTATGTTGATGCAAGCTTTGACACTGATCCGGATGACTCTAAGTCACAAACCGGATACGTATTTATATTGAACGGTGGAGCTGTCAGTTGGTGCAGTTCTAAGCAAAGCGTCGTGGCAGGATCTACGTGTGAAGCGGAATACATAGCTGCTTCAGAAGCAGCAAATGAAGGAGTCTGGATGAAGGAGTTCATATCCGATCTAGGTGTCATACCTAGTGCATCGGGTCCAATGAAAATCTTTTGTGACAATACTGGAGCAATTGCCTTGGCGAAAGAATCCAGATTTCACAAGAGAACCAAACACATCAAGAGACGCTTCAATTCCATCCGCGATCAAGTCAAGGAGGGAGACATAGAGATTTGCAAGATACATACGGATCTAAATGTTGCAGACCCGTTGACTAAGCCTCTCTCACGAGCAAAACATGATCAGCACCAAGACTCCATGGGTGTTAGAATCATTACTATGTAATCTAGATTATTGACTCTAGTGCAAGTGGGAGACTGAAGGAAATATGCCCTAGAGGCAATAATAAAGTTGTTATTTATATTTCCTTATATCATGATAAATGTTTATTATTCATGCTAGAATTGTATTAACCGGAAACTTAGTACATGTGTGAATACATAGACAAACAGAGTGTCACTAGTATGCCTCTACTTGACTAGCTCGTTAATCAAAGATGGTTAAGTTTCCTAGCCATAGACATGAGTTGTCATTTGATGAACGGGATCACATCATTAGAGAATGATGTGATTGACATGACCCATCCGTTAGCTTAGCACTATGATCGTTTAGTTTGCTGCTATTGCTTTCTTCATGACTTATACAAGTTCCTATAACTATGAGATTATGCAACTCCCGAATACCGGAGGAACACTTAGTGTGCTATCAAACGTCACAACGTAACTGGGTGATTATAAAGATGCTCTACAGGTGTCTCCGATGGTGTTTGTTGAGTTGGCATAGATCGAGATTAGGATTTGTCACTCCGATTGTCGGAGAGGTATCTCTGGGCCCTCTCGGTAATGCACATCATATGAAGCCTTGCAAGCAATATGACTAATGAGTTAGTTACGGGATGATGCATTACGGAACGAGTAAAGAGACTTGCCGGTAACGAGATTGAACTAGGTATGATGATACCGACGATCGAATCTCGGGCAAGTAACATACCGATGACAAAAGGAACAACGTATGTTGTTATGCGGTTTGACCGATAAAGATCTTCGTAGAATATGTGGGAGCCAATATGAGCATCCTGGTTCCGCTATTGGTTATTGACCGGAGATGAGTCTCGGTCATGTCTACATAGTTCTCGAACCCGTAGGGTCCGCACGCTTAACGTTCGATGACGATCGGTATTATGATTTTATGTGTTTTGATGTACCGAAGGTAGTTCAGAGTCCCGGATGAGATCACGGACATGACGAGGAGTCTCTAAATGGTCGAGACATGAAGATTGATATATTGGAAGACTATATTCGGACACCGGAATAGTTCCGAGGTGTATCGGGTATTTTCCGGAGTACCGGGGGGTTACCGGAACCCCCCGGGGGGTTATTGGGCCTTCATGGGCCTAGTGGTGGAAGAGAGGAGGCAGGCCAAGGTGTGGCACGTGCCCCCCCTAGCCAAACCGAATTGGACTAGGGCTAGGGGGGCCGGCCCCCCTTTCCTTCTCTCCTCCTCCTCCTTCCCCCCTTCTCCTTGTGGAAGTAGGAAAGGGGGGCCGAATCCTACCTGGAGTAGGACTCCCCCCCTTGGGCGCGCCTCCTCCTGGCCGGCCTCCTCCTCCCTCCCTCCTTTATATACGTGGGAGGGGGGCACTCCAAAGACACAGAAAAGTTTCTCTTAGCCGTGTGCGGTGCCCCCCTCCACAGAAACACACCTCGGTCATATCGTCGTAGTGCTTAGGCAAAGCCCTGCGCCGGTAACTTCATCATCACCATCACCACGCCGTCGTGCTGACGAAACTCTCCCTCGGCCTCAACTGGATCAAGAGTTCGAGGGACGTCACCGAGCTGAACGTGTGCAGATCGCGAAGGTGCCGTACGTTCGGTACTTGGATCGGTTGGATCGCGAAGACGTTCGACTACATCAACCGTGTTACTAAACGCTTCCGCTTTCGGTCTACGAGGGTACGTGGACACACTCTCCCCGCTCGTTGCTATGCTTCTCCTAGATAGATCGTGCGTGATCGTAGGATTTTTTTTGAAATACTACGTTCCCCAACAGAACTGTGCAGTTCAATTTCATCAATACCAAATTTAATAATAGCTCTATGAATGACTATATTTGGTTGTTGTTAAGCATGTTGTACTCCCTCCGAATCTTTTTAGTTCACATATAAGATTTGTCTAAAGTCATGCCTCTTAAAGTTTGACCAACTTTATAGAACAAAATACCAACATTCACAATATGAAATAAATATTAGTACATGTGTCATAACTTAAATTTTCATATTGTATAACTTTAGCATGCTAGATGTTGATATTTTTTCATATAAATAAGGTCAAACTTTATGAAGTTTGACTTCAGAGAATTCTTATATGCAGAGTAAAAAGGACCGGAGGGAGTATTGAACACGCCTTTCCATTTGATTTAACAATGGCATTGTTTGGATACTCTAACTTAGCTAGAGGTTAGAGTTAGTTTCTAGCTCGTGACAGTTAAAAGGGAGAGATAGATTGGTAGAATAGTTGATTGTATTGCTTGAGCCTCGTGGGCATATATATAGGAGTACATGGTCATCTTGGAGTACAAGTCAAGGTAGTATAAATCCTACGCTATCCTACATTTCCTAAATAACAATGATACTCAACAATGACTAACCCTAAACTAACTCTAGCCAAAGAGGTTTTTGGATGACAGTGTTAGATTGACAATAAATGCACTAGAACTAGCCCCAATCAGCACCTCTTGGGTGGGATAGTTGTTTTTGGGTGGGTTTGAGGCAACTAGCTCAAACTAGCCCTCGTGTTTGGATACTTTAGGGCTATTTGAGCCCAAACTATCTCAAACTAACTCTAATCCATGGATCCAAACAGGGCCAATAACTAGTGTACTTAGACCTGCACAATACAAGTTTGAATGACTACGTTTGCTTGTTTTTAAATATTAGGCCTGTTGCAGTTAATAACACACCTTTCCACTTCTTGTTTATAAATATTAGGTTTTTAACAATTTGGTCTTGCACATGTAGGTCCTGCTGTCAGAGGTTTTGACCCACTGTTTGACCCTTTTTGCATATGTGGAAATGAGTTGTCCATTAATATCAGTCAAGTCAAGACACTCAAAAAGATTGTTACGATAAAGAAATTAGCGACAAAAAATAACAAGATCTTTGTCTGCACAATGAAGAAGACATTAGTTCACTACGGGATGGTACTAACTGTTATACCTTGTCTTTTTAATTCCTTTGCGCCATTTCAAATCTGGAGAAGATATTTATGCATATCCTTGTTTTCAGGCCTTTCCAAAGCAGTTCACTGATGATTACCTCTCAAACCACCTATATGGTCAGGAGGCGAGGAAGGTTTTCATACAACACCCATGGTTCAATATTGAAGTGTTCCTGAAGAGGACGAAGGATGGACGGTCAATCATCCACAGGCACTGGCCTAAAGTTGCAAAGACCTTCAACATCAATGAAGGCTCAATATTCGCCTTCCGCTTCAGCAGTTTTCCAGATGAGATTCATCTGTCTATGTTCCGTCTATGATGCTAATTTCGAAAGGTTGTAGATGTTACATGTGAAACTTGGTGCTGGTGAAGTTGTGTAATGGGGTAGCTGAGTGCTGAAGCTATATGATGTTGTACTCTGATGTATTTCAATTATGAAATCCTGCTTCCTTAATATGGAAATGAAATATATTGTGTGCTTAATATGAAATATCAATTAGATTAATAAATGTATTATTAATAATAGGGCAATTAGCCTGCTAATTGGGGTTTTCTATTACAAACGGTTATTGATAAAACACCATGGGCGATGACCTCAGGCAAAGCACACAGTTTCTAGGAATAAACCATGTTGGATCAATGAACAATCACACACGACATCCTCTTGAAAACTGTTTGCATTAGGCCACCTTGCGCAAATGTTTACCACATAAAAAGTGTGCGTGATGGACAGACTTTGCCACACAGTTTCTTCTACGCACCGTGTGTGATGCATTCAATAACGCAAACGATAAAATTGTTAATATCGTGTGCAATGGCAACGCTATCACAAACGATTTAATGGGGAAAATTGTGTGTGATGTACCTGTGAACGGAAACGTTTTCCTTGGAGCGACTGTGTGGGATGTATATACGAATGGAAACGTACTTCTTGGATTAACTGTGTGGGATGTACATACTAACGGAAACGTATTCCTTGGAGTGACTGTGTGGAATGTACATACGAACGAAAACGTTTAGCGGGGACTGACTGTGTGGGATGTACTTACGACCGAAAACAATTTGGCCTGTATAATTGTATTTTTTAGCACAAATGTACGTATAACCATATTTGATCACTCGCCGGTCGCACACGACCTCATTTTGCCGAGCGTCTGTGCTAGGAGGGCATATCCCTGACGGTTTCTGGGTCGTGTGGGAAGGACCCCCCTATCGCAGTCACTCACTTGGCGACGGTTCCAAATGCCGTCGCGGAAAGGGGTTAAAAACCATTTGTATAGCCCCTCGCTGTACCAGTGTCTACTAGACTAGCTCGTTGATCAAAGATGGTTAATGTTTCCGAACCATAGACATGTGTTGTCACTTGATAATGGGATCACATCATTAGGAGAATGATGTGATGGACAAGACCCATCCGTTAGCTTAGCATATGATCGTTTAGTTTATTGCTATTGCTTCCTTAATGTCAAATACATATTCCTTCGACTATGAGATCATGCAACTCCCGGATATCGGAGGAATACCTTGTATGCTATCAAACGTCACAACGTAACTGGGTGATCATAAAGATGCTCTACAGGTATCTCCAAAGGTGTTTGTTCAGTTGGCATAGATCGAGATTAGGATTTGTCACTCCGTGTATTGGAGTGGTATCTCTGGGCCCTCTCGGTAATACACATCATAAGAAGCTTGCAAGCAAAGTGACTAAGGAGTTAGTTACGAGATGATGTATTACGGAACGAGTAAAGAGACTTGCCGGTAACGAGATTGAACTAGGTATGAAGATACCGACAATCGTATCTCGGGCAAGTAACATACCGATAGACAAAGGGAATTACGTATGTTGTCATAAGGTTCGACCGATAAAGATCTTCGTAGAATATGTAGGAACCAATATGGGCATCCAGGTTCCGCTATTGGTTATTGACCGGAGAGGTGTCTCGGTCATGTCTACATAGTTCTGAACCCATAGGGTCCGCACGTAAGGATGGCAATGGGTATGGTATGGGACGGGTACTACAATACCATACCCATACCCATGTAGTCAATGGGTATAAAATTATATCCTTACCCGTACCCATGGGTATGAAACTTTACCCGTACCCATAACTGATGGGTACCCGTGTCCATTGGGTACCCAACTGGTAGATCAAACAATACACAAGTTATTCACAATTTTATATTCATCTATAGCACATTTGAAAAAAATAACATTGATATCAACTCAATAACAGATATATCAGTACATGATAATTATCTCAATTCAATTTGACAATTGGTGATAACTTTAACATAGGTTCACAATCTCACAACACAACTTTAACATAGGTACATTTCTGAGTCACGGGTAAGGTTCACATATTAGTGTAAACGGGTAGGGTATGGGTATATCCATGGATAAAAGGCTATACCCGTGCCCTACCCATGACTTAACGGGTAGGGTATGAGTACTACCCATGGGTATAAAAGCATGCCCATACCCTGCTCATACGGGTAGGGTATCCGCGGGTACCCGTACCCATGGGTAAAATTGCCATCCTTATCCGCACGCTTAACATTCGTTGACGATATAGTGTTATATGAGTTATATGATTTGGTGACCGAATGTTGTTCGGAGTCCCGGATGAGATCACGGAAATGAAGAGGAGCTCCGGAATGGTCCGGAGGTAAAGATTGATATATAGGACACTGTTATTTGGAAACCAGAAGAGTTTCGGGAGGTACCGGGTAGTCATCGATCACTGGAAGGGGTTCGGGGAATCCCCCCGGGAGGTTAATGGGCCATATGGGCCAAAGGGGGGAACACACCAGCCCACAAGGGGCTGGCGCGCCCCTCATAATGCTGCAGCCCTTGGGAAGAGAAGGAAAGGGGGGAGTCGGCCTCCCCCTTCCTTCCCTCTCCTCCCCTGTCCTTCCCCCCTTGTGCAAACAAGGTAAGGGGGCGCCACAGGGCAGGAGCCCAAGGGGGCCGGCAGCCACCCTTGGGGTGCCTCCTGGCTGCCTCCCCTCCCCCCACTTATATATATGAGGGAGGGGGCGCCACACGAAGGCGAAGACAATCTCTTAGCCGTGTGCGGCGCCCCTCTCCACAGTTTCGTCCCTCGGTCATATTTTCGGAGTGCTTAGGCGAAGCCCTGCGGAGATAGTATCACCACCACCGTCACCACGCCGTCATGCTGCCGGAACTCATCTACTACTTCGCCCGTCTTGCTGGATCAAGAAGGCGAGGACGTCACCGAGCTGAGCGTGTGCTGAACGCGAAGGTGTCGTACGTTCGGTACTTGATCGGTTGGATCGCGAAGAAGTTCAACTACATCAACCGCATTAATAAACGCTTCCGCTTACGGTCTACGAGGGTACGTAGACACACTCTCCCCTCTCGTTGCTATGCATCTCCATGGATAGGTCTTGCGTGTGCGTATATTTTTTTTTTGTTTTCCTTGCAACGTTCCCCAATAGGTTCTTCTCCAGAATAAAAGATATTTTTACGGTGAATAAGTGTTAAAGGATGCTTTTTTTCATTTTTTATTCTTGTTTTGTACTGATAACTTAGTGCACACACTATGGTAATCTATATTGATCTGAATGGTAACTCAATTATCAATGAGAAATTTCATACATGTAGTTTTAACAGGCTACGAAAAAATAGCTTAATGCAATCATGATGGTAACCTATATGGATTTTGAATGGTAACTCAATGATGAGGGATGAATTTGCACACATGTAGGATGTGTAGGCTAGGAAAATGGCTCTCTTTTACGAACTTTTGGGCTTTGAAAAGATAGCTCAATCCAATCTTGATGGTAACCTGTCTGGATTTGAATGGTAACTCATTTATGAGGGAGGAATTCCATACATGTAGAATGTGTAGGCTAGGAAAAGGGCTATCTTTTCCCCAACTTTTTGTTTGTTCTTATCCCATGGAGTTGCCTTGATTTTTTTTGGTATGAAATGAAAATGCAGCATCTATATGGAGTTTGAATCAGTTACCTGCTTGCTTTTTGCTTGATTCTGGCGAAATTCAGACGAACTGGGTAATTGGTGCCGTAGTATGTGGTAACCCTAGTATTGATGATGTGGTAAACCCGCCCCTCAAATCCTTGTGTTTAGGGGACAAGTAGTCCTCGGGCATGGTGGTTGATGTGTTTTTGCTGGATCAGATCGGGGGTGCAACTCGTCGGCGATGGAGGCGCGTCAGGGAAGGAGGAGGAGAACAGATCGGGGCAGGTGCCTGTTTCTTGCGATGGAGGTAGGAAAGAAGGGTTTGGGTGGTAAGCCACGTGCGAGGTTAGGTGGGCTAGGGGGCTGTCTTGATCTTGGGCCTCACGCGCTGCGCGCGCTTGGCCATGCTAAGGGAGGCTGGTTTATCGTGGGTGGGCCTCGCGGAGCGGGTGCCTAGTGTTCGCAGTTCACGGGAGGGAGGTGGGAAGGATCGTTCGGATCTGTTGCTTAATGTCCGACTGATAGGACGTTAGTCGCGTCCTCATTTGAATGTTTTTGTATTTTTTTAGTTCAGTTGGTTATGCTTAGGACCCTGTTTACTTCTCTGGTTATTTAAAAAAAATACTATTCTAACTCTCACCTAGGCTGATGCCCCATCGGCCCAACTGCTAGTTTCGGCCCATTCCTGCGCGCGAAGCGTATTTTTCTTTCTCTCACTGCCACTGACAGGCGGGACCCGCCCGTCATCTCCCTCCTCTCGCTCGGTCTCGTGGACGCGCACGAGAGCTCTCCCGTGCCGACCCAAAATTTTGCTCGATTCGATCGATTCTTCACCCCCTCGCCCATGCAAAGACTCCTATAAATACCGCAGGGTTCCCCTCGTTCAATTTCACCTCTTTTTCCCCCTCGAAACCCTCCTCGGATTCGAGCTCTTCGAGCTCTTGGAGCTCCGCCGGCCGCTCTCCTGTCTCCGGCCGATTCTGGCAACTGTAAGCCGCCCCACGCCCCTTTTGTTTATCCCGTAGCTCCCACTCTATGCGCCACATCGTTCTGATCTTTTCTCCCTCATAGACGTGCACGGGAACAATGATCCGACACTTTTTGAATCTCGCCGGAGTTTGCCTCGTCTCCAGCCGCTTGCCGCCGTCACCACAGGAGGCACCCAACTCTGCAGACGCCACCATCGCCATCGCCGAGACCCTACGGACCCCATCATCCTCCTCCCCAACCCCGAAGACCCACAAGATTGCCAGCCGCATGGGGCAGAGCCATTGCGCGCCGTTCTGCTCCAAGTCCGGCAGCCCCGTCCATTTTTTTTCGGTAAGCATCTCGTCCGTCCAATCCAGAGTAGATGGCCTAGATTAGATCTAGATTTTTTTTGAACCGGTACGCGCTATATTGCGGCCATCCATTCTTAAAGCTCCGCAGCGGACAATTTACAGCCAATAGTATTGCGCCGCGTGGCAAGGACCTAGATTTAATTTAAAATATTTACAGATCAGCCCCTCAACTTCAAAACCCTCTAACCTTTAAACCGTAACTCCAATTTGAGTGAATCTTTTTGCAAAATACTCCTTGTGAGGCCATCTATCCAATAAAAAGTAAATTTTGAAATTTGACTAAGTCAAATTTATTCAAATTCAATCTAGTTCAAACCTTCGTTTGATCATAACTTTTGAATGGGAGATCTGTTTTTGATGAAACCAATGCCAAAGTCTTCATCATGATCCCATCTATCCAGTGAGCCTACCAAGTTATATTATTACAACTTTCAAATTCAGATTCGACCATATTCAAATTTAAACTTTGTTAGGCCATAACTTTCAATCTATAACTTTGTTTAATTTGATTCTTTTTGCAAATTGAAACCCTAGACAAAATCTATTATGTTGAGCCATATCCACACTTTTTCCACACAATTAGGATATGATCTTGCAAAATAGATTGATTTGATTCTTTTTGGAGTTTCATAAGTCCTTTATTTGGTTTCTTTTTTGATCTTTGAGTGATTGCTTATGTGTGGTTATAATTGCTTGCTTACGATAGATTGATCCAAGTATGATGAGTAGAACTATTAGGATTATGAGTGCGAAGAATCTTCATCAACAGTACAAGGCAAGTTCACACTTTGACCATACTTTTATTACCTATATTTTACTATGCATTAGTTCCACCCAATATTTGCATGAATAGGAATTGAGGTTGTGGTTATGGTTGTAGTTCATTGAGGTAGGAACCCATGATCCTTGAAACACCCCGGGAATTATCGCTGCTTGTTAAGTTAGTTCTGCTTAGCTATGCTTTTGTAGACGGGGTGGTATGTGTGATTCCTGCAAGTTGTGAGAGAGAATTAATAATTATGTGTTAACCTGAAGGTGGCAACAATAACACAACTCTGGGTGGAATGGTAGGGGCACCCTGGAGAAACCAGTGGCTTGCCCGAGCACCTGGAGAAACTAGTGCTTGCCCTAGGGGATCCCGAAGGACCCGTGAGATCACTCTACGGAATGCCACCCGGGCTCAAAGGGGTCATACGATATTTCATGCCTAGAAACTTCCGTGTGCAGCCACAAGCTAATATGGGCGTATTTCATGCCTATAAACTTCCGTGTGCAGCCACAAGCTAATATGGGCGTATTTCATGCCTATAAACTTCCATGTGCAGCCACAAGCTAATATGGGCTCTCGCGTAGTTGAGTAAGTTGTGGGAAACCTTTCTATGATAGGCTAGCATATGTAGGGGAATTGTAGGTGTACCAGCCTATCTATCGGTTAAGGGGACCTCTTTGGAAAGACTATGTCTCGATCATCCGGTCTTCAAACACCAAGCAGTGCGAGGAAATCAACAGAGGAGATCGAGTCTTGTGGCGAAAAGTGTGCAAACCTCTGCAGAGTGTATAAACTAATCATGATTAGTCGTGTCCCCGGTTATGGACAACTTGAGTATCTAGAAGTGAATTATTGGTTGATCTCATCACTTTATTTAATTAATGAATTGGGTTATTAATAACTTGGGTTTGGATTGAGTTGGGCGAACCATCTCAATAATGGCATAAACTTAGTAGTAAATAAAATTAATTCCTTTGTTGTAGGAAAAAAATTAGCTTTATGCAAAAATTAAACTTATAGCCACTACCAGCCAAATATGCATATAGAGATAGACATTCTCATTTTTATTCTATGGTGTGAAATTGCCAGTACATTCAACATACTGACCTACACGGCTGCAACGTCTCATTTTGCAGTAATTATACGACGAGTAAGTGATATGTTAGGGTTACGATGTCTACACTCAAATTTGCCATTGGTGTTATTGGGACTCCAGAACCTTGTTGTTACTCCCGCTATATGGAATTAAGGTAATAGTGTTTACGTTACTTTTTACATGTGATTTTTCTGTTATTTCATCGAGTACTGTGTGTGTCAGCATATCGATCCAGGGATGGTACATTAAGCACATAGACTTGGATCATTTTCGGAACCGGGTCGCTACAAACATACTAGAAGAAATCATGGCAATCATGTCATGTGAGCAAATAGGAGGTATAGGCAATGCACAAGACGTATCACAAGCACGAACACAAAGCAAGATCAAAGTATCATCATAGGCATGGGGCACAAAGCAAATATGGCAATAACAAGTGATATCTCCACCAAGCTTGCAAATGCACATATGATACGTCTCCAACGTATCTATAATTTATGAAGTATTCATGCCATGTTTACAACAATTTTATATAGTTTTGGTATGATTTTATTAGAACTAACCCGGACTGATGCTGTTTTCAGCAAAACTACCGTGGTGTTGTTTTTTGTGCAGAAATAAAAGTTCTCGGAATGGGCTGAAAATTTACGGTGATTTTTTATGGACCAAAAGAGACCCCCGAAGCATTGGAGTTGGGCCAGAAGCTTCACGAGGAAGCCACAAGCCAGGGGGCACGCCCACCCCCCTAGGGCGCGCCCCCATGGCTTGTCGCTGCCTCGTGGACCCCCTTGACGTGAAAACAACGCCAAAAATTCTTATAAATACCAAAACCCTCGAAAAGAAACCTAGATCAGAAGTTTCGCCGCCGTAAGCCTCTGTAGCCATGAAAAACCAATCGGGAGCCCGTTCCGGCACCCTGCCGGAGGGGCAAATCATCACCGGAGGGCATCTTCATCATCCCGGCGGTCTCCAAGACGAGGAGGGAGTAGTTCACCCTCGGGGCTGAGGGTATGTACTAGTAACTATGTGTTTGACCTCTCTTTCTCGTGTTCTTGATTTGGCACGATCTTAATGTACCGCGAGCTTTGTTATTATAGTTGGATCATATGGTGTTTCTTCCATCTCTATCTCTTGTTGTGATGAATTGAGTCTTGCTCTTTGAGGTTTCGTCATGTTGGATTGAGTATTGGATTTGAGAACACTTGATGTATGTCTTGCGATGGGATATCTGTGGTGACAATGGGATGTTCTATTGATTCACTTGATGTATGTTTTGGCACTCAACTCGCGGATTCCCGAGGTGACATTGGGGTAATCTATGCATAGGGGTTGATGCACGTTTTCATCCTACGTTCTCCGATAGAAACTTTGGAGTGATTCTTTGTTGCACGTTGAGGGATTGTTATGTGATCCAATTATGTTATCATTGTTGGGAGAATTTGCACTAGTGAAAGTATGAACCCTAGGCCTTGTTTTCAAGCATTGCAATACCGTTTTTGCTCACTTTTGTTACTTGCTACCTTGCTGTTTTTATATTTTCAGATTACAAAAACCTATATCTACTATCCATCTTACACTCGTATCACCATCTCTTTGCCGAACTGGTGCACCTATACAATTTACCATTGTATTGGTGTGTTGGGGACACAAGAGACTCTTTGTTATTTGGTTGCAGGGTTGTTTGAGAGAGACCATCTTCATCCTACGCCTCCCATGGATTAATAAACCTTAGGTCATCCACTTGAGGGAAATTTGCTACTGTCCTACAAAACTCTGCGCTTGGAGGCCCAACACGAGTCTACAAGAAGAAGGTTGCGTAGTAGACATCAAGCTCTTTTCTAGCGCCGTTGCCGGGGAGGTGAGTGCTTGAAGGTATATCTTTAGATCTTGCAATTGAATCTTTTAGTTTCTTGTTTTATCACTAGTTTAGTTTATAAAAGAAAACTACAAAAAATGGAATTGAGGTTGCCACATATAATTCATCTTTTTAATGACTTTCGTGAAAATGATGGAAAGGAAAATTATGCTCAAGTGTTAGAAGAAGAATGCAATAAAATGTTTGGCATAAAATCTTTGAATGATGAGCATGATTGCAATGTTGTTAGTATGAATTCTCTGAATATCCATGATGCTAATGATATGCAAAGGCATAAGCTTAGGGATGCTATGTTTGATGAAGATGATATTTTTAGTGCCCCAAGTTTTGATGAGAATATTTATTATGATGATAGAATGCCTCCTATTTATGATGATTATGTTGATGAAAGTGGGTTTGGAAGAGTGTCAACTCTAGTTAATGATCCCACTATTTTGGAGGGTGTTGAATCTTTTCACAATATTGATAAAAGCGGATTTGGAGAGGTCATGACTTTATTTAGTGATTAATCCACTATTTTGGAAGAGGTTTCAATTGATTATGAGAACGAAGTTGCTATCTATGATGATTATTGTGATGAAATGTATGCTATAAAGAATAATGATAACCATGAAACTTGTCAGCATGATTTTGATTTTCAATTGGATTATGCCTCACATGATAGTTATTTTGTTGAGTTTGCTCCCACTACTATTCATGAGAATAAATTTGCTTATGTGGAGAGTAATAAAATTTATATGCTCGTGGATCATGAAAAGAATGCTTTATGTGATAGTTATATTGTTGAATTCATTCATGATGCTACTGAAAATTACTATGAGGGGGGAACATATGCTTGTAGGTATTGCAATAATATCAAGTTTCCTCTCTATGTGTTGAAAGTTTTGAAGTTATGCTTGTTTTGCCTTCCTATGCTAGTTGATTCTTGTTTCCATAATTTGTTTGCTCATAAAATTCCTATGCATAGGAAGTGGGTTAGACTTAAATGTGCTTGTCATATTCTTCATTATGCTCCCATTATGTTTCAATTCTTATCTTTTATGTGAGCATCATTGAAATCATCATGCCTAGCTAAAAAGGCATTAAAGAAAAGCATTTGTTGGGAGACAACCCAATATTTACCCCTACTGTTTTTGTGTGTTCACATGATTAAGCTACTGTATTAATCATGTTTTATAGCTTTTGTTTGAATAAAGTGCCAACTAAAGCCTTTGGGATAGTGTGGATGATAGTTGACTTGATTCTGTGCAAAAACAGAAACTTTTGCGTCAAGTACAGAAATTCCTATCTTTTACTGGAATGTGGGAAAACTATACATTTTTTACAGAGGATTTATATACAAATTTTCTACGTTTTCCTAAGTTTCCATATTTATTGGAGTTACAGAAGTATGACATTAATTCAGATCTTTACGTACTGTTCTGTCTTTGACAGATTCTGTTTTCGATGCATAGTTTGCTTATTTTCTTGTTTCTATGGCTTATATTGCTCAATATAAATTCTAGAGATGATAGGTTACAGTAGGTATCATGTGATAAAAACTTTGAATCTTGTCTTGACAGTACCAAAGTGAATGATTTGTTTTATCATACTAACCCATCTCACAAAGTTCCGTTAAGTTTTGTGTGATTGAAGTTTTCAAGTTTTGGGTGAGATATCGATATGATGAGAATATGGAGTGACAATACCCTAAGCTTGGGGATTCCCAAGGCACCCCAAGGTAATATTCAAGGAAGATCCAAGCAACTAAGCTTGGGGATGCCCCGGAAGGCATCCCCTCTTTCGTCTTCAACATTATCGGTAACCTCACTTGGAGCTATATTTTTATTCGTCACATGATATGTGTTTTGCTTGGAGCATCATTTTATTTTATTAGTATTTTCTTGCTGTTATTTAGGTTAATTGTTTCATCTTTTATTTCAATAAAAGTGTCAAGTTTAGCCTTTACCATGCTTATTTTGCAAGTCTATATGTTGCTGTTTTGAAAACAGAAAATTTTCTATAGTTGTATGAATTCTTATGGAAAGTCAGAACATGAGAAAATCTTGAAAGTTTTACACAATGAGTAGCAAAAAATTTTATACAGTGTGGAAATTTTTCAGAAATTTTGGAGTTAGGGAAGTATGAGTACAATTGCACTCCTTACAGACTGTCCTGTTTTGACAGATTGCTGTTATGTTTGCATATGTTTGCTTGTTTAATGATTCTATTTGAGGATATGAGTATTGAATATGCATAGGCATTTAGTATGAAATGTTAAATAATAGTTTTAGTGATTCACTACAGTAGAGAATGATAAGGTTTTGCATTTGATTTATACTAACTTTTCTCATGAGTTCTTGTTGAGTTTTGTGTGGATGAAGTTTTTAAGATTTAGGGAAACCGTGATATAAAAGGAATTAAGGAGACACAAAATCTCAAGCTTGGGGCTGCCCAAGGCATCCCAAGATAATATTTCAAGAAGTCTCAAGCATCTAAGCTTGGGGATGCCCCGGTAGGCATCCCACCTTTCTTCATAAGGAATGATCGGTCAGTTTTGGTTGAGCCTAAGTTTTTTTCTTCTTCACATGATATGTGATATCCTTAGAATGTCATTTTATTTTATTTTGTTTGTTGTTTGAATAATATATTAAGATCTAAAATTTTAAATGAGAGAGAGTTCTCACACAGCTACATAATTATTTGACTACTCATTGATCTTCATTATATCTTTTTGGAGTAGTTTGTCATTTACTCCCGTGCTTCACTTATATCCTATGAGTAAATGGTTGAATGAATTGAATATCATAAATCTTAAATTATATATGTTTCATATGCTTATCCCATGGGGAGTAATGACTTCACATATAAGAAGTGGAGGTGGTAAATTTATTGAAAGTTAGCAAACATAGTATTGGTCACTTGAACAATTCATGAAAAAATATTGAAGGAAGAGAGATTTCACATATAAATATACTATCTTGGACATCTTCTATGATTGTGAGCCCCATTAATTATTTTCAAACTTGAGCAAATTAGTTGAAGTTGGACAAGGAAGACAACGCAATTAGTTATGCTTGGGTATATTTGTATAGAAGTTATATTGTTATGGATCCTCCAACATGTGGTGCTTGCTATTTAGAATCTTTTGCTAGCCAAAATCTCTGCACTAAGCGGGAATACTGCTTGTGCATCCAAAATCCTTGAACCAAGTTCCTCCATGAGTGTCCACCATATCTACCTATATGCGGTATTTACCTGCCGTTCCAAGTAAATTTGCATGTGCCAAACTCTAAACCTTCAAATAATAATCTGTTTTGTATGCCCGAATCGCTCATGTAGCGACTAGGGGCTGTCAGTATCTTCCATGCTAGGTGGGTTATTCTCACGATGAGTGTTGATTCACTTGTCATTCACGAGAAAGTGGCTGGTAATCGGGATGCCCAGTTCCATGCTCGAAATCAAATCAAAATTTCAAATAATTAAACAAAACTCCCCCAGGAAAGTTGTTGGTATGGACGGCACCCGTGAATTCGGCTAGCCGTGGAGTGTGATTTTTGGTGGAAGGGGAATAAAATTTTACCATTCTGTTTGGGAACCGCCTATAATGTGTCTAGCATGGAAGATAGTGAGAACTCTCGGTCGTTACGTTGACAATGAAAGCATACTTCTCAAAATTATATTCATCTCTATTTTAAAAGCTTCGAGCTCTGGCACCTCTGCAAATCCCTGCTTCCCTCTGCGAAGGGCCTATCTTTTACTTTTATGCAAGAGTCAGTAGTATTCCTTCTCATTCCAACCTACTCTTTAGTTGGCAAGCATCATGTGATGGGGAAAGATCTAAGCATATATGGCCATTCAAATATATTTGATCATGAATTATTATTGTTGACAATTATCTATATGATAAATAAGTTGGGAGGCGAAACATTAAGCCCCTATCTTTCTCTGTGTTCAATGGATGCTATTTGTTCTAAAAAATATGCTTTGGGTGGTAGCAATCATGGAAGACTATATGATAGTTGAGTATGTGGGATTTGCTAAATCAAAGCTCTTACATAGACCCTTCCTGAAAATAAGATGAATTGTAATTGTTTGATGACTGAGAACCTAGTTTGTTAGTTTTCAAGAAAGTTTATGATCTATGCTTTAACATGTGAATAGCTTGCTACTTGATCATGAGAAGTTTTATGAGATGAGCTACTGTTTATGATTTATAATGATACTAGAAAAAGTGATTGAAATTATCATTGATCAAACTTGTGCACTTGCTAGCATTCACACTTCATAAATTATTTCTTTTATCATTTACCTACTCAAGGAAGATTCACAAAATTGCAATGTAAAGCAAATAGATCAATAGCTATGGAGTCACAAGAAACACACACACGGATAGATAAGTGGGATCCGCGCAACCAAGGAAAGAGCACAAAGTGTGTTACCACGCAAAAAACTCTTGTTGCACGGATACTAGGGAGACAATAACTCGATTGCTCAAAATGGCTAGATACGCTTGTGCACCAACCTATGCGAGTAACTGTGCCGTCTTCAAACCCAAGTATGCTATGTATGGATGCTCCAAGATGATATACTATGCGAAATGGATCAATGCTATTTCTATTGCTTAAGCTCTTTTGTATCTCCTCTTTTGCTTAAAAGCTTTCACTCTTTTTCTCTTTTTTTGTATGCTTTGCCACTATGCTTGGTGCTCGAGCCAAGATATGAGACAAGTATGTAAGATATGCACGGGAGAGGCTTAATGGCACAATGATGATAGCAAGATGATTGCACGCTAAATGTAGCTATGCGGAGTAGGCGTATCACTAAGGTGCACAAAGAGCGGGGCCCGATAATTCTCAACTCGCTAGTCTCGATAGGAAAGTGACGCAATAGGCTCATGGCTATCAATGCAATGACAAGGAAATGTACAATGATATCATCGAAGTTACCGTTGGTGGTTTCTCGTTTGTAAGAAAGGACGAATGATGATGAAGTAGTTGTTGTTGATGTTGAAACCATGGCGATGTAGAACCATTCCTAATTAGCTGAAATACCTTAGGAAACGGGAAACCACAACTCAAAATCTCAAATGTCAAATGTCAAAAGGTGGTAGCGGAATGCGGTGGTGGTTCCGGAGTTGGCAATGCGGAAGTGGAGGTGGTGGTTGATGAATAATTAACCGTCCCTAAGTAGCCGAAAGACCTTAGGAGACTCAAATCACAACTCGAACAACCACAAATGCAATGGGGATCAAAATGGTTAGGTTGCGGAAGGGTATGGTGGTTTTGCGGATGATATGGTGGAGGGCCTAGGCAAAGATGCCAAAATTAAAACATTTGGATAGAGTCAAATAATGGTGGTAGTTTTTTTGTGGGATGGGGGATGTAAATAGCTACAAAACAAGCTAAAGAACATCGAAATCGGACTCCGGATGAATTAGATATGGCTGAAACAAGATTTCAGCCGCATCAGTTTCAAGGGTAGCTGGACATCCGGGAGTAGGTCCAGATGATCCGGGTTCGTCAACTCGGGTACTGATTTTGGGGTGCGTGGGTTATCCGGACGTCCGGGAGAGGGTCCAGCTGATCCGGGTGATGTCCGGATGATCCGGGACCTGGTCCAGATGATCCGGGCAGGTCAAACTGCTCGGGATTTCCTCTCGGGGACGCAATTTTAGATCCTTCCCACAAGGGGGTCTTGAATCCCTCGGGATCTTCTCACATGCTCACATGGAGGTCTTGAACTCCATGGGAGTGGTCTCTCTCTCAAGAAGAGAAGGTAAGGAGCAAAGATCAACTAAGATGAGCTATCATATTTGCTAACCCTAGAAATGAGGTGGAGGAGGTCTATTTATAGTCTAAGGGGCGAAGGCGTAAGTTAGGTGGGGATACAAGGCCTAAGGCCCGTCATGCACGCAGGCAGGGCCGGATGATCCGAGTGGGGTTCCTGATGATCCGGGCATCTTCTGGATGATCCAGACGGAGTCCCGCATGATCCGACTTCGAGTGGAAGCCTTCGGGGTGTCTTCGGACGCGGTTAGCCGGATGATCTGGCTGATGCCCGGATGATCCGAATGGTCATTCGGACGTCCGGGTTCAGCCCAGCTACCATGTCGTCTTCTTCTCCTTTCTTCCGTCTTCTCTTCCATGCTTCCCTAGCGGATGGTGTAGTCGTACACATGTGCTTGCACTCCTTCTCGCCGATGGTGAAGCTCCGGTAATTCCTATACATGCACATGAGAGGAGTGTCAAGTAGTATACCATCCTCGAAGGGGTCAAGTGAACACGTGTAAAGGAGATGATTCACCTTTGTGTATGTGAAGTAGATGTCGCATGTGTCACTTGCCAAACTGACTCTTGACATGGTGATGTCCGTAGGATGCTCCGCATCACTCCGCCCTTGTTCTTCTTCTGAGACTCAGGCTTACAGGCTTCAGTAGATTTTTCTTCTTGGACTTTCCCTTCTTCTTGAAACTGGTGGTCTTGTTAACCATCAACACTATTTTTTTCTTCTACATTCCAGCTTCCACAATTTTGAGCATAGGAAACAACTCGTTTGCACTTTTCTCCATCCCATTCATGTTGTAATTCATGATAAAGCCATTGTAAGATGGGGGAGTGAAGCAAGCACTATATCTATAGCATGTGTCGGCAGAATTTCAAATTCCAGAGAAGCCAGTCTATCAAGATAGCCAACAAGCTTTACTATATGCTCACTCATTGAGGAACCCTCTTTCATCTTGCATTCAATCAAGGCCTTGGTTAATATAAAACGTTCGGTCCTTGCCTGCTTCTTGTATAGAATTTCCAGTGACCCAATTATGAATTGAGTAGTAGATCATTCAAAACGCTTCTGTAGTTCAGGATCCATGCAAGGTAACATGAGGCACTGGACTGAATCGTAGTCATCACAATGAGCAGCGTAAGCAACAACTTCTTCTGGTGTTGCATCCTTTCCGGGAGCATCACCTAGGGGCTGGTCCAGCATGTACTCTTTCTTAGCACTCCTGGCAACAAATCTTAGGTTCCGGATCCAATCCACATAGTTTCCACCATTAGCAGCAAACATTTCTTTCTCAAGCATAGGGGCTAAGTTGAACATATTGCGAGCCATTGATCTACAACGATAGACATAAAATTCATTTAGACATTTATTCATAATTAATTTTTGCACTAAGTTGTTTAACTAACAATAAAAAGTACACTCCCACTCAAATTAATATCTCTCATAATTAATAGTGAGTGATTCAAGATCCAAATCTAGTTCTGAGTCATTGATGTGGACATCACTGATGACTAGAATTTTGACCGGTGGGCAAACTATTGCCGATCATATCACCATATGACTCTTGTTAATCTTTCAATGCTTTGTGCTCCGAGCTCAGAACAATTCTGCTAGAACTTCAAGATAATCGAGTGCTATCTACACACATGGTCTGACCATCTCCGTCTTACATCTCTCATCTTGTTTGAATTCATGTGGACATGACGAACTCCGAGATGCTAGAATGTCGTAGATGATTGCAACACTGGGAAGAGCACCTTTAAACGTGATATTTACTATGAGAGATCACCCTAATAATTGATTATTGTGTAATCAAAGGGTGCAAACAATAAAGGGATAAACCATTTAATATATATTTTAACATTCCCTAAAACATTTTTCACCTATATAATTGATTATTGTGTAATCAAAGGGTGCAAACAATAAAGGGATAAACCATTTAATATATATTTTAACATCTCCACCTTGTCCAATTCGGCCTCCTTAGGAGGCACCACCTCCACTTGGGCCTTTCTGGCCCAAGTTGCCTTCCACCTCTTAGCCTTTTTAGGCCCGTTGTTATTTAAATTGAATATAAAATGTACTAAATACTTTCAAACCATTTAATATATATTTTAACATTCCCTAAAACATTTTTCACCTATATATAATTTACCGGTAATACCCGATATTAGCCGATACTGAAACCCTTCCGGTGACCCCGAAACGCTTCTGGATCGTCTCAGAACTATTTCAGATATTCATGAAATAATTCCACAAATATATTCTCATGTCTCCCATCCTACTAACACTCGAAGATTGTGATTGCCTTAAGCTTGTGACCCATAGGTTTGGTAACTCATAGACATGAACGAAACATTCGTTCAATGACTGACAGCGGGATCATGGACATCTATATCGATCCCTATGAGCACACGAATGATATTCGAGTGAAACTTTGGTATTATGTGATGTTCCTTTTGCTTCACGATACTTCACAAAACCCGAGATGCATCGGTATCCTCCTGAGTCATCACCATGCTCACTATACCGATATCCTCATTACCAGTTTTGTTCTTCTTTCTCATTATTGTTTTTCGGCATCCCCGTGACGAAGTCACATGTGTCTGGCCAGATGATGATCGATTTTGTCACACCGAGAGGGCCCTAAGTATATATGTACATCGTCGGAGGAGCAAATCCTACTCTCGAGCTATCTAGTCCCTTGTCAAACTTCCCGATGAACCTGTAAGTTGTCGTTATGATCAACGTATTACATGTGACATTTGAGCAACCCCAAAGCCCACCATACGGTAAGAAGTGACTACGATACTCTCATGGTCTAAGGAGCAAAGTCACATGTTAACACTCCATGTTATTACAATTTAATACATACGATATTAACTCAATTCATAAGAAACAAGTTTGGGCCGATTCAATATGATCGTTCTCCTAACGTCATAATCTCAATGTTGTTTTAGGACTATCATTACACTTAACGATATCCTAAGATCCGGAAATTGTGATCACCAACAACACTTGAGGTAGTCCTAGAGGCAAGACTAGGAACCTTTTATTTTACTGTTTCGGAAATAATTTGCTACCCATGGTGGTAGCTACACATGGCCCCAATTTTTATCTCTAATTATTTTGGTAAATTATTTTGGACCATGAAAAATAACTCTATAACAAAAATATCGTGACTTTGACCAGCCAGGAAAGCAAAAAGGCACTTGTGCCAAACGAAAGCGAAAAGACTGAGAGAAGTGACAAAATGCCCTTTCTACACAATGAAAAGGCACTTTTGTCAAAAAGGTAATAAAAAGACAACGAGAAATGAGAAAAAGTCATTTCTATACAACAAAAATGTACTTGTGCTAATGCCATAAGAAACCCGAAACCTCATATATCAAAAAAGGCACTTATGCCAAAGGGCGTGTAGCTGCCACCATGCGTGCGTAGCTACCACCATGCATAGAAAATCGTCTCTCTGTTTACTGTTTATCATTCCACACATGCATATGAGTTTTCTACAGAATCACATATTCCAGGATCATTGCAATTATAGCATATAATATAAACTCTATAATTATGAATATGGAAATATAATAGTACAAATATTAGTGCCTCTAGGGCATATTTCCAACAGAACTCCCCCTGAAGACATGCATAAGATAAATTTTCTTTGGATTGCAAATGCACATGGTAGGTTGAAATTGTGGAGATCTCCCCCTATTTCTTGTAATACAATCATGCATAATCATAAGATATGAAGAATTTGAATGCATGATGAAAACCGGTGTCTGACGAAATACAACATGCACAAGCATATATATCATTGAGGCACAAAGCATGCAGATAAAGTCTAGCGAAAGAGTCAGACCAATAGTTTTTAAGTTACATCCCATCATAGAATGCGTCAAATAAAACCAAGAGTCGCAATTTAGCGAAAATGGCCCGATATAATAACCCGCTTGAAGACTAACTCAAATTTCTCCCCTTTGTCATCAAATGACCAAAAGGAGATGAAACTGAGGAATAACGCCCCTGAAGAATATCATCTTGATGAACTCAGAGGAGCGCCAGTGTCTGTGTTGGGGTTGCGCAGTGAAGAAGGGCCTGCAGCAGTGTCTTCAACATCTTGATTTTCGTCGGTAGAGCGTGACAGAGACAATGAGCTTGGGATGAGCCAAGGAACTTGCACTCTCTTGAACTTCTTTTTGGGCGGATACTACCAATCAAAGTCCTATGTGAATTCCATCTTTGCAAGTTCTTCAGGAATCTTTAGATGTGATAATATGTCCCAGCTTCTATCAAATATCTCATGGGCATAGAAGTGATTGTGGCAAACCGAGTTTTGCGTCACTGTCATATTTGCAAGAATAGCAGCAAGCTCACGCTTAATCCAGTCATGATTGCGGTCCACCTTCTGGTGCAAGTCGATGAGAAGTTCACAGTGTGTCATGACTCGAGGAGCTTCACTCTGAGGATTTTGCCTTGAGGCCTTTGCTGTAGTACCTTGGCTTGCAATTTCATCACCAGTAGACTAAGAGGCTGGTTGACGGAATTCTCCATCAAGGGGATGGAGTCCTTCATCAATAACAGCTTTACCTTTGCCGGTACTGAGGAGATTGTACTCTGAAGACTTTCAACCTCTGGAAAATAGCTGAGATGATTCTAATGATCAGCCTTGTAGTTGATTGAAGACCTGGATCTGATGAATCTCATAATCCATGGTGCATAGGGCTTCAAATCAAATGGCGATTGTGTTACGGGGGCCAATGTCCTGATGAAGAAATCATAGATGTTAATGGGAATGCCATGTATTATATTGAACAACAGATTCTTCATGACCCCCACAACTTCTTTAGTGTCTGAGTTGCAGCCTTTTATGGGATTGAGGGTCTTGTGTAACACCCAATATGCGGTCCTATCCTCGAGGAACTTGGAAGTCCCGCCATGGATAGAAGCGCATATCAGAGACGCTTTGCAAGGTGGATATCATTACAACATACCATGTACTGAATAGATGAGAATACCAGATAAAGCCTTACACTCGCCACAAGCTACAACATGAATACATCAATACATGAATTCATAGCAATCATCATACAGAAGAGCAGGATCCGACTACGGATGAAATCAAAACAAAAATAAGAACGGCATCCACCCTGCTAATCCCAGGCTGCCAACCGGGAACCCATCGTATGATCGACGATGAAGAAGAAGTAGAAGAACAACCCCAAATAGAACAAGCATCGCTCTGACATCAAAACATCTCTTTACCTATACCTACACCTGTTGTTGTAGTAATCTATGAGCCACGGGGACTCAACAATCCCATTACCAAGGGTATCAAAACTAGCAAAGCTGAATGGGTATGGAATGGTTAAGTGGTGAGGTTGCAACAAGCACTAAACATTTGTATGTGGCTAACTTACAAGTACAAGAATACGAAGAGTAAACTACGCATAATCGAGCGCAAATTAATATGAGCAAGAAGTGATCCTGAAGACCTACTTATGAGTCATACATAACCCCACCGCGTTCCCTTCCTGAACTCCCTCGAAAAAATACAATCACGGTTATGCACATGGTTGGTGTATTTTAGTTAGATTTAGTGTCAAGTTCTCTACAACTGGATATTATAAATTTCCAAGTCGCCACATAACCGCGGGCACGGCTCTCCGAAAGATTTAACCCTGCAGGGTGGTCCCAACCTAGTCCATCACAAACTACCACAATCAGCTTTGGAAAGACCTCAATCTCGAGATAGCCCGAAGTATCCTCGGAATCCCGGTGCAGAAGACATTTCGATAATGGTAAAACAAAACCAGCAAGATCTCCCGATGTGCCGACACCCTGATAGGAGCCGTGCGTTGATGAGGTCATGTACTAGGGATAAGGTCATAGGCCTGACCTACATACCGTACCCAAGGACACCATGCACTGCAAACTAGGCCCAGGGCCAAGTCGCTAATCATAATTACTGCAACCTGAGTATCACTTGGAAGATAGCAATCACTCTGAGTGTAAACAATCCACTCGACTGACTCATCTCACTCGGAGTACCTGAGTCACTCAGATAGAGAAGACCAGGAGCCTCCCCGGGATTGCAATGGTCAGGACGTGCGTCCACCGCCTTGAAGAGCAGTCAATATAGACGTTACCAGTAACTGTCGCCCTTAAAACCTCCTTTAAACCCTTAGTTATGGAGGCATTCATCAGGGGCCGGGCGTATTCTATATAAGCCACCCCCAGCTCCATAACAGGGGTTCGCAATCTCTTGTAAACTATACAGTCCAGTCAATCAAGCTCCAGAGCACTGAGACGTAGGGCTGTTACCTCCTCCGCGAGGGGCTTGAACTCATAAATCCGAGGGTAACTGATTGCTCGAATCTGCGATGGTATTTCCCCGAAGAGGAGAGGATGATGCAGCACAACAAAGGTATGTATTTCCCTCAGTTATGAAACCAAGGTTATCAATCCAGTACGAGAACCAATAACCACTATGTAAACAACACCTGCACACAAACAACAAAAACTTGCAACCCAACGCGTAAGAGGGGTTGTCAATCCCTCCTCAGTATTGAGATAGATTAAATTGTATGGGATTTGATAAATAGATCTAACTAAAATACAAAATAAAACAAATAAAGAAAAATTGCTACAAGGTATTTTTGGTTTAATATGATAGGAAAATAGACCCGGGGGCCGTAGTTTTCACTAGAGGCTTCTCTCGAGAAAATAGCATACAGTGGATAAACAAATTATTGTTGGGCAATTGATAGAAAAGCGAATAATCATGACGATATCCAAGGTAATGATCATGTATATAGGCATGACGTCCAAGAACAGTAGACCGAAACGATTCTGCATCTACTACTATTACTCCACACATTGACCGCTATCCAACATGCATCTAGTGTATTAAGTTCGTGGAAAAACGGAGTAATGAAATAAGAATGAAGACATGATGTAGACAAGATCTTTTTATCCTTAATAGCAATGATACATGCGTGTCATGTGTCTTTCTGTCACTGAGATTGAGCACCGCAAGATCGAACCCATCACAAAGCACCTCTTGTTGGGAAACGTTGCATGGAAAACAAAAACAATTCTACACACACACAAGATCTATCCATGGATATGCATAGCAACGAGAGGGGAGAGTGTGTCTACATACCCTCATAGACCGTAAGTGGAAGCGTTTAGTAACGCAATTGATGTACTCGAACTTCTTCGTGATCCAACCGATCGAGTACCGAACATACGGCACCTCCGCGTTCAGCACATGTTCAGCTCGGTGACGTCCTCGCCTTCTTGATCCAGCAAGATGACGAAGTAGTGGATGAGTTCCGGTAGCACGATGACGTAGTGACGGTGATGGTGAAGCTATCTCCACAGGGCTTCGCCTAAGCACAACGAAAATATGACTGAGGGATGAAATTGTGGAGGAGGGCGCCGCACATGGCTAAGAGATTGTCGTGGCCTTGTGTGGCACCCCCTCCCACATATATATAGGTGGGGGGGAGGGAGGAGGCAGCCAGGAGGCGCCCCAAGTGGGGCCGAATCCCACTTGCCGTCCTGCCCCTAGCCGCGCCCCCTTGCCTTTTTAGGTGAGTGGGAAAAGGCAGGGCAGGGTGGCGCCCCCCCTTTCCTTTCTCCCATAAGAAGGGGAAGGCAGGAGGGGCTAGCCCTCCCCCTTTTCCTTCCCTAGGGCTGGTGGCCAGGGAGAGGGGCGCGCCAGCCCCCTTGTGGGCTGGTGTGTCTCTCCCCTTGGCCCATTAGGCCCATATACCTCCCGGGGGGGTGTCCGGAACCCCTTCCGGCGATCCGATGACTACCCGGTGCACACTGAAACTCTTCTGGTGAACGAATATCATCGTCCTATATATCAATCTTTACCTCTGGATCATTCCGAAGCTCCTCGTCATGTCCGTGATCTCATCCAGGACTCCAAACAACATTCAGTCACCAAATCATATAACTCATATAACACTATATCATCAACGAACGTTAAGCGTGCGGACCCTACGGGTTCGAGAACTATGTAGACATGACCGAGACACCTCTCCTGTCAATAACCAATGGCGGAACCTAGATGCCCATATTGGCTCCTACATATTCTATGAAGATCTTTATCGGTCGAACCTTATGACAACATACGTAATTCCCCTTGTCCATCGGTATGTTACTTGCCCGAGATTCGATTGTCTCTATCTTCATACCTAGTTCAATCTCATTACCAGCAAGTCTCTTTACTCGTTCCGCAATACATCATCTCGTAACTAACTCCTTACTCATTTGCTTGCAAGGCTTATTATGATGTCTATTACCGAGAGGGCCCAGAGATACCTCTCCGATACTCGGAGTGACAAATCCCAATCTCGATCCATGCCAACTCAACAAACACCTTCGGAGATACCTGTAGAGCATCTTTATGATCACCCAATTATGTTGTGACGTTTGATAGCACACAAGGTATTCCTCCGGTATTAGGGAGTTGCATGACCTCATGGTGGAAGGAACATGTATTTGACATTAAAGAAAGAAGTAGCAATAAACTGAATGATCATATGCTAAGCTAACGGATGGGTCTTGTCCATCACATCATTGTCCTAATGATGTGATCCCGTTATCAAATGACAACACATGTCTATGGTTAGGAAACCTTAACCATCTTTGATCAATGAGCTAGTCTAGTAGAGGCTTACTAGGGACACGGTATTTGTTTATGTATTCACACATGTATTTAAGTTTTCGATCAATAAAATTCTAGCATGAATAATAAACCTTTATCATGAATAAGGAAATATGAAATAAAAACTTTATTATTGCCTCTAGGGCATATTTCCTTTAGTCTCCCATTTGCACTAGAGTCAATAATCTAGATTACATTGTAATGAATCTAACACCCATGGAGTCTTGGTGCTGATCATGTTTTGCTCGCGGAAGGGGCTTAGTCAACGGGTCTGCTACATTTTGATCTGTATGTATTTTGTAAATCTCTATGTCTCCATCCTTGACCTTTTCACGAATGGAGTTGAAGCGTCTCTTGATGTGTTTGGTTCTCTTGTGAAACCTGGATTCCTTCGCCAAGGCAATTGCTCCAGTGTTGTCACAAAAGATTTTCATTGGACCCGATGCACTGGTATTACACCCAGATCGGATATGAACTCCTTCATCCAGACTTCTTCATGTGCTGCTTCCGAAGCAGCTATGTACTCCACTTCACATGTAGATCCCGCCACGACGCTCTGCTTGGAACTGCACCAATTGACAGCTCCACCATTCAATATAAATATGTATCCGGTTTGTGACTTAGAGTCATCCGGATCAGTGTCGAAGCTAGCATCGACGTAACCATTTATGATGAGCTCTTCGTCACCTCCATAAACGAGAAACATATCCTTGGTCGTTTTCAGGTACTTCAGGATGTTCTTGACCGCTGTCCAGTGATCCACTCCTGTATTACTTTGGTACCTCCCTGCCAAACTTATGGCAAGGCACACATCAGGTCTGGTACACAACATAGCATACATGATAGAACCTATGGCTGAGGCAAAGGGAATGACTTTCATTTTCTCTCTATCTTCTGCAGCGGTCGTGCTTTGAGACTGACTCAATTTCACACCTTGTAACACAGGCAAGAACCCTTTCTTTGACTGATCCATTTTGAACTTCTTCAAAACTTTGTCAAGGTATGTGCTTTGTGAAAGTCCTATTAAGCGTCTCCATCTATCCCTATAGATCTTGATGCCCAATATATAAGCAGCTTCACCAAGGTCTTTCATTGAAAAATTCTTATTCAAGTATCCTTCTATGCTATCCAGAAATTCTACATCATTTCCAATCAATAATATGTCATCCACATATAATATCAGAAATGCTACAGAGCTCCCACTCACTTTCTTGTAAATACAGGCTTCACCGTAAGTCTGTATAAAACCATATGCTTTGATCACCTCATCAAAGCGTATATTCCAACTCCGAGATGCTTGCACTAGTCAATAGATGGATCGCTGGAGCTTGCACACTTTGTTAGCACCTTTAGGATCGACAAAACCTTTTAGTTGCAACATATACAACTCTTCTTTAAGAAATCCATTAAGGAATACAATTTTGACGTCCATTTGCCAGATTACATAATCATAAAATGCGGCAATTGCTAACATGATTCGGATAGACTTAAGCATCGCTACGGGTGAGAAAGTCTCATCGTAGTCAACTCCTTGAACTTGTGGAACACCTTTCGTGACAAGTCGAGCTTTGTAGACAGTAACATTACCATCAGCATCTGTCTTCTTCTTGAAGATCCATTTATTTTCTATGGCTTGCCAATCATCGGGCAAGTCCACCAAAGTCCATACTTTGTTCTCATACATGGATCCTATCTCAGATTTCATGGCCTCAAGCCATTTATCGGAATCTGGGCTCATCATAGCTTCTTCATAGTTCATAGGTTCGCCATGGTCTAATAACATAACTTCTAGGACAGGATTACTGTACCACTCTGGTGCGGATCATGCTCTGGTTAACCTACGAGGTTCAGTAGTAACTTGATCTGAAGTTTCATGATCATTATCATTTGCTTCCTCTCTAGTTGGTGTAGGCATCACGGGAATGGTTTTCTGTGATGTGCTACTTTCCAATTCGAGAGAAGGTACAATTACCTCATCAAGTTCTACTTTCCTCCCACTCACTTCTTTCGAGAGAAACTCCTTCTCTAGAAAGGATCCATTCTTAGCAACAAAGATCTTGCCTTCGGATCTGTGGTAGAAGGTGTACCCAATAGTTTCTTTAGGGTATGCTATGAAGACGCACTTCTCCGATTTAGGTTCGAGCTTATCAGGCTGAAGCATTTTGACATAAGCGTCGCATCCCCAAACTTTAAGAAACGACAGCTTATGTTTCTTGCCAAACCATAGTTCATACGGTGTCGTCTCAACGGATTTAGACGGTGCCCTATTTAACGTGAATGCGGCTGTCTCTAATGCATAACGCCAAAATGATAGTGGTAAATCGGTAAGAGACATCATAGATCGCACCATATCTAATAAAGTACGGTTACGACGTTCGGACACACCATTACGCTGTGGTGTTCTAGGTGGCGTGAGTTGTGAAACAATTCCACATTGTTTTAAATGAAGGCCAATCTCGTAACTCAAATATTTGCCTCCGCGATCAGATCGTAGAAACTTTATGTTCTTGTTATGATGATTCTCCACTTCACTCTGAAATTCTTTGAACTTTTCAAATGTTTCAGACTTGTGTTTCATCAAGTAGATATACCCATACCTACTCAAATCATCTGTGAAGGTCAGAAAATAACGATACCCGCCGCGTGCTTCAACACTCATCGGACCGCATACACCGGTATGTATTATTTCCAATAAGTCATTAGCTCGCTCCATTGTTCCGGAGAACGGAGTTTTAGTCATCTTGCCCATGAGGCATGGTTCGCAAGTATCAAATGATTCATAATCAAGTGATTCCAAAAGTCCATCCGTATGGAGTTTCTTCATGCGCTTTACACCAATATGACCTAAACGGCAGTGCCACAAGTATGTTGCACTATCATTATCAACTTTGCATGTTTTGGCATCAATATTATGAATATGTGTATCACTGCGATCGAGATTCAACAAGAATAGACCATTCATCAAGGGTGCATGACCATAAAAGATATTACTCATATAAATAGAACAACCATTATTCTTCAATTTAAATGAATAACCGTCTTGCAATAAACAAGATCCAGATATAATGTTCATGCTCAACGCGGGCACCAAATAACAATTATTGAGGTCTAAAACTAATCCCGAAGGTAGATGTAGAGGTAGCATGCCGACAGCGATCACATCGACCTTGGAACCATTCCCGACGCGCATCGTCACCTCGTCCTTAGCCAATCTTCATTTATTCCGCAGCTCCTGTTTCGAGTTACAAATATGAGCAACTGAACCAGTATCAAATACCCAGGCGCTACTACGAGCATTAGTAAAGTACACATCAATAACATGTATATCAAATATACCTTTGTTCACTGTGCCATCCTTCTTATCCGCCAAGTATTTGGGGCAGTTCCGCTTCTAGTGACCATTCCCTTTGAAGTAGAAGCAGTCAGTTTCAGGCTTGGGTCCAGTTTTGGGCTTCTTCCCGGGAGTGGCAACTAGCTTGCCATTCTTCCTGAAGTTCCCTTTCTTTCCCTTGCCCTTTTTCTTGAAACTAGTGGTCTTGTTAACCATCAACACTTGATGCTCCTTCTTGATTTCTACCTCCGCGGCCTTAAGCATTGCAAAGAGCTCAGGAATCATTTTATTCATCCCTTGCATATTATAGTTCATCATTAAGCCTTTGTAGCTTGGTGGTAGTGATTGAAGAACTCTGTCAATAAAACTATCAACTGGAAGATCAACTCCCAGCTGAGTCAAGTGGTTATGATACCCAGACATTTTGAGTATGTGTTCACTGACAGAACTGATCTCCTCCATCTTGCAGCTATAGAACTTGTTGGAGACTTCATATCTCTCAACCCAGGCATTTGCTTGAAATATTAACTTCAACTCTTGGAACATCTCATATGCTCCATGACATTCAAAACATCTTTGAAGTCCCGATTCTAGGCCGTAAAGCATGGCACACTGAACTATCGAGTAGTCATTAGATCAAGCCTGTCAGACATTCATAACATCTGCAGTAGCTCCTGCAGCAGGTCTATCACCTAACGATGCATCAAGGACATAATTCTTCTGTGCAGCAATGAGGATAATCCTCAAGTTACGGACCCAGTCCGTGTAGTTGCTACCATCATCTTTCAACTTAGCTTTCTCTAGGAACACATTAAAATTCAGGGGAACGGTAGCTCGGGTTATTGATCGACAACATAGATATGCAAAACTATTAAGACTAAGTTCATGACAAATTAAGTTCAATTAATCAAATTACTAATGAACTCCCACTTAAATAAACATCCCTCAAGTTATCTAACTGATACATGATCCAAATCAACTAACCCATGTCCGATCATCATGTGAGATGGGGTAGTCATCAATGGTGAACATCTCTATGTTGATCATATCTACTATATGACTCACGTTCAACCTTTCGGTCTCCAGTGTTTCGAGACCATGCCTGTACATGCTAGGCTCGTCAAGTTTAACCCAAGTATTCTGCATGTGCAAAACTGTCTTACACTCGTTGTATGTGAACGTAGGGTTTATCACAGCCGATCATCACGAGGTGCTTCAAAAAGACGAACTTTGGCAACGGTGCATACTCGGGGAGAACACTTTTATCTTGAAATTTAGTGAAGGGATCATCTTATAATGCTACCGCCGTTCTAAGCAAAATAAGATGCATAAAGGATAAACATCACATGCAATCAAAATATGTGACATGATATGGCCATCATCATCTTGTGCTTTTGATCTCCATCTCCAAAGCATCGTCATGATCTCCATCGTCACCGGCTTGACACTTTGATCTCCATCATTGCGTCAGGGTCGTCTCGCCAACTATTGCTTCTACAACTATTGCTAACGCATAGCGATAAAGTAAAGCAATTACATGGCATTTGCTTTTCATACAATAATTAAGAGACAACCCTAAGGCTCCTGTCGGTTGTCGATATTACAAAACATGATCATCTCATACATCAACATATATCACATCATATCTTGACCATATCACATCACAACATGCCCTGCAAAAACAAGTTAGACGTCCTCTACTTTGTTGTTGCAAGTTTTACGTGGCTGCTACGGGCTTTTAGCAAGAACCGTTCTTAACTACGCAAAAACCACAATGGTGATTATCAAGTTTGCTATTTTAACCTTCTTCAAGGACCGGCCATAGTCAAATTCGATTCAACTAAAGTAGGAGAAACAGACACCCGCCAACCACCTTTATGCAAAACAAGTTGCATGTCAGTCGGTGGAACCGGTCTCATGTGCGTGGACATGTAAGGTTGGTCTGGGCCACTTCATCCCACAATACCGCCGAATCAAAATAAGATGTTGGTGGTAAGCATTATGACTATCACCGCCCACAACTCTTTGTGTTCTACTTGTGCATATCATCTACGCATAGACCTGGCTCGGATGCCACTGTTGGGAAACGTTGCATGGAAAACAAAAAAAAATTCTACGCACACACAAGATCTATCCATGGAGATGCATAGCAATGAGAGGGGAGAGTGTGTCTACGTACCCTCATAGACCGTAAGCGGAAGGGTTTAGAAATGCGGTTGATGTAGTCGAACTTCTTCGCGATCCAACCGATCGAGTACCGAACGTACAGCACCTCCGCGTTCAACACACGTTCAGCTCGGTGACGTCCTCGCCTTCTTGATCCAGCAAGATGGCGAAGTAGTGGATGAGTTCTGACAGCACGATGACATGGTGACGGTGATGGTGAAGCTATCTCCGCAGGGCTTCGCCTAAGCGCTACGAAAATATGACCGAGGGATGAAACTGTGGAGGAGGGCACCGCACATGGCTAAGAGATTGTCGTGGCCTTGTGTGGCGCCCCCTCCCACATATATATAGGTGGGGGAGGGAGGAGGCAGCCAGGAGGCGCCCCAAGTGGGGCCGACACTTGGGGTCCTGCCCCTAGCCGCGCCCCTTGCCTTTTTAGGTGAACGAGGAAAGGCAGGGGAGGGTGCCCCCCCTTTCCTTTCTCCCATGAGAAGGGGAAGGCAGGAGGGGCTAGCCCTCCCCCTTTTCCTTCCCTAGGGCTGGCGGCCAGGGAGAGGGGCGTGCCAGCCCCTTGTGGGCTGGTGTGTCTCTTCCCTTGGCCCATTAGGCCCATATACCTCCCGGGGGTGTGCGGAACCCCCTCTGGCGATCCGATGTCTACCCGGTGCACTCCGAAACTCTTCTGGTGTCCGAATATCATCGTCCAATATATCATTCTTTACCTCCGGACCATTCCGGATCTCCTCCTCATTTCCTGATCTCATCTGGGACTCCGAACAACATTCGGTCACCGAATCATATAACTCATATAACACTATATCATCAACGAATGTTAAGCATGCGGACCCTACAGGTTTGAGAACTATGTAGACATGACTGAGACACCTCTCCGGTCAATAACCAATGGTGGAACCTGGATGCCCATATTGGCTCCTACATATTCTATGAAGATCTTTATCGGTCGAACCTTATGACAACATATGTAATTCCCTTTGTCCATCGGTATGTTACTTGTCCGAGATTCGATCGTCGGTATCTTCATACCTAATTCAATATCATTACTGGCAAGTCTCTTTACTCGTTCCGTAATGCATCATCTCATAACTAACTCCTTAGTCATTTGCTTGCAAGGCTTATTATGATGTGTATTACGGAGAGGGCCCAAAGATACCTCTCCGATACTCGGAGTGACAAATCCCAGTCTCGATCCATGCCAACTCAACAAACACCTTCGGAGATACCTGTAGAGCATCTTTATGATCACCCAGTTACGTTGTGATGTTTGATAGCACACAAGGTATTCCTTCGGTATCCGGGAGTTGCATGACCTCATGGTGGAAGGAACATGTATTTGACATTTAAGAAAGCAGTAGCAATAAGCTGAACGATCATATGCTAAGCTAACAGATGGGTCTTGTCCATCACATCATTATCCTAATGATGTGATCCCGTTATCAAATTACAACACATGTCTATGGTTAGGAAACCTTAACCATCTTTGATCAACGAGCTAGTCTAGTAGAGGCTTACTAGGGACACGATATTTGTTTATGTATTCACACATGTATTTAAGGTTCCGATCAATACAATTCTAGCATGAATAATAGACCTTTATCATGAATAAGGAAATATAAAATAACAACTTTATTATTGCCTCTAGGGCCTATTTCCTTCATTATCACACATTCTTTTCTTTTGTAGCATGGACATTTGGACTTTTAGATGATTCAAAGCAATAGTCTATAATTAACATGAAGACACCAATACTCAAGCATATCAACAAGCAACCATGTCTTTCAAAATATCAACAATAAAGAAAGCTATCCCTAGCCCATCATGTTCAATCATTGATCCATTCATGAAACACACTCGAATATTAGCTATGTCCAATGCACAAGTATGATAATAGTGTTCCCCAGTTGGTGCTTTATAAGAGAAGATGGAGACTAAAATAAAAATAAAAATTGCATAAAGTAAATAGATAGGCCCTTCACAGGGAAGCAGAGATTTGTAGAGGTGCAAGAGCTCATCGCTTAAATTGAGAGATAAAATTGTTTTGAGAGGCATGCTTTTCCTGTCAACGAAAACGACAGAGAATTCCCAATACTTTCCATGCTAGATAAATCATAGGCGGTTCCGAAACATAAAATAAAGTTTGTTCCTTTTTCACCATTCTTTCACAATCCATGGCTATCTGTATCCATGGGTGCATTCCATACCAACACTTTCCAAGGAATTTATTATTGACAACATATTTTTTTTTCATTTCGGGACTGGGCATCCCTATTAAGTGCCACACTCTCGTGCAATGACAAGTGAATAAACACTCATCTTGAGAATAACATATCTAGCATGGAAAATATTGGCCACCCCCTGCCGCTTCATGAGTGGTACGGGCACACAAAAAGGAAATTCATTTTGAAAATTAGAGTTGGCACATACAAATTTACTTGGAACGGCATGGAGATACCGCATATAGGTAGGTATGGTGGACTCATTTGGCACAACTTAGTTTAAGGAGTTTGGATGCACAAGCAGTATTCCCGCTTAGTACAAATGAAGGCTAGCAAATAGATTGAGAAGCGACCAACCAAGAAACAAAAACGATCATAAACGAGTATTAAACATAACTAACACCGAATAATGCACCACAAGTAGGATATAACTTCATTGCATGACTATTCATACTACTGACTTTCTTGCTTGCGTAGGGAATCACAAACCTTAACACCAATATTCTTACTAAAGCATAATTACTCACCAACATGACTCCCATATTACTATCTCCATATCTCAAAACTATTACAAGGAATCAAGTTTATAATATCCAATGATTTTCATGAAAGTTTTTATTATATCCCCCTTGAATATATATCACTTTGGGACTAATTTCATATATTACCATTGCTATTAGCAAGCTCTCAAACAAATTTAAGTGACGCACGAGAGCATAAATATTTCTTCAAAATTTTCATCTCTCAAAATAATCTAAGTGAAGCATGAGAGCATTTCTTCAAAATTTACTAACTCCCAAAATAATCTTAGTGAAGCATGAGAGCATTTCTTCAAAAAATTGAACCACCACCGTGCTCAAAAAGATATAAGTGAAGTACTAGAGCAATTCCATAGCTAAAAAAAATTTAAGTGAAGAACATAGAGCAATTCGAACAAATTATAGCATCATTATGGCTCTCTCAAATAGGTGTGTCCGGCATGGATAATTGTGGCAAACTAAAAGGCAAAACAAGCAAAGACTCATATAATACAAGACGCTCCAAGCAAAACTCATGATATGTGACGAATAAAAATATAGCTCCAAGTAAAATTACCGATGGCCGTTAGAAGAAAGAGGGGATGCCTTCCGGGGAATCCCCAAGCTTAGTTCCTTGGTACTCCTTGAATATTACCTTGGGGTGCCATGGGTGTAACACCCCCAGTGGTTAGCCACAGTAATTCCATTTTGATAATGCCAAGTCAGCATGATTAACAGTGCGTGATCATCATTTGCATCCATAATGCATTTCAACTCCTAACTCAAAATTCAAATTTAGATGAAAGTGAAAAATAAAAGTTGTCCAACATAGAAACTAAATTGTTCATTAAATAGCAAATAAATCAGAGACAATTCTAAAATTGAAACCAACATCATTGGAGTTGGGTAAGTGACTCAAACATCCCCAAACAGTGACTAAAGACAATATTTAATTACCTTTTATTTAATCTAAAATAAATATGAAAATATATTTACCCCAAACTAGTTTTTGGTGGTAGGATATATTGTGCTGTGATTTGTGGGCCAGCTCTCATATTTTACAAAACTCTAATGAGGGCCACACATTTTGCAAAACAGAAAAGAAATGAATATAGAAAAAGAAAAAAAAAGGGGAAAGAAACCCCCCCCTCCCCCGACTGGGCCTCGGCCCAGTAGACCATCAGGCCGGCCCAGCTTCCCCCATAACCCCCCCCCTCCACGGCGAAACCCTAGCCCACTCCCCCACTTTCCCCCCTCCGATCACTTCTCCCTCTCCTCTGGATCGAGATCCAGGGAGAGGAGGCCGCCGCCGCCTCGCCGCGCGTCGACGCCGTCGCCGGACCCCGCCACCACCTCGCCGTCCTCCTCGTCCACTTCCCCGACCCGCCTCATCAAGCCTCGCCGCCCGTACCCCTGCGACGAGGGTGAGCCTCGTCCTCTCCCCGTCGCCCCTCTCTGCGCTCGCACTCTCCCATCGCCGCGCCGCGTCCCGCTGCCGTCGTCACCCCGTCCGCGTCGCGCCGCTCCCGTCCACGCCCACGGCAGGCCCGAGCTCCACCGCCATGCCCTGCCTCGCGCTCGCGCGCCCACGCGTGCTCCGCTCGCCGTGCTCCCGATATTGCCACCGCTCGCGCGTGCCCACCGCACGCCGACCGCACTCGGCCTGCGCCTCGTCGTGGTCCCATGCACCCGACCGCGCCGAGCTCGCACCGCGCCCCCCCCCCCCGCTCGCTACTGCTGCTGCCGCTGCCCTCCGCGGCCGCCGTGCCCCGCCTCCGCCTCAGGCCCGCGCCGCTGCCGCCGCTCGCTGGTCGCGCCCCGCTCGCCCCGAGCCACTCCTCGCGCCGTGCGGCCTCGGTGGCCGCCGTTCCCCCCTGGCCGTGTGTGTCTGTGCGTGAGCTCGACCACACTGGTGGCCTTGAGCCACTGCCAAGTGGGGCCCGCCCCCAAAACGAAAACGTTTAAAAAAATAATAAAAATAAAAATGAAATATTAAAATGAATAATTAGTTAATTAATTAATTAGTGAATTAATTAATTTAATTAATCCTGCTTAATTAGTCTAATTAATTAATTAGTCTAATTAATCAGTAATTAATTAGCTAAACCCTAATTAAACCTAACAGAGTATGACAGGTGGGACCCACTGGTCCTGACGTCATGCTGACGTCAGCGAACACTGTTCTGGATAATGTTTAATTTAAATAATTAAATAAATTCCAGAAATTAAGAAAAACTTTAGAAAATCATATAAAATAATCCGTAACTCAGATCGAAAAACTTTGTACATGAAAGTCGCTCAGAACGACGAGACGAATTCGAATACGCGGTCCGTTCGTCCGTCACGCGTCCCTAACTATCCGAACATGCAACCGTCCCTCTCTGGTTATCTGTCTGACAAATGTCCGGAATTGGGAAAACATTCCCGGATGGATTCCCCCTTCCTCGGTGACGTGCAACCATACGTTAGGACACACCCGGCACTGCACATTGTCATGTCGTACTTTGTGTTGCTCATGTTTTGCTGTGTATTTATACTGTTTCCTCCCCCTCTTCTCTCTCGTTAGACCCCGACGTAGTTCCCGTTACAGACGCAGCTCCGGAGCCCGATGCCACCGTTGACAACCTTGCCCTTGCCGCCGAGCAACCAGGCAAGCCCCCCCTTTGATCATCCCGATATCGCCCATTCTATTTCTCATGCTTGCATTAGAATTGCTGCTGCTGCTTTACCTATTCTAATGCATAGCCTGTTTTTTGTAACCTGCTGTTGATAATTACCTGCATATCCTAAACTGCTTAGTATAGGCTGGGTAGAGACCTATCAGTGACCCCACTTATCCTGACTACCCCGCTGGATAATCCAAAGACCCGATCAACGGGATTGAAGACCAGGCCCCGACACCGCACCTCACCCCCTTAGTTGTAACGACACTACAGCGTTACCACCGAGTGCCGAGGGTGATACCTCGTGTAGCACTTCTGATGTTAATTCTGTAGAGTAGCTATTCGGTCGTGGTCATCGAGGGTGATTCCTCTTTCACCGCTTCCGATAACGACGCTGTCGTGCACCACCTCAAGTGTGAACCCATCGAGGGTGAATCCTCCGAGTTCACCTTGATAGACACATCGAGTAGGAATCCAACGAGGGTGATACCTCGGATTCCCCTGATGTTATGGACACACGGATACTTGGACTTTACACTGTTACCTGGATAGGCGGGTCGACCCTGAGGGGTACCCGCATGTGATGTGAAGACGGGTTGCCTGTATGGTGCCCGAGTGATGAATACGAGGCGCGGCCGGGCATTCTTAACCCTTGCAGCAAGTCCTCGAGACGGGGCGACGGGGTCACATCTTTCGTGAGTCTCTGCTCGTTACCGCAAGCCCCTAGTCCACTAACGATTTGGATATTTGATCCGAGCAGGCCGCTGGCCTGATAGCACTAACCATCACATGGGCATAGTATGGGCGTTCTGCATCGTAGCATCAGCCGAAAGCTCTGTCAGACGTCTAGTTCAGCCTTGCGGCCGGGACGGACCGGCGCCCCCCTGGTGCCTGGCTTCCCCCTACATGCAACGACTCGGAGTGCACAGGGCCATGGCCCAAGACCTCTGAGCGCTTAGGATGTAGATCGACGGGGACCTCTCTGCTGAGCTCTAGGTAGGGTTGCGATGTGTCGTTTGGCCGAGGCCGGGCATGACCCAGGAAAGTGTGTCCGGCCGGAGTTAATCGAGCGTGTTGGGTCAGTTGGTGCACCCCTGCAGGGAAGAACACCTCTATCGATAGCCGGTCCTATGGTAAAGGACACTCGGAGTTGTATCCTGATTGATACAATTTAGAACTGGATACTTGGATACTATGGCTCTGGGATTGCTTCTCGTAGGGAGTCGAGAAGGGATCTCCGGACGAGGTTGATGACTGTATGGCTCTGGGATTGCTTTCTCGTAGGGAGTCGAGAAAGGATCTCTGGGTGAGGTTGAGACTTAATGATACTGCTACATTATATTGATCTGTTCTACTCTCTTCTATTTCTGCAAGACCGCTGAAGATGCTAGTCTTCGATAGGACTAGGCTTTTCCCCTCTATTCTGGCTTTTCTGCAGCCCAGTCCACATATACAGCCTTCCTTTGATAATATTGCATATGTAGTGTAGATCCTTGCTTGCTGAGTACTTCTGAGTACTCACGGTTGCTTTGTTTTCCTTTTCTCCCCATATCAGTTTGTCGTGACCAAGATGACGGAGCCCCTGAAACAGCTGTCCCCGCCGACGATCGTTACTACTACCACCTCGAGGGTGTTACTACTACGAGTTGACTGACGACCAGGAGTAGGATCGGAGGGTCCCAGGCAGGAGGCCTACGCCTTTCGATCGTAGTGTTTTATTTTGCCCCGCCTTTCTAAAGGCCTTTCTGTTTCTGTTTCATATCTGTACTCAGATATCTGATGCTTCCACTGACGCTTGTACGCAAGCTTATGTATTCGAGCCCTCGAGGCCCCTGGCTTGTAATATAAAGCTTGTATGACTTTATTTATGTTTTAGAGTTGTGTTGTGATATCTTCCCGTGAGTCCTTAGGCTTGATCGTGTGCATTTGCGTGTATGATTAGTGCACGATTGAGCCGGGGGCGTCACAAGTTGGTATCAGAGCCGACTGATTGTAGGAACCCCATTTCCAACTCCTTGGCCGAAGTTGAGTCTAGTAACTGAAAACTGTTTTGCTAACTTGGCTGTGTGGCTTACGGGACCACGTCGCCAATTGGGTGGTATTAGGATCTTTTACTCCTCGACCTTTACTCTGGGACTCTGATCTCTCTTCTATTCGGGTTAAATAAATTTTACTAACTCCAACATTAGGTTCTCGTGATCACATCCACCCGGTGTTCTAAAAATTTCCCCCCTTCCTTCAAGATTGTGGACCGGGTTCTGCTTACAGGATCCTTTTATCGAGGGCACCCTGTGTTTCACTTGCAGATTCCTCGCTCCAATAGTTTTCTCCGACATTGATGTAGCCTTTGCTATGTCTCGTTGTGTACTTCCCTACCGCGTGCCTGCGCGCCACCTAGATGTCTAGCCCTCCCTTTTCTACTGTCGTAATGCCGGATACTAACCGAGGCTATGTGTGGATTTGAATGTCTGGTGCGAATATGATGAAGTATCTATTGCGCTTCCTTCTGTTGTGCGTGATACTTCATGAATCATTCCATACACATGCAGTTTTTCTTGCTAAACTGCCCCTGTTGATTTGGCAGGATGGCTGACGATCCTCCACCTCCACCCTATATTGCCGCAATGATGCAGCAGTTTGAATTGAACCGTCAGCTCAACGAGAGTCTGGTAAGATGTTTGGAACGCAACGAGGCTCGCCAGGAGCCTGGACCGATCTCGCTGCCAGAATTTGTGCGCCTCAATCCGTCCGTTTTCCGCAACTCCACCAATCCTATGGATGCTGATGATTGGCTTCGTGACATCCTGTTTGAAACGGAGTCAGCTAATGTTGCCCCTGACAGTTACGTCACCTTTGCAACATTCCACCTGAAGGGCCCAGCTGCTCAATGGTGGGAAAGCCACAAGGCTATGTTGCCTGCGGAGACTGTAACCACTTGGCAGGAATTTCAGTCAGCTTTTCATGCATGTTACATTCCTCAAGGTCTGATGGACCAGAAGAAGCAGGAGTTCCGCAAACTCTCACAAGGCAAAATGACTGTGGATGAATATCAGAGGAAATTCCTTGAATTATCCCGCTATGTTGCGGATGACGTCGACACTGACACTCGCAAGCTGGAGAAATTCCGTGAAGGACTGCGTACCGATATAAAACTTGCACTTGCTGTCCATGATTGCACAGAATTCGCAACGCTTGTCAGCAAATCTTTCCAAGTTGAAACAGCTCTGACAGAGTACCAGGAGTCGCTCAAGTGCACTCGTGATGTTGGTTCGTCTTCGGGTCGACCTGTTCAGAAGCGTCGAGTGTGGATCCCTCACAATGTTCATCACCGACCTGCTCCAACACCAAGACCGTCTTATGTTGCACCTCGTCTGCCTTCACCGCCGAGACAGCTTACGGTTCATGATGGACCGCCTAATGTTATGGCTTCTCCTCAGGATGTACCACGTCCTCCTGATGGTCGTACGAAGGGCCATCGAACCCATCGTTGCAGAAATCGTAAGGCCAGGATGTCTGCTATGGACCGAGGCCAGGTTACTCACGTCAAAATGGGAGAAGCTCGTGAGTCTCCAAAAATCGTGATGGGAACTCTGTCAGTTAATTCAGTTGCAGCTTCTGTTCTCTTTGATTCCGGGGCATCACATTCCTTTGTGTCTCAACAATTTGCTCAGCGACATGAGCTACCTCTAGAGTTATTGCCCACACCATTAGAGATTATCACTCCCCGTTCTAGGTGGCAAACCAAGATGGTAAGTCACAACAATCAGATCAAAATTGAAGGGTTGATGTTCTCTGCTTCCCTTATTGCTCTTGGACCTTCCGACATAGACATCATTCTCGGTATGGACTGGTTGACAGCCCATAATGCTTTGATTGACTGTGCTACTAAGACAGTCCAGCTCACACACCCTTCTGGTCAGGTGATCAATTACTCAGCCCGAATAGCTCAAGATGCTGAGAGCCAGATATATGTTCTGATTGCATTGAACGATTCACCTCTTGAAGGCATCGAGAACGTTCCAGTTGTTCGTGATTTTCAAGATGTATTTCCAGAAGAACTTCCAGGAATACCCCCTGCTAGAGCTGTTGAGTTTGTCATCGACTTGAAACCAGGCACAACTCCTATTGCGAAGCATCCTTACAAGATGCCTCCGCACCACCTTCTTGAACTTAAGGAAGAAATCGACACGTCACTTAAGAAAGGTTTCATCCGCCCCAGTTCCTCTGCTTGGGGAGCACCTTCACTCTTCGTTAAGAAGAAGGATGGAACTAACCGATTGGTTCAGGATTATCGGCCCATTAACCAAGCCACCATCCAGAACAAATATCCGCTTCCTCGGATCAATGATTTGTATGATCAACTTGCCGGTTCCTCAGTATTCTCTAAGCTTGATTTGAGATTGGGTTACCATCAGATCCGTGTTCGTGAAGAGGATATTCCCAAGACTGCATTTGTTACTCGTTATGGCTCCTACGAGTACACGGTCATGTCCTTCGGCTTAACCAATGCTCCAGCCACATTCTCCCGTCTGATGAATTACATCTTCATGGATTACCTCGACAAATTTGTCGTGGTATATCTGGATGGTATTCTGGTCTATTCAAAGAATAAAGAAGAACATGCTGAACACCTCCGTCTTGTACTGGAAAGGCTTCGAGAACACCAGTTGTATGCCAAATACTCCAAATGTGAATTCTGGTTGTCTGAAGTGACATACCTCGGCCATGTGATTTCCAAAGATGGCATTGCCGTTAACCCAGAACAAGTTCAGGCTATTCTTGATTGGACTCCTCCAAAGAACATCAAGCAAGTGAGAAGTTTTCTCGGCCTTGCAAGCTATTGCCGTCGATTTGTTGAGAATTTTTCTAAGATTGCTAAGCCCCTGACTGATCTGCTTCACAAGGGCGTTAAGTTTGAATGGACAGAAAAATGTCAGGAAAGTTTCCAGACACTCAAAGACAAGCTGACATCTGCCCCAGTACTATCTCCTCCAGATACCCGCAAAGACTTTGTGATCTATTGTGATGCATCCCGTGAAGGATTATGATGTGTCCTAATGCAAGAGCGTAAAGTGATTGCTTATGGCTCTCGTCAGTTGCGCCCACATGAAGAGAATTATCCGGTACATGATCTAGAACTGGTTGCTGTAATCTATGCATTGCAGTTGTGGCGACATTACCTTCTCGGTAATCGTTGCGAGATCTACACGGATCATAAAAGTCTGAAGTACTTGTTTACTCAACCATCTCTAAACCTCCGCCAGCAAAGATGGATGGAGGCCATTGCGGACTATGATTTGGGTATATCCTATACCCCTGGCAAGACTAACGTGATGGCTGATGCCTTAAGCCGCAAGTCCTATTGCGACAACCTCATGGTTAGGCGAGCTCAACCTCGTCTTTTTGAAGAACTACGCAAGCTAAATCTGCGTATTGTTCCACAGGGCTCTCTTAATAACCTTGTGATACAACCAGATCTTGAGAAAGCCGTTAAGAATGTGCAAGCTAAAGATGCTGAAATTGATCTGATGAAGAAAGACCTTCACCTTCTAAAGTACAGGGATTTCTCGCTGTCTGAAGATGGAACCTTGTATTTCAGAAACCGCATTGTGGTACCTCGCTTCGAACTCATGACTGACAAGGTCATGAAGGAGGCACATGATACCCCGCTGTCTATTCATCCGGGTAGCACCAAGATGTATCGTGATCTCCGTCAAAGGTACTGGTGGTCTAGAATGAAGCAGGACATTGCTCGTTATGTTGCTGAATGTGATGTGTGTCGTCGCGTTAAAGCAGAACATCAGAAACCAGCTGGAATTCTGCAACCACTTCCTATTCCTCTATGGAAATGGGATAAGGTTCAGATGGATTTCGTTACAGGACTTCCCAGGTCACAGAAGGGTCACGATGCTATTCTTGTCGTCGTCGACCAACTCTCTAAAGTTGCACACTTTCTGCCTGTCAAAGAGACTATCACTGCTAGTCAGTTAGCAGAGTTGTATATCTCCAGAATTGTTTCACTCCACGGTATTCCGAAGGAGACCAGTTCGGACCGTGGCGGCCTTTTCACTTCCAAATTCTGGGAAAGTTTCCAAACAGCTATGGGAACTCATATTACCTGGAGTTCAGCTTATCACCCCCAATCCCATGGCCAAGTCGAACGAGTCAACCAAATGCTTGAAGACATGCTTCGAGCTTGTGTTATTTCATTCGGCAAGAAGTGGGAAGAATCTCTTCCATATGCCGAGTTCTCTTATAACAACAGCTATCAAGCCAGTTTGAAAATGGCCCCCTTCGAAGTACTCTATGGACGCAAGTGTCGAACCCCTCTGAATTGGTCAGAAACTGGGGAACGACCGCTCGTGGGTCCGGATATTATCCAACACGCCGAAGAACAAGTTCGTATTGTCCGAGAAAATCTCAAGGCGGCTCAGGACCGCCAGAAGAGCAACTATGATCGCAAACAATGGGGTTTGACTTATCAACCTGGTGATCAGGCTTATCTGCGAGTCACCCCGATGAAAGGCACTCACCGTTTTGGAATCAAGGGCAAGCTAGCTCCACGCTACATTGGTCCTTTCCGCATTATTGCTAGACGTGGTCAGGTGGCGTATAAATTGGAATTGCCGCCGCAATTCTCCCATATCCACGACGTCTTCCATGTGTCGCAACTTCGTCAATGCTTCAAGGAATCTCCGCACCGAGCAGTGGATCATGAGGTGCTCGAATTGCAAGATGATCTATCTTATAAGGAGCATCCGATCCGCATTCTCGATGAAGGTGAACGTCGGACCCGTCAGAAGGTTACCAAGTTCCTCAAAGTGCAGTGGTCAAATCATACTGAAGATGAAGCCACTTGGGAACGCGAGGATAATCTTCGTGCGGAATACCCCGAACTTTTTCCTTCTACCTCTTAATTCTCGGGACGAGAATTCTTATTAGTGGAGGAGATTTGTAACACCCCTAGTGGTTAGCCACAGTAATTCCATTTTGATAATGCCAAGTCAGCATGATTAACAGTGCGTGATCATCATTTGCATCCATAATGCATTTCAACTCCTAACTCAAAATTCAAATTTAGATGAAAGTGAAAAATAAAAGTTGTCCAACATAGAAACTAAATTGTTCATTAAATAGCAAATAAATCAGAGACAATTCTAAAATTGAAACCAACATCATTGGAGTTGGGTAAGTGACTCAAACATCCCCAAACAGTGACTAAAGACAATATTTAATTACCTTTTATTTAATCTAAAATAAATATGAAAAGATATTTACCCCAAACTAGTTTTTGGTGGTAGGATATATTGTGCTGTGATTTGTGGGCCAGCTCTCATATTTTACAAAACTCTAATGGGGGCCACACATTTTGCAGAACAGAAAAGAAATGAATATAGAAAAAGAAAAGAAAAAAAAGGGGGAAAGAAACCCCCCCTCCCCCGACTGGGCCTCGGCCCAGTAGACCATCAGGCCGGCCCAGCCTTCCCCCATAACCCCCCCCTCCCACGGCGAAACCCCTAGCCCACTCCCCCACTTTCCCCCCCCCCTCTATTCCACTCCTATCACTCTCCTATGGACGAGCGCCAGGGAGAGGAGGCCGCCGCCGCCGCCTCGCCGCGCGTCGACGCCGTTGCCGGACCCCGCCACCACCTCGCCGTCCTCCTCATCCTCTTCCCCGACCCGCCTCATCAAGCCTCGCCGCCCGTACCACTGCGACGAGGGTGAGCCTCGTCCTCTCCCCGTCGCCCCTCTCTACGCTCGCACTCTCCCATCGCCGCGCCGCGTCCCGCTGCCGTCGTCACCCCGTCCGCGTCGCGCGCTCCCGTCCATGCCCACGGCAGGCCCGAGCTCCACCGCCATGCCCTGCCTCGCGCTCGCGCGCCCACGCGTGCTCCGCTCGCCGTGCTCCCGATATCGCCACCGCTCGCGCGCGCCCACCGCACACCGACCGCGCTCGGCCTGCGCCTCGCCGCGGTCCCACGCACCCGACCGCGCCGAGCTTGCGCCGCGCCCCCCCTCCCGCTCGCTACTGCTGCTGCCGCTGCCCTCCACGGCCGCCGTGCCCCGCCTCCGCCTTAGGCCCGCGCCGCTGCCGCCGCTCGCTGGTCGCGCCCCGCTCGCCCCGAGCCGCTCCTCGCGCCGTGCGGCCTCGGTGGCCGCCATTCCCCCTGGCCGTGTGTGTCTGTGCGTGAGCACGACCACACTGGTGGCCTTGAGCCACTGCCAAGTGGGGCCCGCCCCCAAAACGAAAACGTTTAAAAAATAATAATAAAAATAAAAGAAAATAAAAATGAATTATTAAAATGAATAATTAGTTAATTAATTAGTGAATTAATCAATTTAATTAATCCTGCTTAATTAGTCTAATTAATTAATTAGTTTAATTAATCAGTAATTAATTAGCTAAACCCTAATTAAACCTAACAGAGTATGACAGGTGGGACCCACTGGTCCTGACGTCATGCTGACGTTAGCGAACACTGTTCTGGATAATGTTTAATTTAAATAATTAAATAAATTCCAGAAATTAATAAAAACTTTAGAAAATCATATAAAATAATCCGTAACTCAGATCGAAAAACTTTGTACATGAAAGTCGCTCAGAACGACGAGACGAATTCGAATATGCGGTCCGTTCGTCCGTCACGCGTCCCAAACTATCCGAACATGCAACCGTCCCTCTCCGGTCATCTGTCTGACAAATGTCCGGAATCGGGAAAACATTCCCGGATGGATTCCCCCTTCCTCGGTGACGTGCAACCATACGTTAGGACACACCCGGCACTACACATTGTCATGTCATACTTTGTGTTGCTCATGTTTTGCTGTGTATTTATACTGTTTCCTCCCCCTCTTCTCTCTCGTTAGACCCCGACGCAGTTCCCGTTACCGACGCAGCTCCGGAGCACGACGCCACCGTTGACAACCTTGCCCTTGCCGCCGAGCAACCAGGCAAGCCCCCCCTTTGATCATCCCGATATCGCCCATTCTATTTCTCATGCTTGCATTAGAATTGCTGCTGCTGCTTTACCTATTCTGATGCATAGCCTGTTTTTTGTAACCTACTGTTGATAATTACCTGCATATCCTAAACTGCTTAGTATAGGCTGGGTAGAGACCTATTAGTGACCCCACTTATCCTGACTGCCCCGCTGGATAATCCAAAGACCCGATCAACGGGATTGAAGACCAGGCCCCGACACCGCACCTCACCCCCTTAGTTGTAACGACACTGCAGCGTTACCACCGAGTGCCGAGGGTGATACCTCGTGTAGCACTTCTGATGTTAATTCTGTAGAGTAGCTATTCGGTCGTGGTCATCGAGGGTGATTCCTCTTTCACCGCTTCCGATAACGACGCTGTCGTGCACCACCTCAAGCGTGAACCCATTGAGGGTGAATCCTCCGAGTTCACCTTGACAGACACATCGAGTAGGAATCCAGCGAGGGTGATACCTCGAATTCCCCTGATGTTATGGACACACGGATACTTGGACTTTACACTATTACCTGGATAGGCGGGTCGACCCTGAGGGGTACCCGCGTGTGATGTGAAGACGGGTTGCCTGTATGGTGCCCGAGTGATGAATACGAGGCGCGGCCGGGCATTCTTAACCCTTGCAGCAAGTCCTCGAGACGGGGCGACGGGGTCACATCTTTCGTGAGTCTCTGCTCGTTACCGCAAGCCCCTAGTCCACTAACGATTTGGATATTTGATCCGAGCAGGCCACTGGCCTGATAGCACTAACCATCACATGGGCATAGTATGGACGTTCTGCATCATAGCATCAGCCGAAAGCTCTGTCAGACGTCTAGTTCAGCCTTGCGGCCGGGACGGACCGGCGCCCCCCTGGTGCCTGGCTTCCCCCTGCACGCAACGACTCGGAGTGCACAGGGCGATGGCCCAAGATCTCTGAGCGCTTAGGATGTAGACCGACGGGGACCTCTCTGCTGAGCTCTAGGTAGGGTTGCGATGTGTCGTTTGGCCGAGGCCGGGCATGACCCAGGAAAGTGTGTCCGGCCGGAGTTAATCGAGCATGTTGGGTAAGTTGGTGCAACCCTGCAGGGAAGAACACTTCTATCGATAGCCGGTCCTACGGTAAAGGACACTCGGAGTTGTATCCTGATTGATACAATTTACAACTGGATACTTGGATACTATGGCTCTGGGATTGCTTCTCGCAGGGAGTCGAGAAGGGATCTCCGGACGAGGTTGATGACTGTATGGCTCTGGGATTGCTTTCTCGCAGGGAGTCGAGAAAGGATCTCTAGGTGAGGTTGAGACTTAATGATACTGCTACATTATATTGATCTGTTCTACTCTCTTCTATTTCTGCAAGACCGCTGAAGATGCTAGTCTTCGATAGAACTAGGCTTTTCCCCTCTATTCTGGCTTTTCTGCAGCCCAGTCCACATATACAGCCTTCCTTTGATAATATTGCATATGTAGTGTAGATCCTTGCTTGCTGAGTACTTCTGAGTACTCACGGTTGCTTTGTTTTCCTTTTCTCCCCATATCAGTTTGTCGTGACCAAGATGACGGAGCCCCTGAGACAGCTGTCCCCGCCGACGATCGTTACTACTACCACCTCGAGGGTGTTACTACTACGAGTTGACTGACGACCAGGAGTAGGATCGGAGGGTCCCAGGCAGGAGGCCTACGCCTTTCGATCGTAGTGTTTTATTTTGCCCCGCCTTTCTAAAGGCCTTTCTGTTTCTGTTTCATATCTGTACTCAGATATCTGATGCTTCCGCTGACACTTGTACGCAAGCTTATGTATTCGAGCCCTCGAGGCCCCTGGCTTGTAATATAAAGCTTGTATGACTTTATTTATGTTTTAGAGTTGTGTTGTGATATCTTCCCGTGAGTCCTTAGGCTTGATCGTGTGCATTTGCGTGTATGATTAGTGCACGATTGAGCCGGGGGCGTCACAAGTTGGTATCAGAGCCGACTGACTGTAGGAACCCCCTTTCCAACTCCTTGGCCGAAGTTGAGTCTAGTAACTGAAAACTGTTTTGCTAACTTGGCTGTGTGGCTTACGGGACCACGTCGCCAATTGGGTGGTATTAGGATCTTTTACTCCTCGACCTTTACTCTGGGACTCTGATCTCTCTTCTATTCGGGTTAAATAAATTTTACTAACTCCAACATTAGGTTCTCGTGATCACATCCACCCGGTGTTCTAAAAATTTCCCCCCTTCCTTCAAGATTGTGGACCGGGTTCTGCTTACAGGATCCTTTTATCGAGGGCACCCTGTGTTTCACTTGCAGATTCCTCGCTCCAATAGTTTTCTCCGACATTGATGTAGCCTTTGCTATGTCTCGTTGTGTACTTCCCTACCGCGTGCCTGCGCGCCGCCTAGATGTCTAGCCCTCCCTTTTCTACTGTCGTAATGCCGGATACTAACCGAGGCTATGTGTGGATTTGAATGTCTGGTGCGAATATGATGAAGTATCTATTGCGCTTCCTTCTGTTGTGCGTGATACTTCATGAATCATTCCATACACATGCAGTTTTTCTTGCTAAACTGCCCCTGTTGATTTGGCAGGATGGCTGACGATCCTCCACCTCCACCCTATATTGCCGCAATGATGCAGCAGTTTGAATTGAACCGTCAGCTCAACGAGAGTCTGGTAAGATGTTTGGAACGCAACGAGGCTCGCCAGGAGCCTGGACCGATCTCGCTGCCAGAATTTGTGCGCCTCAATCCGTCCGTTTTCCGCAACTCCACCAATCCTATGGATGCTGATGATTGGCTTCGTGACATCCTGTTTGAAACGGAGTCAGCTAATGTTGCCCCTGACAGTTACGTCACCTTTGCAACATTCCACCTGAAGGGCCCAGCTGCTCAATGGTGGGAAAGCCACAAGGCTATGTTGCCTGCGGAGACTGTAACCACTTGGCAGGAATTTCAGTCAGCTTTTCATGCATGTTACATTCCTCAAGGTCTGATGGACCAGAAGAAGCAGGAGTTCCGCAAACTCTCACAAGGCAAAATGACTGTGGATGAATATCAGAGGAAATTCCTTGAATTATCCCGCTATGTTGCGGATGACGTCGACACTGACACTCGCAAGCTGGAGAAATTCCGTGAAGGACTGCGTACCGATATAAAACTTGCACTTGCTGTCCATGATTGCACAGAATTCGCAACGCTTGTCAGCAAATCTTTCCAAGTTGAAACAGCTCTGACAGAGTACCAGGAGTCGCTCAAGTGCACTCGTGATGTTGGTTCGTCTTCGGGTCGACCTGTTCAGAAGCGTCGAGTGTGGATCCCTCACAATGTTCATCACCGACCTGCTCCAACACCAAGACCGTCTTATGTTGCACCTCGTCTGCCTTCACCGCCGAGACAGCTTACGGTTCATGATGGACCGCCTAATGTTATGGCTTCTCCTCAGGATGTACCACGTCCTCCTGATGGTCGTACGAAGGGCCATCGAACCCATCGTTGCAGAAATCGTAAGGCCAGGATGTCTGCTATGGACCGAGGCCAGGTTACTCACGTCAAAATGGGAGAAGCTCGTGAGTCTCCAAAAATCGTGATGGGAACTCTGTCAGTTAATTCAGTTGCAGCTTCTGTTCTCTTTGATTCCGGGGCATCACATTCCTTTGTGTCTCAACAATTTGCTCAGCGACATGAGCTACCTCTAGAGTTATTGCCCACACCATTAGAGATTATCACTCCCCGTTCTAGGTGGCAAACCAAGATGGTAAGTCACAACAATCAGATCAAAATTGAAGGGTTGATGTTCTCTGCTTCCCTTATTGCTCTTGGACCTTCCGACATAGACATCATTCTCGGTATGGACTGGTTGACAGCCCATAATGCTTTGATTGACTGTGCTACTAAGACAGTCTAGCTCACACACCCTTCTGGTCAGGTGATCAATTACTCAGCCCGAATAGCTCAAGATGCTGAGAGCCAGATATATGTTCTGATTGCATTGAACGATTCACCTCTTGAAGGCATCGAGAACGTTCCAGTTGTTCGTGATTTTCAAGATGTATTTCCAGAAGAACTTCCAGGAATACCCCCTGCTAGAGCTGTTGAGTTTGTCATCGACTTGAAACCAGGCACAACTCCTATTGCGAAGCATCCTTACAAGATGCCTCCGCACCACCTTCTTGAACTTAAGGAAGAAATCGACACGTCACTTAAGAAAGGTTTCATCCGCCCCAGTTCCTCTGCTTGGGGAGCACCTTCACTCTTCGTTAAGAAGAAGGATGGAACTAACCGATTGGTTCAGGATTATCGGCCCATTAACCAAGCCACCATCCAGAACAAATATCCGCTTCCTCGGATCAATGATTTGTATGATCAACTTGCCGGTTCCTCAGTATTCTCTAAGCTTGATTTGAGATTGGGTTACCATCAGATCCGTGTTCGTGAAGAGGATATTCCCAAGACTGCATTTGTTACTCGTTATGGCTCCTACGAGTACACGGTCATGTCCTTCGGCTTAACCAATGCTCCAGCCACATTCTCCCGTCTGATGAATTACATCTTCATGGATTACCTCGACAAATTTGTCGTGGTATATCTGGATGATATTCTGGTCTATTCAAAGAATAAAGAAGAACATGCTGAACACCTCCGTCTTGTACTGGAAAGGCTTCGAGAACACCAGTTGTATGCCAAATACTCCAAATGTGAATTCTGGTTGTCTGAAGTGACATACCTCGGCCATGTGATTTCCAAAGATGGCATTGCCGTTAACCCAGAACAAGTTCAGGCTATTCTTGATTGGACTCCTCCAAAGAACATCAAGCAAGTGAGAAGTTTTCTCGGCCTTGCAAGCTATTGCCGTCGATTTGTTGAGAATTTTTCTAAGATTGCTAAGCCCCTGACTGATCTGCTTCACAAGGGCGTTAAGTTTGAATGGACAGAAAAATGTCAGGAAAGTTTCCAGACACTCAAAGACAAGCTGACATCTGCCCCAGTACTATCTCCTCCAGATACCCGCAAAGACTTTGTGATCTATTGTGATGCATCCCGTGAAGGATTATGATGTGTCCTAATGCAAGAGCGTAAAGTGATTGCTTATGGCTCTCGTCAGTTGCGCCCACATGAAGAGAATTATCCGGTACATGATCTAGAACTGGTTGCTGTAATCTATGCATTGCAGTTGTGGCGACATTACCTTCTCGGTAATCGTTGCGAGATCTACACGGATCATAAAAGTCTGAAGTACTTGTTTACTCAACCATCTCTAAACCTCCGCCAGCAAAGATGGATGGAGGCCATTGCGGACTATGATTTGGGTATATCCTATACCCCTGGCAAGACTAACGTGATGGCTGATGCCTTAAGCCGCAAGTCCTATTGCGACAACCTCATGGTTAGGCGAGCTCAACCTCGTCTTTTTGAAGAACTACGCAAGCTAAATCTGCGTATTGTTCCACAGGGCTCTCTTAATAACCTTGTGATACAACCAGATCTTGAGAAAGCCGTTAAGAATGTGCAAGCTAAAGATGCTGAAATTGATCTGATGAAGAAAGACCTTCACCTTCTAAAGTACAGGGATTTCTCGCTGTCTGAAGATGGAACCTTGTATTTCAGAAACCGCATTGTGGTACCTCGCTTCGAACTCATGACTGACAAGGTCATGAAGGAGGCACATGATACCCCGCTGTCTATTCATCCGGGTAGCACCAAGATGTATCGTGATCTCCGTCAAAGGTACTGGTGGTCTAGAATGAAGCAGGACATTGCTCGTTATGTTGCTGAATGTGATGTGTGTCGTCGCGTTAAAGCAGAACATCAGAAACCAGCTGGAATTCTGCAACCACTTCCTATTCCTCTATGGAAATGGGATAAGGTTCAGATGGATTTCGTTACAGGACTTCCCAGGTCACAGAAGGGTCACGATGCTATTCTTGTCGTCGTCGACCAACTCTCTAAAGTTGCACACTTTCTGCCTGTCAAAGAGACTATCACTGCTAGTCAGTTAGCAGAGTTGTATATCTCCAGAATTGTTTCACTCCACGGTATTCCGAAGGAGATCAGTTCGGACCGTGGCGGCCTTTTCACTTCCAAATTCTGGGAAAGTTTCCAAACAGCTATGGGAACTCATATTACCTGGAGTTCAACTTATCACCCCCAATCCCAAGGCCAAGTCGAACGAGTCAACCAAATGCTTGAAGACATGCTTCGAGCTTGTGTTATTTCATTCGGCAAGAAGTGGGAAGAATCTCTTCCATATGCCGAGTTCTCTTATAACAACAGCTATCAAGCCAGTTTGCAAATGGCCCCCTTCGAAGTACTCTATGGACGCAAGTGTCGAACCCCTCTGAATTGGTCAGAAACTGGGGAACGACCGCTCGTGGGTCCGGATATTATCCAACACGCCGAAGAACAAGTTCGTATTGTCCGAGAAAATCTCAAGGCGGCTCAGGACCGCCAGAAGAGCAACTATGATCGCAAACAATGGGGTTTGACTTATCAACCTGGTGATCAGGCTTATCTGCGAGTCACCCCGATGAAAGGCACTCACCGTTTTGGAATCAAGGGCAAGCTAGCTCCACGCTACATTGGTCCTTTGCGCATTATTGCTAGACGTGGTCAGGTGGCGTATAAATTGGAATTGCCGCCGCAATTCTCCCATATCCACGACGTCTTCCATGTGTCACAACTTCGTCAATGCTTCAAGGAATCTCCGCACCGAGCAGTGGATCACGAGGTGCTCGAATTGCAAGATGATCTATCTTATAAGGAGCATCCGATCCGCATTCTCGATGAAGCTGAACGTCGGACCCGTCAGAAGGTTACCAAGTTCCTCAAAGTGAGTGGTCAAATCATACTGAAGATGAAGCCACTTGGGAACGCGAGGATAATCTTCGTGCGGAATACCCCGAACTTTTTCCTTCTACCTCTTAATTCTCGGGACGAGAATTCTTATTAGTGGAGGAGATTTGTAACACCCCCAGTGGTTAGCCATAGTAATTCCATTTTGATAATGCCAAGTCAGCATGATTAACAGTGCGTGATCATCATTTGCATCCATAATGCATTTCAACTCCTAACTCAAAATTCAAATTTAGATGAAAGTGAAAAATAAAAGTTGTCCAACATAGAAACTAAATTGTTCATTAAATAGCAAATAAATCAGAGACAATTCTAAAATTGAAACCAACATCATTGGAGTTGGGTAAGTGACTCAAACATCCCCAAACAGTGACTAAAGACAATATTTAATTACCTTTTATTTAATCTAAAATAAATATGAAAAGATATTTACCCCAAACTAGTTTTTGGTGGTAGGATATATTGTGCTGTGATTTGTGGGCCAGCTCTCATATTTTACAAAACTCTAATGGGGGCCACACATTTTGCAGAACAGAAAAGAAATGAATATAGAATAAGAAAAGAAAAAAAAGGGGGAAAGAAACCCCCCCTCCCCCGCACTGGGCCTCGGCCCAGTAGACCATCAGGCCGGCCCAGCCTTCCCCATCCACTAACCCCCCCCCTCCCACGGCGAACCCTAGCCCACTCCCCCACTTTCCCCCCCCCTCCCGATCCACTCTCTCCCTCTCCTCTCGATCGAGATCCAGGGAGAGGAGGCCGCCGCCGCCGCCTCGCCGCACGTCGACGCCGTCGCCGGACCCCGCCACCACCTCGTCGTCCTCCTCATCCTCTTCCCCGACCCGCCTCATCAAGCCTCGCCGCCCGTACCACTGCGACGAGGGTGAGCCTCGTCCTCTCCCCGTCGCCCCTCTCTACGCTCGCACTCTCCCATCGCCGCGCCGCGTCCCGCTGCCGTAGTCACCCCGTCCGCGTCGCGCGCTCCCGTCCATGCCCACGGCAGGCCCGAGCTCCACCGCCATGCCCTGCCTCGCGCTCGCGCGCCCACGCGTGCTCCGCTCGCCGTGCTCCCGATATCGCCACCGCTCGCGCACGCCCACCGCACACCGACCGCGCTCGGCCTGCGCCTCGCCGCGGTCCCACGCACCCGACCGCGCCGAGCTCGCGCCGCGCCCCCCCTCCCGCTCGCTACTGCTGCTGCCGCTGCCCTCCACGGCCGCCGTGCCCCGCCTCCGCCTCAGGCCCGCGCCGCTGCCGCCGCTCGCTGGTCGCGCCCCGCTCGCCCCGAGCCGCTCCTCGCGCCGTGCGGCCTCGGTGGCCGCCATTCCCCCTGGCCGTGTGTGTCTGTGCGTGAGCACGACCACACTGGTGGCCTTGAGCCACTGCCAAGTGGGGCCCGCCCCCAAAACGAAAACGTTTAAAAAAATAATAATAAAAATAAAAGAAAATAAAAATGAATTATTAAAATGAATAATTAGTTAATTAATTAGTGAATTAATCAATTTAATTAATCCTGCTTAATTAGTCTAATTAATTAATTAATCAGTAATTAATTAGCTAAACCCTAATTAAACCTAACAGAGTTTGACAGGTGGGACCCACTGGTCCTGACGTCATGCTGACGTCAGCGAACACTGTTCTGGATAATGTTTAATTTAAATAATTAAATAAATTCCAGAAATTAATAAAAACTTTAGAAAATCATATAAAATAATCCGTAACTCAGATCGAAAAACTTTGTACATGAAAGTCGCTCAGAACGACGAGACGAATTCGAATACGCGGTCCGTTCGTCCGTCACGCGTCCCAAACTATCCGAACATGCAACCGTCCCTCTCCAGTCATCTGTCTGACAAATGTCCGGAATCGGGAAAACATTCCCGGATGGATTCCCCCTTCCTCGGTGATGTGCAACCATACGTTAGGACACACCCGGCACTGCACATTGTCATGTCATACTTTGTGTTGCTCATGTTTTGCTGTGTATTTATACTGTTTCCTCCCCCTCTTCTCTCTCGTTAGACCCCGACCCAGTTCCCGTTACCGACGCAGCTCCGGAGCCTGACGCCACCGTTGACAACCTTGCCCTTGCCGCCGAGCAACCAGGCAAGCCCCCCCTTTGATCATCCCGATATCGCCCATTCTATTTCTCATGCTTGCATTAGAATTGCTGCTGCTGCTTTACCTATTCTGATGCATAGCCTGTTTTTTGTAACCTGCTGTTGATAATTACCTGCATATCCTAAACTGCTTAGTATAGGCTGGGTAGAGACCTATCAGTGACCCCACTTATCCTGACTGTCCCGCTGGATAATCCGAAGACCCGATCAACGGGATTGAAGACCAGGCCCCGACACCGCACCTCACCCCCTTAGTTGTAACGACACTGCAGCGTTACCACCGAGTGCCGAGGGTGATACCTCGTGTAGCACTTCTGATGTTAATTCTGTAGAGTAGCTATTCGGTCGTGGTCATCGAGGGTGATTCCTCTTTCACCGCTTCCGATAACGACGCTGTCGTGCACCACCTCAAGTGTGAACCCATTGAGGGTGAATCCTCCGAGTTCACCTTGACAGACAAATCGAGTAGGAATCCAACGAGGGTGATACCTCGAATTCCCCTGATGTTATGGACACACGGATACTTGGACTTTACACTATTACCTGGATAGGCGGGTCGACCCTGAGGGGTACCCGCGTGTGATGTGAAGACGGGTTGCCTGTATGGTGCCCGAGTGATGAATACGAGGCGCGGCCGGGCATTCTTAACCCTTGCAGCAAGTCCTCGAGACGGGGCGACGGGGTCACATCTTTCGTGAGTCTCTGCTCGTTACCGCAAGCCCCTAGTCCACTAACGATTTGGATATTTGATCCGAGCAGGCCGCTGGCCTGATAGCACTAACCATCACATGGGCATAGTATGGACGTTCTGCATCATAGCATCAGCCGAAAGCTCTGTCAGACGTCTAGTTCAGCCTTGCGGCTGGGACGGACCGGCGCCCCCCTGGTGCCTGGCTTCCCCCTGCACGCAACGACTCGGAGTGCACAGGGCGATGGCCCAAGACCTCTGAGCGCTTAGGATGTAGACCAACGGGGACCTCTCTGCTGAGCTCTAGGTAGGGTTGCGATGTGTCGTTTGGCCGAGGCCGGGCATGACCCAGGAAAGTGTGTCCGGCCGGAGTTAATCGAGCGTGTTGGGTAAGTTGGTGCACCCCTGCAGGGAAGAACACTTCTATCGATAGCCGGTCCTACGGTAGAGGACACTCGGAGTTGTATCCTGATTGATACAATTTAGAACTGGATACTTGGATACTATGGCTCTGGGATTGCTTCTCGCAGGTAGTCGAGAAGGGATCTCCGGACGAGGTTGATGACTGTATGGCTCTGGGATTGCTTTCTCGCAGGGAGTCGAGAAAGGATCTCTGGGTGAGGTTGAGACTTAATGATACTGCTACATTATATTGATCTGTTCTACTCTCTTCTATTTCTGCAAGACCGCTGAAGATGCTAGTCTTCGATAGGACTAGGCTTTTCCCCTCTATTCTGGCTTTTCTGCAGCCTAGTCCACATATACAGCCTTCCTTTGATAATATTGCATATGTAGTGTAGATCCTTGCTTGCTGAGTACTTCTGGGTACTCACGGTTGCTTTGTTTTCCTTTTCTCCCCATATCAGTTTGTCGTGACCAAGATGACGGAGCCCCTGAGACAGCTGTCCCCGCCGATGATCGTTACTACTACCACCTCGAGGGTGTTACTACTACGAGTTGACTGACGACCAGGAGTAGGATCGGAGGGTCCCAGGCAGGAGGCCTACGCCTTTCGATCGTAGTGTTTTATTTTGCCCCGCCTTTCTAAAGGCCTTTCTGTTTCTGTTTCATATCTGTACTCAGATATCTGATGCTTCCGCTGACGCTTGTACGCAAGCTTATGTATTCGAGCCCTCGAGGCCCCTGGCTTGTAATATAAAGCTTGTATGACTTTATTTATGTTTTAGAGTTGTGTTGTGATATCTTCCCGTGAGTCCTTAGGCTTGATCGTGTGCATTTGCGTGTATGATTAGTGCACGATTGAGCCGGGGGCGTCACAAGTGGCATCCCCAATCTTAGTCTCTTTTCACTTCCTTATTCCTTCATCCATCGTGATCTCATCCAAAACTTGAAAACTTCAATCACACAAAACTTAACAAAAACCTTCGTGAGATCCGTTAGTATAAGAAAACAATTCACTAATTTAAGTACTGTTGCAACCCATTCATATTTTGTTATTGAATTATACCTACTGTATTCTAACTTTACCATGGCTTATAGCTCCCGATACAATCCATAGATTCATCAAAATAAGCACACAATGCAACGAAAATAGAATCTATCAAAAACAGAACAGTCTGTAGAAAACTGAATTAAGGTCATACTTATATAACTCCAATTTTTTTGAAACATTAGGAAAACAAGGGAAGTTTGTATATAAATCTTGTGTAAAAAATCAGAATTTTTTGTCGCTGCAGTGATTTTTAACAATTCTTCTACTCGGCGTAAAAGTTTCTGTTTTCCAACAGGATCAAATCAACTATCACCCAAGCCATCCTAAAGGCATTACTTGGCACAAACACTAATTAAAACATAAAAAGAAAAATCATAATAGAGGCATAATTGTGTAATTATTGAAAAACAGAAAAGAAACAAAAATTTAGAGGATAAATATAACAAAAATTTAGAGGATAAATATTGGATTGCCTCCCAACAAGCGCTAAAGTTTTACGCCCCTAGCTAGGCATAATGCATAGATTCAAGTATTGTCATCTTTTGCTTTTGCTCCATAGGTTGCCCTTATGATTGATTCATATGGTGGCTTAATTCTAGTCCTAGGGAAGTGTTCCATACCCTTTCTTAATGGAAACTAAAATTTTATATTCCCTTCTTTCATATCAATCACGACACCTATAGTTCGTAAAAACGGTCTACCAAGTATTATGGGGGCAAGACGGATTGCAATTAATATCAAGAACAATGAAATATTTGGGCACATAATTCCTATTTGCAAGAATAAGAACATAATTTATTCTTCCCGAAGGCTTTTTAATAGTAGAATCCGCCAAGTGCAAATTGAAAGAACATTCTTCCAAATTGGTAAAACCTAGCACATCACATAGAGATTTCAGAATTGTGGAAACACTAGCACTCAAATCACATAAAGCATTTCACTCATAATTTTTGATCTTGACTTTAATGGTAGGTTCCCACTCATCATATAATTTTCTAGGAATTGAAATCGCTAATTCCAACTTTTCTTCTAAAGCTTTCATCATTGCTTCAACAATATGTTTAGTAAAAGCTTTATTTTGTTCATATACATTGGGTGAATTTATAATGGATTGCAACAAAGAAATACACTCAATCAAATAACAACTATCACAATTAAAATCTTTGTAATCCAAAAGAGTGGGCACATCACTAGCTAAAGTTTTTACCTCTTCAAACCCACTTTTATCAATTTTTTCAACAAGATTTTCACCCTCCGAATCATGAGGACGCCTTCTAAATAAAGTCGAATCTTATTCAATCCTCTTATCATCAATTTGAAAATTACTAAACAAGGAATCAATAGAAGAAACACCAATCATTTTAACATCTTCATCGTTACTACGAAAAAAATCGGGCGGAAACACTTTTTCTAAAAATTATCTTTTAGCTCTTAGCATAGCTGTTCTCTTCTTACTTTCATCCATGGAAACATATACAGCCTTAATTGATTCATCAACCTTGGGTGGAAAAAATTTAATCTTGAGATTTTCTACATTATGTGTAATTCTATCAATGCTTCTAGACATATCATCAATCTTATTCAATTTTTCTTCTATCATAGTGTTGAAAACTTTTTGAGCATTGATAAATTATTTAATATTACTCTCAAGATCAGAGGGCATCCTATTATTATTATAATAAGAATTAATGTAGGAATTGCCATAATTATTAGAGGAATTTCCAGGAAAAGGCCTAGGATTAAAATTACCTCTATAAGCATTGTTATTAAAATTGTTTCGCGAGACAAAATTCACATCTACGGGATCATTATTTTGCTCAATCAAAGTAGACAAAGGAACATCATTAATATCAATAGGAGCATTTTTACTAGCAACCAATTTCATAAGTGCATCAACTTTTTCACTCAAAGTACTAATTTCTTCAACAGAATTAACCTTTTTACTAGTAGGTGCTCTTTCGGTATGCCATTGTGAATAATTAGCCATAATATTATCAAGCAATTTAGTAGCTGCACCCAAAGTAATCTCCATAAAAGTACCACCCGCGGCGGAATCTAAAAGATTTTTAGAGACAAAATTCCATTCCGCATAATTTTTTTTGTATAATCATCCAAAGATTTAAACCATGAGTAGGATAATTTCTTAGCATTAATTTCATTCTTTCCCAAGATTGCGCAACATGTTCATGCTCAACTTGCTTGAAATTCATGATTTGATTTCTAAGGGAAATAATTTTCGCGGGAGGGAAATACTTAGTAATAAAAGCATCTTTGCACTTATCCCAAGAATCAATACTATTACGAGACAAAGATGAAAACCAAATTTTTGCATGATCCCGCAAAGAGAAAGGAAATAATTTTAATTTCACAATATAATTGTCCACATACTTTTTCTTTTGCATATCACACAATTCTACGAAAGTGTTTAGATGGGACGCGACATCCTCATTAGGATTACCGGAAAATTTCTCTTTCATAACAAGATTCAACAAAGCAGCATTAATATCATAAGACTCCGCACTAGAGGTGGGAGGAGCAATAGGAGTACTAATAAAATCATTATTATTAGTATTGGAAAAATCACACGATTTGATATTTTATTGAGACATAGTGACCACACAAACAAGATCGCAATCAAACAAGAAAAAGGCAAACGAAAAATATTTTTGGATTTTTGCAAAAATGTTTAAGAAGTGGGGGAGATGAAAATGAGAGGCAGATGACAAATTAAGTAATTGCAAGGAGATGAGATTTGTGATTGGGTACTTGATAGATGTTGATGACGTCTCCCCGGCAACGGCGCCAGAAATTCTTCCTAATTGCTTGAATCTGCGTTGGTATTTCCTGAAGAGGAGAGGATGATGCAACACATCAAAGGTAAGTATTTTGCTCAGTTATGAAACCAAGGTTATCAATCCAGTAGGAGAACCAGCAACACTATGTAAACAGCACCTGCACACAAACAACATAAACTTGCAACCCAACGCGTAAGAGGGGTTGTCAATCCCTCCTCGGTATTGAGATATATTAAATTGTATGAGATTTGATAAATAGATCTAACTAAAACACAAAATAAAATAAATAAATAAAAATCGCAGCAAGTTATTTTTGGTTTAATATGATAGGAAAATAGACTAAGGGGCCGTAGTTTTCACTAGAGGCTTCTCTCGAGAAAATAGCATACGGTGGGTAAACAAATTACTGTTGGGCAATTGATAGAAAAGAGAATAATCATGACGATATCCAAGGCAATGATCATGTATATAGGCATCTCGTTCAAGATTAGTAGACTAAAACGATTCTGCATCTACTACTATTACTCCACACATCGACCGCTATCCAGCATGCATCTAGTGTATTAAGTTCATGGAAAAACGAAGTAATGCAATAAGAATGAAGACATGATGTAGACAAGATCTATTAATGTAGGAATAGACCCCATCTTTTTATCCTTAATAGCAATGATACATGCATGTCATGTGTCTTTCTGTCGCTGAGATTGAGCACCGCAAGATCGAACCCATCACAAAGCACCTCTTGTTGGGAAACGTTGCATGCAAAACAAAAAAAATTCTACTCACACACAAGATCTATCCATGGAGATGCATAGCAACGAGAGGGGAGAGTGTGTCTACGTACTCTCGTAGACCGTAAGTGGAAGCATTTAGTAACGCGGTTCATGTAGTCGAACATCTTCGCGATCCAACTGATCGAGTACCGAACGTACGACACCTCCGCATTCATCACACATTCAGTTCGGTGACGTCCTCGCCTTCTTGATCCAGCAAGACGGCGAAGTAGTGGATGAGTTTCGGCAGCACGATGACGTGGTGACGGTGATGGTGAAGCTATCTCCACAGGGCTTCGCCTAAGCACTACGGAAATATGACCGAGGGACGAAACTGTGGAGGGGGGCGCCGCATATGGCTAAGAGATTTTCGTGGCCTTGTGTGGCGCCCACTCCCACATATATAGGTAGGGGGAGGGAGGAGGCAGCCAGGAGGCGCCCCAAGTGGGGCCGAAACCCAATTGGGCTCCTGCCCCTAGCCGCGCCCCCTTGCCTTTTTAGGTGAGCGGGGAGAGGTAGGGAAGGGTGGCGCCCCCCCTTGCCTTTCTCCCATGAGAAGGGGAAGGCAGGAGGGGCTAGCCCTCCCCCTTTTCCTTCCCTAGGGCCGACGGCCAGGGAGAGGGGCGCGCCAGCCCCCTTGTGGGCTGGTGTGTCTCTCCCCTTGGCCCATTAGGCCCATATACCTCCCGGGGGTGTCCGAAACCCCTTCCGGTGATCCGATGACTACCCGGTGCACTCCGAAACTCTTCCGGTGTCCGAATATCATCGTCCTATATATCAATCTTTACCTCCGGACCATTCCGGAGCTCCTTGTCATGTCCGTGATCTCATCTGGGACTCCGAACAACATTCAGTCACCAAATCATATAACTCATATAACATTATATCGTCAACGAACGTTAAGCGTGCGGACCCTACGGGTTTGAGAACTATGTAGACATGACCGAGACACCTCTCCGATCAATAACCAATGGCGGAACCTGGATGCCCATATTGGCTCCTACATATTCCATGAAGATCTTTATCGGTCGAACCTTTTGACAACATACGTAATTCCCTTTGTCCATCGGTATGTTACTTGCCCGAGATTCGATCGTCAGTATCTTCATACCTAGTTCAATCTCATTACTGGCATGTCTCTTTACTCGTTCCGTAATACATCATCTCATAACTAACTCCTTAGTCATTTGCTTGCAAGGCTTATTATGATGTGTATTACGGAGAGGGCCCAGAGATACCTCTCCGATACTCGGAGTGACAAATCCCAATCTCGATCCACGTCAACTCAACAAACACCTTCGGAGATACCTGTAGAGCATCTTTATGATCACCCAATTACATTGTGATGTTTGATAGCACACAAGGTATTCCTCCGGTATCCGGGAGTTGCATGACCTCATGGTGGAAGGAACATGTATTTGACATTTAAGAAAGCAGTAGTAATTAGCTGAACGATCATATGCTAAGCTAACGGATGGGTCTTGTCCATCACATCATTCTCCTAATGATGTGATCCCGTTATCAAATGACAACACATGTCTATGGTTAGGAAACCTTAACCATATTTGATCAACAAGCTAGTCTAGTAGAGGCTTACTAGGGACACGGTATTCGTTTATGTATTCACACATGTATTTAAGTTTCTGATCAATGCAATTCTAGCATGAATAACAAACCTTTATCATGAATAAGGAAATATAAAATAACAACTTTATTATTGCCTCTAGGGCATATTTCCTTTAGTCTCCCACTTGCACTAGAGTCAATAATCTAGGTTACATTGTAATGAATCTAGCACCCATGGAGTCTTGGAGCTGATTATGTTTTGCTCGTGGAAGAGGCTTAGCCAACAGGTCTGCTATATTTAGATCCATACGTATTTTGTAAATCTCTATGTCTCCATCCTTGACCTTTTCACGAATGGAGTTAAAGCGTCACTTGATGTGTTTGGTTCTCTTGTGAAACCTGGATTACTTCGCCAAGCCAATTGCTCTAGTGTTGTCACAAAAGATTTTCATTGGACCCGATGCACTAGGTATTACACCCAGATCGGATATGAACTCCTTCATCCAGACTCTTTCATGTGCTGCTTCCGAAGCAGCTATGTACTCCACTTCACATGTAGATCCCGCCACGACACTCTGCTTGGAACTGCACCAACTGACAGCTCCATCATTCAATATAAATATGTATCCGGTTTGTGACTTAGCGTCATCCGGATCAGTGTCGAAGCTAGCATCGATGTAACAATTCACGATGAGCTCTTTGTCACCTACATAAACGAGAAACATATCCTTGGTCCTTTTCAGGTACTTCAGGATGTTCTTGACCGCTGTCCAGTGGTCCACTCCTGGATTACTTTGGTACCTCCCTGCCAAACTTATGGCAAGGCACACATCAGGTCTGGTACACAACATAGCATACATGATAGAACCTATGGCTGAGGCAAAGGGAACGACTTTCATTTTCTCTCTATCTTCTGCAATGGTTGTGCTTTGAGTCTGACTCAATTTCGCACCTTGTAACACAGGCAAGAACCCTTTCTTTGACTGATCCATTTTGAACTTCTTCAAAACTTTGTCAAGGTATGTGCTTTGTGAAAGTCCTATTAAGCGTCTCCCTCTATCCCTATAGATCTTGAAGCCCAATATATAAGCAGCTTCACCGAGGTCTTTCATTGAAAAATTCTTATTCAAGTATCCTATTATGCTATCTAGAAATTCTATATCATTTCCAATCAATAATATGTCATCCACATATAATATCAGAAATGCTACAGAGGTTCCACTCACTTTCTTGTAAATACAGGCTTCACCGTAAGTCTATATAAAACCATATGCTTTGATCACCTCATCAAAGCGTATATTCCAACTCCGAGATGCTTGCACTAGTCCATAGATGGATCGTTGGAGCTTGCACGCTTTGTTAGCACCTTTATGATCGGAAAAACCTTCTGGTTGCATCATATACAACTCTTCTTTAAGAAATCCATTAAGGAATGTAGTTTTGACGTCCATTACCTAGATTTCATAATCATAAAATGCATCAATTGCTAACATGATTCGGACAGACTTAAGCATCGCTACGGGTGAGAAAGTCTCATCATAGTCAACTCCTTGAACTTGTTGAAAACCTTTCGCGACAAGTCAAGCTTTGTAGACAGTAACATTACCATCAGCGTCAGTCTTCTTCTTGAAGATCCATTTATTTTCTATGGCTTGCCGATCATCGTGCAAGTCCACCAAAGTCCATACTTTGTTCTCATACATGGATCCTATCTCAGATTTCATGGCCTCAAGCCATTTATCAGAATCTGGGCTCATCATAGCTTCTTCATAGTTCGTAGGTTCGCCATGGTCTAATAACATAACCTCCAGGAAAAGATTAACGTACCACTCTGGTGCGGATCGTACTCTGGTTGACCTACGAGGTTCAGTAGTAACTTGATCTGAAGTTTCATGAGCATTATCATTTGCTTCCTCTCTAGTTGGTGTAGGCATCACGAGAACGGTTTTCTATGATGTGCTACTTTCCAATTCGAGAGAAGGTACAATTACCTCATCAAGTTCTACTTTCCTCCCACTCACTTCTTTCGAGAGAAACTCCTTCTTTAGAAAGGATCCATTCTTAGCAACAAAGATCTTGCCTTCGGATCTATGGTCGAAGGTGTACCCAATAGTTTCTTTAGGGTATCCTATGAAGACGCACTTCTTCGATTTAGGTTCGTGCTTATCAGGCTGAAGCCTTTTGACATAAGCGTCGCATCCCCAAACTTTAAGAAATGACAGCTTAGGTTTCTTGCCAAACCACAGTTCATACGGTGTCGTCTCAATGGATTTAGACGGTGCCCTATTTAACGTGAATGCGGCTGTCTCTAATGCATAACCCCAAAAAGATAGTGGTAAATCGGTAAGAGACATCATAGATCGCACCATATCTAATAAAGTACGGTTACGACGTTCGGACACACCATTACGCTGTGGTGTTCCAGGTGGCGTGAGTTGTGAAACAATTCCACATTGTTTTAAAATGAAGGCCAAACTCGTAACTCAAATATTCGCCTCCGCGATCAGATCATAGAAGCTTTATTTTCTTGTTACGATGATTCTCCACTTCACTCTGAAATTCTTTGAACTTTCCAAATGTTTCATGTGACGCCCCCGGCTCAATCGTGCACTAATCATACACGCAAATGCACATGATCAAGCCTAAGGACTCACGGGAAGATATCACAACACAACTCTAAAACATAAATAAAGTCATACAAGCATTATATTACAAGCCAGGGGCCTTGAGGGCTCGAATACATAAGCTTGCGAACAAGCGTCAGCGGAAGCATCAGATATCTGAGTACAGATATTAAAAGAGAAACAGAAAGGCCTTTAGAAAGGTGGGGCAAAATAAAACACTACGATCAAAAGGCGTAGGCCTCCTGCCTGGGACCCTCCGATCCTACTCCTGGTCGTCAGTCAACTCGTAGTAGTATCCATCCTCTGGACAGTAGTAGTAGTCGATCGACGGGGCATCTGTCTCAGGGGCTCCATAATCTGGTCACGAAAAACTGACATGGGGGAAAAAGAAAGCAAAGCAACCGTGAGTACTCAGAAGTACTCAGCAAGCAAGGATCTACACTACATATGCAACATTTTCAAAGGGAGGCTGTATATGTGGACTGGGCTGCAGAAATGCTAGAATAGAGAGAAGACCTAGTCCTTTCGAAGACTAGCATCTTCAGCGGTCTTGCAGTAGTAGAAGAGAGTAGAACAGTTCAATATAATGTAGCAGTATCATTAAGTCTCATCCTCACCCAGAGATCCTTTCTTGACTCCCTGCGAGAAAGCAATCCCAGAGCCATACAGTCATCAACCTCGTCCTGAGATCCCTTCTCGACTCCCTGCGAGAAGCAATCCCAGAGCCATAGTATCCAAGTATCCAGTTCTAAATTGTATCAATCAGGATAAAACTCCGAGTGTCCTTTACCGTAGGACAGGCTATCGATAGAAGTTTTCTTCCCTGCAGGGGTGCACCAACTTACCCAACACACTCGATTAACTCCGGCCGGACACACTTTCCTGGGTCATGCCCGGCCTCGGTCAAACGACACACCGCAGCCCTACCTACAGCTCAGCAGAGAGGTCCCCGCCGGTCTACATCCTAAGCGCTCAGGGGTCTTGGGCCATCGCCCTGTGCACTCCGGGTCGTTGCGAGCAGGGTGAAGCCAGGCACCCGGAGGGCGCCGGTCTGTCCCGGCCGCAAGGCTGAACTAGACATCTGACAGAGCTTTCGGCTGATGCTACGATGCAGAACGCCCATACTATGCCCACGTGATGGTTAGTGCTATCAGGCCAGAGGCCTGCTCGGATCAAATATCCAAATCGTTAGTACCTTGGGCTTGCGGTAACGAGCAGAGACTCACGAAAGATGTGACCCCGTCGCCCCGTCTCGAGGACTTGCTGCAAGGGTTAAGAATGCCTGGCCGCACCTCGTATTCATCACTCGGGCACCATACAGGCACCCGTCTTCACAACACTCGCCTCTCAGGCGCACGCGGGTACCCCTCAGGGTCGACCCGCCTATCCAAGTAACAGTGTAAAGTCCAAGTATCCGTGTGTCCATAACATCAGGGGAATCCGAGGTATCACCCTTGTTGGATTCCTACTTGATGTATCCGTCAAGGTGAACTCGGAGGAATCACCCTCGCTGGGTTCACTCTTGAGGTGTTGTACGACAGTGTCGTTACCGGAAGTGGTGAAGGAGGAATCACCCTCGATGACCACGACCGAATAGCTACTCTACAGAGTTAACATCAGAAGTGCTACAAGAGGTTTCACCCTCGGCACTCGATAGTAACGCTGCAGTGTCGTTACAACTAAGGGGGGTGATGTGCAGTGTCGGGGCCTGGTCTTCAATCCCGTTGATCGGGTCTTCTGATAATCCAGCGGGGCAGTCGGGATAAGTGGGGTCACTGATAGGTCTCTACCCAGCCTATACTAAGAAGTTTAGGATATGCAGGTAATTATCAACAGCAGGTTACGATAAACAGGCTATGCATCAGAATAGGTAAAGCAGCAGCAGCAGCAATTCTAATGCAAGCATGAGAATTAGAATGGGCGATATCAGGATGATCAAAGGGGGGGGCTTGCCTGGTTGCTCGGCGGCAAGGGCAAGGTTGTCAATGGTGTCTTCGGGCTCCGGAGCTGTGTCGGCCTCGGGGACGTCGTCGGTGTCGGGGGCTACCGAGAGAGAAGAGGGGGAGGAAACAGTAAATACTAAGCAAACAAGTGCATGACATGTCAATAAGCAGAGCTAGCGGTGTTCTATCGTAGGGCTAGGTAATACCGGCGAAAGAGAAAAACATCCGGGAAAGTATTCCCGGTGTCCGGCTTTTCGGACAGACGAAAAGAGGGGAACGGTTGCATGTTCGGATAGTTAGGGATGTGTGGCGGACGAACGGACCGCGTATTTGGATTTGTCTCATCGTTCTGAGCAACTTTCATGTACAAAGTTTTTTGATCTGAGCTACGGATTATTTAATATGATTTTCTAAAGTTTTTATTAATTTCTGGAATTTATTTAATTAATTAAAACAACATTATCCGAAACAGTAGTTGATGACGTCAGCATGACATCATGCTGATGTCAGCAGTCAACAGTGTAGTTGACTTAGTCAAACTACTCGTGGGTCCCACATGTCAGTGTCACAGGGCTAATCTGAGTTAGTTTAAATTTAATCTAAACTAAACAGTGGGGGTGGCCCACATGTCAGTGAGACATATTAATCAAAATTAATTAAACTAATCTATTTAGTTAGTGCTAATTAAACAGGACCGTTGACCAGGTCAACGGTCAACGGAGGCCCCACGGGCCCACACATCAGCGGCCCAGGGGGGCCCGGGGAGGTCCACGTGGCGGCCACGTCGGCTAGACCCATCGGAACCACCCCGGCGCACGCCAGAGACGGCGGCAGAGCACCGGCGAGCGGCGGGATCGAGTTGTGGTGCGCCGTTTGGCGTGCGGCCGGGCGCGTTCGAACCGCACGTGTGCCGTGCGTCGAACGGTGGTGGTGGCGGGGGCAATGGTGGCCGGAAAAATGGCCGGCGATGAGCCGAGCGGAGCGCGGCTCCGGTGAGCTGTCGGGGCGGTGCTATGGAGCGAATTAGCGCGTGGTTTTTACGCCATTCGAACGAGCGAACAGCGGCGGTTCGAACGGAGCAAATGCCAGGCCAAAACATCGAGTGAGGCGACCGGACGACGAGGCGCGACGAAGGACCGAATACGGCTACACGGTGGTGCAGTCAACGGTGGTCGAGCGAGCGCATAGAGAGGCAGGGGAGGAAGGAGGGGCCTCACAGCGAGCTGTAGCCGTTCGAGTGAGCTCGGGGGAAAGACGGGGCAGTCGTAGGCGGAGGAGATCGTCGGTTGCGATCCGACGAAGGGGACGGAAAAGGGACGGCAAGGGAGGGCCTCCCGGCGTCGATTGGCAGTGCAGGTTGTAGCAGCCGAGCACGACGGAGCCGCCGGACGACAAGGTGACGTGAACGGAGGGCGGTGGCCACGCCGGCTACGGCACCATGGCCATGGCCGCGTCGGCCAGCGAAGATGAAGGGGGCGGCGGCGGATCTGGGGTGGCGGAGTGATGTCTAGGGTTTGGGGGAAGGTCGAGAGGGGGCCGTGGTGGCCGGCTATATACTCGCCGGCGAGCGGGCGTGACGGGAACGGCGGTTCACCGACCTGTAGCGACCGTCGGGGTCGCTACAGGGGAAGGGGACGAGCGAGAGGGAGCAAATGGGCTGGGCCGGCGTTGTATAGTGAGCGTCGCCCACTTCTCTCTCTCCTTTTCCCAATTCTGTTTTCAGAATTAAAACCAGAGAGAGGAAGGGGTTTAAATGAGCCACCAAAACACCTCAGAAAAATATGAAACTTGGTCCAATAATTCCTCAGCAATATTTGGCAGTGGCACAAAAAGTTTGGTGGCCAAAAGAATTAATGTGCATTTTCCACAAATTATTTAGCATTGTAAAATGCTGAATTTGCATTGTTTAATTGCCACAGATCATCATTTCCTATTAGTGATGTTATTTTACTCAACTTTCCAAAGTTTTTTGGAATTTTAGCAATATGATGAACATTTTTGCAGCAACAATTTAGCAACTTCAAAATCCACTTTAAATTTGATTTGAATTCATTTGATGGAATTTGAAATGAGATATGATGCTAAATAATGATTAAGCAATGTTTAACATGATGACATGGCATAATCAAAATGGGATTACTGTGGCTAACCACTGGGGGTGTTACATTTCAGACTTGTGTTTCATCAAGTAGATATACCCATACCTACTCAAATCATATGTGAAGGTCAAAAAATAACGATACGCGTCGCGTGCTTCAACACTCATCGGACCGCATACATCGGTATGTATTATTTCCAATAAGTCATTAGCTCGCTCCATTGTTCCAGAGAACGGAGTTTTAGTCATCTTGCCCATGAGGCATGGTTCGCAAGTATCAAATGATTCATAATCAAGTGATTCCAAAAGTCCATCCGTATGGAGTTTCTTCATGCGCTTTACACCAATATGACCTAAACGGCAGTGCCACAAGTATGTTGCACTATCATTATCAACTTTGCATCTTTTGGCATCAATATTATGAATATGTGTATCACTACGATCGAGATTCAACAAGAATAGACCATTCATCAAGGGTGCATGACCATAAAATATATTACTCATATAAATAGAACAACCATTATTCTCCGATTTAAATGAATAACCGTCTCGCAATAAACAAGATCTAGATATAATGTTCATGCTCAACGCGGGCACCAAATAACAATTACTGGGGGTCTAAAACTAATCCCGAAGGTAGATGTAGAGGTAGCGTGCCGACAACGATCACATCAATCTTGGAACCATTCCCGACGCGCATCGGCACCTCGTCCTTAGCCAATCTTCATTTATTCCGCAGCTCCTATTTCGAGTTACAAATATGAGCAACCGAACCAGTATCAAATACCCAAGCGCTACTACAAGCATTAGTAAGGTACACATCAATAACATGTATATCAAATATACCTTTTTTCCCTTTGCCATCCTTCTTATCCGCCAAGTATTTGGGGCAGTTCTGCTTCCAGTGACCATTCCCTTTGCAGTAGAAGCACTTAGTTTCAGGCTTGGGTCCAGTTTGGGCTTCTTCCCGGGAGTGGTAACTTGCTTGCCATTCTTCTTGAAGTTCCCTTTCTTTCCCTTGCCCTTTTTCTTGAAACTAGTGGTCTTGTTAACCATCAACACTTGATGCTCCTTCTTGATTTCTACCTCGGCGGCCTTAAGCATTGTGAAGAGCTCAGGTATCGTTTTATTCATCCCTTGCATATTATAGTTCATCATGAAGCCTTTGTAGCTTGGTGGCAGTGATTGAAGAACTCTGTCAATAACACTATCAACTGGAAGATCAACTCCCAGCTGAGTCAAGTGGTTATGATACCCAGACATTTTGAGTATGTGTTCACTGACAGAACTGTTCTCCTCCATCTTGCAGCTATAGAACTTGTTGGAGAATTCATATCTCTCAACCCGGGCATTTGCTTGAAATAATAACTTCAACTCTTGGAACATCTCATATGCTCCATGACGTTCAAAACGTCTTTGAAGTCCCGGTTCTAGGCCGTAAAGCATGGCACACCGAACTATCGAGTAGTCATCAGATCTAGCCTGCCAGACGTTCATAACATCTACAGTAGCTCCTGCAGCAGGTCTGTCACCTAGCGTTGCATCGAGGACATAATTCTTCAGTGCAACAATGAGGATAATCCTCAAGTTACGGACCCAGTCCGTGTAGTTGCTACCATCATCTTTCAACTTAGCTTTCTCTAGAAACGCATCAAAATTCAGGGGAACGGTAGCTCGGGCCATTGATCTACAACATAGATATGCAAAACTATTAAGACTAAGTTCATGATAAATTAAGTTCAATTAATCAAATTACTAATGAACTCCCACTTAAATAAACATCCCTCAAGTTATCTAAGTGATACATGATCCAAATCAACTAACCCATGTCCGATCATCACGTGAGATGGGGTAGTCATCAATGGTGAACATCTCTATGTTGATCATATCTACTATATGACTGACGTTCGACCTTTCGGTCTCCAGTGTTCCGAGACCATGTCTGTACATGCCAGGCTCGTAAAATTTAACCCAAGTATTCTGCATGTGCAAAACTGTCTTACACCCGTTGTATGTGAACGTAGAGTCTATCACACCCGATCATCACGAGGTGCTTCGAAACAACGAACTTTGGCAACGGTGAATACTCGGGGAGAACACTTTTATCTTGAAATTTAGTGAAGGGATCATCTTATAATGCTACCGCCATTCTAAGCAATATTAAGATGCATAAAGGATAAACATCACATGCAATCAAAATATGTGACATGATATGGCCATCATCATCTTGTGCTTTTGATCTCCATCTCCAAAGCATCGTCATGATCTCCATCGTCACCGGCTCGACACTTTGATCTCCATCGTTGCGTCGGGGTCGTCTCGCCAACTATTGCTTCTACAACTATTGCTAACACATAGCGATAAAGTAAAGCAATTACATGGCATTTGCATTTCATACAATAATTAAGAGACAACCCTAGGGCTCCTGCCGGTTGTCGATATTACAAAACATGATCATCTCATACATCAACATATATCACATCATATCTTGACCATATCACATCACAACATGCCCCGCAAAAACAAGTTAGACGTCCTCTACTTTGTTGTTGCGAGTTTTACGTGGCTGCTATGGGCTTCTATCAAGAACTGTTCTTAACTACGCAAAAACCACAACGGTGATTATCAAGTTTGCTGTTTTAACCTTCTTCAAGGACCGGTCGTAGTCAAATTCGATTCAACTAAAGTAGGAGAAACAGACACCCGCCAGCCACCTTTATGCAAAACAAGTTGCATGTCAGTCGGTGGAACCGGTCTCATGTGCGTAGACATGTAAGGTTGGTCCAAGCCGCTTCATCCCACAATACCGCCGAATCAAAATAAGATGTTGGTGGTAAGCAGTATGACTATCACCGCCCACAACTCTTTGTGTTCTACTCATGCATATCATCTACACATAGACCTGGCTCGGATGCCATGATGCTTGCTTGAACTACGTCGGTATTTCCCCAAAGAGGAAGGGATGATGCAGCACAACAACGGTAGGTATTTCCCTCAGTGATGAGACCAAGGTTATCGAACCAGTAGGAGAACCACGCAACACCACGTAAATAGCTCCTGCACACAAAGAACAAATACTTGCAACCCGACGTAAGAGAGGGGTTGTCAATCCCTCACGGGTAAAAAGATAGATAAGATTGTAGTAGATTGAAAGATGCAAATAAAAGCAAATAAAATTCAGCGAGGTATTTTTGGGTTTTTGGATTAATAGGTCTAAAAATAAAAGTTGCAAATAAATAAAAGAGCGAATAGCAAAATAGATCTTGAAGGCAAATATATTAAAGAAGAGACCCGGGGGCCGTAGTTTTCACTAGTGGCTTCTCTCGAAGAAAATAGCAAACGGTGGGTAAACAAATTACTGTTGGGCAATTGATAGAACTTCAAATACTCATGATGATATCCAGGTAATGATCATTATATAGGCATCACGTCCAAGATTAGTAGACCGACTCCTGCCTGCATCTACTACTATTACTGCACACGTCGACCGCTATCCAGCATGCATCTAGTGTATTAAGTTCATGAAAAAATGGAGTAATGCAATAAGAACGATGACATATGTAGACAAGATCTATTTATGTAGAAATAGACTCCATCTTGTTATCCTTAATAGCAACGATACATACGTGTCATTTCCCCTTCTGTCACTAGGATCAAGCACCGTAAGATCAAACCCATCACAAAGCACCTCTTCCCATTGCAAGATAAATAGATCAAGTTGGCCAAACAAAACCCAAATATCGGAGAAGAAATACGAGGCTATAAGCAATCATGCATATAAGAGATCAAAGAAGACTCAAATAACTTTCAAGGATAAAAACATAGATCTGATCATAAACTCAAAGTTCATTGGATCCCAACAAACACACCGCAAAAAGAGTTACATCAAATAGATCTCCAAGAGATCATTGTATTGAGAATCAAACGAGAGAGAGAAAGCCATCTAGCTACTAACTACAGACCCGAAGGTCTACAATGAACTACTCACGCATCATCGGAGAGGCACCAATGAGGATGATGAACCCCTCCGTGATGGTGTCTAGATTGGATCTGTGGTTTCTGGAACTTGCGGCAGCTAGAATTGATTTTCGTCGACTCTCCTAGGGTTTCTGGAATATTGGGGTATTTATAGAGCAAAGAGGCGGTGCGGGAGGTCTCCGAGATGGGCACAACCCACCAGGGCGCGCCTGGGGCCCCAGGCGCTCCCCGGTGTCTTGTGCTCATGTCGGGCCCCCTCTTCGGTACTTCTTTGGCCCACTGGATGTCTTCTGGTCCAAAAAAAATTGCCAAAAAGTTTCACTGCGTTTGGACTCCGTTTGGTATTGATTTCCTGCGATGTAAAAAACATGCAGAAAACAACAACTGGCACTGGGCACTATGTCAATAGGTTAGTACCAAAAAATGATATAAAATGATTATAAAATGATTGTAAAACATCCAAGAATGATAATATATAACAGCATGGAACAATCAAAATTTACAGATACGTTGGAGACGTATCAGCATCCGCAAGCTTAATTCCTGCTCATCCTCGAGGAGGTAAATGATAAAAACAGAATTTTTGATGTGGAATGCTGCCTAACATGTTCATCACATATTCTTTTCTTTGTAGCATGGACATTTGGACTTTTATATGGTTCAAAGCAATAGTCTAGTTTTGACATGAGGACTTTAATACTTAAGCATATCAACAAGCAACCATGTCTTTCAAAATATCAACACTAAAGCAAGTTATCCCTAGCCCATTATGCTCAATCATTGATCCATTCATGAAACACGCTCGAATATTAGCTACACCCAATGCTCAAGTACGATCATAGTGCCCCTTAGTTGGTGCTTTATAAGAGAAGATGGAGACTCAAGTAAAAATAAAAATTGCATAAAGTAAAAGAAAGCCCCTTCGCGGAGGGAAGTAGAGATTTGTAGAGGTGCCAGAGCTCAAAGCTTAAATTGAGAGATAAAAACATTTTGAGAGGCATACTTTTCTCACCAACGAAAACGACTTAGAGTTCCCAACACTTTCCATTCTAGATATATCATAGGCGGTTCCCAAACAGAAATTAAAGTTTATTCCTTTTTCCACCATTTCTTTCACTTTCCATAGCTAGCCGTATACACGGGTGCCCTCCATACCAACACTTTCCAAGGAATTTATTATTTGACAACATAAAGTAAATTCATTTTTCATTTCGGGACTGGGCATCCCTAATACCTTTGGCGTACTCTCGTGCAATGACAAGTGGATAAACACTCATCGTGAGAATAACACATCTAGCATGGAAAATAACGGCCACCCCTCACCGCCTCGCGAGCGGTACGAGCACACAAAAGAGAAATTTATTTGAAAATTAGAGATGGCACATACAAATTTTCTTAGAACGGCATGGAAATACCGCATATAGGTAGGTATAGTGGACTCATATGGCAAAACTGGTTTAAAGGGTTTTGGATGCACAAGTAGTGATCATACTTAGTGCAAATGAAGGCTAGCAAAAAGATTGAGAAGCGACCAACCAAGAAACGAAAAATCTTCTAAGCAAGCATTAAGCATAATTAATACTGAATAATGCACCACAAGTAGGATATAATTTCATTGCATAACTATTGACTTTCGTGCTTGCATAGGGAATCACAAACCTTAACACCAATATTCTTACTAAAGCATAATTACTCATCAACATGACTCACATATCACTATCATCATATCTGAAAACTATTACTAAGAATCAAGTTTATTTTGTCCAATGATCTTCATGAAAGTTTTTATTATATCTTCCTTGGATATCTATCACTTTGGGACTAGTTTCATATGTTGCTTTTAATAAGCTCAAACAAATATAAGTGAAGAACATGAGCATAATATTTCTTTCTCTCAAATTAATCTAAGTGAAGCAAGAGAGAATTTCTTTAAAATTTTACTAACTCCCAAATAAATCTAAGTGAAGCATGAGAGCATTTCTTCAAAAATAACAAAGCACACCGTGCTCAAAAAGATATAAGTGAAGCACTAGAGCAATTCCATAGCTCATAAAAATTTAAGTGAAGCATAGGAGCAATCATAGCATAATTTTTGGCTCTCCCAAAAAGGTGTGTCCAGCAAGGATTCAAGACTTAAAATAAAAAGCAAAACAAGCAAAGACTCATATCATACAAGACGCTCCAAGCAAAACTCATAATATGTGATGAATAAAAATATGGCTCCAAGTAAAATACCAATGGTCGTTAGAAGAAAGAGGGGATGCCACTCAGGCGCATCCCCAAGCTTAGTTGCTTGATACTTCTTGAATATTATCTTGGGGTGCCTCGGGCATCCCCAAACTTAGCCTTTTGCTAATCCTTATTTCTTCATCCATCGTAATATCACCCAAAACTTGAAAACTTCAATCACACAAAACTCAACAAAACCTTCGTGAGATCCATTAGTATAAGAAAACAAATCACTACTATAAGTGCTGTTGAAAACCCATTCATATTTTATTTTTGCATTATATCTACTGTATTCCAACTTTTCTATGGCAAAACCTCTTCAAAGGAAACCATAGAATCATCAAAACAAGCACACAACACAAAGAAAACAGAATCTGTCAAAAACAGAACTGTCTGTAGCAATCTGAAAACTTCGAATACTTCTGTAACTCCAAAAATTCTAAAAAATTATGAAAACGTGAGAAATTTGTTTATTAATCTGCTGCAAAAATAATAAACTCAAAAGAACTCTTATGTTAAAAACGATAATTATTTTCGTGAGTGCAAAAGTTTCTGTTTTTCAACAAGATCAAATCAACTATCACCCAAATCACCCCAAAGGCTTTGCTTGGCACAAACACTAATTTAAACCACAAAAACACATCTAACCAGAGGCATAATTGGGCAAGAAAACCAAAAAGCAAAAAGATACAAGTTGGGTTGCCTCCCAACGAGCGCTATCGTTTTACGCCCCTAGCTAGGCATAATGTAAAGGATCTAAGTATTGTCATCTTTGGTTCTAGATCCATATGATGCCCTCATGATTGATTCATATGGTGGCCTAATTCTTGTTCTAGGTAAGTGTTACATACCCTTCCTTAGTGGAAATTGAAATTTAATATTGCCTTCTTTCATATCAATCACGGCACCAATAGTACGTAAAAACGGTCTACCAAGAATAATTGGACAAGACGGATTGCAATCAATATCAAGAACGATGAAATCTATGGGCACATAATTTCTATTTGCAAGAATATGCACATCATTAATTCTTCCCATAGGCTTTTTAATAGTAGAATCCGCCAAGTGCAAATTTAAATAGCATTCTTCAATATCGGTAAGACCAAGCACATCACATAAAGATTTCGGAATTGTAGAAACACTAGCACCCAAGTCACATAAAGCAAAACACTCATAATTTTTAATCTTGACTTTGATAGTAGGTTACCATTCATCATGTAATTTTCTAGGAATTGAAACTTCTAATTCCAACTTTTCTTCAAAAGCTTTCATCATAGCATCAACAATATGTTTAGTAAGAGCTTTATTTTGTTCATAAGCATGGGGTGAATTTATCATGGATTGCAGCAAAGAAATACAATCAACCAAAGAGCAACTATCATAATTAATGTCTTTGTAATCCAAAATAGTGGGCACATCACTAGTTAAAGTCTTGACCACTTCAAACCCACTTTTATCAAATTTTTCAACAAGATTTTCACCCTCCAAATTATCGGGACGCCTTCTAGCTAAAGTTGACTCTTCTCCAGTCGCTTTTTTATCAATTTTAATTTTACTAAACAAGGAATTAATAGAAGAAACACCAATCGTTTTAAGATCTTCATTACTTTTATGAAAGCAATCACTAGAAAACACTTTTTCTAAAAATTCTCGTCTAGCTCTAAGCATAGCGGTTCTTTTCTTACTTTCATCCATAGAAACATATAAAGCTTTAATTGATTCCTCAACCTTAGGCACAAAAATTTTCATCTTGAGATTTTCTACATCATGAGAAATTCTATCAATACTTCTAGACATATCATCGAACTTATTCAACTTTTCTTCTATTGTAGCATTGAAAACCTTTTGAGTATTGATAAATTCTTTAATATTATTCTCAAGATCAGTGGTGTTCCTATTATTATTATAAGAAGGATTACCATAGGAATTACCATAATTATTAAAGGAATTACTAGGAAAAGGCCTAGGATTAAAATTACCTCTATAAGCATTGTTATTAAAATTGTTTCGTGAAATAAAGTTCACATCTATGGCATCACTATTTTGCTCAATCAAAGTAGACAAAGGCATATCATTAAAATCAATAGGAGCATTTTTATTAGCAACCAACTTCATAAGAGAATCAACTTTTTCACTCAAAGAATTTATTTCTTCTACCGAATTGACTTTTTTACTAGTAGGAGCTCTTTCGGTATGCCATTGCGAATAATTTGCTATAATATTATCAAGCAATTTGGTGGCTTCACCCAAAGTAATTTCCATAAAAGTACCACCCGCAGCGGAATCTAAAAGATTACGAGAAACAAAATTCAATCCCGCATAAAAATTTTGTATGATCATCCAAAGATTTAACCCATGAGTTGGGCAATTCCTTAGCATCATTTTCATCCTTTCCCAAGATTGTGCTACATGCTCATGCTCAAGTTGCTTGAAATTCATAATCTGGGTTCTATGGGAAATAATTTTTGCGGGCAGAAAATACTTAGTGATAAAAGCATCTTTGCACTTATTCCAAGAATCGATACTATTGCGAGGCAAAGAAGAAAACCAAATTTTTGCGCGATCTTGCAAAGAAAACGGAAATAATTTCAACTTCACAATATCATTGTCCACATCTTTTTTCTTTTGCATATCGCATAAATACATGAATGTGTTAAGATGGGACGTGGCATCCTCATTCGGAGTACCAAAAAATTGATCTTTCATAACAAGATTCAACAAAGCGGTATTAATATCACAAGACTCCACGCTAGTGGCGGGAGGAGCAATCGGAGTGCTAATAAAATCATTGTTGTTGGTATTTGAGAAATCACACAACTTGGTGTTCTCTTGAGTCATTGTGACTACACAACAAGATTGCACTCAAAAACAGATCTGACGAGAAAACGAAGAACGAAAAAGAGGGCGAATAAAACGGCAAATTTTTGTGAAGTGGGGGAGAGGAAAACGAGAGGCAAATGGCAAATAATGTAAATTGCAAGGAGATGAGATTTTTGATTAGGAACCTGGTTGATGTTGATGATGTCTCCCCGGCAACGGCGCTAGAAATTCCTTTTGATGCTTGCTTGAACTACGTCGGTATTTCCCCAAAGAGGAAGGGATGATGCAGCACAGCAACGGTAGGTATTTCCCTCAGTGATGAGACCAAGGTTATCGAACCAGTAGGAGAACCACGCAACACCACGTAAACAGCTCCTGCACACAAAGAACAAATACTTGCAACCCGACGTAAGAGAGGGGTTGTCAATCCCTCACGGGTAAAAAGATAGATAAGATTGTAGTAGATTGAAAGATGCAAATAAAAGCAAATAAAATTCAGCGAGGTATTTTTGGGTTTTTGGATTAATAGGTCTAAAAATAAAAGTTGCAAATAAATAAAAGAGCGAATAGAAAAATAGATCTTGAAGGCAAATATATTAAAGAAGAGACCCGGGGGCCGTAGTTTTCACTAGTGGCTTCTCTCGAAGAAAATAGCAAACGGTGGGTAAACAAATTACTGTTGGGCAATTGATAGAACTTCAAATACTCATGATGATATCCAGGTAATGATCATTATATAGGCATCACGTCCAAGATTAGTAGACCGACTCCTGCCTGCATCTACTACTATTACTGCACACGTCGACCGCTATCCAGCATGCATCTAGTGTATTAAGTTCATGAAAAAATGGAGTAATGCAATAAGAACGATGACATATGTAGACAAGATCTATTTATGTAGAAATAGACTCCATCTTGTTATCCTTAATAGCAACGATACATACGTGTCGTTTCCCCTTCTGTCACTGGGATCAAGCACCGTAAGATCGAACCCATCACAAAGCACCTCTTCCCATTGCAAGATAAATAGATCAAGTTGGCGAAACAAAACCCAAATATCGGAGAAGAAATACGAGGCTATAAGCAATCATGCATATAAGAGATCAAAGAAGACTCAAATAACTTCCAAGGATAAAAACATAGATCTGATCATAAACTCAAAGTTCATTGGATCCCAACAAACACACCGCAAAAAGAGTTACATCAAATAGATCTCCAAGAGATCATTGTATTGAGAATCAAACGAGAGAGAGAAAGCCATCTAGCTACTAACTACAGACCCGAAGGTCTACAATGAACTACTCACGCATCATCGGAGAGGCACCAATGAGGATGATGAACCCCTCCGTGATGGTGTCTAGATTGGATCTGTGGTTTCTGGAACTTGCGGCAGCTGGAATTGATTTTCGTCGACTCTCCTAGGGTTTCTGGAATATTGGGGTATTTATAGAGCAAAGAGGCGGTGCGGGAGGTCTCCGAGATGGGCACAACCCACCAGGGCGCGCCTGGGGCCCCAGGCGCTCCCCGGTGTCTTGTGCTCATGTCGGGCCCCCTCTTCGGTACTTCTTTGGCCCACTGGATGTCTTCTGGTCCAAAAAAAATCGCCAAAAAGTTTCGCTGCGTTTGGACTCCGTTTGGTATTGATTTCCTGCGATGTAAAAAACATGCAGAAAACAACAACTGGCACTGGGCACTATGTCAATAGGTTAGTACCAAAAAATGATATAAAATGATTGTAAAACATCCAAGAATGATAATATAACAGCATGGAACAATAAAAAATTATAGATACGTTGGAGACGTATCATGCCACTGTTGGGAAACGTTGCATGGAAAACAAAAAAATTCTACGCACACACAAGATCTATCCATGGAGATGCATAGCAACGGGAGGGGAGAGTGTGCCTACGTACCCTCGTACACCGTAAGCGGAAGCAATTAGTAATGCGGTTGATCTAGTCGAACTTCTTCGCGATCCAACCGATCGAGTACCGAACATACAGCACCTCCGGATTCAGCACACGTTCAGCTCGGTGATGCCTTTGCCTTCTTGCAGCAAGACGGCGAAGTAGTGGATGAGTTCCGGCAGCACGAGGACATGGTGACGGTGATGGTGAAGCTATCTTTGCAGGGCTTTGCCTAAGCACTATGAAAATATGACCGAGGGACGAAACTGTGGAGGGGGGCGCCGCACACGGCTAAGAGATTGTCGTGGCCTTGTGTGGTGCCCCCTCCCACATATATATAGGTGGGGGGAGGGTGGAGCCAGCCAGGAGGCACCCCAAGTGGGGCCGAATCCCACTTGGGGTCCTGCCCCTAGCCGCGCCCCCTTGCCTTTTTAGGTGAGCGGGGAAAGGTAGGGAAGGGTGGCGGCCCCCCCTTTCCTTTCTCCCATGAGAAGGGGAAGGCAGGAGGGGCTAGCCCTCCCCCTTTTCCTTCCCTAGGGGCGGCGGCCAGGGAGAGGGGCGCGCCAGCCCCCTTGTGGGCTGGTGTGTCTCTCCCCTTGGCCCATTAGGCCCATATACCTCCCGGGGGTGTCCGGAACCCCTTCCAGCTATCCGATGACTACCCGGTGCACTCCGAAACTCTTCCGGTGTCTGAATATCATCGTCCTATATATCAGTATTTACCTCCGGACCATTTCGAAGCTCCTCGTCATGTCCGTGATCTCATCTGGGACTCCGCACAACATTCGGTCACCAAATCATATAACACTATATCGTCAACGAATGTTAAGCGTGCGGACCCTACGGGTTCAAGAACTATGTAGACATGACCGAGACACCTCTCCGGTCAATAACCAATAGCAAAACCTGGATGCCCATATTGGCTCCTACATATTCTATGAAAATCTTTGTCGGTCAAACCTTATGATAACATACGTAATTCCCTTTGTCCATCGGTATGTTACTTGCCCGAGATTCGATTGTCGGTATCTTCATACCTACTTCAATCTCGTTACCGGCAAGTCTCTTTACTCGTTCCGTAATACATCATCTCGTAACTAACTCCTTAGTCATTTGCTTGCAAGGCTTATTATGATGTGTATTACCGAGAGGGCCCAGAGATACCTCTTCGATACTCGGAGTGACAAATCCCAATCTCGATCCATGCCAACTAAACATACACCTTCGGAGGTACCTGTAGAGCATCTTTATGATCATCCAGTTATGTTGTGACGTTTGATAGCACACAAGGTATTCCTCCGATATCCGGGAGTTGCATGACCTCATGGTCGAAGGAACATGTATTTGACATTTAAGAAAGCAGGAGCAGTAAACTGAACGATCATATGCTAAGCTAACGGATGGGTCTTGTCCATCACATCATTCTCCTAATGATGTGATCCCGTTATCAAATGACAACACATGTCTATGGTTAGGAAACCTTAACCATCTTTGATCAACGAGCTAGTCTAGTGGAGGCTTACTAGGGACACGGTATTTCTTTATGTATTCATACATGTATTTAAGTTTCCGATATATACAATTCTAGCATGAATAATAAACCTTTATCATGAATAATGAAATATAAAATAACAACTTTATTATTGCCTCTAGGGCATATTTCCTTCACCTCTTCCCATGGCAAGAAAAATCAATCTAGTTGGCCAAACCAAACCAAAATTTTGGATAAGAAATACGAGGCTATAACAATCATGCATAAAAGAATTCAGCAAAGACTCAAATAATATTCATGGATAGAACTGATCATAAACCCACAATTCATAGGATCCCAACAAACACACCGCAAGAAGTCATTACATCAAATAGATCTCCAAGAACATCGAGGAGAACATTGTATTGAAGATCAAAAAGAGAGAAGAAGCCATCTAGCTACTAGCTACGGACCCGTAGGTCTGTGGTAAACTACTCACGCATCATCGGAGGGGCAAGAAGGATGATGAAGAACCCCTCTATGATCGTTGCCCCCTTTGGCAAAGTGGCGGAAAAGGCCTCTAGATTGGATCTCGTGGTTCTGGAACTTGCGGCGGCAGAAACTGTATTCTCTAGAGTCCCCTAGGGTTTTTGGGATTTTAGAGTATTTATAGAGGCGAAGGTCGATGGAGAAGCTTCGCGTGGGCTCCACTACCCACCAGGGCGCGCCTGGGGCCTCTAGCGCGCCCTGGTGCCTAGTGGGCCCCACGGGTCTCCTCCCGTGTACTTCTTTGGCTCCCTGGGTGTCTTCCAGGCAGAAAAAAATCTCCAAAAAGTTTCGTTGCATTTGGACTTCGTTTGGTATTGATATTCTGCAAAGTAAAAAACAAGCAAAAAATAGCAACTGGCACTAGGCACTATGTCAATAGGTTAGTCACAAAAAATGATACAAAGTTGCTAGTAAATGAATATAAAACATCCAAGATTGATAATATAACAGCATGGAACAATCAAAAATTATAGATACATTGGAGACATATCAGTAAAAAATGCGCTGTAGCTAGGCTCTGCCCTCTAATTTGTACCCCTATACACCACTGTCAGACCTATACCCACGATAGTTGGCGCCCACCGTGGGGCAGGCGTCTAAGCGACTTCTGGCGTAGTTACGATTTCCTCATCTTCACCATGGTTTCCGACGGCGAGCTATCATTCGGCCACGAGATCCATCTCGGCGCCCTCAACTTTGTCGCTGACGATTGAGCATGGCCCCAGGAAGCCCTGTTGGACGTCGAAGCACTGCCCGTTCATGGGGCGGTGCACTTCCGCGTGAGTACCTTCGGCGTTCTCCTTTGTTAGTCGTCAACCCCTTACCAGACGACAGATCCAGCGGCATTGCTCCGCTCCGCTGTTCGATGTTGCAAGCGCTTCGGATGCTCGCGGCTCCAGCGGTGGATCAAGCACGCGGTGGCCCTCCAAGTGGCGGCCCCGCAGATCGCGGCAATCGAGCCCGACGAGTCCATCCTCGACTTATTCGACTCCCTGCATGAGCACTCGGACGGCGCATCCAAGTGCAAGAGCAGCAATCCTACTGCAGAGGTGCACATGGCCGGCTCCCAGCACTGCCCGCCCGGGTAATCCCGCGGTGGCGTGGGAGTCGATGGCCCGTCGCATGGTGACATTGATGGCGGCTGGGGCCATCACGATGACGATTACTATCCTCATCCCCTCAACCCTTAGCAAAGGGAAGAGTTGCAGCGCAGAAACGAGCACGCCCTCCGGACACCCATCGTTGGGACGACTCCTGAGGCTCAGGCCCTGGAAGCCGTGCGTTTGGCCAATTTGGCTGAGCGCGCTTGTCTGGAGGAGCTCTAGAAATCACTCGACGACCGCGCACGCAAACAGCAACAACCCATTCTTGAGTGATCCGCAGCGTGACTACCAGGTATTCCGCACCCTAATTCAGAATTTGGCGACTGCCACTCGGATAGCAGATTCCATCCAACCGTCTCGGTCGGAGGCAGGAGAAGGTCTCCGGTAGATCAGAGCCCTACTCAAAGCAGCTAAAGAGTAGAATTCGGCTGTCTCCCAATCACGTCACAGAATCCATAGCAGATCTGTCAGGGCCGACACCGTCCAGTCGGCCCACAGCCCTGGAGGCTTGAGGACGGGCAGACAGTCGACTCCACAGCAAGACGATCGAGGTCACCCCCAGGATCAGTACCTAGATCAGGACCGTGATCGGTTTGCTCCTCAGCGACACCGCGATAACTGCCGTCGGGTACCAACATCCCCTTTGAGGGATGACTCGTACACGCCCCAGCCGTACGACGATAGATGTCCGTATGGCGACGACCGGAGGACCAGTCTCCCCATCACGATGGCGATGGCTTCCAGAGGGAACCCGTCGATCTCCGTGATCCGTGGTTCAATGCGAGGCCGGTCCTCGCCCAAAATCTGGTTGATAGAGGCAGAGCTCACAGGGAGAACATGGATAGAGAGCGCCGGAGTGGAAGCGGAGCATTCATCTCTGGACCCGAGTGTTTCAGCAGAGCCATAAGGGCTGCAGAGATTCCTCCCAACTTTAGATTGGTAGCAGGAATAAGCAAGTTTATCGGTGAATCCAAGCCGGAGAAATGGTTAGAGGATTACCGAGTGGCCGTACAGATTGAAGGGGGCAATGATTACATAGCTATGAAGCATTTTCCTCTGATGTTGGAAGGGTCATCTCGGGCTTGGCTCAATTAGTTGACTCCCGCTAGCATATACTGTTGGGACGATCTGGCTCGGGTGTTCATCAAAACATTCGAAGGCACATGCAGGCATCCTGCTGGACTGGCTGAATTGCAACATTGTGTTTAGAAGCCGAATGAAACCTTGAGGGAGTACATTCAGCATTGGACAACACTGCATCATGTGGTTGAGAATGTCACTGAGCATCAGGCAGTCAGCGCTTTCAAGGCAGGTGTCAGATACAGCGAGCTCATCCTGAAATTTGGTCAATCGGAGCCCTTGACCATCAGCAGAATGATGGAGATCACCACTCGGTACACGAATGGCAAGGAAGAAGACCGTCTCCGTAATGGCAAGGGAAAGGCTAGTGAGCCCAACCCAGGTAATAATAATTCCAGTCAGAAGCAGAAACGCAAGGCCGAAGGCTCAGGTCTGGCAGAAGCAGCAGCTTTGGCCGGACAAGCCAAGAACAAAGGGAAAGCCAAGGAGAAGTGGATAGACAAAAAGAAAAAGGATCAGTCGGGTTAAGATGTCCTTTATTTGTCGTGTCATATTCACACCAAGAAAGATGAAGAGGGTAACGTGATATTGCCCAAGCATACCACTCAACAGTGCAGGCTGCTGATCCAGCAGTTCCGTGATGGCCAGTCGAGTGATAAGAGTCCGGATGATGATGATGGCGAAGGCAAGAATGAGGCATACCCAGCAGTCAACGCGACTTTGGTGATCTTTGCAGATGTGGAGTGTAAAAGCCGATTGAAAGTCATTAACCGGGAAGTAAATATGGCCATGCTGATAATGACAAAGTTCCTCAACTGGTCGAAGACCCCCATCACTTTTGATCAATCGGATCACCCTACTTATATAGCCACCCCTGGGCGGCAGGCATTGGTGGTTGATCCTGTTGTGGGGGGCACTTGACTGTGCAAGGTCCTCATGGACGGTGGGAGTGGTCTGAACATACTCTACGCTGAGACCCTAAAAGGGATGGGCATCCCGATGTCCCGACTCAGTGAGAGCAGCATGCAATTCCACGGTGTCATCCCTGGAAAGAAAGCAAAGTCACTCGAGTAGATCGCGTTGGACACGGTCTTTGGGGATGAAGAGAACTTTTGAAAGGAAAGGTTGACTTTTGAAGTTGTAGATTTCCGCAGCGCGTATCATGACATTCTCGGTCGGCCAGCTTATGCGCGCTTCATGGCCTGCCCATGTTATGTGTACCTCAAGCTGAAGATGCCCGAACCTAAAGGTGTGATCACTGTCACTGGGAATAGGCAACACGCTGAAGAGTGTTTGTAGTAGGGGTCAAAGATTGCTGATGAGCAGATGGCTATGGTAGAATTGGAAGAGTACAAGAAAAATGCTGATCCGAGTGATTTGCTGTGCTCCAAGAAACTGACCGCAGAGTCTGCTTTTCAGTCGGCCGAGGAGACGATGCCGGTGCACATTCACCCGGAGGATCCCAAGGATGCACCCACTAACATTTCAACAACGTCGAGAGCAAATAGGAAGCCACACTCACCCAGTTCCTCCGTGAGAACTGGGACATCTTCGCATGGAAGGCATCTGACATGCCAGGTGTACCCAGGGGACTGGCTGAGCACCGTTTGAGAGTCGACCCGAAGGCCAAGCCAGTGAAAGAACACCTTCGTCATTCGGCTGCAGAAAAGAGAAAGGCGATTGGTGAGGAAGTAGCTCGGCTTCTTGCAACCGAGTTCATCCGCGAAGTATACCACTCCGAGTGGCTCGCCAATGTCGTCATGGTTCCGAAGAAAGACAAGTCCCTCCGTATGTCCATTGACTTCAAGCACATCAATCGGGTCTGCCCTAAGGATCATTTCCCACTCCCCCGTTTTGACTAGATAGTGGATTCCACTATGGGGTGTGAGCGTTTGTCTTTTCTGGATGCGTACTCTGGGTACCACCAGATCCGACTGTATGGGCCAGACAAAATAAAAATGACTTTTATCACCCCTTTCAGATGTTTCCGTTATATCACCATGCCATTCGGTCTCAAGAATGCCAGCGCCACTTTTATGCTCATGATTCAGAAGTGTTTGCACGCATATTTTAGTCAGAACATCGAAGCCTACATGGATGATATTGTGGTCAAGTCCAGAAAGGGTTCTGACCTACTGGCTGACCTCGCCGAGACCTTTGCAAATTTGCGAAGATATGACATCAAGCCGAATCCAGCAAAGTGCACCTTTGGAGTACCGTGGGGCAAGTTACTCGAATTTCTCGTTTCCGAACGGGGAATAGACACCAACCCTGAGAAAGTCGATGCCATTGTCCGAATGAAATGCCCCGAGCGCGTGCACGGTGTATAAAAGCTCACAGGTTGTCTGGCAGCCTTGAGTCGATTCATCTCTCGCCTCGATGAGAAGGTGTTACCTTTGTACCGACTGATGAAGAAATCTGATTCGTTTGAGTGGACTCCTGAAGCCCAAGCAGCGTTTGTTGAACTTAAAGCTCTGCTTTCCACCCAGCCGGTGCTTGCTACTCCGAACAGCAAAGAACAACTGCTCTTATACATTGCGGCCACTGGTGAAGTTGTCAGCACAGTCCTCAAAGTGGAACGGGAAGAAGAGGGCAAGGCCTACAAGGTTCAACGTCTAGTCTACTACATTTCTGAAGTTCTGACCCCGTCCAAGTAGAGGAATCCTCATTACCAGAAGCTCGTCTATGGTATTTACTTTGACGGCAAAGAAAGTAGCCCATTACTTCCAAGAGCAACTAGTTGCGGTCATCAGTGATGCCCCGTTGTCTTAGATCATGAACAATCGGGACGCGACTGGTCGAGTGGCAAAATGGGCTATTGAGCTCCTTCCGTTGGACATCAAATTTGAAGCAAAAAAGGCAATCAAGTCTCAGGCATTGGCAGATTTCCTGGCCGAATGGACCGAACAACAACAACCGACTCAGAGTCACCCAGAACACTGGACCATGTTCTTCGACGGTTCCATGATGCTGAATGGTTCAGGTGCCGGAGTGGTTTTAGTGTCTCCAAAGGGCGATCGGCTCAGCTACGTCTTGTAAATCCACTTTGATTCCTCTAACAATGAGGCCGAGTATGAAGCACTCCTTTACGGGTTACGTACGGCCGTCTCACTCGGCGTCTGTCGCCTGATGGTCTATGGTGATTTGGACCTGGTGGTGAAACAGGTGATGAAAGCGCGGGACGTCAGAAGCCCTTCCATGACAGGATATGCAACGCAGTGAGAAAACCGGAGAAGAAATTCAAAGGCCTGGAACTTCACCACATCCCTCGGATCAAGAACCAAGCGGTCGACGATTTGGCAAAGATTGGATCCACTCGGAAGCCCATTCCCAGCAATGTATTCCTTGAACACCTTCATTCCCCGACGGTGAAGGAAGACCTCTTCACCGAAGAGCCCACGCAGGTGGTCGGTCCGTCCGACCCGACTGAAATCGAGGTTCCCGCAGTCATTGACCTAGTCATGGAGATTTTAGCAATCACACCCGACTGGACTGTGCCGTACATCGCGTATTTGCTTAGGCAAGAGATTCAGGAGGATGAAGTCGAGGCACGTCAGATTGCTCGCGGGTCCAAAGCTTTCACTGTGATGGGTGACCAGCTATACAGGAAAAGATTCACCGGTGTGGCTCAATGCTGCATTTCCCCAGAAGAAGGTCAACTGATCCTGGAAGAGATTCACTCGGGAACTTGTGGGCACCACGCGTCATCTCGGACAATCATGGCTAAAGGATACTGAGCCAGTTTTTACTGGCCGCGTGCCAACGAAGCTGCCCAAGTGATAGTCCAGCATTGCACCGGTTGCTAGTTCTATGGGAACTTGTCGCATAGACCCGCGTTTTCTTTGAAGACTATCCCACTCGTCTGGCCATTTGCAGTTTGGGGGCTCGACATGGTAGGGCCCCTCAGGACAGGAGCGAGTGGGTTCACACATTTTCTTATTGCAGTCGACAAGTTCACCAAGTGGATCGAAGCCAAACCCGTCAAGAAGCTGGATTCTCGGAATGCCATCAAGCTCATGAAAGAGTTGGTCTTCAGGTACAGGGTCCCCCACAGCATCATTACCGACAATGGCTCGAACTTTGACTCGGAAGAGTTCAGAGCATTCTGCGCCACCCAAGGCACTCAGGTAGATTATGCATCTGTCGCACACCCGCAGTCAGACGACCAGGCTGAGAGAGCGAACGACCTGATTCTTCAAGGGTTGAAACTGCGGCTCATGCGTGATTTGGAGCATGCGGCCAGAGTCTGGGTCACCGAGTTACCATCAGTTCTGTGGGGCCTAAGGATGACTCCCAACCGGTCCACCAATCACACTCCCTTCTTCATGGTGTACCGAGGCGAGGCTGTTTTGCCGAGTGATCTCCTCCACAATTTGCCTCGAGTGGATATATACTCCGAAGCTGAAGCTGAACAAGCACGACAAGATGCCGTGGATATCCTTGAGGAAGAGCAAGAGATGGCCATTATTCGGTCGGCCACGTACCAGCAAGACCTGCGACATTTTCACGACAGGCACATCAGAGGTCGTGCCTTTCAAGAAGGAGACCTTGTGCTCCGAGTGGATCAGCAGAGAACGCACAAGCTTGCTCCTGCATGGGAAGGTCCTTTTGTTGTTTCCAAAGTGATGCATAATGGAGCCTACCATCTTTACAACCTCACCAAGAAAGTTGATGAGCCCAGCGCTTGGAATGCTGACCTACTTCGACGATTCTATACTTGACGATTGAGATGCCAAGATGTAATAAAAGCACTCGAGTGATATTTGATGAATAAAGGCATGACTTTTTCAGTACTTCATTGGGTTCACTTGTATGCCTTTACCAACTTAAAACCCCTAGTGGGTTGGCTTAGCCGCGAACCAGTTTTTGCCTAAGTTAAAAAACTACTCCGAGTGATGAGCGTTTCTCTCACTCGGGGGCTTAGCTGCAAACCAGCCTTCACCTAAGTTAAAAAACTACTCCGAGTGACGAGCATTCCTCTCACTCGGAGGCTTAGCTGCGAACCAGCCTTTGCCTAAGTTGAAAACTACTCCGAGTGACGAGCGTTCCTCTCACTCGGGGGCTTAATTAGCTGCATACAAGCCTTCGCCTAAGTTAAAAACTCCTCTGAGTGATGAGCGTTTCTCTCACTCGTGGGGCTTAGCTGACAACCAGCCTTCGCCTAAGTTAAAAAACTACTCCGAGTGACGAGCGTTCCTCTCACTCGGGGCTTAGCTGCGAACTAGCCTTCACCTAAGTTAAAAAACTACTCTGAGTGACGTGCGTTCCTCTCACTCGGGGGCTTAGCTGGGAACCAGCCTTCGCCTAAGTTAAAAAACTACTCTGAGTGACGAGCGTTCCTCTCACTCGGGGGCTTAGCTGCGAACCAGCCTTCGCCTAAGTTAAAAAACTACTCCGAGTGACGAGCGTTCCTTTCAATCAGGGGGTTGCGAACCAGCCTTCGCCTAAGTAAAAAACTTCTTCGAGTGACGAGCGTTCCTCTCACTTGGAGGCTTAGCTGCGAACTAGCCTTCGCCTAAGTTGAAAACTACTCCGAGTGATGAGCATTCCTCTCACTCGGGGGCTTAGCTGTGTACCAGCCTTCGTCTAAGTTAAAAACTCCTCCGAGTGACGAGCGTTTCTCTCACTTGGGGGGCTTAGCTACGAACCAGCCCTCGCCTAAGTTAAAAAACTTCTCCGAGCGACGAGTGTTCCTCTCACTCGGAGGCTTAGCTGCGAACCAGCCTTCGCCTAAGTTAAAAACTTCTCCGAGTGATGAGTGTTCCTCTCACTCGGGGGCTTAGCTACGAACCAGCCTTCGCCTAAGTTGAAAACTTGTCCGATCGACGAGCATTCCCCTCACTCGGGGCTTAGCTACGAACCAGCTTTCGCCACAAACATTCAAAAATTCGGAGAAAAGCATTCGGATAAATCCAGAAGTTCAAAAGTAAAAGCGAGTACTCAGGCCTGAAGCCTAAAAGAGATTAACGGATACAAAGTCGCTCGGCATACTGAGGCAAATGGGTAAAGCTTAAAGTTTTTCTCACACATCAGAAGGACTAGCTGGCTCGACGAAAGTATCCAGATCGATGCCGTCCGCAATCCGGGTAGCCGCCTCAATGAACGTCTCCATGAAGTCCTCGAACTTGAGCTTCTTCGTGTTGGCAACCTAGAGAGACTTCATCTTCTCCTCCTTCGTGTCCTTGCAGTGGAAACAGACGAGGGAGAGAGCCACATCAGCCCCACAATGAGCGGCGGACTTCTTCCATGCTTGCACTCGGCAAGGAATTTCATTAAGACGAGTCATCATCGACTCCATATCACTCTGGAGCGTATCTTCTGGCCACAACTCTTTGTCGATTCTTCCCAGCGCAGCCCGCAGACGGATGATGTACCCCAGGACATCGTTGAGGTGGGCTTCGAGTCGCAGAATGCCTAGAGCTGCCTCGTCTCTGACGAGTGACCTGGTGGGGTCTAGGTCCCTCTCAATCCTGTCAGTCTCCAGCTTGAAGTCGCGACAGTACTCCGCGAACAAAGAAGGGAAAGAGTCAAATATTGTCACTTGCGAGGTTCACTCGGAAACTAACAAAAATTCACTCGGACAATACAAGGTACTTGCAAGTTTGGTGTACATCTCTTTCGTGAAGTCTTCTATATACTTTTCTAGGGAGTCTTTCTTCTGGGTGAGCTGGTCAACCTTCTCGCTCAAAGTCTTCCTCTCTTGTTCGAAGGCACTCGCCTGAGTCTTGATCTTGTTATCCCACTCGGCTTGTTGCTTCTTGAGATCGGTAGCCTCCTTCTTCGCCTCCTCAACGGCAGTACTCAGAGATTTGTTCTCCCCTTCAAGTTTTTCGACTGAGGCCAACTTCTCTTTAGCAGCCTTGGTCTTCTCCCTCGCCACCTTCTGTGCCTCCGCCAGCTCATTGTCCTTGTCAACGAGTGCCTGCTTCATGGTTTCTAAAGAAATAGCAGTCCTGAGACGCACTTGGAATCGATGGTTTTCACTACGCACATCTGTTCGAGTGAAGTCACTCTGTTTAAAGAATGGAAGAAAATGAGAGCGGAACACTCATTTGCTAAGGTTTATCTCCCATGGTCTTGACCTCCGCCTGCGCACGAGCTACGTTCCTCTTCTCCACCTCTACATCCAGCCGGAGTTGGTTCGTTTCCTTCTCCAGAGACACATACTGAGCCCCGAGCTCGCAGGTTTTCTAAAAATCAAGAGAAAGTGGATTAGTTAACGATAAGAAGAACTCTGAATGCCCGGAGACCAGCACTCCTGGGAGGAACAAGCTAGACCAGATCTCTTGGAACAAGCTTGACTAGTACCAAATCCTAAAGTACCACCTGACCTCTGAGTCACGGAGGAACAAGCTTGACCAGTACCAAATCCTAAAGTACCACTTGACCTCTGAGTCAGGGAGGAACAAGCTTGACCAGTACCAAATCCTAAGGTACCCATCGACCTCCAAGTCAGGAAGGAACAAGCTCGACCAGTACCAGATCCTAAGATGTCCTCAGAAACGAGTCGCAAGAACAAACCACTCGGTCAGCAGAGAAGATACTAGTTCTATCAGACTTCCGCCGACTGCCCGCAGTCGACAGTAGTCTCGGGGACTACACCCAGTGGGTGCACTTAGCGTGGCCCATCTTGAGAGTGACTCATGATTGCTGAGCTGAAAAAAGGAAACATGCTTGTATGGTTCTATCAGACCCCCGCCGATTCAAACAATCGACCGCGGTCTCGGGGACTACACCCAGTGGGTGCACTCAGCGTGCCCCCACTAGAGTGGTTGTCGGCATTTTGGAAACCAGGGTGCCCAGACTTGCCTGCCTGCGGCCCACGGCGTGGCTCCATCGACGGCCTGGTACGGCCCATCTTCAGCATCAGCAAGACAAGACCCTCGCGAGGGGCCAAGCCTCGTGAGGCGGACGACGCCAAGACCTCCGGAGGGAGCGGCCTCCCTAGGCTGGCTCCTGAGGAGCGGAGATTCCTATGCTAGCACCCATCTCATGAGGTTCGGGTGACGCAAGCCATGACGACCAAGGCCAGGCGGGCGCCAGCGGGCGCAGCGTAGCAGGTTTCCTCTTTTGTGCTAAGGAGGCAAGCGCACGCGCGGAGTCCCGAGGAATCGCCCAAAGGTTTCCATTCCCGTGCAACGAGACCAAGACCGCCAGGACGGCAGGACATATGTCATCACCGAGCCCACCACGATGTCACAACCAGAAGCTTTGCAGGCGAATACCACCTTTCGTCAGGATAAGATGTACTACTTGTCCCCCTTCGAAATTGGCCATTGTGGGATCCCTTCCCGCCTTCATTTTGGAGGAAGAGGACCAAGGCCACTATATATAGGTTAGCCACCACCGTAGGAAGGGAGATCGAATCCTCAGCTCAAACCCACACAAGAACAGACCTCGTGAGGTTGTTCTTCCTCTGTACTAGTTCATCCTCAGCCCCTTGCGAGGCTAATCCACCCCAAAGCAGGAGTAGGGTCTTACACCGCAAGGTGGACCGAACCTGGGTAAACTGCCATTTCTCTTTCCTTTCCTATTCATCAAGCTAGGCCGTGAGAGCGACGAATCGGTTGGCTGGAGAGGTCGAGTTCTTCGCACACGCCCCAGAGTTTGAACCTTTCTTGGGTCTGCGGGCTTCCAACATTTGGCGCACCAGGTAGGGGCGTGTCGAGGCTCTTCTCCGACCTTTGCCCCATTCCCTCCCATGCCGCCTTCATGGAGGAAGGTCCTCGAGCTTACGTCGAACATTGGGCTGCCAGAGCCACTCAGGCGGCGCCTGCCGGCCACGAAGCTCGGTGCCCTACGCTCCCCGTGACCGTCGCGACCGCCGGAGCGATCGACCATCGGCGCCACGAGCTACTTCCACCCCCCTGTGCGGCGCCGCACTTGCGTCACCACGTGGTCTTCTGGTTACGCCGTGGCATCATCCCTGCGCACTCCCTAAGAGCAGGCGAACACGCGCGCTGCGCTCCTCATGGTGCGTGAGTTACTACGATGCAGTTTGGCGGAAAGCGGGGACGACGCTTTGCTCGGCCGAGTTGCCGAGCTGCTCGACGCCGCCTGCGAGGGCGCATCACCTTTCTGCATCACGCCCACGTCGCGGACGCCGTTGAGAGCTTGCACCTGCCCTCGCGTCGTCCGCTCGCCCTTCCGAGGAGAGCACGGAGGACCTCGCGGCAGGGGTCTGGTGCGAGGCACCGCTGACCCGACCCAAGGTGCGTTTCCCCGGGGCACGGCCGGGGTAGGCGACCCCTCCTGGAGCCACGCCTAAGGGCCGCCCCCTGATCGACACGACCAGGTGCTAAGGATGATGGGCGGCAGAGCAGGGGGGCTAGGGGCTGGCCTCAGGGTGACGGCCCCCGGCGCCCCATACCGCCGCCAATGGGTTCGATGTACGGGCACAGGGGAAGCACGTGCGCACTCCCCTCATCGGCTCGGACGACGGAGTCGCCAAGGTCGCCCGTGACCGGGGTCCTTTACGAGCCGGCCCGGCGCCCCGAGGACGCCTCCCGCGGCAACAACAGTCAGTTACGATCAACACCATTGGGATACGCCGCGCTAACCTTGGATCGCAGGTAGATCATGTCAAGACGGTGCACCTCCGGGGGTAGGCCTCACCTCGGGCTAGCAGGACACGCCCGGAGGCCGAACAAGGGGCGCGCCCCGTTCGCGGCGGGAGCTTGGCGCGAAGGATTTCCCCGCGCTGCAGGGCGAGCGGCGCCGCCCCCACCCCTGTGTGTGCAAGCCAGAAGCGGGTCTTCTCCTAGGGAAGGCGCCGGCGAGCCCTCTTCCCCGAAAGAGGCCCACAGCCCCCTCGCCACCTCTCGCATGGCCCCTTGCCCCTTGGTCCTGTCCTAGTTTTCGGATGCCCCAACGGTGGCCAGGGGATGCGCGGAGCGGGGTTCCTGCCCAGGGGGCGGGGAGTGTTCCTCAACTCGCCATGACCATGGCCATGCGCCCGTGAAGATCTCCGCTCGTGACACTCTCACGTAATAATGAGTGGGGCTGTACACGCCCCGGAGTCTCCTGAGCGCCGCCCTCGGGCCTCACGGGGGCTCCCACCAACGTCCAAGTGGAAGCAGCATGCTCCGCGCTGGCAGTCGACACTATCCCCCAATGACTATGCCCATGCCCAGTGGAAGCACTGAGCTCCGCGCTAGTGAGAAGACTAGTGTAGGCGCCGGACACGGCTGCCTTCTTTGCTCTCTTTTGTAACCCGATTTGCTGCCTTTGGAATGAAATTTGGAGTTTCACGCACCTATTTAAAGAAAATAGGGGGGGGGGTTTGATTCACAGTATTCTTTTCTCTTTGATTTATGTTGGAGGCCTGGCTCCTGCCTGCTACTCCCTCTGCGAGCGCCCCGCGAGCGGGGGCTGGGTGTGGTGTGCACATCTGGGCTAGCCTGGGCAGCGTCAAGGCCCCCTCGGGGCCAAGGACGTAACTGTCGCAGGCTCGCCTGCGCGCACACCTTGCCAAAGCTTTGGCGTTCGACTCCTCGCGTGGCGCCCTCAAGCAAGCCAGCAGGCGCGCCAGGGGGGCTTAAGCTCTCACGAGCCCCCGAAGGGCTCGCCTCAGGAGAGATGTGCCTCTGTGATACAAGAACCCGTCCAAGGCCGCAAACACAAAAAATAAGTCGCGTCAGCTACTCCAGTCGGGAGCCCTCTGGCTCACGACGGCACGTTCAAAATTAACCTAGAGGGCACATCATTGTTTCATATCTTACGGGGGAGCCCCCTCCAAGAAATGCTTTCATGCCCCGTGGGGCCGTACCTGAAATCTGTGCAGGAAAAGTAGGGAATTACAAGCCTAGCAAGGTGGGCTATCGCCAGCGTCGCCGTCATTGTCATCACCATCAGCCCCGCCCTCTTCGGTCGCGAGTGCAGTCACGTTGTCGGCAAGGGCGAATTCCTGGATCAGGTCATCCACATGGTCGTCCACCCAACTCGCCAGGTCGCCCTGGGTTACCCCGGGCACGGGGGCTATCGCGGCGTTGAAGTCAAAATCCGGATTGAGGCTGAGAAGGTAGCTGAAGACGCGCGAGAACATGCACCCAAGGAGATCTCGGCTCTTCTCTTCGATGAGCTGGCGTGCCCTCGCGGCCTTGCCTTCGAGGAAGGTCACGACTTGGGTGAAGAAGCGGAGGTAGCCGGCATCGTCAGCTTCGTACGGGCGGGCGACGCTCTCCTCGCAGATGGTGTCCAAGGCCCGATTGGCCCTAACCCTGAGGTCCTCGAGCATCAAGGAGCGCTCGCGCTGCAGCGTTCGGCGGCGACTCGCGTCGTCCGTAGCCCCCTCCACAAGGGACGTGACACCCGTGACCTGCTGCTGGAGCGAGGACAGCTCGGCTTCGGCGGCGACCCGGGCTTCTACGGCAGCCTTCCCGCGCCGCTCTGCCGCGGCTAGCTCCACCATGAGGGCATCAGCCTTGCCCTGCAACTCGACCTGCCGCTGTTTGAAGCGAGTCTCCTGGAGCCCCATCTTTTAGCGGTATTCTTCTATGAGGGCTTTGCGGATCCCCGCCACCTTTTGGTCAACCTCCAGCTGAATTCTCGCCTCCCGAGAGGCAAGGGCGTCCTCGGCCGTGGCTACTTGGCGCTCCCTCACCTCCAACCGCTCGCGCTCCAGGCTGTGATCCAAGGCCTCGAGCGCCAGTGCGTCCTCGCGCGCCTGGACTCCCTTCTCATCTATAGGGGCCACGCCTGGCGACGCCGCCAGGGCGGCTCTGCGTGCCTGGACTTGTCGCTCAAGGGCGGCGTTCGAGGCTCGGAGCTCCCTCTCGCGCTCCTCGGCCGCCTCACGGCGATGGTCCGCGGCCTTGGCCTCCTCCAAAGCACGGGCGCAAGCCTCACAAGAGGCCGCAAGAGACTCCTCGGCCTCCGTGCGGGCGCGCTCATGCTGCAAGTGCCCGAGGTTAATGGCGACCTTCAGTTGATGCCACTCGCGCGCCAGGCAGAGGCCCTCCGCCTCGAGGCGTGCGTCAACATTGGCAAGCTCCCCCCCAAGCCGACCCAGTGCACTCGTCGCTTCCCGGAGAAGGTCATGACGGACGGCGCTACGTCCGCGAGCGAGCTCCAGCACGCGGCCGAGCCCTTCGTCCGCGCCCTAGACTGTTGAAGAGGCACGGGACGACTCACTCGTCTCCGGCAGGGGGCTGGTGTCGTGGGAAACCATGGCCACCTATGGGGCCATGAGCCCCTTTTTGTTCGGCAGGGGGATGGGCACGTTGCACAAAGAGCGGAGAAGCGTCGCGCAGTGCGGCAGAGATCACACGGGCAGTTTTTACCCAGGTTCGGGCTGCCGTGAGGCGTAAAACCCTACTCCTGCTTTGGTGGATTGATGGTGGATAATGGTGGTGGACGTAGCACACTCGCCCGGCAGGGTTGCTCTGGGGGCGAGAGTGGCTACGCGCGTATGAATATGCCAGCGACCAACTAGCCAACCCCCTCTACGATCACCATGGGCCTCCTTTTATAGATAAAAGTGGTCATCACAGTGGCAGATCAGTCTTTGCGTACTGATTAGATAGCTAACAGTGCTATCATACCTAACTCTGCAGGCTGACAGAGCGCATTAAATGCGCCACTCAGTGTCACATCACGGCTCGCCCGGCAGGCCCTGCCGGGCTGTTTTGCCAGCTTCGCGCCTGCTTGTTTGACACGTCTCAGGACGGGTGTCATATGGAGGTGTTTGCTATAGGAAGTGGCTGCCATGTGGCAAAAAGCAGCCACTTAGTCACCTTGGAGCTCGACACTGCTCTGATTAGTGACTTGCGTCGCTTGTGAGGTGGAGCGGTGGAGTGGCTTGCCTCCGCCAGCCCCAGCAGGCCTGCCGGGACGATCTGGGAGCTTGCTTCTAGGGCAAAACCCAACCTTGCCGGGCTCGCCTGCCCGGCAAGGTAGGTCCTTTCCTTAGTGATGCCTTGCTCCTCAGGCTCACATTGGCCTTCTCGACCTGCACTTGGATCCTTCAAGGGATTTGACCTTCCTTGCTTGGTCTAATCTTGGTCTTGTAATCTTTGGGTACCCAGCCCTGGCCAAGTTCATGGTGGTGACTCATCATGGCTACAATGTCCTCAAGATGCCAGGGAACCACGACATCATCACGATCACCTGCAAGGAAAAGGACGCGGTGTGCTCTCTCGAGCGCGCCTACCAGGCCGCGGCGGTTGAGGACCCAGACAACGAAGGCACCATCTACCCTCCTGAGGCTATCCCCAAGAAGAAGAAGCAGCTGCTCCGCTAAGGACCTCAGGAGGGCGGGGTGTCCAGTGGCACCACCTCAGGGCCGGCGCCCACTGACGGGGCGCCTCCCTCTCTCGCATAGGAAGGTGCGCCCGACGCACCTCTCAGGCTGGGCTCAGGGGCTCTCCTATGGAGGGCCTCTGACCTGGCCAACGTCACGAGGGAGGCGCTCGGGCACCATGTGGAGGCGTGCTTCAGCGCGCGCTTCCGCCAGGAGGGTACAAGGCGCGAGGTGTCAGGTGCTCAGGAGTTCATCACCAAGGCGATCGAGGAGCTTCAGGAGGCAAGAGCTATGCGAGGCGACCATCGCCCACCACCCGGCGCGGCTCCTTGTCCCGGCGAGGACAGCGAGCTGCGCGTCTGCGTCAACATCCCAGGGCTCAACAGGGCCGCATCTCAGGAGCGCTCCTGGCCGTCCCGCGCTGGCTGGTGCGAGGGTCCCCCTCACAGCTATGTTCGCATGCCTTTGGGCTTGTCGAGCGCGGCTGCTACATTCCAGCGCCACACGCGGGGCGTCCTGGCGGCTCATGAGGCCAGAAGCCAGGCGATCCTATCAGCGGAGGAGATGGATCCTCGTGAGCCCCCTGGGCCCCCCGAGCCTCCTAAGGTTCAGGGCCTGGGCGTAATGATGATTTTTCTCTACATGCAGCAGGGTCTCGTCAAGTCGAGCAGTTGCCGAGGCAGCGTGGGGAAGCAGAGGAGCGGCGCCCACACCCCATCAATCGCCACGCGGCAACCGAGGCCGCAGGCGGTTAGGGCCCGGGGGCTACTGTTGGCGTCCTGGGACCGGGGGTGCCCAGACTTGTCTGCCTGTGTCCCATGGCGTGGCTCCATCGACGGCCTGGTATGGCCCAGCTTCAGCAACAACAACTCAAGACCCTCGCGAGGGGCCAAGCCTCGCGAGGCAGACGACACCAAGACCTCCACGAGGGGCGGCCTCCCCAGGCTGGCTCCCGAGGAGCGGAGATATCAATGCAAGCCGCACCTCACGAGGTTCTCCTGATGTGAGCCGTGACGACCAAGACCAGGCGGGCGCCAGCGGGCGCAGTGTACCAGTTTCCCCTTTGGTGCCAAGGAGGCAAGCGCAGGCGCGGAGTCCCGAGGAATCAAGCAACGGTTTCCATATTGGTGCAACAAGACCAGGACCGCCAGGACGGCAGGACGGAGGTCATCGCGGAGCCCACTGCAGCGTCACCACCAAAGGCTTTTGCAGGCGAAGACTACTTTTGTCAGGATAACTTGTACTAGTTGTCTCCTTTCGAATTTGGCCGTTGTGGGATCCCTTCCCGCCTATATTTGGGAAGAGGACCAAGGCCACTATAAATAGGACTTAGCCACCACCATAGGGGGCACCTTGAACGGGAGGGGAGCTGGATCAGATCCATTCCACCCTGACCACCTCACCACTCATCGAGCTCAAGAACACCTCACCTCCTGAGGTCATTCCACCTCCGTACTTGTTCATCCTCAGCTCTCCGAGGCAATCCACCACAAAGCTGGAGTAGGGTATTACACCGCAAGGTGGCCCGAACCAGGATAATCTGCTGTGTCTCTTGTCCCTTGGGTTCGTCGAGCTAGGCCATGGAATCATTGAGCAGGCAGACTGGGGAGGGAGAGTTCTTCGCACGCACCCCAGAGTTCGAACCTCTCAAGGGTCTGCGGAACCCAAAATCCGACAGTATGTGGGTGGATGTTGACTTCCCTGCTCCTCATGTTATGTACCTCCGCCACAGCTGGAAGACCTTTGCTCGAGCCCATAGCTTGTCGGAGGGGCACGTTCTCCAGTTTAAATTAATGGAGAGTGGCCTGCTGTCTGTCAAGGTCTTTGGGCGCTCGGGAGCTCGCTTAGGGTGCTGCGCGGAGAGGTCGACCGATGACGAAAGCTCCTCCTCGAGCGAAAGCGACGAGGAGGACAGTGACGGCAATGACGACGGCAGTGACCGGGAGGACGACGACTCCGACTCCGGCTAAACGTCGCCCACACCATCTTCATCAGGCGGCAGCACCGTCATCTGCACCTGCGTTTTCTGTCCAGCAAGGTGGTTTGCCGGGGAGTTGGGTGCAGAGGAGGTGACGGTGCCCCCCTGGCTCCTCCAGCAGTCCTCCAGCTGGACCCCGATAGGCTTCCTCTCGGGCTGCAGCTCCGTTAGCTCTGCCGTGTCCTGCTGGCCTTGGTGGTGGTGGTTGACAGGTCGTCTCCGCCAGTCTCTTCATCGTCGCCTTCGTCCACGCACCCCCCCACCCCCGCCGGGCAACCTCTCCTGGAGCCCGACAGGGTCAGGCTGAGCTTCTGCCCAGGCACTCCTTTTGCCCTCTTCGCCTTCTACTGTCGTGCCTAGGAGGAGAGGGACAAGAAAGGGCATTACGGGGCACTTATCTTTTTTCAATCTTAAATCTGTAGGCACTTGCCAAATCTTAGTTCAAATAATGTAATCTCTTGTATCCATGTTTATGTTCTGTGAGATTTGTACTTGTTGATAGGCATATTAATGAAAAAGATAAGCTTTGCGGGGCACTTGTGCATGTATAATATCCATGCAGAGGTGAAACACCTCTATACTTTCATGTAAACAAGTAGATCCGGGTAAGCTACCTTGCCGGTATCCCATAGGACTGCTGCCGTGAGGCCAAGCCTGCCGGGCGCAGAATCCATTGGGAGGGACCAGCCCCCCACCAACCCCTTCCAGCCAAAGGCCACTACGACCATCCTGACCAAGCAGCGTTCGTGTCAATAGATGGGAGCACCTTTGTTTCCGAGGTGGCGAGGTTTTCATATGCACAAGTCCTACTCACGGAACATGTATGGATAAGAGATGGAACTTATCTGTTTGGCTTGCCGGAGACCGCAGCGCTGGCTCGTCTTTGCATCCTCTTCCTGGGACTAAGTCCACGGCAGGAGCCTGCAGCTTAAGCAAATGAAGATGATGCCAGATGCAATCTATCTACATGATCATGCAACCTATCTACATGAATCATGCGATGCTCATGAGATGCTTATGCATGCATGCAACTTGTCGGCGGCCCCCAGCGCTTCATTTATTTCTCTGTTGCTCAGGGTCTGCACCTGGCTTTGTACAAGGGGTTACATGCAGCTGAGGCTAGGCCTGTACAAAAGGGTGGCTGCCGGGCAGGGCCCGACAGCCACGCCTTACGGGTGGAACTTGCGGAGATGCTCAATATTCCATGAGTTTTGCAATTGAATGCCATCTCCGGTCTCCAGACGGACCGCGCCAGGTCTGGTGACTCGTACCACCCGGTAAGGGCCTTCCCACTTCGGTGACAGCTTGTTTGCACCCTTGGCGGACTGAACGCGCCTAAGGACAAGGTCACCTTCCTCAAAACACCGGGCATGAACCCTGCGGCTATGATAGCGACGCAGGGCTTGCTGATAGTGTGCAGCACGCGTAGCAGCCCGGAGACGGTTCTCCTTGAGAAGCACGGTGTCATCACGCATATGCTGTTCCTGCGCTACTTCATCGTAGGCAAGCACTCGAGGTGACCCGTAAATGAGTTCCATGGGGATAACTGCCTCTGCCCCATAGACTAGGGAGAAGGGAGTCTGCCCGGTAGCTCGGTTTGGTGTCGTTCTGAGGCTCCAAAGAACCACCGACAGCTCATCGATCCATCGCCTGCCGTGCTTCCGCAGCTTATCAAATGTTCTTGTCTTGAGTCCTCGCAGCACTTCAACGTTCACCCTCTTAGCTTGTCCATTGCTTCTGGGATATGCAACAGAGGTAAATGAGATCTTGCTTTCGAGGGCATGAACATATTGCATGAAGGCGCGGCTCGTGAACTGGGTGCCGTTGTTGGTGATGATCCGGGCAGGGACCCCAAAGCGGCACACCAATCCTTTCAAGAACTTGATAGCTGACTGAGCAGTCACCTTTCTCACGGCATCTACTTCCGGCCACTTTGTAAACTTGTCGATTGCAACGAACAAGAATTCAAAGCCCCCAGCAGCTCGGGGGAAAGGGCTGAGGATATCGAGCCCCCAGACCGAAAACGGCCATGACAAAGGGATTGTCTGGAGTGCTTGGGCAGGCAGATGGATATTTTTGGAATGGAACTGACAGGCTTCACACTGTGTGACAAGCTCAACCGCATCTTGGAGGGCTGTGGGCCAATAGAATCCTTGCCGGAATGCTTTCCCAACCAAAGCCCTTGATCCAATGTGGGAGCCGCACATACCTTTGTGTATCTCTGCCAGCAGTTCCTTTCCTCCTTCCCGGCAAATGCACTTCAATTTCACACCGTTGGGCCTTCTTCTGTATAGTGTGTCATCGACAAACTGATACATACTGGCCCTCCAGGCTACTCTTTCAGCTTCTTCTTGCTTTTCGGGAAGTTCTCCGGTTTGGAGGAAATGGACTATGTGCCTTGCCCAAGTTGGAGCCTGAGGCTCGGCAACGAGGACCAGCAGCACCTCCTCATTCGTGGGGGCGCATTCCTCGGCCGCGGGGACTGGTGGTCCGGCAGGAGGGTGCAGCCCGGCAATCGAAGGGGAGTTGTTTCCGGCAGGGTCCCTGCCAGGAGCCCCAAAAGGCTCTACCGGGAGAGGCTTACCGGAGTCCAATTTCCTCCTCTTTCGGGCCATTGTTGTCGGGGATACGGAGGGCTGAGTAAGATGGAGAACAAAAGTTCCTGGTTCCACAGGAAGCTTCTGCGCAGTGCACTTTGACAGGTGATCAGCAATGCTGTTTTCCGCACGGGGTACGTGCTCTGTTTGCAACCCGTCAAAGCGCTCCTCCAATCTTCTCACTTCCTCGACGTATGCCTCCATCAATGGGCTTTGGTAATCCTTGTTGACTTGTCTCACCACCAGTTGTGAATCTCCTCGAATAATCAGCTTCTTGATTCCCAATTCTGTGGCAATCCTGAGCCCGGCAAGAAGTCTTCATACTCTGCTGTATTGTTGGTCGCCTCCTCCCGGGGAAAGTGCATCTGGACGACGTACCTCAGGTGCTCTCCAGTGGGAGCAACGAGAAGCACGCCAGCCCCTGCACCTTGTAGGGAGAAGGCACCATCAAAATACATGATCCATTCTTCGGGCGCTTCCTTGCCGGGGATAATTGTTTCCAGTACTTCTTCATCAGGGGTTGGCATCCATTCTGCAATAAACTCTGCCAACGCCCTGCTCTGGATTGTTGATGTGCTTTCAAACTTCAGGCCAAAGCTGGATAACTCCAATGCCCACTCCACTATCCAGTCGGTGGCCTCTGGGTTTCGAAGTATCCTTTGCAATGGAAAACGGGTGACAACCGTGATCTCATGGGCTTGGAAGTAGTGGCGCAGTTTCCTTGAGGCCATGACAAGGCCAAATATCAATTTTTACACGCCAGAATACCTGGATCTAGCCCCTGCAACAAGGAGCTGACGAGGTATACTGGGGGTTGCACCAACTTCTTCCTTGCCGTGTCCTTGGGGTTGCCTCCGCTGCCGTGCTCCTCTTTGTCCTGATCCGTATCTGGCCTTGCCAGGCCGCTCTCTTCCTCTTCCCCTGGCGGGACACTTGCTGAGGTTGCTGCTTCTTCTACTTCCCGTTGTGCTACTAGGCCGCACTAACCACTTGATTAGTCGCTGCCAGATATAGCAGCAACGGCTCTTGTGGCTTGGGTGCAACCAAAGTAGGCACAGAAGACAAGTAGGTCTTCAAATCCTGCAGCGCTGCATCTGCTTCCGGGGTCCACTTCATGGGTCCTGCCCTCTTCAAAATCTTGAAGAACGGCAAGGCACGCTTGACAGACTTGGAGATGAATCTGCTAAACGCGATAATGCATCCTGTCAAACGCCTCACATCCTTAACTATCTTGGGTGCCCGTATCTGCTCAATGGCCTTGATCTTATCGGGGTTGGCCTCTATCCCACGGTGGGACACAAAGAAACCAAGTAGCTTGCCGGAGGGAACGCCAAACACGCACTTCTCCGGATTCAGTTTCAAGTTGATCTTGCACAGATTAGCAAATGTCTCTTCTAAATCTTGGATGAGGGTTGATCTGTCCTTGGTCTTGACCACAATATCATCCATATAGGCTTCAATGTTCCTGTGCAACTGCGGTTCGAAGCCAATCTGGACTGCTCTTGCAAAAGTGGATCCGGTACTCTTCAACCCGAAAGGCATGCGCACAAAGCAGTATGTGCCGCATGGGGTGATGAATGAGGTCTTTTCTTCGTCTTCCTTGGACATAAAAATCTGATGGTATCCAGAGTATGCATCCAGAAAAGAGAGCAACTCACATCCTGAAGTAGAATCCACGATCTGGTCGATGCGCGGCAAGGGAAATGGGTCCTTCGGGCATGTCTTGTTCAGATCCGTGAAATCTATGCAAAGCCTCCATTTTCCATTAGCCTTGCGCACAACCACTGGGTTTGCTAACCATGTTGGATGCAGTACTTCTCTGACCAAACCAGCTGCTTCAATTTTCTTGATTTCCTCGGCAATGAACTGCTGCCGCTCCAGGGCCTGCTTCCGAACCTTCTGCTTGACGGGTCGGGCATGTGGGCAGACAGCAAGGTGGTGCTCGATTACCTCCCTGGGAACACCGTGGATATCAGATAGTTGCCAGGCAAACACATTGATATTCGCCCACAGGAAGGCAACGAGCACGCTTTCCTATTTGTCATCAAGGGTGGCGCTGATAGTGAAAGTACCATCAATGCCAGCCAGCCCTGCCGCGACCTTTTTCACTTGGGGTGGAGCAGCCTTGGATCTCTTGCTGTTGGAACTCTCTGGCATGTCATCAATGGGCGCGGCACATTCCGCAGAGGTACGCTTTCTAGATTCCTTGCTAGTGCCTCTACTATGCTTTTCCTTGGCGGGAACTGTGACTCCCACGGCCTCTGCCGCGACCGCATCCCGGTACATCTTATCCACGCAAATAATTCCATCTTTCTTGTCCGACGGGACGGAAATGATGCCCATCGGCCCTGGCATCTTCAAGGTGTTGTAGGCATAGTGGGATGCTGCCATGAACTTGGCCAGGGCCGGGCGCCCAAGGATCCCGTTGTACGCAGGGGGAGGTCAACCACATCAAACACAACTTTCTCAGTCCTGTAGTTCAACTCTCCTCCAAATGTCACTGGCAGCGTAACCTTTCCCTTAGGACGGCTCCTGCCGGGATCGACTCCTTGAAACGTGCCTGTGGCCTGAAGTTCTTCCTCTGCTATCTGGAGTTTGCTGATTACCTTTGGGGAAATCAGATTCAACCCGACCCCGCCGTCAACCAGCATCTTTGTGACCTTGAGGTTGCGAATTGTTGGTGAGACCAACAACGGCAAGCACCCTACCGCAGTAATGCGGTCTGGGTGGTCCTCTTCATCAAAGATGATGGGCGTGTGCGACCACTTGAGCGGCTTCTGAGAATCTGGCTCCACAGCATTGACCTCACGCGCCCACTGTTTAAGTTGGCAGCGAGAGGAATGCAAAGATGCACCCCCGTCAATGCACAAGGCGTCAGTGGCCTTCTGGAATTCTTGCTCGCTGGTTTCCTCTTCATTCCCTCCATCACTCTCATTGCTGCGATCCTCCTTCTCTCGGCCTTTGGCAGGTTTCCCTTGGTTCCGAGGAGCCTTGCCGGGGCGATTTGCTTCACCACCCCGGCCCTTCCCGCCAGTGCCATTCTGACCTTTTTCCTTATCATGCTTCTCATACTCAGCCTTCTGCCTCTTGACGAGCTGCTCAACCTGATGACACTCCTGGAGATCATGGCCCTTGGTCCAATGAATCTTGCAATACGGCCCATCACTTTTCCCACCTTTCCCGGCAGCCGCTGCCTCCTGGCAGTCAGGGCATGCGGTAGCCTCCTTGCCGGGGGCTTCAGCCTTCGCCTTCTTGCCGGTACTAGGCGTGCCTGACCCCTCAACAATCATCACTGTCTTATCCTTGCGCTTCTTGTTGTGCTTCTTGTTCTTCTTCTTCTTACTGATGGCCTCATCATCATCTTCTGAGTCAATGTCGACGCAATCTTCCTCTCCAGGAAGTTTCCTCCCCTCCTCCACCCGAGCACATTTGTCCACCAAAGTGTAGAGCTCCTTCATAGTCTTGGGCAACCGGACATTCATCTTGGCACGTATCCTACGGTTGCGCACATTGGATTGGAAGGCAGCTATCACGGCAGTTGGGTGGATATCTAGGATATTTCTGTGAATCGGCTGAATCTCTGCAAGTACTTCCGTAGAGGTTCTCCTTCTTTCTGCTGGAGAAGCTGCAAGTCGCTGGGCCGCCCTGGTTCTTGATGGCCGCCCGTGAAGGCACCAATGAACTCGTGGCACAGGTCAGCTCTGGTCGAAATGGAGTTCTCCGACAGGTGCATCAGCCAAGACCTCACATTTGACTTGAGGGCCAAAGGGAAGTAGTTGGCGAACACCTTCTCATCTCTTCCCCCGGCGGCTTGAATAGCGATGGTGTAGATGCTCAAGAACTCTGCCGGGTTTAGTCTCCCATCATATTTCTCGGGTATCTCTGGCTTGAACGTGCGAGTGGATGGCCAACGGACTTGCCGCAGCTCACGGGTGAAGGCAGGGCACCCAACCTCGAAAGGCAGGCACCCGCCATCTCCGAGCGCGGGCTCGTCGACGTCGGGGTCATCGCACCCATTGGACCGGCAGGGGTTGTCGCGGCGCCGCTCATTGATGATGTGTGCGCTTTCCCCTCGCCTGCCTTCCGGGGCACGCTGTCAGCCTTGACGCGCTCGAGGGTCTGATGAGGCCATCGAGACGTCATCGGGTGGTTGGTTTCGCGGCTCCCGGGTGGCTTGCCGTGGTGGGGACTGCACCGTGAGGGTGGCCCCTCCCGCACGGCTAGCCGCACGAGCCGTCGTTGCTGCCTAGGAAGGCCGTGGCGGCCCGGCCCGCTGTGATCCTTCCGCCTCAGCAAAACCAATCAGGCTTTGGATGGTGGCTCGCTACTCATCCATCTGGTCTGCCGCTGGTGGAAATCTCAACAGCAGTTGGGCTCGCGCCATGGCCTCTGAGGCAGTGCTTGGCATAGGTGATGACGATGTAGATCGTAGTGTTGCTCGGCTCCTGATGTTGCCGGTGGCGGCCGCGCCGCGCCCTTGCTGTTGCGAACCAGCCGTTTGGATGGCATGGTGACGCGGCGGAGGCGCCTGAGGGCCAGCGGCTCCATTGGGCACAGTAGCTAGGTCAGCCCGTCCCAGGGGTGGCGCGTGCCCTGCGGTCGCGCCCGTAGCGGGGGCGACCGAAGGGTTGGGATTCGCCCCAGAACGAGCGTCATCACTGCGGCTGTGCCCATTGGCGAGGAGAAGGGGTTCAGGCGGAAAGATCCCTCCATCCGTACCTCGTGGAGCATGGCCGTCGGGATGTTGCTGATGCTGCCCTTCCACGGTGCCTCCCGCTCCTACTTCGGTCGTGGGGAAGGTGGCGACGGCGCCGCCTGCGCCGGCCATGTCCCCCGCAGCATCCACACCCTCGCGAGCCCCCACGTTCCCCGCGACGTCGGTGGTCGCGGGCGGCGGAGCCTTCGAGGTGGACGGGTGATTTGCGGCTCCGGGCTTCCTTTTGGGCGCCATAATCGATGATGTCGTCGACGACGAAAATGTCGATGAAGATGACGCGCAACGTACGCTCTCGGGTTCGCGCAAGTGATCCCCCTACCTGGCGCGCCAAAGATGTCGTGGGAAACCACGGCCACCTATGGGGCCAAGAGCCCCTTTTGGTTCGGCGGGGGGATGGGCATGTTGCACAAAGAGCGGAGAAGCGTCGCACAGCGCGGCAGAGATCACACGGGCAGATTTTACCCAGGTTCGGGCCGCCGTGAGGCGTAAAACCCTACTCCTGCTTTGGTGGATTGATCATGGATAATGGTGGTGGACGTAGCACACTCGCCCGGCAGGGTTGCTCTAGGGGCGAGAGCGGCTACGCGCGTATGAATCTGCCAGCGACCAACTAGCCAACCCCCTCTACGGTCGCCATGGGCCTCCTTTTATAGATAAAAGGGGTCACCACAGTGGCAGATCAGTCTTTGTGTACTGATTAGATAGCTAACAGTGCTATCATACCTAACTCTGCAGGCTGACAGAGCGCATTAAATGCGCCGCTCAGTGTCACATCACGGCTCGCCCGGCAGGCCCTGCCGGGCTGTTTTGCCAGCTGCGCGCCTACTTGTTTGACACGTCTCAGGACGGATGTCATATGGAGGTGTTTGCTGTAGGAAGTGGCTGCCATGTGGCAAAAAGCAGCCTCTTAGTCACCTTGGAGCTTGACACCGCTCTGATTAGTGACTTGCGTCACTTGTGAGGTGGAGCGGTGGAGTGGCTTGCCTCCGCCAGCCCCGGCAGGCCTGCCGGGACGATCTGGGAGCTTGCTTCCGGGGCAAAACCCAACCTTGCGAGGCTCGCCTGCCCGGCAAGGTAGGTCCTTTCCTTAGTGATGCCTTGCTCCTCAGGCTCACCTTGGCCTTCTCGACCTGCACTTGGATCCTTCAAGGGATTTGATCTTCCTTGCTTGATCTGATCTTGGTCTTGTAATCTTGTCTCTAGGCCTGTGCACAGTTCCGGCAATGGACCCAGGGTCTGTTGCACCGACAGCTGGTGGCCGGAGCTCCTTCGGCCGCTCCTCGGACCCCGGCAGAGGCGTTGCATGGCCTGGCCCTGCCGCTCGAAGATGAAGCCGACGCGGGGATCGCCCAACCACCGGCAAGAATCAACGGAGGAGCCCTCGGCACGCCCCTCGTCCCCCTAGAGGTGGCCCTGGAGGAAGGGCGCCGGGAGAGCGGGCCCATGGCCTTCCAGCGGCGGCTCCAGCTCATGGACCGGCACCACCTCCCGTGCGATTCCTCGGCCCGGGTGGTCTGGAGTCGCGGGCAAACCAGAGGCTTCCGGAGGTCGCACCCCAGGCGGCCTCACCGCCGCTACCGAAGGGATCCTGAGGAGCAAAAGTCAGAAAAGAATGCGGCACACGAAAATCCAGGAGGACAAGGTACTTACTCATCCACAGCTATCCACTTCCTTTGTTTCAGGGCCCGTGGGGCACCGCCACAGCAGCTCCCGAGCCCCTTCCTCTTGCGGAGTACCCCGAGACTCGGAAGGGGTACACCGAAGGCTGGTACGTTGCTCCTCATGCCGAGGGTGGCAGCCGCATTCGAGGGCAGGGTTCCCCCCGTTCTGCCTGTGGGGGTGTGGATCGTCACCTCATGAGCGCTTGGTGGTTCCTGCCCTCCAACAGCCGCCTCAGGAGCACTTGGTGGTTCCTACCCTCCAGCAGCCGCCTCAGGAGCACTTGGTAGTTCCTGCCCTCCAGCAGCCGCCTCAGGAGCACTTGGTGGTTCCTGCCCTCCAGCAGCCGCCTTAGGAGCACTTGGTGGCGCCTGTCCTCCAGCTGCCACCTTAGGAGTGCTCGACGGCGCTCGCCCCCTTGCGACCACCTCTGGGGCGTGCGCCATAGGATCGACAGGCACGGGAGCCACTAGGACGGGGTTCTCATGGGGCCCCTCAGGACCCTCAGGGCGCAACCCCCACTAGTCGAAACGGGGCATCTTCACTACGAAGGCCTCCCTGTTCAAGCAGTTGTACAAGAGGCACTCCTCGGCCGGGAGCGCGGCAGGCGCTGGGTCACCCGTCAGGAGCTGGAGCACCGTGCGCAGCGTCTTGGAAGGGAGCGAGGGCACCTGAAGCCTCGTGGGGTCATTGGGGCCAGTGAAGGCCCACACTGGGCGAGAATGGCGCTGGAGCGGGGCGATGCGCCGCCGGACGAACTCCCGCACCACCATCAACACCGTCACCCCTGCCTCCTTCAGCTTGGCCAGCCTGGACCAGACGCGCGTGAGCCGCCGGTCGACGAGCTTTGCATGTCCCCAGCCGGAGCTCGGCTCCGCCGGCGCCCGCGGGAGCAGGAGCAGGGGGCTGCGCACGGAGGCGTCCATGTACACCCACTGCTTCCGGAACCCCTTTGCATCCGGGCGGAGCGTGAAGTCGATGCTGGAGCCGGCTGGAGCCGCCACCGCCTGGAACACCACGCACCCTGAGCGCTGTCCGCCGTCGACCAGGTGGAGCGAGAAGAAATGGTGGAACAGGGCCACGGACGGGGCGATACCCACGAGGGCCTCTCACAGGAAGGCAAAAGTGCCAAGGAGGACGATGGACCCAGGGTCCAGATGCAGCGCTTGGATCTGATAGTGCGAGAGCACGGCATTGAAGAAATCGAAGAAAGGGGGGACCAAGCCGGCCAGAAGGGCGTGAAGATGGATGGGGATCTCGGTGGCCCCCATGTTGACCAAGGCCCGGGAGGCAGGCCAGACCGTCGTCGCCTTCCACTCGTTGGAATCGGCAGCGAGGGCCTGCCAGACCTTGTCCATCCCCTCCTGGTTGATCACTTTGGACCGGTACAGCGCGGGTTCCGACCTCGGCGAGGGCTCCGCGGGAGCGCGGGCTTTCCCTCCTCTCTTCGACCTAGGAGCCATGACGGCGAAAGAGGATTACTGCTGGTGCAGAATCCGGAGAAGAAGGCACTAGCTCGCAAGGAAGAAGAGGAGCAGAGGGCCGGCGCGGCAGGCAATGAAGGCTCGACGGTAGGTGCCAGTCTTTTTGTCAGCCTGGGCAGTTGCCGAGGCAGCGTGGGGAAGTGGAGACGCCCACATCCCGTCAGGCTCCACGCGTCAAGTTGGTCCGCATGTGATTGGGGCCAGCGGCGCTTCGCCCTTGCCCCTTGGCTTTGCCCCGAAGCCAAGTCCGAGCGCACCTTGGGTCCGGGTGCTACTGTCGGCGTTCTGGGAACCAGGGTACCCAGACTTGCCTGCTTGCGGCCCACGGCGTGGCTCCATCGACGGCCTGGTATTGCCGATCTTCATCATCGGCAAGACAATACCCTCGCGAGGGGCCAAGCCTCGCGAGGCGGACGACGCCAAGACCTCCAGAGGGAGCGGCCTCCCTAGGCTGGCTCCTGAGGAGCGGAGATTCCTATGCAAGCACCCATCTTATGAGGTTCGGGTGAGGCAAGCCATGACGACCTAGGCCAGGTGGGCGCCAGCGTAGCAGGTTTCCTTTTTTGTGCTAAGGAGGCAAGCGCAGGCGCGGAGCCCCGAGGAATCGCCCAAAGGTTTCCATTCCCATGCAACGAGACCAAGACCGCCAGGACGGCAGGACGGATGTCATCGCCGAGCCCACCATGACGTCACGACCAGAAGCTTTGCAGGCGAAGACCACATTTCGTCAGGATAAGATGTACTACTTGTCCCCCTTCGAAATTGGCCGTTGTGGGATCCCTTCCCGCCTTCATTTTGGAGGAAGAGGACCAAGGCCACTATATATAGGTTAGCCACCACCGTAGGAAGGGAGATCGAATCCTCAGCTCAAACCCACACAAGAACAGACCTCGTGAGGTTGTTCTTCCTCTGTACTAGTTCATCCTCAGCCCCTCGCGAGGCTAATTCACCCCAAAGCAGGAGTAGGGTCTTACACCATAAGGTGGCCCGAACCTGGGTAAACTGCCGTGTCTCTTTCCTTTCCTGTTCATCAAGCTAGGCCGTGAGAGCGACGAATCGGTTGGCTGGAGAGGTCGAGTTCTTCGCACACGCCCCAGAGTTCGAACCTTTCTTGGGTCTGTGGAGCCCTGAATCCGACAGTGGTATCCACTCGGAACAGCCTGCCTAATCCGAGTGACGGCCAACAAACAAACAGGTTCAAAGACTCCCTCCGACTACTAACATTCGACGGCAGTCTCGGGGACTACACCATGTGGGTGCACTCAGCGTGCCCCACAGGAAAGACACACCCAGTGGGTGTACTAACCAAAAACAGGAAAAGTCAATCCGAAATCAACTTACGATGGCACTTACTCGGACATTCGCTTGGAGAGCTGCGCTAGCGTCGTACGCCACCTTGCTAGCGTCACACACCTCCTTCAGGCGCTGCGTCATCAGCTCAGCTTGGATCATTGCCTCTTTGCTAGCTCCAGTTTGGTCCTCTGGCACACGATGCAGATTGAATATGTTGAGAGGAGGAGCCGACACTGGAGCCGGAGGAGTCGGCACTAGAGCCGGAGGAGTCGACACGAGAGGCAGAGCAGTTGACGCAGGGATGACAAAATTGACGCCAGCCCAAGAAGGGTCACCCTGCCCCTGAGATGTGGCCACGTCGGGCACGGGCGGGGCGCGAGGTGTTTTGTTCGGCAGTGTCTTCTGGGCAGCAGCGTGCGCGACGGTCGGGCTTTTGCTCCCCCACTTGGTGTCCTCCCGTAGCGGCTCCTCGTCGTCATCCTCGACTTGGATAATATCCACAGGCTCTACATTCACTTGACGGAGTCAGTTCAGTTAACAAATCAATCGAACAACAACACCGAGCCAAGAGGAAATCACCCGTACCTTTCTGGGAGGTAGCCGCATCCGCCATATCCGCTTCAGCGTGGTCCTCATCAATCTGCATGGGCGACGTGGTCGAGGTGGTAGCCCTGATACAATGGTTCATTCAGTCAGCAGAGGTCGAGAGTTCACAGTGGTAGAAGAGAGAAGTACGGCACTCACGTTGAGGTGACAGGCACGGTGTCCTTGATCTTGGGCAGGGCCTTCCGAGGTTTGGGCAGGAAATCTTGAGCTGGTTGGCGGTCTTCTCAGCTGGCTCAGGCGTCTCCGTCCGGGCGCGCTTCGGATTCCTGGCACTCGAGGCTGCGGTCTTGCTCTGGCAAGCACTCGAATCCTGCCTCTGCTTAGAGCGGCGCTCAGTGCACGCCCCTGCGGACGAGGAAGATTCAACCTTTTCGCTCCCATCCGAGTCATCGCTGCCATCCTCAGTTTCTTCAGCGTGGCTATCCTTAACACTTCCACGGTCACTTTCCATGTTCCCGACGAGCTATTCTCCATTCGGCACAGGTGGAAACATTTTCGGAAATTCCTGCCAAGCACAAAGATCAAAATCAGTGAGTTCAATCAATTTCAGTCAGACGTTCAGAGCAAGATAAATCACTCGGAAATATGCATTATACCTTTGTTGGCGTGTGCGAGTCATCAAAGGGCGGGATCTGCCTCGATCCCCAGGGATTGTCGCGGGCTCCGGTGATGCACCTGAGCCATTGCTCCACGGTTTCTTCATCAACATCCTCAGGGTGCGTTCGAGTGGGGACATTTGGCCCGGAGTACTGCCACATGGGATGAGCTCGCTCCTGCAGGGGCTGAATCCGCCGACTAAGGAAGACCTCCAACAGATCCAGACCAGTGACTCCACCTTGAATCAGTCCAACCACAATAGTTACTAAGATCCCCACCTCAGTCTTTTCTTCCTTGTCCACCGTGAGCGAATGAAGGGCACTAACGCTCTCGGAAGTATAAGGGCGAAGGCCAGTCGATGAACCGGCACATGGGATATCATTACAATAAAACTAGGTCGACTGCCAACCCCTAACAGACTCAGGAAAGGTCATGGTGGGAGACGCACTCCTGCCCCTCATCTGGATACCCAAGCCACCGCACAGCTGGGTCACATGGGTCCTCTCGCCATCCGGATCAGTCTTAACCGACTGAGAGCGACACGTGAAGATATGTTTAAACAATCCCCAGTGTGGATGGCAGCCTAAGAAGTTCTCACACATGGAGATGAACGTGGCAAGGTATGCTATAGCATTCGGGGGAATGTGATGGAGTTGAGCACCCAAAAAGTTTAAAAAACCGGGGAGGAAAGGATGAGGTGGCATGGAGAAACCTCTCTCCACGTGGGTGACGAGGAGTACACGCTCTCCGGGGCGCGGCGCAGGCTCGATCTCCCCCTCCTCCGGCAACCTCCAGGACCCGTCGGGCAACAGCCCGTCGACGACGAGCCCGCCGATGTCTTCCGCCATGGTCGTTGGCGGGAGCCAGTCGCCTTGGATCCAGCCGCGCAGAGGTGCGACTCGGGAGCTCGAGGTCTTCTTCGCCTTCTTTGGCTTCTTCATGTGCTCGAGCTTCACCGTCTTCTCCTTCACCATCTCCATGGAGTTCACCGGTGCCGAGCGGAGTCATGCAGGGTGGAAGCAGAGGTGGTGGCGAGAAGACTGGAGGAGATGGAGAAAAGGGGATCTGGTTCTCTCTCCTCCTCGGCCGGGTCGACCTTTTATACCACTGGTCTCTCCATCCATAGATCCACGCCATTGGCTCCCGGGCCCGCAGATCCCCTCCAAATCCCTCCGGCGGAGATTATGCGATACATGGCAAAAAGTGGGGCGAAAATCAAGGAGTCACGCCCCACTTTCCCCACTCACCGCGTCGCAACCGTTTGCACACGTATATCTCTGATTTCAAATCCCACGAAATCTGGGATACCGCAATCCGATTGATCACTACTAGAAATCCTTCCAAGACGCTCGGGTCCAGCCTGACACCTGGTATGCGAACATCTCATTTCACTCGGACATTATGTAGTCCAGAATCAGTTGAGGCAGCTTGTGAAGAGTCAATCGATGAATGATCCTGGAAAGTTCATAAGCGCCCCCGTAGCGCTTGACTCACTCGGGAGTTCGTCTTGGTTCAGTTTGCTTAGACCTCGACCGATTCGGGGGCTAATGACGAGTACATGTACTAGGGATAGGGTCACATGCCTGACCTACATACCCTACCCAAGGACACCATGCACTGCAAACTGGGCCCTAGGGCCAAGTCGCTGATCATAATTACTATAACCTGAGTATCACTCGGAAGATAGCAATCACTCGGAGTCTAAACAATCCACTCGACTGACTCATGTCACTCGGAGGACCTGAGTCACTCGGACAGAGAAGACCAGGAGCCTCCCCGGGATTACAACGGTCAGGACGTGCGTCCACCGCCTTCAAGAGCAGTCAATATAGACATTACCAGTAACTGTCACCCTTAAACCTCCTTTAAACCCTTAGTTATGGAGACATTCATCAGGGGCCGGGCGTACTCTATATAAGCCAACCCCAGCTCCATAACAGGGGTTCGCAATCTCTTGTAAACTATACACTCCAGTTATTAAAGCTCCAGAGCACCAAGACGTAGGGCTGTTACCTCCTCCGCGAGGGGCCTGAACTCGTAAATCCGAGTGTAACAATTGTGCCGTAGCTAGGCTATGTCCTCCAATTCGTACCCTTATACACTACTGTCAGACCTATACCCATGACACGCGTATCTCGTCTCAGGCCACAATGGGATTGTCCAAACTTTCGGTAGGCCAATTCGGAGTTGCCCCTGGTGGCCATCGGCGGTTGACAGGTTTGGACCAGGACTCATGAGGGGCACTGGCCCGAGTTGTTGATTAATTATCCATGGGGTCCGGAAAGTCCCTATGCAAGTTTTAGTTGTTATTAGGCAAATTTAAAACCAAAGCTAGGTCTTGCTGGAAGAGTTGTATTCAAAGCGAACTATCGAGAGGGGCCCATAAACCCCAATCGTGTTAGGAACTCTAATCAAGGAACATAACACTGGTATGGCGAAAACTAGGGGACATGAGTGAAAGAAAACACCAAACAAAAGGTCAGGCCTTCCACACACAACCAAGTATATAGATGCATTAATTAAATAAGAGATATTGTGATATCTCAGGATATCCATGTCCCAACATGGAACAACCTGCACTGCACCTGCAACTAGCAACGCTATAAGAGAGGCTGAGCAAAGTGGTAACATAGCCAAACAATAGTTTGCTGGGATGATGGAAGGTTAGAGGCTTATCAAGGCTGACAACAAGTGGTAGATAGCGAGACATTGCGATAGCATCGAGACAACTAGCAAGTAAAGATAGTAGTGATATCCAAGGTAATGTTCATCTTGCGTGGAATCCCGCTTGAAAGAAGATCGAATCCATGAAGTAGACGAACACGCATAGTCGAACGAATCCTCACACTCACAACATTACCAGGAACTACCAAGAAGAAGCACAACCGGAAATAAGCAAACAACAAGGTAAACAAACAAGCATAATCATGACATGATGCACAACCAAGTATGATTCATGTCCAGTTTAATGAGGCATGACATGGCAAAGTGCATCAATCAAATACTACATATTAAATGAAGCTCAATATGCAATGAGTTGCATATTGACGAAACTCCACATTCAAATTTTTAATCATTCTCGTTTATGCTATTCATCAACATTAAATGTTAGTAAACATGGCAAGAGACAAAGCACAATTAAACTACATATTTAGGCATTTTAAATGAGGCCTGAAACAACAAATAACAATTACGGAAAATCTCCATATGCAATTTTTGAATTGCTACTGTTCTGCCTAAAACATCATTTTATTGTTGTTAAACAGGAAAAAAGTGCACCATGTTATTCTACACATTTTCCTAGACAAGTTACATATATAATTTATTTAATTCAGAGCTACGGTTATTAAGTTATGAAATAAACCATTTTAGCATGTCATTTATGCAAATTAATGCAAACAACAATTTTAAACATTTTAAATGTTGTTATCATGATGCGGATGACATATTCAGGTTATATGCAATTTTATGGAAATGATGGCATAATATGACATGGAGCATTTGTCGCCATGATGAAAAGAAAAGGGGTGCCACGGCGGCGAAAACGGGAATGATGCCACTGCAACATTCCGGTTATCCGGCAACTCATTGAGATCCCGGTGCAAAGGATCAAATGTGGGATGTGCGAAACATGCAAGAGTGACATAGAGTGATCCTGGTTATCGGGTGTCCCACGTGTCGGTGGCATGACAAATGAGGAACGTGCAAGAACAATTAGGCCATGGTGCAAACATGAGAATCTCATACATCACAAGCATTCGTCCACGAGCGGTCGTCTTGACGGCTATACCTTTGAAGTGTGGTTCGGGTCAATGCGGTGTAGATGTTCACGGTTCATAGTTGAAGTAGTGGCACTAGCGGTCTTCAGCGACGGTAGTGGTACACGCTCCATAGACGAACTTGACGTATCCATGTTCTTCGGGGTCGGTCTCATGTCGATGCCATCGTCGATGAACTTGGCAGCGATGGGTCTCATCATGGGAGGTGATGGTCTTGGTGAATTCCAGGGAGGTGCTGCCCAATAACATGTACAGGAGGCGGGGAGGTCACTTGCAGTCTTGAGGGGGCGTCTATCTTGGAGATGAGGGGCTTGGCAATCCAGAGGTAGTGGTCATGCGGTGCCGGGTCACAGGGGAGAACCCGGAGCGGGTTGGAGTTGGGGAAGGCGAGGTGAGACGACAGGAGCACATGGAGGCAGCGACCAGCGTGACGACATGACTTGACGGTGGTGATAGGTCCTGCTGGCCGGACGACACACGAGGTGGAGAGGAGCTGCGGGGCCGCGGGAGGACCAAAACCATGATGGCGGGGCTCCTTGTGAGCAACAACGGCGACGGTGGCTGCTATTCCTGTTGCAGACAGAGAGGTGAGGAGAGATGATATGCAGAGGAAGAAGGAAGAAAGGAGAGGGCATGGACATGAGCTCATCTGCAAGGTCGCCGGAGGTGGGGTCGCGCGGTCGGAAGTCGCACGAGGGGGCCACGCCATGGCCATCACGGGCTCGCAGGCGACTGAGAGGAGACGCGGAAGACTGGAGGTGCACGGGTGAGGAGCCAAGGAGGAGAAGGGGCACAGAGCTTGTCGCCAGAGAAGGGGCTCGTCAGGAGGCAGCAAGGTCGTCGGGCGGCACGGCAGGGCCGTTGTGCTCCTCTCTTGACGGCACCAGGAGGGAGACGAGGGAGAGAGTGGGGCCTGGGGGGGTCGATTAGGAGGCTGAAGGATCGAGAGGAGCTAGGGTTAAGGGGGGCACTGCTGGGCCTAGGTGGGCTGGTTTGGCTGTAGGCCGCGGCTTTGCATTGCTCCTCTCTCTCTTAATTATCCTTAACAGAAAAAATAGCAGAAAGAAAAGGATAGGAAAGAAAAGCTACGAGAAAGAATTTGGGGAATGGGCTAATTTTCCTGGACTCACAAAAATGAGCTTGACGCAAGAAAAATAGGAGTGGGCATGATTGAAAGTTTTTAGTTCAAACTCATTTGAATATCATTAAAATGGGTTTGAATTGGGTCTAGGTTTTAGGAGTGTCCAAAAATTTTGAGAATTTTTAAGGAGCCCCATACCTGGGAAAATAATTTTGGGGAAAGTTTGGAGAACAAACTTGAAGCAAAAAAGGTATATGATTTAAATTGCAAGTGTGTTCATGGGTGATTTCAAAATAATGTAATATTTAATAGTAGCTCCCTAAAGTATTGGGAGGATATGTTATAAAGAGAAATCACCATGTGAATTCCCTCAATTTAAATGTATCAAAGATCCATACAATTTATTTATTTGAGAAACATTTGGGTTGCGAAATTTTTAATGGCATGATGACTTGATGCAATGCAAAATAACATAGAGCAACCAATATAATCGCAACTACAAAAAGAATCGGTCTCGGGCTGTCACACTTGGCCAAGATGCGATAGACTGTGCGAGGCACAAACAACAAATCCTTCACTAGGAAGGTTGTCCTTGGAGCATGTCCTTCTGTAATTGGCTTCATCAGCACTTGCATCAGATGATCTGGCAGCTCAGGTTCTTCATAAACTTGTCTGGCTTCTTCTTGGGTCGGGTCAACTGGAAGAGCATGAAGCAATTCATCAGTAGGTTCTTTGTAGTGAATGCTTTTACTCATCCAGTCAAGAGCCCAATAGTGAATGTCTTCAACATTGCCAGACAGATGCAGTGTGTCATAGAATTGAAGAATTAGATCTTCATTTCAATCGCAGACGTCAGAGCACAGACTAAGCAACCCAGCATCATGAAAAACAGACAAAACCGGCCTAAAAGACGACAATGACTCCATATCCACCTGAGGAATATGGCGATGTGGGAAGATCTTGTTCTTGTCAAAGAGCAGTGAAGAATAGTAATTCATCTGCGTCTTGGTCCAGAAGTGTTGACGCCTAATCTTGGCTGAGTCATAAGGTGACTCGTCGATGAAGAAATTCTTCTCCTCAAAGAACTTTGCATTATCGAATTTTGGCCGCCTGATGCTTTTGCCAACCTTTGGCACAGAGGGCATTGGCTGAAGATTTATCTTCTTTGGCTTTACATCGAAGATGGGCCTTGGGGAGCCAGTTAAATCATTCAAAGCATCAGAGTAGGCAACTTCTTCAATGGTTGCAAATGGAACTGTGTCTGTGTCCGCTGAAGGAACTGATTCTTCTCTCTTAGGGGATGGAGGCGCAACTTCAACAGTGAGTTCTGGTTGCGCAATTTCTTCAGCTGATGCGGCTGGAATTTCTTCAGCAATGGTCTGAAGAGAAGGTTGACATTCTTTAGAACCAGTGTGAATTTCTTCAGTCCTTGTAGGTGACTGAGGCACTTGCGTGAGAGGCATAGTGATGGGAGAATTTGGGTGATCTGCTTCCCAAATTCGTCATCCAGTACAGGAGTTGTCTAACCATCAATGTCCACATCCTCATCAGTTTCTTCATCACTTCCATATGAAGCAACTTGTTCTTCAATCACTCAGACTGGCTATGGTTTCCGCGATGATACCATATGAAGTGAAGCATGTGCTTCCACTTCAATTTCTTCATCCACCTGCTCTATGGTAGCAGTAGAGTGGGTATCTTCTTCTTCATTTTCATCAGCTGATGGGGTCACATACTCAACCCCATATGGAACGATCTGACGATCTTCAACATTGCAAGTAGGGGGCGCTGATAAAATTGGGGTAGCATCAATTGGCACTACTAAAGACATTGGGGTCGTCTTTAGTTTCTTAACTGATTTAGTGGTGAGTGGCTCTGAAGCTTTTCTCTTTTTAGCTTCCTTCTTAGCAGCCTTGGTCTTCTTCACTTCTGATGCAAAAAGAAGAGTGATTAGCTTCAAAGATTAAGACTGTGTTGGCGTTGCTGCTGAGGAAGTGGTTGGAGTAATTTCTTCAGGCACGACCGATGTAGTCGCCCTAGTAGTTTCTACCAGCTCAACATTTTCTGTTGCCCTGGCTTGTTCTTCAGGAGGAGGAGGTGCAGTCTCACTGGCTTGAGGGGTTTGTTGCAGAGCCGAGGAACTGGATGGAGGCACTTGCCCATGCTTGGCTACCTCCCTCTTGTTGTGGTAATCAACTACCTAATTGGTTGCGTTGATGAACCTGTCACGCACACCACAACAATGATTAGCCTGGTGATCATATTCTTTAGGCAACTGTTGGATTTCAGATTGCAAAGTCACTAGCTATTGAGGAGAGATGGTGAGCATCTTTTTTTTCAACTCCTTCTCCTTTTGCAGTTGTTGTTTCCTCACAAGTTTGGTTTGCTCAATCTTGTGCTTCTCCATCATGATGAAGGCAGAAAGCACATGGCTTGGACCTGGTGGCAAATCAAGATCATCAAGAGGTGTGTCTGGCTTCTTGCACCATATTTTGATGAAGTCCATAATCTTCTTTGAATCAAGTAGAAGAGGGACTAAGGAATCCTTGGCAATTGCATCTTGTTCAGCTTTCCTTCTAAGGAACTCAGCAAGCGCATCTTCATCAGCCATATCATTTTCGTCAGCCTGAGGCACAACAACCTTGCTCTTGGGGTTGGGCCTGGTTCCACGGCATATAGTAGCCTTTGTGTTTAGCTTAGGCGTATTCGAAGAAGTGTGCCCACTAGCTGAGGCACTTGATGCAACTATAGTGACTATTGGAAAGCCTTCAGTGCGCTGGCAAGATGCTAGTGCAACTAGCATTGAAGCCTTTGCTGCGGCCACTGAAGAACTGGTGGCTGGCGGAGGTGCTGAGCACTTTGCAGCTGTTGTAGCCTTTGACGATGACGCATTTGGCTCTGAGGGCTTTGCAGCTGAAGGCTTTGGCTTATGATCTTCCTTCTTGGCCATTGCCTTCTTGGGTGCACTAGCACTGGCACTACCATCAGCTGATGCCTTTGAGGCTCTGTTGAATTCATCAACAACCTTCTGAGCTTGCTTCTTCAGTTTAGCTTGACGCCTTGCCCATCTTTAGGGAATTCTTCACCCCTTCTGATACTAGTTGGATCAGCATGTTGTCCAGGAGCAAGAGGAGCTTTTTTTCAAGGGGGTTTAACAGCGAAGTCCTTCATGTATTTTGGAGTGACATAGTTGTAGTCTCTCCATTCATAGGTCCAGTACCTCTTGATCTTTTGCATTCGCCTCTTGCGCTGCTCCTTAGTTTTCTTTCCATGAGAGCGACATGGGAGAGGGAGCGAAGTGATTTAGGTTTGACGGGGTCAAGCCTTTATATTGGCGCGATAAAAACTGAGCGGTCCAAAGATTTTGGATGCATAAGCCTATGGTGATTCGCATCTCTGTGACACACGTCCTGCATGCGATTTAGATGATCTTATTCATGCGTCGAACACGCGGGATGAAGTTACCGTGGCAACCGCCAAAATTTTGACTTGAAAATTTTAAAGCGTGTTCGCAATTTCTTCAGCTGTCAGGGACACAGTGAAGACTTTGAACTGTGTCAATTAGAATGCACATGAAGAATTTGTGAACAAATTGGATTGAATTTAGCATAGAGGGAGCGTGTCCGATCACACCTACATATGCAAAGAAATCAACTTGAAGAAATAGCAATATGTGGATGCTATTGAGGACATGAAAAACTCAAATATATATAAAATCAGCTCAAGCAATGAAGAATAACCTCAAATGACGAATATGAAAACTTTGATAAAACCGCAAGTGAAGAAAAAGTTATATTGAAAAACGTCATGAAGAGGGTGGTGGCGTTACCCACCGTATAAGAATTATGTTGATTACAGACACCGCATACAGTTACCGTAGGGTTCCAAGAATCAAATTCTTCGTTAATTTCTTCATACTTAGAGGTTAAGTCTTCATTGATTGAAGAAATAGTTACTTCGTGTGTTGTGCATCAAAGTAATCAAGAATGCATAAGCGTTAGGATGTGTGTCCTTTTCAAAGGACATTCGAAGATTCTAGGATGTTTAGCTCACACCGCAACATGCAAAACCTTGTCTCGTACAAGGGCTTAGTGAAGATATCTGCAAGCTGGTCTTCAGTCTTCACATGGTTGATGATGATGTCTCCCTTTAGCACATGATCATGAAGGAAATGGTGACGAATCTAAATGTGCTTCGTCCTTGAATGTTGTAGTGGGTTGTGGGCAATCTTGATAGCACTCTCATTGTCGTAGTAGAGAGGTATTTTCTTCACATTGACGTCGTAGTCCTTGAGGGTCTGCTCATCCATAGTAGCTAAGAACAACAGGCGCCAGCAGCAATGTACTCAATCTCAGCTATGGAAAGTGAGATGTTGTTCTACTTCTTCGAGGACCAACATACAAGAGATCGTCCAAGGAAATAGTAGGTGCCTAATGTTGAATTGCGATCCACATGATCTCCAACATAATCAAAATCAGAAAATCCAACTAGATCAAAACATGAGCCCTTGGGATACCATAATCCAAGCATTGGTGCGTGAGCTAAATATAGAAGAATTCGCTTCACAGACTGATGGTGTGATTCCTCCGATGCCGCTTGAAACTAGGCACACATGCAAATGCTAAGCATAATATCTAGCCTAGATGCACGTCGGTAAAGCAGGGAACCAATGAGGAGTGATATACCTTATGATCAAAATCTTTACCATTTTCGTCAGTGCAGAGTTGGCCACTAGTAGGCATCAAAATTTTGAGGCCTTTGCATCTTGCATGCCGAATTTCTTCAGGCAATCTTTGATGTATTTCTCTTGAGAAATGAAGATGCCATTGGGTTGTTGATGAATTTGAAGACCAAGGAAGAATTTCAACTCCCCCATCATGGACATCTGATATGCTTCACGCATCATATAACCAAGTTTGTCATTGTATGGCTTGTTAGTGTGACCAAAGATAATATCATCAACATATATTTGGCATATGAATAGTTCACCATCATAAGATTTTGTGAAAAGAGTTGGGTCAAGTGAACCAGGTTTGAAGCCCTTTGTCGGTGTACACAAATAGGGGTATTTGTTTCCCCTTGACTAGTGCATAGACTTGTGTGGCCTCCCAGGAAAACTGACCCTGTTGGGCGTATCAAGCATTAAGAAGATCAAGCCAACAAGAGAGCACTACGAGGAGGCCTCCCCTGCCGGGTAGGAGAGCCCGGCCAAGGTCGAGACCGCCTTAGAGGACCAAGTCCAGTTCGCCCCGTCAAGGCTTCCGGGGCCGCCATGCTCAAAACCCACCAGGCTCCCCGCCGGCAGGCCCTCGCCAAGACACCACCGCTCCACCTCATCACACGCAAGTCATTAATCAACACGGTGTCCAGCTCTCAGGTAACTAGGTGGATCCTGTCAGGCACCTGGCAGCATGGTGGAGAGGCGATTAGCTTTATTGACACCCGTCTAGAAGGCGTGTCACGCTAACAAGGAGAAGATGGATAAGCGGCGTGGCAGGCTTACCGGGCTTCAACCCCAACTTGACACCTAGTAGGTGCATTTAATGCACTTTTTCCTAACTGTCAGAGTTAGGAATGATAGCACTGTTAGCTATCTAATCATACTCAAATGACTGTTTTGCCACTGTGGTCACCCCTTAAGCTATAAAAGGAGGCCCGAGGTAACCTAGCAAAGGGTTCGAAAACCTGGATCCCCCAACACTTGTACGTGCGCCTTGCTCTCCCCGAGGCAACCTTGCCGGGCTAGAGCTGGTCGTGTCTTCGTGTTCCTCTGAATCAATCCACCATAGCAGAAGTAGGGTTTTACGCTGCAAAGCAGCCCGAACCTGGGTAAAAGAGAGCTGTTGTCGCCACACTGTTCCTGTCGTTTCCGCTCTTTGTGAAACGTGACCGTCCCCTTGCCGAACCACAAAGGGGCACCCATGCCCCATAGGTGATCGTGCTTCCATGCCGACATCTTTGACGCGCCAGGTAGGGGGCGTCATTTGTGCGAACCCGAAGCAATAGCCAGCGCGTCGATCTTCATCATCCTTCTGCATCACCTTTCGATCCCATGAAGAAGAGTGGAACAGCGGCGTCGTTCCTAGCTTTGAAGGTCCCTTCATCCACGGCTGCAGGCACCACACGCGCCACGACCACGACGAACGAAATCGCCGCCACGGGTGGGGCAATCGCCATAGTGCGATTGGCACACCCGTAGCGGCTTTCTCCCAGCATGGAGCGTCACAACAACAATGCATAGGCGGATGACCAGATTGTCGATAAGCCACACCCGTCGGCACGGGCGTTCGGCTTGCAAGGATGAACGTCCAGCTAAGCCGCGGGCCATGGCAAATCCATCGGGTCTCCGCCCAATTCTACGGAGCAACATTGTTGCAGAGGAGATTCGCGGCAAGACATATCCATCTTAACCCGGCAAGTCTCGCCACATGTCATGGTACACTGCAATCATATTGCACGAATATTGAGTACCAACCTCCGTGTGCGAGACTTCCAAGGGGAGGAAGGGTTCACGTCTCCGCGACAGTGGAAATTACAAGAATAAGAAAACATAAGTTGTGAAACCTTTTTTGTTTTGAACTCTTTTATTTACCTTATGCGACTCCTTTAGTTTAAACCCCAGCACTTGTATGAGATATCCATAACGCGAAGGGACTCTTTCGTGATTGCTTGCATCCTTGTCTGGTTCGAGTCCGCTCAACAGTCCAGGTAGCCGCATCGAGAACGTCGAAGGGAAACTTGACGGTGGCGCCTACGCTTGCAAAATGCTAGAGGGCCTGCCCCCACGGCAGCACAACTAGTGCCCGCCCCAGCAAGCTCCCAGCATGCGTAGGATTCATGGTCATACAAGAACGACGGACAAGATAAAACTTAAAGGATAGCATCAGTTCATGCGAACTACTTAAGAGTACTATTACATCCCAGGAAGTAGCAAGGCCTAACATAAGGCCAAAATGTGTCTTTTTGTTTGGCAGCATTGCAGCAAACAGAGCAAGAGTAATTAGTCCTGAAGGCCTCCTTGGACTCGGGGCACTCGAAGAACCTTGTCGGTCAGAGGCCCGACAACTTGTGCAGTAGCAGAGGTGTCCGTCCTGGCCGGCAGGTTCTTGAAGGCGTCGGAGAGATCGACATCAGGATGACATTGTGCAAAGTTGACCAGGATGGTGAAGATGGCGTCCCGGGTGAACTTCCGGGACTCACTGGTGAAGCAAGTGGATCTATCGTCTTCATACATCTTCAGTCCATCAATGAGACCCTCGAAGAAGTGTGTCAGCTTGATGCTTGGGGCTTCATGCTCGCTCACGAAGAAAGTCCAGCTCTTCATGTTCATCTTGGCAATCTGGGAGGAGATGCACTCGACTATGTTGACCATGCTCTTTGACCAGAGATCATATAGATCAAATTGGTCCTTAAGCCTGAGCTCTGCATCCTTTCAGAGAGTTCCTGCAGTATTGACTTCTTCCGCCAAGGCCCTCTCCCGGTCCTTCGCCCGCTCAAGATCCTTCTCCAGAGTAGCGAGCTTGGTGTTCAAATCCTCAATGGTACTGGAAGTAGTAACCAGACCCTGGTCCTTGGTGGCAAGCTATGATCGCAATTCCTCAAGCATGGTGGCTGCCTTTCGCGCTTCCTCCCGAAGGGCCTCGGTCTCCTTCTTGCTCTCGGCAAGTTCTTCCTCCAGCTTCCCCACTTGGGTTTCGAGCGCTGTTTTGGCTTTGGAAGCTGTGGCAAGGTTATCAGCAACCTCCTTGAGCTTGGCTACCGTGTCCTAAGTCTACGAGTTGATGGCTTTCTTGTGGCCGTCCTCCAGATCCTTGACCCGCTGCTGAACAAGGCTTTCCAGCTCATTATCCTTTCCGCGAAGGGTGTCAGCCAGAGCTTGCTCACGGGCGGCAAGATCCTTGGCTTTGGCATTGAGTTTTTCCTTGCACTCCGTCAGCCTGCCATTGTGAGCTCTTACCCTTTCCGCAGTAGTAGCATTTTCTCCTCCTGGTCCCTGAGTTCGCGGGACCGGTCATTATACCAAGTGCGCAACTCTTCTGCCTTGTACTTCAGTTGCCGGGTGGCCACGTCCTGGGCCCTGTGCTCTTCTTGGGCTACTTGCCACCTCTGGGCATACCTCTCTTGCACTTCTTTGAGCCCAGTAGCCACTGTCTCCAGAAAAGCCAAGTCTTTGGAACAATCAATTGAGTTATCAACTTCTTTGGTCTTCTGGGTCAAGGGGGTCAGGATGCGGTTAATCTCTTCATCAAAGTTTGCACCGGCAAGGGCCGATGAACCGGGGGCTGCCGGGTCAGGGTGAGCTATGATCATCGCCAAGCTACTTCCCGGGAAAGTCGCCCTCACATTTGAAGCATCACTCTTGAGGGGTGCTTTCTCTTCAACTTCCATGATGGGGCCAGAAATGCTGCTGGGGATTTCCTCAGTTCCCTCCGGGCTTCGTGGTTATCCCTGGGGGCTTCTGTGTGCCCCTCGTCAGTGGCAATCTTGAGGGCCTCCGTAGCGGCATCCTTCCCTATGTTAGCCACCTCCTCTAAAAGTTCTTTCTCTTCAAGAACAGGGGCTGAAAAGGAAAATGGAGGCAAGAAATATATGAGATTCAGAAGCTCAACCCAAGAATCAAGGAAACAAAAAATTCTTAGGTGAAGGTTCAAGGGAGAACAGTTTACCTGCTGGCAGCTGGTGAGAAGAAACTTCTCCTTCCCCGGCAACGCTTATTGCTGGCGGGCAATTGGCGTCTGCTTCCTCCACAGGGGTGGTCTCGGCACGGATGGACCCAGTGGTGGAAACCCTTGCCGGTGATCCCCCTCCTTGGATATCGCTTGTGGGGGGAGCTGGAGTGACCGCCGCTGGCTGTCGGGTTTCCCCTTGGTGGCTTCCGACAGTCTCCTTGGTGGGTAACAGGAGTGAAGCTTCAGCATGCCCGCCGGCAAACGAGGTCTGCCCCATGCCTTCGTGCAGAAGACTGGCCCGAGAGCTGGGTACGGCGTCGTCCATGGCATCTTTCGCCGGCTCAACGCCTGACACCGAGCCCAGGTCCACTGTCGATTTTGCCCGCTTGGCCCGTTGCGCAAGGGTCTCCTCGTCTCCGTCAAGACCAGCAGCACATGATCAGCTGAGAATCAAATGAAAGTAGAAAAAGCAATCGGAATTAAGAAAGCAAAGTTCTTCCTCACTCTGAGTCGTCGAGCATGGCATCCATCTCATATACCAAGGGCGGGGGCGATTCCCTGGCCCTCTTGAGTGGTGGTGGGGTCCTGCTCGCTGCCAGGACCGGGCTCGATGGTGGCATGGGGTCAACGCCCTTCACGACCCGTTGCAAGGAAGGTCGTGTCGGGGCTCGAGTGAGGCGGGCTGAGGTGGCGGCGAGGTGTCTCCTCCTTGTTTCCCCTGATAGTCGTCTTCTTCACCTTGGGCCCAGCCCGTGAGGAAGACGCGACCACCGGCTCTCGGCTCCCTCTCTTGCGAAGCCGGCGCTTCCGCTCCAGGGCCTGGGGGCCCGCTTCAAGTCCTTCTTCCTCTTCGGGCACTTCGGCCCCCTCTACCCCGGTAGCCTCTGCCCCGGCAGTCTTTACCCCGACAGTTTCTGTCCCGGCAGCCGCGGCCCCTAACACCTCAAGCTCGGCAATCTCTTCATCAACACGCTCCTCATCTGAGGAATGCACATCATCGTCATCGTCGGCTCCCCCGGCAGCCTTGATCCTTCGGGCTTCTTCGAGCCTGCTGAGTATGTACTCTTGCTCCTCTTCAGTAGTGCCCTTGGTGAAGTCCGTCTCTTTCCTGGTGGCCCTCTCCTCTAAGCTAGAGGCCCAGTCCATCTCATCCTCCAAGCTGGGTAGTGGCCAGTCCGCTTTGACTCCATTGGCATTGCAGTCTGGCATCCACTTGAGGATCTGGTCCAATGTAGAGTTGATGTGCAACAGAACAATCCTTGCCGGCAAGTGGAAGGTGCCGGCCTTATGGAAGAGTTGCTCGCACAACCAGGCATGACTCATGACTGTCAGGTTGTTGGCAACACCAGGGTAAAGCCGCATCCAGTCCACGGCATTCTTATACTCCCAAGCAAAGCGATCCCTTCGCTATAGCGGTGCAATGTGGCGCCGGAGGAAGTCGGCTCCCACATGCTCAATGGTGTGCCCGGTGATACGTCTCCAACGTATCTATAATTTTTTATTGTTCCATGCTATTATATTATCTGTTTTGGATGTTTTATATGCATTAATATGCCATTTTATATTATTTTTGGGACTAACCTATTAACCTAGAGCCCAGTGCTAGTTCTTGTTTTTTTTCCTTGTTTTTGAGTTTCGCAGAAAAGGAATACCAAACGGAGTCCAAACGGAATAAAACCTTCACGATGATTTTTCTTGGACCAGAAGACAACCAGGAGACTTGGAGATGAAGTCGGAGGAGCCACAAGGCGGCCACAAGGACGGAGGGCGCGCCCCCCACCCTTGTGGGCCCCTTGTGCACCTCCTGACCTAATTCTTTCACCTATATATTCCCAAACATCCCCAAACCACCAGAGGCATCCACGAAAATACTTTTCCACCGCCGCAACCTTCTGTACCCGTGAGATCCCATCTAGGGACCTTTTTCGGCAACCTGCCGGAGGGGGATTCGATCACGAAGGGCTTCTACATCAACCCTATTGCCCTTCCGATGAAGCGTGAGTAGTTTACCACAGACCTACGGGTCCATAGCTAGTAGCTAGATGGCTTCTTCTCTCTCTTTGATTCTCAATACCATGTTCTCCTCGATGTTCTTGGAGATCTATTCGATGTAATACTTTTTTGCGGTTTGTTTGCCGAGATCCGATGAATTGTGGATTTATGATCAGCTTATCTATGAATATTATTTGAATCTTCTCTGAATTCTTTTATGCATGATTTGATATCTTTGTAATTCTCTTCGAACTATCGGTTTGGTTGGGGCAACTAGATTGGTTTTTCTTGCAATGGGAGAAGTGCTTAGCTTTGGGTTCAATCTTGCGGTGTCCTTTCCCAGTGACAGTAGGGGCAGCAAGGCACGTATTGTATTGTTGCCATCGAGGAGAAAAAGATGGGGTTTTCATCATATTGCTTGAGTTAATACCTCTACATCATGTCATCTTACTTAATGCATTACTCCGTTCTTTATGAACTTAATACTCTAGACGCATGCTGGATAGCGGTTGATGTGTGGAGTAATAGTAGTAGATGCAAAATCGTTTTGCTCTACTTGACACGGACATGATGCCTATATTCATGATCATTGCGTTACATATCGTCATAACTTTGCGCTTTTCTATCAATTGCTTGGCAGTAATTTGTTCACCCACCGTATTATTTTCTATCTTGAGAGAAGCCTCTAGTGAAACCTATGGCCCCCGGGTCTATTTTCCATCATATAAGTATCTATTTTCCATCATATAAGTTTCCGATCTACTATTTTGCAATCTTTTACTTTCCGATCTATAAACCAAAAATATTTACTTTATCGTTTATCTATCTCTATCAGATCTCACTTTTGCAAATAACTGTGAAGGGATTGACAACCCCTTTATCGCGTTGGGTGCAAGTTGTTTGATTGTTTGTGCAGGTATTCGGTGATTTGTGCGTTGTCTCCTACTGGATTGATACCTTGGTTCTCAAACTGAGGGAAATACTTATCTCTACTTTGCTGCATCACCCTTTCCTCTTCAAGGGAAAAACCAACGCAAGCTCAAGAAGTAGCAGGAAGAATTTCTGGCGCCGTTGCCGGGAGATCTACGCCAAGTCAAGACATACCAAGTATCCATCATAAACTCTCATCTCTTGCATTAAATTATTCGCCATTCGCCTCTCGTTTTCCTCTCCCCCACTTTTAAAACGATTTCTGAAAAGATTTGCCTTTTCTTCGCCCTTCTTCCGTTCGTCTTTTCATTTGCCTTTTTATTTGCCTTCTTTTCGTTTACCCTTATGTCTTACTTGGTTTGTTTGCTTGTTCGCTTGGTAAAATTGTGTGTTTATTGAAAAATAGAAACAAAGGTTTATGGATCCTCATCCACTTCCTAATCTTTTTAAGAGATCCAATTATGATGAACCTATTGCTAGTGAGTTGAGTGCACTAGATTATCTTTATGAGGTTTTGCTTGAAATTCGTGAATCTGGAAATTGTGATGAAGTGTTGAAAGAAGAAAATTATAAAGTGATTCACGATAGCTCCTTGAATGAAAAGCATGATTGCAATGATGTTATTATAAATTCTATTAATGTCAATTGTGTTGATGATATGCAAAACCCTAAGCTTGGGGATGCTAGTTTTGCTATGTCCACTACTTGTTGCAATGATCATGATTGGGGTGATTCTTCTTATGATCTTGAAAATTTATTTAAGCCCCATGATGAATATAAGATCGATAATAATGTTTGCAATAATATTGAAAGTGGGTTTGGAAGAGTGTCAACTCTAGATCCCACATATTTGGAGAATGATCAATCTTATGAAATTTTTGATAAAATGGGTTTGGAGAGGTCATGACTTTATTTTATGATAATCCCACTATTTTGGAAGAGTGTCAACTTTGCATGCATGTGGATCATGTAGAGAATATTTTATGTGATAGCTATATTGTTGAATTTGAATATGATCCCACATGTAATTATTATGAGAGAGGAAAATATGGTCATAGAAATTTTTATGTTGCTAAATTACCTCTCTTCATGTTGAGATTGTCTATGTTTTTTTCTCCTTCCTTGCATATGCTAGGTTTTTCTTGTCTTGATAATTTGTTTGCTTATAAAATGCCTATGCATAGGAAGTATGTTAGAATTAAACTCATTTTTCACATGCTTTATGAGGCTCTCTTTGTGCTTCAATTCTTGTCTTTCATGTGAGCATCATCGAAATCTCAATGCCTAGCTAAAAAGGCTTTAAAGAAAAGCGCTTGTTGGGAGGCAACCCAATTTTTTCTTGCTGTTTTGCAACAAATAATTCATCTAGCCTCTGGTTAGATGTGGTTTTGTGTTTTAATTAGTGTTTGTGCCAAGTAAGACCGTTGGGATCGCTTACGGTGATAGTTGATTTGATCTTGCTGAAAAACAGAAACTTTTGCGTCCAGTCTCAGAATTTTAATAATTCACTTGAGCATTGAAAATCCCTGAAATTTTTTACACGAGATTTATATACAAATTTACTATGTTTTCCTAATTTTTAATAATTTTTTGAATTACATAATTGTTAGAACAATTCGGATCTTCACAGACTATTCTGTTTTTGACAGATTCTGTTTTCTTTGTGTTGTTTGCTTATTTTGATGAATCTATGGGTAGTATCGGGGGGTATGAACCATGGAAAAGTTGGAATACAGTAGATATTACACCAATATAAATAAAGAATGAGTTCACAACAGTACCAAAAGTGGTGATTTATTTTCTTATACTAACGGAGCTTATGAGATTTTCTGTTGAGTTTTGTGTTGTGAAGTTTTCAAGTTTTTGGTAAGGATTTGATGGACTATGGAATAAGGAGTGGCAAGAGACTAAGCTTGGGGATGCCCAAGGCACCCCAAGGTAATATTCAAGGACAAACAAGAGCCTAAGCTTGGGGATGCCTCGGAAGGCATCCCCTCTTTCGTCTTCGTCTATCGGTAACTTTACTTGAGGCTATATTTTTATTCACCACATGATATGTGTTTTGCTTGGAGCGTCTTGTATGATTTGAGTCTTTGATTTTTAATTTGCCACAATCATCCTTGCTGTACACACCTTTTGAGAGGGACACGCATGAATCGTGATTTATTAGAATACTCTTTGTGCTTCACTTATATCTTTTGAGCTAGGCAATTTTGCTCTAGTGCTTCACTTATATCTTTTTAGAGCACGGTGGTGGTTTTATTTTATAGAAATTAATGAACTCTCATTCTTCACTTATATTATTTTGAGAGTCTCTAAACAGCATGGTAATTTTCTTTGGTTATAAATTTAGTCCTAATATGATAGGCATCCAAGAGGGATATAATAAAAACTTTCATATAAAGTGCATTGAATACTATGAGAAGTTTGATTCCTTATGATTGTTTTGAGATATGAAGATGGTGATATTAGAGTCATGCTAGTGAGTAGTTGTGAATTTGAGAAATACTTGTGTTAAGGTTTGTGAGTCCCGTAGCATGCACGTATGGTGAACCATTATGTGATGAAGTCGGAGCATGATTTATTTATTGATTGTCTTCCTTATGAGTGGCGGTCGGGGACGAGCGATGGTCTTTTCCTACCAATCTATCCCCCTAGGAGCATGCGCGTAGTACTTTGTTTCGATAACTAATAGATTTTTGCAATAAGTATGTAAGTTCTCTATGACTAATGTTGAGTCCATGGATTATATGCACTCTCACCCTTCCACCATTGCTAGCCTCTCTAGTACCGCGCAACTTTCGCTGGTACCATACACCCACCATATACCTTCCTCAAAACAGCCACCATACGTACCTATTATAGCATTTCCATAGCCATTCCGAGATATATTGCCATGCAACTTTCCACCGTTCCGTTTATGACACGCATCATCATTGTCATATTGCTTTGCATGATCATGTAGTTGACATCGTATTTGTGGCCAAGCCACCATTCATAATTCTTTCATACATGTCACTCTTGATTCATTGCACATCCCGATACACGGCCGGAGGCATTCATATAGCGTCATATTTTGTTCTAGTATCGAGTTATAATTCTTGAGTTGTAAGTAAATAAAAGTGTGATGATCTTCATTATTAGAGCATTATCCCATGTGAGGAAAGGATGATGGAGACTATGATTCCCCCACAAGTTGGGATGAGACTCCGGACGAAAAAAAGAGAGAAAGAAAAGGCCAAAATAAAAAAAGAGAAGGCCAAAAAAATGAGAGAAAAAGAGAGAAGGGGCAATGTTACTATCATTTTACCACACTTGTGCTTCAAAGTAGCACCATGATCTTCATGATAGAGAGTCTCCTATGTTATCACTTTCATATACTAGTGGGAATTCTTCATTATAGAACTTGGCTTGTATATTCCATTGATGGGCTTCCTCAAATTTCCCTAGGTCTTCGTGAGCAAGCGAGTTGGATGCACACCCACTTAGTTTTCTTTTGAGCTTTCATAAACTTATAGCTCTAGTTCATCCGTTGCATGGCAATCCCTACTCACTCACATTGATATCTATTGATGGGCATATCCATAGCCCGTTGATACGCCTAGTTGATGTGAGACTATCTCCCTCTTTCTGTCTTCTCCACAACCACCATATTCTATTCCACCTATAGTGCTATGTCCATAGCTCACGCTCATGTATTGCGTGAAAGTTGAAAAGGTTTGAGAACATCAAAAGTATGAAACAATTGCTTGGCTTGTCATCGGGGTTGTGCATGATTTGAATATTTTGTGTGATGAAGATGGAGCATAGCCAGACTATATGATTTTGTAGGGATAAGCTTTCTTTGGCCATGTTATTTTGAGAAGACATAATTGCCTTGTTAGTATGCTTGAAATATTATTGTTTTTATGTCAATATTAAACTTTTGTTTTGAATCTTACAGATCTGAACATTCATGCCACAATAAAGGAAATTACATGGATAAATATGTTAGGTAGCATTCCACATCAAAAATTCTATTTTATCATTTACCTACTCGAGGACGAGCAGGAATTAAGCTTGGGGATGCTTGATACGTCTCCAACGTATCTATAATTTTTTATTGTTCCATGCTATTATATTATCTGTTTTGGATGTATTATATGCATTAATATGCCATTTTATATTATTTTTGGGACTAACCTATTAACCTAGAGCCCAGTGCCAGTTCCTGTTTTTTCCTTGTTTTTGAGTTTCGCAGAAAAGGAATACCAAACGGAGTCCAAACGGAATAAAACCTTCGCGATGATTTTTCTTGGACCAGAAGACAACCAGGAGACTTGGAGATGAAGTCGGAGGAGCCACGAGGCGGCCACAAGGACGGAGGGCACGCCCAGGGGGGTAGGGCGCGCCCCCCACCCTTGTGGGCCACTCGTGCACCTCCTGACCTAATTCTTTCACCTATATATTCCCAGACATCCCCAAACCACCAGAGGCATCCACAAAAATACTTTTCCACCGCCGCAACCTTCTGTACCCATGAGATCCCATCTAGGGACCTTTTCTGGCACCCTGCCGGAGGGGGATTCGATAACAGAGGGCTTCTACATCAACCCTATTGCCCTTCCGATGAAGCGTGTGTAGTTTACCACAGACCTACGGGTCCATAGCTAGTAGCTAGATGGCTTCTTCTCTCTCTTTGATTCTAAATGCCATGTTCTCCTCGATGTTCTTGGAGATCTATTCGATGTAATACTTTTTTGCGGTGTGTTGGCCGAGATCCGATGAATTGTGGATTTATGATCAGCTTATCTATGAATATTATTTGAATCTTCTCTGAATTCTTTTATGCGTGATTTGATATCTTTGTAATTCTCTTCGAACTATCGGTTTGGTTTGGCCAACTAGATTGGTTTTTCTTGCAATGGGAGAAGTGCTTAGCTTTGGGTTCAATCTTGCGGTGTCCTTTCCCAGTGACAGTAGGGGCAGCAAGGCACGTATTGTATTGTTGCCATCGAGGATAAAAAGATGGGGTTTTCATCATATTGCTTGAGTTAATTCCTCTACATCATGTCATCTTACTTAATGCATTACTCCATCCTTTATGAACTTAATACTCTAGATGCATGCTGGATAGCGGTCGATGTGTGGAGTAATAGTAGTAGATGCAGAATCGTTTCGGTCTACTTGACACGGACATGATGCCTATATTCATGATCATTGCCTTAGATATCGTCATAACTTTGCGCTTTTCTATCAATTGCTTAGCAGTAATTTGTTCACCCACCGTATTATTTTCTATCTTGAGAGAAGCCTCTAGTGAAACCTATGGCCCCCGGGTCTATTTTCCATCATATAATTATCTATTTTCCATCATATAAGTTTCCGATCTACTATTTTGCAATCTTTTACTTTCCGATCTATAAACCAAAAATACGAAAAATATTTACTTTATCGTTTATCTATCTCTATCAGATCTCACTTTTGCAAATAATCGTGAAGGGATTGACAACCCCTTTATTGCGTTGGGTGCAAGTTGTTTGATTGTTTGTGCAGGTATTCGGTGATTTGTGCGTTGTCTCCTACTGGATTGATACCTTGGTTCTCAAACTGAGGGAAATACTTATCTCTACTTTGCTGCATCACCCTTTCCTCTTCAAGGGAAAAACCAATGCAAGCTCAAGAAGTAGCACCCGACAGCCTTGAGGCGGGCGATTCTGTTCAGCGCTGGGCGGAGATTCTCGTCGGTGGCGCCCGGGTTGCTCCAGTCCTTGCTGCGCACCACACATTTGGTCCGCGGCAAGCAGAACGAAGGAGCCTCTGGGTCCTTAATCGAGCACCAATCACCCCCCCATTCCTCCCACTTGCCGCGCAATTGCCCGCCACGATAATCCCAATCTTCTCTCCTCCCCCGAGGAATCCATGGTATATTCCCCGAAAGGGATTTGTCCTCAATGAGGGGGATATAGAAGTGGCGGAACAAATCTACGTTGGGGGCGACTCCCAGAAAGTTCTCCCAGAAATGAGCAAACACCGCCATGCTTGTCATCGCATTAGGCATAAAATCCAGCAAGTGAAACCCAAAGGCATACATCATGGCGCTGAAGAAATCAGAGAAAGGGGGAGAAGGCCCACAGTAAAAGTAGGCACAGAAAAAGGGATACGAATCCGTTGGAATCTTGGGTCCGTCGGGAAGGACAGTTGGTTCTCCATGACCCTTGGTCTTCCTCCCCCACATATAAGCATACCTTTGGATCAAGGTATTGCCATCCAGGTCTGACAGTGAGAAAACCACATTCTCCTGCCGCCACTGAACCAACTCCTCCGCCTCTTTCTTCTTTTCCTCTGCTTTCAGATCTTCGAGCTTGGCCGTCTATTTGCCCTTTACGGCGCTCTTGTTGTGCCCCATTTCCTTAAGCAGAGGGAAGGGAGAGATCTGGTGTGGTATGCACAGGGATGGTGGTGGTGGAAGTGGTTTCCGTCGCGAGGAAGAAGATGAAGTGAGAGGGGTGGAAGATGTGAATGAGCAGTGCTCCTTCGCGTCTGCCCTGTTTTATTGGGACCACACGAGGGGGCTGGCTCTCCACTCTTCCCCCTGCAAAACCGCCTTTAACAGGCGCACTACCCAGTAATTGCTGCAAACCCATGATTCCACGACTTGTAGTAACTGCGTGGAATGGACATGTGATTGACAGGTCAGTAAAATCATCAATGCATGGACGGCGGATTTTTACCGCATGTCAGTGCACTGTTTGGACCTAACCCAACGTCGCCCATGGCACGTAAGGTTTAGGCCCGGGGGCTACTGTCGGTATACACAAATAGGGGTATTTGTTTCCCCTTGACTGGTGCACAGACTTGTGTGGCCTCCCGGGCAAACTGACCCTGCCGGGCGTATAAAGCATTAAGAAGATCAAGCCAACAAGAGAGCACTACGAGGAGGCCTCCCCTGCCGGGTAGGAGAGCCCGACCAGGGTAGAGACCGCCACAGAGGACCAAGTCCAGTTCGCCCCGGCAAGGCTTCCGGGGCCCCCAAGCTCAAAACCCGCAGGCTCCCCGCCGGCAGGCCCCCGCCAAGACACCCCCGCTCCACCTCATCACACACAAGTCATTAATCAATGCAGTGTCCAGCTCTCAGGTAACTAGGTGGATCCTGCCAGGCACCTGGCAGCATGGTGGAGAGGCGATTAGCTTTATTGACACCCGTCCAGAAGGCGTGTCACGCTAACAAGGAGAAGATGGATAAGCGGCACGGCAGGCTTACCGGGCTTCAACCCCAACATGACACCTAGCAGGTGCATTTAATGCACTTTGTCCTAACTGCCAGAGTTAGGTATTATAGCATTGTTAGCTATCTAATCATACTCAAATGACTGTTTTGCCACTGTGGTCGCCCCTTAAGCTATAATAGGAGGCCCGAGGCAACCTAGCAAAGGGTTCGAAAACCTGGATCCCCCAACACTTGTACGCACACCCTGCTCTCCCCGAAGCAACCTTGTCGTGCTAGAGCTGGTCGTGTCTTCGTGTTCCTCCGAATCAATCCACCATAGCAGGAGTCGGGTTTTACGCTGCAAAGCAGCCCGAACCTGGGTAAAAGAGAGCTATCATCGCCGTTCTATTCCTGTCGTTTCCGCTCTTTGTGCAACATGACCGTCCCCTTGCCGAACCACAAAGGGGTACCCATGCCTCATAGGTGATCGTGCTTCCACAACGAGACCCTTCTTCTTCAAGAACTTCTTCAATGTGTCATACCAAGCCCTCGGGGCCTGCTTGAGGCCATAGAGAGCCTTGTTGAGTCTGAAGACTTTGTCAGGATGTTTTGGGTCCTCAAAACCTGGTGGTTCAGCAACATATACTTCTTCCTCAAGCTTACCATTGAGGAATGCACTTTTCACATACATTTGATGTAAGAGGATATCATGATGATTAGCATATGCAAGCAATATATGAATAGCTTCAAGCCTAGCAACAGGTGCAAATGTTTCATCAAAATCAATGCCCTCAACCTGTGTGTAGCCCTGTGCTACAAGGCGGGCCTTATTTCTCACCACTTGGCCATTTTTGTGAAGCTTGTTGCGGTAGATCCACTTGGTGCTGATGACATTGTGCTTCTGTGGATTGGGACGCTTGACAAGCTGCCACACATTGTTGAGCTCGAATTGATGCAATTCATCTTGCATGGCTTGAATCCATTCAGGCTCCAGAAATGCTTCATCAACTTTGGTGGGCTCTGAGATAGAGACAAAAGCACAATGCCCACAATAGTTAGCCAAATGTGAAGCCCTTGAGCGAGTGAGGGGACCTGGTGCATTTATGTTGTTAAGGACTTTCTCAATCTGCACTTCATTTGCCACTCGAGGATGAGCTGGACGAGGACCTTGTTGTTGTTGAGCATTTTCCTTAGTGTCACTTTCTTTAGGATGAGCAGTTTCTTCACGACGAGGAACAGTCATTTCTTCAAAAGCTATTTCTTCACTAGGCACAAATTCACCAGTGCCCATCAGCTTGATAGATTCCTCAAGAGGCATTTTGATATGTCTCCATTGTAACTACTTTTCCAAGAACTTTTGCTCCTGTTTTGAACTCTAATTTGCATGATTTGAATGAAAACTAACCCGGACTGGTGTTGTTTTCAGTAGAACTACCATGGTGTTGTTTTTTGTGCAGAAATAAAAGTTCTCTGAATTGGACAAAACTCTTTGGAGATTTTTTATGGAATATGTAAAAAGTACTGGAATGAAGACCCACTCGAGGGGGCCCACCAGTTGCCCACAAGGCAACAGGGCGCGCCCTGTTACCTTGTGGAGCCCACGACACTCCGCTGACCCTAATCTTGACTCCATAAATACCGTCTTCCCAAGAAAAAAATAAGAGAAGAAGTTTCATCGCATTTTATGATATGGAGCCACTGCCACCTCCTGATCTTCATCAAGATTGCTGTTCTGGAGTCCGTTCGGGGCTCTAGAGAGGGGGATTCATCACCATCATCATCACCAACCCTTCTTCATCACCAATTTCATGATGCTCTCCAATGGGAGTGAGTAATTCCTTCATAGGCTTGCGGGACGGTGATGGAGTTGGAAGAGATTTATCATGTAATCGAGTCAATTTGTTAGGGCTTGATCCCTAGTATCCACTATGTTCTGAGATTGATGTTGCTATGACCTTGCTATGTTTAATGCTTGTCACTAGGGCCCGAGTGGCATGATTTCAGATCTGAACCCTTTATGTTTTCATGAATGTAAGTGTGTTTTGGATCCTATCTTGCAAGTTGTATGCACCTATTACGTGTTATGATCCGCAGACCCCAAGGTGACAACAATTGGGATTCACTCCGGTGATGACCGTAGTATGAGGAGTTCATGTATTCACTAAGTGCTAATGCTTTGTTCTAGTTCTCTATTAAAATGAGGCCTTAATATCCCTTAGATTTCCTTATGGACCCCGCTGCCATGGGAGGGTAGGAGAAAAGATGTCATGCAAGTTCTTATTATAAGCTCGTATGACTATATACGGAATACATGCCTACATTACATTGATGAATTGGAGCTATTGTGTATCGCTCTAGGTTGTGACTGTTATATGATGAATGTCATCAAACACAAATATCCATCGTTGATCCAATGCCAACGCTTTTCTCATATTGATCTTTGCTAAGTACTATTGCTGCTGCTGCTGTTACAATCACTACAAAACTGCTACTGTTACTGTTACCGTTGCTATTGCTACTGTTACCGCTGCTATCAAACTATCATACTACTATGCTACTAAACACTTTGCTGCAAATATTTAGTTCTCCAGGTGTGGTTGAATGACAACTCAGCTGCGAATACTCATAAATATTCTTTGGCTCCCCTTGTGTCGAATCAATAAATTTGGGTGAAATACTACCCTCGAAGACTGTCGTGATCCCATATACTTGTGGGTTATCAAGACCTTTTTCTTGCGCCATTACCGGGGAGCAAAGCTCTATTTATCGAGTCACTTGGGAATTATATTTGTTCATCACTATGAAGAATCTGAAAGATGCTAAGACCAAGATCGTACCCTCTAAGACGAGGGGAGGTAAGGAATTGCCATCACACTTTGCACTTGATTCACCTTTTGCTTTAAGTAGACTTGTGACACCACCACCTGTTATTCAATCTGATATGTCGCAAGTAATTGATGATGCTACTTCTGCTAGTGATGATGCTAGTAGTCTGCTTGATAAAACTGTGCCACTAAGTGAATTTCTTGATGAACAATTTGCTAAGTCTAAAGAACTTGAGAATGCTGAAACTGATGAAAATTATGATTCACCTATTATGCCTAGCTCTCCTACTAAGCTTGAAATGCCTAAAATACCCGAGGGTTATGTTATGGAAGGGGAGATAGCTAGAGAAGTTCTTGCTTGTAATGATAGAGAGGATGTTAAGAAACTACTAACTAAACTGAAAGAAAAAGCTACGATAGAGATGGTGAAATATGATCCTAAGTTTGCTACTTCTCCTATATTTGTCACCGATAAGGATTATGAATTCTCTGTCAATCCTAAGTTGATCACTTTGGTTGAATCTGATCCTTTTCATGGTTATGAAACTAAATCTGTTGTGGCACACCTTACTAAATTACATGACATTGCCACCCTTTTTGCTCACGAGGAAAAGATTCGCTACTACTATATTCTTAAGTTGTTTGCTTTATCATTAAATGGTGAAGTTAAAGCATGGTTTAATACTCTTGCTCCTGGTTGTGTGCGTAGTCCCCAGGATATGATATACCATTTCTCTGAAAAATATTTTCCTGCTCATAAGAAACAAGCTGCCTTACAGGAAATATTTAACTTTGTGTAATCTGAAGAAGAGAATCTCCCTCAAGCTTGGGGGAGGCTTCTCCAATTAATTAATGCTTTGCCTGATCATCCTCTTAATAAAAATGAAATACTTGATATCTTGTATAATGGACTAACTGATGCTTCTTTGGACTGCCTAGATAGTTGTGCTGGTTGTGTTTTTAGGGAACAAACTATTGGACAAGCTGAAGACTGATTGAACAATATATTGAGAAATGCCGATGATTGGACACTTCTTGAACCACCACCTAAACCAACTCCAAAGAAGAGAGCTATTCTATTCCTCAGTCCAGAAGATATGCAAGAGGCAAATAAATCTATGAAACAAAAGGGTATTAAATCTGAAGATATTAGGAATTTATCGCCCATTGAAGAAATACATGGACTTGACATCTTGACACAGGTAGTAAAGGTAAATTCTCTTTATAGAATCGATGAGGGTGATATCCCCTATAATAAATCTGCTAGTCAACGCCTTGATGAATTTGGTAGTTATATTGCTAAACAAGAACACTTCAACATGTATGTTAGTAATCAATTGAAATGTAATGCTATCATGATTGATTGTCTGAGTGAATTGATGTTTAGGATTAATAATGATGTTAAAGGTTTATATAAACATGCATCCATGGTTCATACTCAATTAGAACAAGTCTCTAAGTCACAGAAAGATTTGCTTAATGAAATGAACACTAAAATGAATGATCGTGCTGTTAGATTAGTGACTATAGGCGATAAAATGAATCAGAATCCTATATATCCTAAAGGTCATACTAAAAGAGTTGAGAAAGATTCCCAGAGAACTAATACGGATACACCTAGTTCATCTAAGAAGAAAAAGAAAAATCATAGAACTTTGCATGCTTCTAGTGAACCCGTGGTAGAAAAACCTTCTGAGAATCATAATGATGTTTATATTTCTGATGCCGAGACACAATCTGGTAATGAACATCCACCTAGTGGTAATGATAATGATGAGGTTCATGTTGATACCCAACCAGACAATGATAAAGAACCTGATAATGATGTAGCAATAGAACCCGCCGTTGATCTTGAAAACCCACCTCCTAAGAATAAAATATATGATAAAAGGGATTTCATTGCTAGAAAACATGGTAAAGAAAGAGAACCATGGGTTATAAATCCCATGCCTTTTCCCACTAAGCCTCCGAAAAATATGGATGAGGAGGATTTTAAGTGCTTTGTTGACATGCTTAGACCGGTCTTTTTGCGCACACGCTTGACGAACATTTTGAAAATGCCTTCATATTGAAAATACATGAAAGATATTTTCACTAATAAAAGAAAGATACCGGAAGCTGAAATTTCCACCATGCTTGCAAATTATTCTTTTAAGGGAGGAGTACCTAAGAAGTTAGGAGATCCTGGAATACCCATTATACCATGCTCCATCAAAGGAAGTTATGTTAAAACTGCTTTATGTGATTTGGGAGCCGGTGTTAGTGTTATGCCTTTCTCTTTATATAGAAGACTTGATTTAAATAAGTTGACACCTACTAGAATATCTTTGCAAATGGCTGATAAATCAACCGCTATACCCATCGGTATTTGTGAGGATGTACCTATTGTGGTTGCAAATGTTACTATCTTAATGAACTTTGTTATTCTTGATGTGCCCGAGGACGACAACATGTCAATTATCCTTGGTAGACCCTTTTTGAATATTGCAGGGGCTGTTATTGATTGCAACAAAAGCAATGTCACTTTTCATCTCAATGGTAATGAGCATATGGTATATTTTCCAAAGAAATAACTCCAAGTGAGTAGTGCCAACTCTATTGAAAGAATTATGACAATCACTATCGAAAGTTTTGAATTCCCTCTTCTGACCGTCAAAAAGAAATATGAAACTCTTATTGTTGGGGAGATGCTTATCCCTGTTGAGGTAACTTAGTGTTATACGAAAAATTCTTTGGTTTCATGTTACATGGAAATAGTTTGTTAGTAAGACTTGATCACCCTTATTAATGGATTCTTTTTGAGTGGCATGTGGTCGATGAATTTGGTAAGCACAACCCACTGTACTTATAGTTTGCTCTCTGATATTTATAGTTTAATAAAGTTAAATGCCATGATAATCCTGTTTTCTGAGTTATCCGTGCAATAAAAAATGACCCAAAAATAAAATTGCTCAGAATGTCGTAAAATTTAACATGACTTTATCTAGGATATATAAGAATTTTTTGGCACTGAATACATCCCAAGGGGTGCCCCTGTGGCTCACAAGGCAACAGGGCACACCCACCCCCCTATGCGCGCCAAGATGCCTTGTGGGGTCCATGCTACTTATGAGATGTGTTGGGATTTCCCCGAAGAGGAGAGGATGATGCAGTATAGTAGACATAGGTATTTCCCTCAGTTAAGAACCAAGGTTATCAATCTAGTAGGAGAACCACGCGACACCTCGTGAACAACACCTACACACAAAATAATAAATACTTGCACGCAACGCAAACAAGGGGTTGTCCTTGGCAGTTAATTGCAAGGATCAAATCTCGTAGTGATAGATAGATAAACAAAAACACAAAGTAAAATAAATAATAAATTGCAGCAAGGTTTTTTTGGATTTTAATATATGATAAAGATAGACCTCGGGGCCATAGTTTTCACTAGAGGCTTCTCTCTCGAACAAAAAGCATACAGTGGGTAAACAAATTACTGTTGGGCAATTGATAGAAAAGCGAATAATTATGACGATATGCAAGGCAATGATCATGTATATTGGCATCATGTCCGAGACAAGTAGACCGACTCCTGCCTACATCTACTACTATTACTCCACACATCGACCTCTATCCAGCATGCATCTAGAGTATTAAGTTCATAAAGAACAGAGTAACGCCTTAAGCAAGATAACATGATGTAGACAAAGTAAATCCAATCAGTATGAATAAAGCCCATTGTTTTATCCTTAATGGCAATGATACAAATATGTGTCATGTCCCCTTCTGTCACTAGGATTGAGCACCGCAAGATCGAACCCATCACAAAGCACCTCTCTCATTGCAAGATAAATCAATCTAGTTGGCCAAACCAAACGGATATATTAGAGAGAAATACAATGCTATAACAATCATGCATAAAAGAGTTTAGAGAAGACTCAAATAATATTCATAGATAATCTGATCATAAAACCCATATGTCGGCGTGGAGGCACGATCACCTATGGGTATGGGTGCCCCTTTATGGTTCGGGCTCACCATTGACCCGCTCGAACCGCTAGATACAAATTAGTACACGAAAACATTTAGAAAAATGGAATTCATAATATATATTAATTATTCATTAGTTCATCACATAATATATATATATAATATCATCACTTATACGTGATGATACTTAACTACTATCTACAATGCAAAGAATTGAAAACGAATAATACTAAAACTAATAATCCCTCCTGGGGGCAGTATTCCGACAGCCCCTCGCCAGTAGCTCCCTGGTGCGCGGCGTCTTCCAAGCGCGGAGGCAGTACTCCACCTCCTCCGCCTCACAGCTCTTGACGTACCGATCTGCCTGTTGCTGGCGGACGAGCGCGAATGATCTTGCCATTTTGTTGGGCGCCCACCGGAGCTCCTCATCGGTGGCACGCTGGAGCTTACCGGCTCACCTCCATGTAGCTATGAGGCGCCTAGCGCCTTTGACCTTCCTCGTGAAGTACCCGTCTTCGTACACCTCCTTCGCACGACGACGCGCCCGCCCCCAAAGCTCCACCGCCTCCTTTTTCCAGGCGGCCTCACGGCTTCACAGGCCGCCTGGTACCTGGCTTCCTCCTCTGCCATCTCCTTCTTGAACGCCACTTGCCTGGCTTTCTTAGCCGACGACAGCGACTTCCACAGACAAAGATTGTACTGGCCCCAAAACCACTCCAAAGTTGAGGGGTCTGGCGCAACCTCATCCAGCGGCCCGTAGGGGTCCTCCTCATCGCTGCTCTTCGACTGAACGTCCTCGGGGTCAGGGCCTTCTCTTTGGTGCGTGGGCAGATCGGCGGCGCCATGGCAGAGATTTGTGTGTGTGTGAGAGAGAGAGAGAGAGAGAGAGAGAGAGAGAGGGAGAGCGAGGGGAGGATGTAGATGAGAATGCAGGCAAGACGACATGAGCAAGATAGTATTTATTAGCGACAGGAATCTAGATCAACAGGAACAGTACACACGCCGGTCGCCGGAATTTATGTGTACTGTAGTTTGAATTGCACACGATTCCCCCAGCAAAAGCCGTGTGTGAACTTAATAGCTTACGGTTTCCATTACAGAACTGCGTCTGATTAATAACCCACACCGCTCACCTTCCAAACCTCAAGGCGCGAAATAGAGTGCCAATCATGTGGGGCCCGGTTGTCTTGCCAGATATTTACATTTTCTTTCCTCATATAAGGCACGAATGCTTATTTTATGTTACCATGGCACTCCATGCATGTGTCCAAGCCGTGACACCAATATGTTTGAAAATTCCTTCCATTTTACTGCACATGGAATTAACTCGCACACAAGTACACATATATGATTTTTCAAACCATTATGGTTAGCTGTTGCATGTACATGTAGTCCAAATTTTAATTACGGTCATTAAATAGCTAGAAAATCACTTAAATGACTTTAAAAGGTCAAATGACCCCTGAAATTTTCAAATTTTGACATGACAGTTGTATTAGTGCATGTTAACTGTACACAAATTTTGATGGCCATAAGAGGAAGCTATCATCGGTTCATCATCAAACATGCATTGTTCCCTCTCGGAACCACGAGCCTTCTAGTGAGTTGCTCCGGTTTGTGAGGGGTGTGTGTCCAAACTTTCGTCAAACATGCCAATTTTTTTACCACACCATCTTGGTGCCATACCATTACGTCAAGCAAGGTTTCATTTATTTATGATCATTTTTTAATTTTTTGAAATTTAAATGCCATAGCACTCCATGCTTTGTGTCCAAGCCACGACACCAATATGTTTGAAACTTTCTTCCAATTTACTACACATGGAATTAACTCGCACACATGTACACAAATATGATTTTTCAAACCATTATGGTTAGCTGTTGCATGTACATGTAGTTCAAATTTGAATTACGGTCATTAAATGGCTAGAAAATCACGTAAATGTCTTAAAAAGGTCAAATGACCCCTGGAATTTTCCAATTTTTGACATGACAGTTGTATTAGTGCACATTAACTGTAAAAAAAATTTGAAGGCCATAAGAAGAAGTTATCGCCGGTTCGTCATCAAACATGCATTGTGCCCTCTCGGAACCATGATCCTTCTACTGAGTTGCTCTGGTTTGTGAGGGGTGTGTGTCCAAATTTCGTCAAATAAGCCAATTTTTTTTACCAGACCATCTTGGTGCCATGCCATTACATCAAGCAAGGTTTCATTTGTTTCTGATAATTTTTTAATTTTTTGGAATTTAAATGCCATGGCACTTGATGATTTGTGTCCAAGCCGTGACACCAATATGTTTGAAAATCCTTCCAATTTACTGCACATGGAATTAACTCCCACACAAGTACACAAATATGATTTTTCAAATTATTATGGTTAGCTGTTGCATGTACATGTAGTTCAAATTTGAATTAAGATCATTAAATGGCTAGAAAATCACTTAAATGTCTTAAAAAGGTCAAATGACCCCTGAAATTTTCAAATTTTGACATGACAGTTGTATTAGTGCACGTTAACTGTAGAAAAGTTTTGAAGGCCATAAGAGGAAGCTAAAGCCAGTTCATCATTAAACATGCATTGTACCCTCTTGGAACCACGAGCCTTCTAGTGAGCTGCTCCGGTTTGTGATGGGTGTGTGTTCAACTTTCGTCAAACATGCCAATTTTTTTACCACACCATCTTGGTGCATGCCATTACGTCAAGCAAGGTTTCATGTATTTATGATCATTTTTTAATTTTTTGAAATTTAAATTCCATGGCATTCCACGCTTTGTGTCCAAGCCATGACACCAATATGTTTGAAACTTTCTTCCAATTTACTGCACATGGAATTAACTCGCACACAAGTACACAAATATGATTTTTCAAATCGTTATGGTTAGCTGTTGCATGTACATGTAGTTCAAATTTGAATTATGGTCATTAAATGGCTAGAAAATCATGTAAATGTCTTAAAAAGGTCAAATGACCCCTGGAATTTTCCAAATTTTGACATGACAGTTGTATTAGTGCACGTTAACTGTAGAAATTTTTTGAAGGCCATAAGAGGAAACTATCGCCGGTTCGTCATCAAACATGCATTGTACCCTCTCGGAACCACGAGCCTTCTACTGAGTTGCTCCGGTTTCTGAGGGATGTGTGTCCTAACTTTCGTCAAATAGGCCAATTTTTTTACCAGACCATCTTGGTGCCATGCCATTACCTGAAGCAAGGTTTCATTTGTTTTTGATAATTTTTTAATTTTTTGGAATTTAAATGCCATGGCACTTGATGATTTGTGTCCAAGCCGTGACACCAATATGTTTGAAATTCTTTCCAATTTACTGTACATGGAATTAACTCGCACACAAGTACACAAATATGATTTTTCAAATCGTTATGGTTAGCTGTTGCATGTACATGTAGTTCAAATTTGAATTACGATCATTAAATGGCTAGAAAATCACTTAAATGTCTTAAAAAGGTCAAATGACCCATGAAATTTTCCAAATTTTGACATGGCAGTTGTATTAGTGCACGTTAACTGTAGAAAAGTTTTGAAGGCCATAAGAGGAAGCTAACGCTGATTCATCATTAAACATGGATTGTGCCCTCTTGGAACCACGAGCCTTCTAGTGAGTTGCTCCGGTTTGTGACGGGTGTGTGTCCAAACTTTTGTCAAACATGCCAATTTTTTTACCACACCATCTTGGTGCCATACCATTACGTCAAGCAAGGTTTCATGTATTTCTGATCATTTTTTAATTTTTGGAACTTAAATGCCATGGCACTTCATGCTTTGTGTCCAAGCCATGACACCAATATGTTTGAAAATTCCGTCCTATTTACTGCACATGGAATTAACTCGCACACAAGTATACAAATACGACTTTTCAAACCGTTATGGTTAGCTGTTGCACATACATGTAGTTCAAATTTGAATTACGATCATTAAATGGCTAGAAAATCACGTAAATGTCTTAAAAGGTCAAATGACCCCTGACATTTTCCAAAATTTGACATGACAGTTGTATTAGTACTCCAAATTTGCTTGTACATTTAAAACACCATCTTTTGCCACTGTACTCCAAATTCGTCTTTCACAGCTAATACAAAATATCAACAACATCACACATAGTTTGTTGTAGGAACCGTTTGCGATGAAAATTCATGGGTCTATTTAAGTCTTCCTCCATAAGCTGCGCCGGCTTCGTCTGCTCTAGTGCTGGTGACCCCCAAATCCACGAATCCCCAATCCCCATTCCCGCAACCCCATCTTGCAAAGAATACGCCGTGGAAACACTTCATGAGGGCCTGTACAGTGGCCGCGTCCTCCCCGAGCATCGCCGCCTGGGCCGAGAGCGCGGCCACATCAGCATTGAGCGCGGCCGCATCCGCCGAGAGGGCGTTTGCAACAGCCGATAGGGCAGTTGCAGTAGCCAAGAGGGCTGCAGCAGCTGCTGCGATGGCGGATGCAATGGCTGAGAGTGCTCGAGTTACTGTCAGTGCCGCCGATGTCGCCCTGGCCTGGGTCGAGGTCATCCACGCCAAGATCGAGGACACACACGCCAAGATATTCCAGGCCACCTCGGAATCCAGCATGCAACCCACATCCAAAAAGGTGGCGAAGGCCATGGAGCACCTACTTCCTCATGAGGTCGCTGAGCGGGAGCTGGAAATGCAGGAGGCGGCAGAGATCGAGAAGCGCCGGGAGGAGGAGTTGCGCGTAGCTGAGGACGAGGTAGAGAAGAGCCTATCCGTCGAAGAACCAGTGGTGGAGTACCAACACGAGCTCTGGCGCAGCCACTACTACGATTACTACAACCTTGAGGGCGGCGAGGACGAGGACGACGACGCGGTGGACTTCAGCCGGGGGGACGCGGAGTCCACCAACGGCGGCATGTCGCCAGGACAAGTCATCGACGTCTCATCTTACACCGACGAGGCATAGGGCGGCGCGGCGGCGTCTTTGTTAAAATTATGCGTACTTAGCCTTTGTTTATAACGCTGGTCTTTTGTTAGAGAATTGTTTAGGTCAACTGGCTCTGTTTAATTACTAAAATTTCCTGATTCAGTAAGTGTGGTATGTGTGCTGTAGGCTCTTTTGTGTGCCCAAATTGGCAAGTGATGTTAAATTATGCAATGACTTGGATGAGGACAGTACCCATGGAAATTTCCACCAAAATTTGAATGATCAAACTCATTGCGTGTAAAGCAGAAGAATCGTTTGCGATGCACACATTCTTTCAAAGTGAATGGTGTCTAGCGGCACCGCGCGCAAAGTTTCCCTCCACCTTTCGAAATATTTGGCCTACCGCCAAAATATATAACTCCCCCCTCCCCACCCCCTTTTCTCCCCGACCACAAGTCACATTTCCCCTATTTCCTCCTTGCTTCCTTCCCAAGCTATAGCCGCTTCCTCGCTTGCTTCCTCGCTCTCACTGTCTCGCATCCGACCGCCACGGTCGCCATGGTCTTCTTCAATGACCTCTCCAGCGATTCCTCCTCTGACGATGACTCTTTCACTACCCGGGTATGCCTCTCTTCTCTCTCTTGGGTTATGATTTGGAATGAAGGATTTTAACCCGGTGGTCGATTTGAGTCATTTCTTCCTCTTGTAGCTCCCTAGGATGATCAGTTGCAATGAATGGAGCGGGGTGGCTGAAGATCTGCCTGCTCGTTGTCACCATCAATCTCGATGCATGAAGTTAGTTGCGTTTGAATCTATGGACAGTGGGAGTAAGTTTCTGGCATGTGTAGAGAAGGTGAGCCCCACTTTCATTGTTACAAATCATTTGTTAGATGTGATTCACACACTGTCACTGTGATATGTTATTCTGGATGTGATTAAGACAGTGTCACAGTTTCTACCTAGTATCTAAAAATGTTGCCATCTCATCAGCGGTGCCATTAGAAAATTATTGTGTAGCAAACTTTGGTCCACACATCTGAGCAGCCAAGCAGTAAAATACTAAAAGTTTATGGCACGAAGGAACTGGGCATCGGAGCTACTAGGTGCTTCGGAGTCTAGTTCCTTGATTTTTTCCTCTGCATCAGCTCACCAATGCAGGGCACCGGTGCCAAATGTAGCAACAATTGTCTTCACATGGCCTTAGTGCTATTAATTCTATGTTACTAAATTTGTGCATGTACACACCTGTTAGTATCAATTTGATGTCATCCAAACACTGTCGCTATGCTGCTGCAGTTATATTTAGCTTCCTCATAAAATGTTCAATTCGTTATTTATAGTACATGACTAAGAACTTGTAGTGTTGTTGCAGTTAATTATAGTACATGACTAAGAACTTGTAGTACATGACTAAGAACTTGTAGTGATGTTTCTGAATTTGGTTGTTGTCTCAGTAGCAATTAATTCATTTGCACATTGATCTTTTTGAGAAGATATGTCATAATTAACCTGTTTCTTCAGTTTTTCAAAATATGTATTTGGTGATTTTCTATGTTGCTAGAAACCCATTTTCCCTACAATTGTTACTGATTTAGTTTTAAATATTATAGGATTAATGGAAGTGTTCTTACCTGGAGTGGGTTGATCAAGAGTGGCCACAGTCTTTGAAGATGTGCCTAGCAAAGCCCTGGAGCATGTATGAGGAAGAGAACAGGGATAGGCTTAGCGAAAGTGTTGTCAACACTGAGGAATATTTCAAGATGCGGGAAAAAAGAGGAAGATGGAGAATGAGCTCAGATTTTTTAAATTAGACTTTGCTAAGATGGCGTTGGCGAAGGAGGAGGCACTTTCCCAGTTGGTCCGTGCAAAACATGTTCTTACTGAACTGAAAGCAGAGGCGGAGAATACGAACCTGGCTGATCATGCATCAGTCGATTAGGGAAATGAATTTATTGTTCTAATATTGTTCTTATGAAGGTGAACTAGCTATATGTTGTATTGTGTTGTTTTCAGGTAGCTATCGTACTGTGATGTTAAAATATATTTATGTGCGTGATATGAAATTGGCAAACAGCTGTTCGATAAGAAATGTGAATTTGCGTAATAATGGAATTATTAATTATAAACTAATAAACCTGCTAAATGGGTCATGGAACTTTGCAAACGGTTCTAGCGGTAAAAGCGGTTGTGATGGATAGCCCAATGCCATGCAATTTTCTTCATCAAATCGTGTGTGATATAGTAGAATAAAGCAAACGGTTAATGAAGGCAGAGCGTGTGTGATCGTTACACCTATCACACACAAGGCTATACATAAAATTGTGTGGGATGTATATACGAACGAAAACGTTTGTCTGGGATTCACTGTGTGGGATGTGCAGACGAACAGAAACGTTTCTCTAGGATTCACTGCGTGGGATATGTAGATGAACGGAAACATTTCTCGTGGATTGACTGTGTGGGTTGTGCAGACGAAGGGAAACGTTTCTCTAGGAATCACTGTGTGGGATGTACCTAAGAAAGAAAACGATTGGGCCTGTATAATTGTATGCGATGGCTAGCCCGATCGCACATGAGCTCATTTTGCATAGCGTGTGTGACCGGAGGGCCTATCCCCGACGGTTTTTGGGTCGTGTGGGAAGGACCCCCCTATCGCCCACACTCACTAGGCGACGGTTTAAAATTCCGTCATGGAAAGGGGTTAAAAACTGTTTGTATAGTAGCTCGTTGTACCATTGATGTCTTCTTCTCTCTCTTTGATCTTCAATACAATGTTCTCCTCGAAGTTCTTGGAGTTCTATCCGATGAAATCTTCTTTTGCAGTGTGTTTGTAGGGATCCGATGAATTGTGGGTTTATGATCAGATTATTCATGAATATTAATGGAGTATTTTGTGAACTTTATTATGCATGATTTGTATTGCTTTTTATTTCTCTCCGACCTATCTGTTTGGTTTCGCTAACTAGATTGATTTATCTTCAGTGGGAGAGGTGCTTTGTGATGGGTTCAATCTTAAGGTGCTCTATATCCCAGTGATAGAAGGGACAAGATACATATTTGTATTGTTGCCATTAAGGGTAAAACGACGGGGTTTATTCATATTGATTGGGTTTACTTTTTCTACATCATGTCATCTTGCTTATGGCGTTACTCTGTTTTATACTTAATACCATAGACGCATGCTGGAAAGCGGTCGATTGGTGGAGTAATAGTAGTAGATGCAGGCAGGAGCCGGTCTACTTGTCTCGGACGTGATGCCTATATACATGATCATTGCCTTGAATATCGTCATAACTATGTGCTTTTCTATCAATTGCCCAACAACAATTTTTTCACCCACCGTATGCTATGTGTTCGAGGGAGAAGCCTCTAGTGAAAACTATGGCCCCCGGGTCTACTTTTATCATATATAAAAACACAAAAATACCTTGCTGCAATTTTATTTCTTTTATTTTGTTTTTCAATTTACTTTATTACCTACCACTACGACATTTAATCCTTGCAAGTAACCGCTGAGGGGATTGACTACCCCCTTGTTTGCGTTGGGTGCAAGTATTTGCTTTTGTGTGTGCAGGTGTTGTTCATAAGGCTTTGCGTGATTCTCCTACTGGATTGATAACCTTGGTTCTTACATGAGGGAAATACTTATCTCTACTGTACTGCATCTATTGGAAATATGCCCTAGAGGCAATAATAAAATGGTTATTATCATATTTCCCGTTCATGATAAATGTTTATTATTCATGCTAGAATTGTATTGAACGGAAACTTAAATACATGTGTGGATACATAAACAACACCGTGTCCCTAGTATGCCTCTACTAGACTAGCTCGTTGATCAAAGATGGTTAAGGTTTCCTAACCATGGACATGAGTTGTCATTTGATAACGGGATCACATCATTAGGAGAATGATGTGATGGACAAACCCAACCGTAAGCTTTGCATCAGATCGTTTAGTTATTTGCTATAGCTTTCTTCATGTCAAGTATCTGTTTCTTAGACCATGAGATCGTGCAACTCCCTAACACCGGAGGAATACTTAGTGTGTATCCAAAACGTCACTTCATAACTGGGTGATCATAAAGGTGCTCTACAGGTATCTCCGAAGGTGTTTGTTGGGTTGGCACAGATCGAGACTGGGATTTGTCACTCCGTATGACAAAGAGATATCTCTGGGCCCTCTCGGTAATACAACATCATAGGAAGCTTGCAAGCATGTGACTAATGAGTTTAGTCACGGGATCTTATATTACGGAAACGTGTAAAGAGACTTGCCGATAACGAGATTGAACTAGGTATGGAGATACCGATGATCGAATCTCGGGCAAGTAACATATCACCGGACAAAGGGAATTGCATACGGGATTAATGAGTCCTTGACATCGTGGTTCAACTGATAAAAGATCTTCGTGGAATATGTAGGAACCAATATGGGCATCCAGGTTCCGCTATTGGTTATTGACCGGAGAGGTGTCTCGGTCATGTCTACATGATTCTCGAACCCATAGAGTCCGCACGCTTAATGTTCGGTGACGCTAGAGTAATATTGGGATATGCATGTTAGTGACCGAATGTTGTTCGGAGTCCTGGATGGGATCCGGGATGTCACAAGGAGCTCCAGAATGGTTCGGAGGTAAAGATTTATATATGGGAAGTTGTTTTCAGGGTTCCGAAAAAAGTTTTAGTTTTTTCGGTATTGTACCAGGAAGCTTCCAGAAGGTTCTAGAAACTTCCAAAGGAGTCCAGAAGTCCACCAAGGGTTCCACCACGTCCCAAGGGTCAGCATGGGCTGAGGGGAGGCGCCCTAGCCTTATTGGGCCAGGCGCACAAGTCCCTCAAGGCCCATGTGGCTTGGGAGAGGTGGAAATTCCACCTGTGTATGGAAAAGGAGGGAATTGGACTAGGAGTCCAACTCCTCCCCCTTGGTGCGCCCCTAGGGCCTGGAGGGCTGGCCACCACACCCCTCCACCTATATATAGATGGGATGGGGCACCCCTAAGAGGACACACAAGCCCTTGGCGCCCCCTCTCTCTCCCGTTACTTCGTAACTCCTCCGTCTTCGTTGTTTCGGTAGCGCTCGGTGTCAGGGTTACGACCCTAACAACGAGTACTAGGGGTATGAAATAGGGGTAGAGCCTAGCTATGGCGCAGGTGTAACACTTGGTGTTTAGCGTGTTCAGGCCCCTCTCGGTGGAGGTAATAGCCCTACGTCTCGTGCCCTGACGCTTGGTTTTTCTTGATGGGTATGGTTACAGAGATTGCTTAACCCTGGCTAAGGAGGAGGAGTGTGGCTTATATAGAGTGCACTATAGCTCCCATGTCCCCACGTCGCCAGGGCACTTAATGCTCTTTACTATGGCAGTTACAGGTATAAATTGTCAAAACAACAGCAGTTATAGGTAACGGTAGCCATGACTATGCTTTAAGGGTGACTTAGGATTCCTCGACCGTTGCAGCCACGTCGCCTCTCTACCTCCCCTGTCCGAGTGATGGTGATCGTGCCGACTGGAGAGTGGTCGCCGAGTGACATCGAGGTGTCCGAGTGGACTTCCTGGAATATGCATCCGAATGCGAGTACGATCCTGAGACCAACCAATGATGGTGTGGGGCCCCAGGTGGGCCCCATATGACAGGTACTTGACCCTACCTGTAGTAGGTGACCTCATCATTAGCTCTCGAATTGGTTGAGGTTTCATAGGGCACACGTACTGATCCTTCGGTTAGGTCTGAGTGCCTCAGGGGCATTCGAAATACGTTTCCGAATTGTGGTTCGTTGCTCCTTAGACGAAAACACAACGGATTCTGGACTATAAGTTTTCCCGGATGACCGAGTGTCATTTGACCGCCGAGAAAAACCTGGTGACATTCGTTTGCCTCCCGGAGGAGGTAGACTTGAGGCCCGAGTGAGGGCATGCCATTATAACCCGAGTGGCAACGCCAGCGCGTGTCTGATTCTCTAGAGAGACGCCACTCCTTATCCCGGGGGAATGCTAGCCCAGGCCGTTCTACGAGTCCAGATTTACAAGTCATGCGCCTTGGAGCCTAATGAAAGGGCCAAGTTAACCCGCGGAGGGGCGTCAAGCCCGTCACATAGCGATCCTAAAGAGGACTTCAGTCGGGTGTTTAACGTGGTAGAGTGCATGGGTCCCCGCGGAGGGTGGTCACTCGGACTGACGAACATCCCTTAGCAAAGAGATTGCAGGCAATCAATCGGATCGATTTGCCCTGGAAATCTTGGGATTTGAATTTGTGCGTGCGCACGCAAAGGCGGTAATGATGTGGGTTAGTGGGGAAAGTGGGAGCACGACGCCTTGATTTTCGCCCATGAAATCCGCCACGTGCCACAGTTCCTCTGCGCGACATCCTGTTGTGTGTGTGCCGTCGATCCAGGGATCAGCGTCGTAAGATCCAGCACGTGATCTTGTCAGAGACATAAAAGGATTGGGGTGCCGGGGTTGGACCCCCAGATCCTCTTCTCTCCCTCTCGACTCCTCTGCATCTCCTCTCCACTCGAGCATGTAGGGCACCCGAAGCAATGGCGAAAGACTCCATGGCCAAGGCGGAGAAGGCGAAGAAGGCTGGGAAGGCCACCTCCTCGGGCTCCAGCGCGACAGCTGAGGGCGAGTCGGGGGATTGGATCCCCTCGCGCGTCTCGGCCAAGCGGCTCGAAGACCTCGCTGCGGAGGGGCTCATTCCACAGGACGGGTGGCGCCGTCCGAAGGTGGGGGAGGATGAGCCGGTGCTGTAGGACGACGAGCGGTTTCTCGATGCCTACCCATCCTTTCTTCTGAGCGCTCCTCGATTATTTCGGTGCACAGATCCACCATCTTCCCCCAAACACCGTCATCTATCTATCCGCTTTCATCTCCCTTTACGAGAATTTCCTCGGTTGCCATCCCCATTGGGGCCTTTTCAAGCACATCTTCACTTGTCGGTCGATGACTGTCAAGAAGGATTCGCCGACTGGCGCCAAGACCAATGACACCCAGCTATGCAGAGTTCTGGGGATCCAGCTTAGGTGTGGGAGTGCCTTCCCAAAGATGAGCTTCCCCGACTCCGTCAAGGGGTGGTAGGGGACTTGGTTCTACTGCAGGGATGTCCCTAGAACCAACAAGTAATCGGGTCTCCCTCTGTACTCGGCAGAGAGGGTGCGGGCTCCTGCACCTCTTTCAGTGACGAAGGAGCAGAAGACAGAGGTCGGCATCTTGGCTACTTCCCTGGTTGGGTTCATGAACTCTGGCGTGAACGGAATGGACTTGTTGGAGAATTTCCTCACTCGGCGGATCCAACCGCTGCAGGCTAGGGCCTACCCCATGTGGATGTATGAGGGACCGAGTGACACCGAGCGCTAGTACTCAGAGGAGGAGGATGAAGATGATGAGAGTGACGAGGTCGAGAGCTCTGAGGAGGGGGGAAAGCCAAGTCCTCGCCGTCGTATGAGCTCCCCAAGGAGCCTCGCTCCAAAGCACAACACGACCCGAGTGGCAAAGCGAGAGGAGCTCAGTAGCCAACTGCCTCGGGGCGGGCGACTCGTAGCTCAAAGCGCGGACGCACCGAGGTGGAGTGCTCTGTCGAGAAGCAACCCAAGCTCCCTAAGCAGTTCACCTCCAAGCCTCGGAAGGCCACTATGCCTCGGATCAAGGTGACAGTGCTGTGGCCTCCGCGTAAGTGCTGTTGCCAATCTTTCATTCATTATTGTCTTGACTCGGCTGACGGCCGAGTGCTATTGAACTTCGCAGCAACGAGACCTGGATGACGTCGGCAGATCGGAATGCTCCCAAGCAGGATCAGGGCGATGTTGATGCAGCGGACGCCGCCACTTCCAAAGGTACTCTCACGCCGACTGGTTGTGATATTCACTAATGTCTCCAACTCATATGCTCATGTAGCTCCACCGAGGTCATCCAGCTGGATGACGATGAAAGGGCCAACCCGCTCAACCTAGAGGCTGATAAGGGAAAAGCGCCTGGTGTCAACGTGGTCATGCAGGAGGCCTCTCCTAGCCGAGTGGAATGTGTTTCGCCAGCCAAGACTGCCGCGAAGGCTATGGTGCCGAGTCCTCTAGCTCAGAGCAGTTCTGCGCCTACAACCGCCGTGGTTCCAGTTCCAAGGCCTAGACTAGCGCCTCCATCTACCCCTGTTGCTCCTATCTCCCTGTACCATGTCCCAAAAAACCAAGTGGGGGCGAGCAAGGAGGCCCTGATTCAGGTGGGGCTGATATGCAGTCGGCTGAAGGACGCCTACGACGCCAACGAGGCGCTACAGACCAACGTCCGAGTAAGTACCATTGTGAGTAAGATATTCAGCCGAAGTTTTTGAATTTTCCGTTTGTTTCTCCATGGTAGGGTTTCTGTCAGTGGGTTTGTGCAGGGCACACCCAGTGGGTGTGTGTTTTCGATCCAGTGGGGGCACGCCAAGTGCACCCACTGGGTGTAGTCCCCGGGGCTCCCGTTGACTGGAAACAGTCGGTGGGAGTCTTGAACTTTTGTTTTTCGCTATTGTTGCTTGCACTCTAGTTTAGCCGGGGCGATTTCGAGTGGGGGCATGATGAGGTCACCTATTATAGGTAGGGTCAAGGACCCATCATATGGGACCCACATGGGGCCCATCACCACCATGGGTAGGTCCCTGGACCGTGCCAACATTTAGATGCATATATCAGGAAGTCCACTCGGACAGCTCGACAACACTCGGACGACCACCCGTCACTCGGCTGGGCAACCATCACTCGGACTAAAGAGGTGAAGGGATGGCGTGGGAGGTGCAACGGTCGAGGCATCCTAAGTCGCCCTTAAGCAGAGTCAAGACTACCGTTACCTGTAACTGCTGTAGTAGAGGCTCTTTACACTTGTAACTGACACAATCAATGTCATTAAATGCCCTGGCGATGTGGAGGACATGGGGCTGCAGTGCACTCTATATGATCCGCACTCCACCTTCTGAGCTAGAGTCGAGCAACCTTTGTAACTATACCCATCAAATCAAACCAAGCCTCAGGGCATGAGACGTAGGTTACCTCCAACGAGAGGGGCCTGAACTCGTTAAACACCCGCGCCATAGCTAGGTTCTGCCCCTTATTCGTACCCCTAGTACTCATTGTCAGGTTAGTAACCCCAATAGTTGGCGCCCACCGTGGGGCTAGGCATCTAGAAAATTTTCACGACGTAGGTGGATTTCTTCATCATCATGTTAGTCGGCGGTGAAATCCGTTTCGAGACACTCTCCATCAACGTCGACGACTCATCGTGGCTTCGTGAGGCCCCGCTAGACATGGAGGCGCTGCCCATCCGCGATGCGGTGCATTTTCGCGCATCCTCCTACGGAGTCCTTCTCGGCCAGCCCTCAGCTCCGTACTGAGTGGCCACTCACCCTCCCATCACGTGCCGTCGCAAGCGTTCCGAGTGCTCATGGCTACAGTGCTGGATCAAGCACGCTGTGCCCATCCAGGACGCGGCGGAGCATGTGGTGGCTCTCGAATTCGATGACCCACCCACGACCTCTCTGACGGATCACTCAGCGATTCCTCTGAGGAGTCCAAGTGCGAAAGTGTCGAATCGACCGCCAAGGTTCTCATGGCGGACAACTCCGAGCATCGCGCGCCCCCGGGGTACTCAGGACGGTCGTGCGGGTGCGTCGCACGGTAACGTAGGAGGCGGCGACACAGGCCATGAGCCATACGTGCCCTAGGCTCTCACCCGAGAGCAGCATGACGAGCTTCACCACAAGAAGGAGCAACTCTTGAACACCCCCATCACCGGGACGACCCCTGAGGCGCTAGCCATGGAGTCGACTTGCCTGGCCACTCTGGCTGGGCGAGACCGCCTTGAACGGCTTCAGAGGGAGCTGGATGATCGGGCGCGCCACCAACCCAGCTCCAATCGGCACAAGCGTCGGCTTTACTCGAGTGACCAGCCTCGTAAGTATCAAGTTCTCAGTACTCCACTACAAAACCTGGCGGCCGCCACTCAGATTGCGGATTCCATCCAGCCCTCCGGCTCCACAGCCGGAGAGGGGATTCGGAAGATCCACGCGCTCTTAAAGATGGCGCTGTCACAAAATGCGATGGCGTCCGAGTCCAGATATCGCATCCAAGTGCATCGGTGCGGGTAGAGACCATTCAGTCGGCCCACGGCCCACTCAGCTCTGGCACGCGCCGAGTCACATCCTCCTTGAGAGATCACTACAAAGATCGAAGGGGCAATCGGGTCGCGTCACCCCGACGCCACGACGATTAAGATCACGCCCTGATGCCTCCACCGCGAGATGGCGCGTACGCGCACCAGCCCTACGACGATAGACGGACACACGACGGGGATCATAGGCCGAGTCCTTCTCATCACACGAGGGATACCCGAGACCCGTAGTTCAACACGAGATCCGTTCTCGCTCAGAACCTGGTCGACAGGGGCCGGGCTTTGCGAGAGGGCCAAGATGCCGATGCTCCGAGTGGTTCCGTACCCTCAGGTCCCGAATGTTTCAGCCGACACGTACGGGCGACGGAGATCCCCAACAACTTCAGGTTGGCTACGGGGATCAACAAGTTCACTGGTGAGTCCAAGCCAGAGATCTAGCTAGAAGATTACCGGATGGCAGTCCAGATTGACGGTAGCAACAACAACAACATGGCCATGAAACACCTGCTGCTAATGCTCGAAGGCTCCGCCCAGGCATGGCTCAAGCAGCTCCCGCCTGGTAGCATATACTGCTCGGATGATTTGGCGAGAGTATTCGTCAAGACCTTTGAAGGAACTTACAAGTGACCGGGTGGTTTGGCCGAGTTGCAACACTGCGTGCAGAGACAAAATGAAACTCTCCGTGAGTACATTCAGCGATGGACCACCCTACACAACACGGGGGAGAACGTCACCGAGCACCAGGCGATCTGCGCCTTCAAGCCCAGAGTCAGATACCGAGAGCTGAACATGAAGTTTGGCCGAATTGAGACCCCGACTAGTAATAGGTCTATGGAGATAGCCAATCGGTACACCAACAGAGAAGAGGAAGACCGACTGAGAAGCGGCAAAAGCCGAGCAGGTGACGCTCATCAGTCAGACAACAACAAGGGCAAGAAGCACAAGCGGAAAGCTGAGGCTGGAGGGAGTGCTGAGGCTGTGGCCCTGGCCGGCCAAGGCAAAGGCAAAGGCTCCCAAAAGCAGAAGAAAGACTGGAAGGGGAAGAAGCAAGTCACCCTTAAAAGTGACATCCTCGATCAACCCTGCTAGATCCATACAAAGAAAGACGAGGAGGGCAATTTGATTTTGCCCAAGCACACCACTCAGGAGTGCCGACTCCTAAAGCAAGATATGCGGCAGGATTCCTCTGGGCCAAGGACGAAGACAATGATGATGATGGAGGCAAGGGTGCTTCCGGGTACCCCAACATCGAAAAAGTCTTGATGATCTTCGCCGACGTCGAAAGCAAGAGTCGCCTCAAGGTTATAAATCGAGAGGTCAACATGGCGGTTCCGACTGCCACCAAATACCTCGACTGGGACAAGACACAAGTGACCTTCGATCAGTCGGACCACCCAGCCCACATACTGACTATCGGTGTCAAAACCGGCGGATCTCAGGTAGGGGGTCCCGAGCTGTAGATCTTGGATCAATGGGGAACAAGGGACTAGGGACGTGATGTTTACCCAGGTTCGGGCCCTCTCAAAGAGGTAAAACCCTACGTCCTACTTGATTATATTGCTTGTGTATATGAGGATTACAGAGTTGATCTACCACAAGATCAGATGAACTAAACCCTAAACTAGTAGGATGATGGTTGTTGTTCTAGCCTCTATGGACTAAACCCCCTGGTTTATATAGACACCAGGGGTGCTAGGGTTACACATGGTCGGTTACAAGGAAAGGATAAACAGGCTGATTCTTCTTGTCTTGACTTGGAGGACACACCAAGGCACCAAAAAGCCTCCTGTCTGGATACGGGGTCTCCACTTATGTTCGGCTTCCAAGTATTGACAACACGGCCCAACAGTTCGGCCCTAAGAGATAGGCCAGCATGCCGAAGACCCCCTAATCCAGGACTCCCTCAGTAGCCCCCGAACTTGCCTCCAACATCGGTGCTTCATCGTGTCTTGAGATCTTGATATACCCAATGCCTCCGGCTTGCAGGGTGAGTTCCTCTCCTTCTTTACGTTCGGCTCCGTCTTCTTCAACCAAGTTCCCAGAGCTGTTAAGCTAGAATTCGGCCATGTGCTAACCAGGTAGTGTTTAGAATCTGAATGCAGATATTACTTAGCTCCAAAGGCCTAACCATCCAAGTCTGAATAGTACCCTTGCCTGACAACTTTTCAGCGAAGGGTCACACCCGGTCATATTCATCGAACCATTGTAAAAGCTTGATTCGCGGTTCGAGGCAACGCTTCCATTGGCATGTCCCATCGAGGTGGAGATCGTGCCCATTTTTTAAGGGATATGCTCAATGATATTAATTCCCCCTTTCGTGCATAACGCCGCGATGATATCGGGAAGTGGCAAGGCCTGCAGTGTAATAAGAGGACCTTTGGTATTATGGCTGCTTATAAAAGGGGAAAAAACCATCCTCATCTATGCACGCCTTCTCCTCCCTCTAGCCATTGCTTTTCCCAATCTTCAGAGCTCCAGTGCCCCGTCGCTTTCGCCCTCAAGAAATGCTCCCAAGCTTTTTCCTCAATTCGGCCATGGACGGATCCGGCGCGGGAGGCAAGTGGGAGGCCTCGACCGTCACCAACAAGGATATCGAGGATCTGAAGCGCGCTGGCTATCTCCTAGCCGCCATCGCCCACCGTGCCCCAGAAGAGGGCCAGGTCATCCCTACACCGCAACCTGGAGAGAGGGTGGTGTTCATCCCCCACTTTGTCCGAGGACTGGGCTTCCCTCTCCACCCCTTCGTCCAAGGGTTGATGTTGTTTTACGGGCTAGATTTTCATGATTTAGCCTCGAACTCTATCCTTCACATCTCGGCCTTTATCATCGTTTGCGAGGCCTTTCTTCGGGTCCAGCCACACTTCGGCTTATGGCTGAAAGCTTTTAATGTCAAGCCAAAGATCATCGACGACCAGCAAGCGGACTGCCGGGGGGGGGGGGGGCATGGTCAGCAAGCTCATCCGTGTTGAGTGGCCGGTGGGTATAGATACCGTCAATCGGCTTTTGGCTGAAAGCTTTTAATGTCAAGCCGAAGATCGTCGACGACCAGCAAGCGGACTGCAGGGGGGCATGGTCAGCAAGCTCGTCCGTGTTGAGTGGCCGGTGGGTATAGATACTGTCATAGTATGGCAGAAGGAGTGGTTCTACATTACAGAACCACACGACGCAGCCTGGGCGGCGACCTCTGAATTCAGATCCGTACCACCCACGAGGCTAACGTCATGGACCAAGAAGAGCTTCGACTGGGGGTTACCCGAAGAGGTGGAGTTGCCGCAGAAGCACATCATCGGCGTTAAGAAGGCGGGCGCCAAGCTAACCAACGTGATCCAGGTGATGCTCTATCGCCGCCTCCTCCCTTGCCAGCAATGGGACGCCTCAATGTGGGCGTATAAGTCTGAAGAACCCATCACCGTGCATCACTTCCAACCCATGAGAAGCTGTGGAAGGTGCTATTCAAACCTCAAAAGGATTGGCCGGCCGAAGAGGAAGACATCGGCCTCGACGCCGAGCACCCTCCTAAGAAGGTAATAAGGTTCTTATCCGCTCTAAGTTCAGATGTTCATATTCCAGAAGTTTCATCTTTCATCCTTTTACTTCCACAGGGTTGGCTTGAGAAGGCCAAGAAGATCAATAGCCCGGCCCTGCTGCCCAAAGACCCCAGGCCGGCCCTGTTGGAGGAGATGCTGACCGTGGCGCCGTACAAGATGACAGAGATGAAGGAAAAGAAGAAAAAGAAAGAAGTTCTGGAGGCCAGGGAAGGCCTCCATTTAAGGGGACATCCGGACTATAAGTCCGGAGACACCCACGCTCCCTCCACCCAAGAGGGGGAGCAGGAAGAGGACGAGGAGGAGAGTAACTCCTCCTGTTACAAGAAGAGGGCGGCGTCAGACGACGCTGAGGAGGAGGAGCCTCCCCACGCCCCAAAGAGGGAGTGCAAGCCCAAGCTGGTCCTGCTCGATGACAATTCAAACTCTGATGAGGAGTCTATAGCACCTGAGAAGGTTTCGGAGAGGAACCCCAGGGTCAAGCCCCGCGCCGAGAGATATGAATCCGAAGATACTTCAAATATTATCTTTTATTAGTCCATTATTGAGTGAATGTGTTTTATGTCGCAGCCTGCCGCGCGACCACCCGACCTACCCAACCTCGGAGGGGACCTCTCCGCTAGCCGATCTGGCAGAGAGTGGTACGGCATCGTGCTCCCCGCCTCCTCCAGTTATCTGAGAGGCCAGGGAGACGCAGTCCCACAGGGCCCCTCTCGTTCCGAACACAGGAGAGGGCGGCGATGTTGTTATGGCCGAGGCTAACACCTCGAACACCAAAGACCAAGAGGGGGAGTCTCTCCGGATGAACCGGGAGGGAGAGTCCGGCCCACCCAAGCCTTCTCAAAGGGCGATTCTGGAGCCCCCTAGGCCCTCGGAGGCGTCCGTTCCTCCCTCCACCGAGGGGGAGCCGGGGTCCCGCTGCCCGCGCCGAATCCTAATGATCGGGGTGTGATAGGATGGTCGGACGTGATGGAGGAGGTGGTGAACAATTCCTCCATCGTTGCAGAACACCGCGCCCTGATGGGCGTGGTTTTATAGAGTATTCGGTCCGTTAACAACGGACTGAAGGAAGCCTTCGGCGGCCTCCTCGCGGGCTTCGAGGTAAGCCATGTAATATTCCTTTCACAAAGTTATACAACCCTTGTATATAGCAGCCCCCGAGACTTTGTCAGGTTTGAAAAGCCTGGCAGAGGATTGAAAAATCATGAATTCGGGGAGTCTAAACTATGCGAGTTTTCATTTTGTTATGGCAGGCCTCATCTCTCGCGGCGGCTGCTAATGCCGCAGCGCTGGAGGAGATGAATCGGAAGCTAAGGAGCTCCGATGAAGAGCTCGATCTCATCAAGCGGTTTGACTAGGCACATGGTTAGCTCGGTCGAGATTCTACATCTTTGTTTTTGTTGATCACCGTATTCGGGATTAGCTCTAAGCAAAGGGTACTGAATTATGTTTATAGCTATTGCCGCGGAGGTCGAGGGCCTCATGGCCAAACTGAAGAAGGCCAAGGAGGTGGCGGCCGAGCGAGCGGCTGCCGAACTCAAGTCGGCGAAAACCATTAGTGAGAAGCACGAGGCCAGAATGGCCGAGGTGCAACATAAGCTCAAGGACGCCGTCATGAAATGTGAGGACCTTGAGCAGAAGAATAAGGATCATGCCACCGAGTGCAGAGTGTCTTTGGCGGCCACAGATTCACGTTGCTCACACGAGTCTGGCATTCCGCAGGCGCGTTTGTGGAGATCCCGAGGAGTGCGTCAGATGCGGCAAAGCACTATGCGGCTCGGCAGGGTGACGCTGAGCTACGGCTGTTCTAGGCACAGTTCCAAGCGCCCGAACACCCTTCGCTCCTCAGTAATCAGATGAAGCAGCTGATGGAGCTGCACGGGATGGCGGAGCTGGCCATGAAGGACCTCTGTGTCCGGCTGTGGCCCTCTGAGCCCATACCGAGCAGCTATTTTGGCCTGGTGCAGAAGTTGTGTGATGCTTCCCTCCATGTGGATGCCGTGAAGTGCTCTGTATGCATTGAGGGGGCTCGGATGGCATTCTCGAGGACCATGGTGCACTGGCTGAAGATCAAGCCAGTCGAGATGGCCACTGGACCTCCAACTGCTGGAAAAGAGCACAGGCGCCCAGAGCAGTATTTCTCCGTTGTAATGGACGTCACTCGGGCAGTAGAGGCCCAGTGCTCGAAGGATGTACTCCTTGAGTGATTGGACTTATCTTTGTCATTAAACGATGGTTGAAGCCTTGTGTTTTGCAATGCGGTTGATCTGTATGCTTTATCATACTTGCCTGTTTCTTAGTTTAATTTTGACTCCTGTGCGGCCATTTTGAATATGAAAGTTGCGAGTCGTCGGCTTCAGCCCCTACGTAGACGCTATGAGGGGTGTTTCGCCCTCCGCACTATGACCCTTATCCAACGTCTTGGTACCTGGAGGTGGTAGTGCGTGAGGGGAACAAGGCAATCAGACTACACGGCGTTATTACCTTCACTTAACCATAGGAGCTTGACTGCGGGGGCTGGTGACTAGCCCCCAGTGTGATATTCGGGAGATCCAAGGTATATACCTGTATCACTTGGCTTGGCCGAAGACACAAACCCTTCGTAATATATGGCGTAATCTCCAATGATTTTTAGTTTAATACTTGTCATCGGATCGCCGACCGGTTCTCGCTTATTATGACAGTCAGTTTTCGGCTTTCTCCACTGAGGTACATAGCCATACTAGCGAGGAGTACAATCGCAGTGCTTCTCCCTTTACCTTCTTAGCCGAACGAGCGGAACATAAGGAGGTAAGCACAGGAGCCGGGTAACCGAACTATTTACACAAGACATAATTCAGAACCGATGCATATAATGAAATACCCGAGACGCCGAACACGCAAAGAAAGAAAAGGTGTTGGACTTGAGGCATAGGGCGAATGTTATGGTCAAGCCCCCGGTCTATTACCCGATTATTTCCTGAAGGAAAAATTGTGTCGAACTAGCTTATAGTGGCGTCGAAGAATGAAAGAAAGGTGCAATAGAAAAAACTTCAAGAGGACCATAAAAATTGGTCTTTATTACAAAAGAGCTCATGACGTCTATCCGTATAATTCAAACTGCGGAAGCATCTGTTACAGGCACTTCATAAGAAAGAGAAAAAGTTTTACAGATGAAAGGTTTACACAAGGCCTTGAAGCATGGGTTGATATCCCTACTATGCCCTGCTGCACGTCTGCGCCTTTGCTTCTATTGGGGAGAGAACTTCATAGAGGGGTTGAAGGTCGGCTGACGGGCCCTTGACTAGGAGCCGTGAGAGGTCACCGAGCTGTTCTGGCTTAATGCCATATTGGTCCGTAGGTGTACCTGTTCGACGTTCGAAGACGCACAGGACCATAGTTCGGTTAAGCCAAATACTTGGTTTTGATTTGGTCCCCACGGCGGCCCATGGTATTTTAAGTGCGAAGTTGTGCTGACGAGGCACATAATGTTCGAATTGGGTGGGTATGGTGTGGGGGGCGTATCCCTATTTACGCAAAACGTAGGGATGTTCCTCAAATGGAGATAGAGCTCGGGGCCGTTTCCTTGCTTCGCGTGCCTTGACGGCGGGCTGATAATGGAGCCCCTCGATATTGGTTTGTACTTCGGTCGCAAGGGCCGCTATGTGTTCTTTAGTCCGGAGTGAGCATTCCATAGTACCATTAACTGTAATGACGCCCTTAAGTTCGGGCATCTTTAGCTTTAAGTATGCATAGTGGGGGGCGGTGTTGAAATGGGCGAACGCCGTCCGGCCCAGGAGCGCGTGATAACCGTTACAGAAGGGGACAATGTCGAAGATCAAGTCTTCGCTGCGGAAGTTATCCGGGGAGCCGAACACCAGTTCCAAAGTCAAGGTGCCCGAGCAACGGGCTTCCACGCCTGGGATTGCCCCCTTAAAGGTGGTGTTACTATGCTTGATCCTTGACAGGTTAATGCCCATTTTCCTTACTGTATTTGGATAAATCAGATTGAGGCTACTCCCCCGTCCATGAGGACTCTAGTGAGGTGATACCCATCGATAATGGGGTCGAGGACCAGGGCCGCCGACCCTCCATGATGGATACTGGTCGGATGGTCTCTGCGGTCAAAGGTGATCGGGTATGCCGACCATGGGTTGAATTTTGGGGCTACAGGCTCTATGGCATAGACATCCCGAAGTGCTCGTTTCCGCTCCTTCTTGGTTATGTTGGTGGCGTAGATCATATTCACCATCTTTACCTTGGGAGGGAATTTTTTCTGGCCTCCATTGCTCGACCCGCGAGGTTCTTTGTCATTCTCGCTGCGGGGGCTTTTGCCTGCATCCTCGGCTGTGATCTTGCCGACCTGTTTCATTACCCAACAGTTGCTGTTGGTGTGGTTGGCGGGCTTATCAGACATGCCATGGATCTGGTAGGGTCTATCCAGGATTGTGTCCAACATGGTGGGTCCATCCTGGTTCCCCTTAGAGGGTTTCTTCCGTGGTCCTATTTTGGAGTTGCGGAATCCGGCATTCACGGCTGTGTCTTCGGCTTCGCCGCCGTTATGGCGATGCTTATTTCTGTTGCACCGTGGTTTCCCATTTCCATCTCGAACTTCCAAGGTTCCGGGGTCTTCGGGGTTGGTGCTTCTACGAGCTAGCCAGCTATCTTCTCCTGCATAGAAGCGGGTCATGAGAGAGGTGAGTGCTGACATCGTCTTTGGCTTATCCTGGCCGAGCTGGCACGCTAGCCATTCGTCCTGGATACTATGCCGAAATGCGGCTATTGCTTCTACATCCAGACAGTCAATGATCTAATTCTTTTTGGTCAAAAACCGATTCCAAAATTGCCGGACTGATTCTCCGGGCTGTTGGACCACGTGGCTCAGGTCATCGGCATCCAGAGGCCGGACATAAGTGCCTTGAAAGTTAGCTCGAAAGGCCTCCTCGAGCTCTTCCCAACTCCCGATAGAGTTTTCGGGGAGGCTATTTAGCCAATGCCTAGCTGGTTTTTTGAGCTTTAATGGCCAATATTTTATGGCGTGGAGGTCGTCCCCTCAAGCCATATGAATGCGGAGAAGAAAGTCTTCGATCCACATGGCCGGGTCTGTAGTCCCGTCGTATTGTTCGATGTTTATGGGCTTAAACCCTTCGGGGAACTGATGCCCCATTACCTCGTCGGTAAAGCACATCGGGTGAGCGGCGCCCCTAACTCGAGCTACGTCACGCCGTAGATCGGCGGCCGTATCGGCCCGGTGCTACACCCGAATTCTATCGTTTTGGTCGCGCCATGATTGGTATCCGTCCCGTCCAGCCGAGGCGTAATCTCGAGATCCGTAAATGGATCATGTCTGTCCTGCTCTAATGGAGAGGTCATGACTGAGATCGTATTGGTATTCTGGCTGTTCGACCACCTTGCCTTTACGGCGAGGGGGGTAGGTGGGTATTCGGCCTCTCCATCCAGCCTATCCCTTCCTCGAGGGGGGCGGTCGAGCTGGTATGCCTATGTGTATCTTGGTGGTGCGGGCGCAGGGGCCTTGTCGTCGAATTGTGGCAGGAGCTTCTGCTTTGGGTAGCTTTTAGTCTGCTGCTGGTAACCGTACCCTTCTTCGGCTGCTAGGACTTTTGTCCATCTATCATTGAGGTTGTTCTGTTCGGCCTTCAGCTGCTGCTGATTTTTTTTCAGGCTCCATGCTGTGGCTATGAGCTGCTGCTTGAACCGCTCCTGGTCCAATGGGTCTTCTGGAACGATAAAATCTTCAGCTCCGAGGCTGACCTCCTCTTCAGAGAGAGGCATATAGATGCTATCCTCGGAATCATTAGGGTCCTCAGGGTTGTACTAACACCCACGCCCCTCCGAGTCATCTGGTTGGTGGCCGGGGGCAGGGTCACTGAGGTCTTCCGCATTGTCCGGAGTATCGTCCTCTGCGGTGCCCGTGTTACTTTGCCTGCCTTGACACCCCTTGGATCGTCAGCGTTGTTTTCGGTGTTTGGGGGGCTCCTCGCCAGGCTTGTTACTATCTCTTGTGGGGGTGTCATCCTCATTATTAGCACCACCATGTAACCATCATAGGTGGAGGTGGCCATCCATCGGCCAGTGACGGGAGGGGCAGTGTCAGTGTGGGCCATGGCTTGGCTGTCGTCGTCCATGTCGTTGGCCTCCTCAGAGGCATAGTCCAACATGACGGTTAAGTCTTCGACAGTGGCTACTAAGTGGGTGGTGGGTGGAACGTAAAATTCTCTGTGGCCCGCCTCAAGGCCCCGCTGAGCGTTAGCCGAGGATGGGTCATCCAAGATGGTCATCATCTAGATCCGATCAAGCACCTCGTTTAATAGGGCGAGGCTGGCCGGATTGGCGTATGAGGTCTCTTCAGAGCTGACCTCCATCGTGATTGTGCGGCGAGGGGTGAGTCCGGCCAGAGCGGACTCCTGTTCTTTGGACGCCGTACTTGCGTCAAGGATCAAAGCTGAGTCTGTCATAAGGGGGGCGAGTCCGGCTAGGGTTGGCTCCCAGTCTTCGGATGCTGAACTCCCATTAGGGCTCAAAGCCGGATCCGCGGTAAGGAGGGGAGGTCCGGACGGGGTTGATTCCTGTTCTTCGGACGTATGGGTTGCATCCGAGATCGAAGCCGGCCGTGCGGTAAGGGCTGATCCAGAGATCAGATCAGAGAGAGGCCCCAAAGTTGAAGCTTCGGGGGCCGCGGGCGTCCCAGGTAAAGCTGAGAAGCCAGTGAAGATCAGGTCACCCCGAGCGTCAGTGATGTATTTGAAGTTACTGAACCTGATCTGATGCTCAGGGGCGAAACTATCGACCTGGTTGAGATGACCGGTTGAGTCGGCGTGTAGAACAATGCTGTCGAATGCAAAAAGTTACCCAGGGACGAAGATATCCCCGAAATTGATGTCGTCTCCGACGATCAGGCGAGCCATCGATCCTTCGGTGATCCAACAACGGAACTCTCAATTAAATCACCAATGTTGGTGTCAAAACCGGCGGATCTCAGGTAGGGGGTCCCGAGCTGTAGATCTTGGATCAATGGGGAACAAGGGACACGATGTTTACCCAGGTTCGGGCCCTCTCGAAGAGGTAAAACCCTACGTCCTGCTTGATTATATTGCTTGTGTATATGAGGATTACAGAGTTGATCTACCACGAGATCAGATGAACTAAACCCTAAACTAATAGGATGATGGTTGTTGTTCTAGCCTTTATGGACTAAACCCCCTGGTTTATATAGACACCAGGGGTGCTAGGGTTACACATGGTCGATTACAAGGAAAGGATAAACATGCCGATTCTTCTTGTCTTGACTTGGAGGACACACCAAGGCACCAAAAAGCCTCCTGTCCAGATACGGGGTCTCCACTTATGTTCGGCCTCCAAGTACTGACAACACGGCCCAACAGTTCGGCCCTAAGAGATAGGCCGGCAGGCCGAAGACCTAATCCAGGACACCCTCACCGACCCCCGGGCGGTAGGCTTTGGTGGTTGACCAGGCCGTTGGAGGCGTCCGACTGCACAAAGTCCTAATGGACGGCGGCAGCGGGCTCAACATTATTTACACTGACACGCTAGAGGCAATGGGCATTCTGATGTCCCGGCTCAGTAAGAGCAATATGTAGTTCCATAGGGTAATCCCCAAGAAGAAGGCCAAATCACTCGGTCAGATCGCCCTCGACATCGTATTCGGCGAAGAGAAGAACTTCAGAAAGGAGCGGCTAACTTTCGAGGCCGTAGACTTCCGAAGTGCTTACCATGCTATCCTGGGTAGGCCAGCCTACGCATGTTTCATGGCCCGTTCTTGTTACATGTATCTTAAACTTAAGATACCAGACCGAAGGGTGTGATCACTATCACGGGCAACCGGAAGCTAGCCGAAGAGTACAAGATCACTGACGAACAAATGGCGATGACCAAGCTGGATGAGTACAAGAAAGCGGTGGATTCGAGTGATCTGCTGAAATCCAAGAAGCCGACTCTGGAATCCGCTTTCTAGTCGGCCGGAGAGACGAAGCCAGTGCACATTCATCCCGAAGATTTGAATGCCGCCCCAACCAACATCTCCACCACCCTTAAGAGCAAATAGGAAGGCGATCTCATCCAGTTCCTCCGTGAGAACTAGACATCTTCGCATGAAGCCTTCTGATATGCCGGGTGTTCCTAGGGGACTGGCTAAGCATGGACTCCATGTCGACCCGAAAATGAAGCATGTCAAAGAGCACCTTCGACGATCTTCCATCGAGAAGCGCAAGGCAATTGGAGAGGAGACAACGTGGCTTTTTTAGCCGCCGAATTCATCCGAGAGGTGTACCACTCCGAGTGGCTCGCCAACGTCGTCATGGTACCAAAGAAAAAATAGCTCTCTCCAAATGTGCATCGATTTCAAGCACATCAATCAGGCCTGCCCGAATGATCATTTCCCTCTCCCTCGCATAGACCAGATAGTAGATTCTACTGCTGGGTGTGAGCGGTTATCGTTTCTGGATGCTTACTCTGGGTACCACCAGATCCGAATGTCTGGTCCCGACGAAATAAAAACAGCTTTCATCACCCCCATTTGGGTGTTTTTATTATATCACTATGCTTTTTGAGTTGAAAAACACTGGAGCTACATTCCAGTGCATGATTCAGAAGTGCTTGCAAAAGCATACCAGTCGGAACATGGAGGCTATATGGATGACATCGTGGTCAAGTCTAGGAAAGGTTCCGACCTCCTGGCCGACCTCGCCGAGACCTTCGTGAACCTACGCGTTTTTGGCATGAAGCTCAATCTGGCTAAGTGTACCTTCGGGGTCCCCGCTGGCAAGTTACTCAGTTTCCTTGTTTTCGAACATGGAATCGACGCAAACCCTAAGAAGATCGGAGCTATCGTCCGAATGAAACAACCAGAGTGTCTCCATGACATACAACGCCTCACAGGCTGTTTGGCAGCCCTAAGTAGGTTCATCTCAAGACTCGGTGAAAAAGCCCTACCGCTTTACCGATTGATGAAGTCTGACAGGTTCGAGTGGACTCCCAAAGCGCAAGCCGCATTCCAGGAACTTAAAGCCCTGCTTTCCACCCAGCCGGTGCTAGCTGCTGTGAGCAACAAAGAGCCCTTGCTCTTATACATCACGACCGTGAGCCAAGTTGTTAGCACTGTGCTCACTTTGGAGCGGGAAGAACAAGGCAAAACCTTCAAGCTCTACTACATCTCTGAAGTCCTGACCCCTTCCAAGCAAAGGTATCCGCATTACCAGAAGTCAGTATATGGGATCTATTTGACTGCAAAGAAGGTGGCGCATTACTTCCAAGAGCACTCGGTCACGGTGATAAGTGATGCCCCTCTGTCTGAGATCATGAACAACAGAGATGCTACAGAACATGTGGCACAGTGGGCCATCAAGCTCCTTCCACTGGATATCAAATTCGAAGGGCTCTTTGAGAGCCATCAAGTCGCAAGCCCTAGTGGATTTCCTCGCCGAGTGGATGGAACAAGAGCAGCCCGTCCCGAGTCTCCCTAAGCACTGGACGATGTTTTTTTATGGCTCCAAGATGCTCCATGGCTCTGGGGCCGGAGTGGTCTTGGTGTCCCCTAAAGGCAACCGACTCAGCTATGTGCTTCACATTCACTTCGATTCCTCCAACAATGAAGCCGAGTATGAAGCTCTCATGTCTGGGCTACGGATGGCAATTTCTCTGGGAATTTACCGATTGATGGTCTACGACGACTCGGACCTAGTGGTAAACCAAGTCATGAAGGAATGGGATATCCGTAGTCTAGTGATGATAGGCTATTGCAATGCCGTCAGAAAGTTGGAGAAACACTTTAAAGGACTGGAGCTCCATCACGTGCCACGACTTAAGAATCAAGCAGCTGATGATCTAGCCAAGATGGGTTCCACTCGGAAGGCGGTACCTAAGAATGTGTTCCTAGAGCACTTGCACTCGCCCACGATCAAAGAAGACCCTTTTGTGGAGGAGCCCCCACAACCAATCGGTCCCTCCAATCAGACTCAAGTGGACATCCCTGCGGTGATCGACCTGGTCCAGGAGATCCTTGTTATCACTCCCAAGTGGACTGAACCATATCTGGCTTATCGGCTCAGGCAGGAACTCCCAGAAGATGAAGCTGGGGCTCATCAGATCATCCATCGATCTAAAGCCTTCACTATCATGGGAGATCAGTTATATAAGAAAAGCACTACCGGGGTCACTGAACGCTGCATATCACCAGAGGAAGGGCGGCAGATTCTGCAAGAGGTCCACTTGGGAACCTGTGGGCACCATGAATCCTCTCAGACGCTGGTTGCCAAGGTGTTCAGAGCAGGGTTCTATTGGCCCCGTGCCAATGAAGCCGCCCGAGACATAGTGGATCAATGCGTCGGGTGCCAATTCTATGCGAATCAGTCGCACAAGCCGACGTCCACCCTGAAGATAATCCCCCTCACCTGGCCGTTCGCCGTCTGGGGGCTTGACATGGTTGGCCCTCTTCTGACTGGGGCGAGTGGTTTTACACACCTATTGGTGGCAGTCTACAAGTTCACCAAGTGGATTGAAGCAAAGACCATAAAAAGCTAGACTTGGCAACTGCCATTCAATTCATCAAGGAAATAATCTTCAAATTCGGAGTCCCTCACAGTATCATCACCGACAACGGGTCTAACTTTGACTCGGATGAGTTCCGCGAGTTCTGCTATTCCCAAGGCACTCAGGTGGATTATGCCTCTGTAGCACACCCGCAGTCGAACGGGCAGGCGGAACGGGCGAATGGACTGATACTCCAAGGATTGAAGCCTCACCTCATGCGTGATCTGAAGCATGCAGCGAGGGCTTGGGTCATCAAGCTGCCATCAATCCTCTAGGGCTTGCGGACGACCCCGAACCGGTCCACCAATCGAACCTCATTCTTCATGGTGTATGGGTCGAAAGCGGTCCTACCGAGTGATCTTCTTCACAACTTACCAAGAGTGGATATGTACTCAGAGGCTGAACCTGAAGAAGCGAGGCAAGACGGCCTCGACCTCTTGGAGGATAAGCATGAGTTGGAGCTCATAAGGTCAACATTGTACCAGCAAAACCTGCACCGCTACGACGACAGACACGTCAGAGGGCGTGCTTTTCAGGAAGGGGATCTGGTTCTCCGAGTGGATCAGCAGAGACCTCACAAACTGGCGCCCCCATGGGAAGGTCCATTCGCCATATCAAAGGTCCTGCATAATGGAGCCTACAGGCTCTAAAACTTCAGTAAAGACATGGAAGAGCCCAGAGCTTGGAACGCGGACCTGCTCCACAAGTTTTACACTTAGAATAAAAATTCTCCATTGTAATAGTTTCCGAATGAATTTAGATGAATAAAAGTCTTACTTTTCCTGTATATCATCTAGTTCGGCCTCGAGCCGCTTTTTCACTCAGGTGACTAATTGCGTTCGGAAACTAGCACACTCTCAGTGGGTGAACCAGCTTAGCCATGAACTAGCTTTTGCCTAAGTTAAAAAATAATCCAAGTGCGGATCTGTTCCACACTTGGGGGCTTAGCCGCGAACCAGCTTTCTCCTAAGTTAAAAAATAATTCGAGTGGGACAAGTTCCACACTCGGGGGCTTAGCCGTGAACAAGCTTTTGCCTAAGTTAGAAAATAATAATCCGAGTGAGGATCTGCTTCACACTCGAGGGCTTAGCCGCGAACCAGTTTTCACCTAAGTTAAAAAATAATCCGAGTGAGGACAAGTTCTACACTCGAGGGCTTAGCCGCGAACCAGCTTTCACCTAAGTTAAAAAATAATCCAAGTGAGGACAAGTTCCACACTCGAGGGCTTAGCCACGAACCAGCTTTTGCCTAAGTTAAAATACAATCCGAGTGAGGATCAGCTCCACACTCAGGGACTTAGCCGCGGACCAGCTTTCGCCTAAGTTAAACAAAGCGTAGAAGCAAATCAGAACTCAAAAGTTCATGAATCAAAGGGCTCGATCCATTTGAGTGTTCCAAGCAAAAGCAAAAGTAAAATGAGCCCAAGGCTCGCCAAAGTATATGGTTGCATCAACCACCCGGCATTTCGGGGCAAATTTAATCAAGTTTCTCAGGCATCTGCCCGTAGGCTGGCTGGCTCGACGAAGGTCTCCAAGTCGATTCCATCTGTAATGCGCGTGGTGGCTTAAGCAAACGTCTCCATGAAGTCCTCGAACTTGAGCTTCTTAGTGTTGACCACTCGGAGGTTCTTCAGCTTCTCTTCATTGAAGTCCTTGCAGTGGACTCGGATGAGCGACAAGGCCACATCAGCACCGCTCCGAGCAGCCGACTTCTTCCAAGCTTGCACTCGGGTAGGGATCTCGTTCAGCCGCGTCATGATTGACTCCAGATCTGTCTGGGTCTTCTCCCGGGCTGCAGCTCCTTGTCGATCCAGCCAATGGCACTCCTCGTCTAAGTGATGTAGCCTAGGGCGTTCTCTAGATGATCTTCTAGTTGTAGGACGGCGAGGGCCGCCTTGTCGTCGACGAGTGACCTTGAAGGCTTCAGATCCCTCTCGATCCTCTCCGTCTCCTGCTCCACGTTATAGCAATGCTCTAGTGAGGATAAACCATTCCCGAATGATTGATGGAAGAAAACTTAACAGCACGAGGATTCCATTTGGATAAGAAAGAACATACCAACAAGCTTCTCGTTCATCTCCGTGCAGAATTCCTGAATGTATCGCTCCAGGGCATTCTTCTTCTCAATGAGCTGCACGACCTTCTCCTCAAGCGTCTGCTTCTCCTGCCCAAAGGCATTGGCTTGATCCTTGTACTTCTTCTCCCATTCGAAAGACTCGCCTTTAGCAGCAGCAACAGCTTTGAGGTTCTTGATTTCCTCCTCCATCTTGCCGACTGACGCCAGCTTCTCATCAGCAAGCTTGGTCTTGGTCTTGGCTTCCTTTTGGGATAGCGCCAACTCCTTGTCCATGTTCTCCAGGGCCTGCTTCATGGTTTCTAAAGAAATAGAAGTCCTGAGCCTCTTTACGAGTTGGGTGTTTTCGCTATGAACATCTGTCGGAGTGGAATGACTCAGATCAAAGGAGAAAAATAGTGTGCAACAACCAGCCGAAAGAAATGTCTTACCTCCCAGGGTCTTCTTCTCTTTCTCTAATCAGGTGCTCTTGTGTTTCTTCGCGTCCAAGTCCACCCAGAGGGATATCACCTCCTTCTCCAGAGCGGCATAGTGGGATCCCAGCTCACAGCCCCCCTGCATCATATGAAAAACAATCAGTCGGAAAGCATGAAGGTGAGACCGAAGTTCTGATCTACTATCACTTGGCTGACCACCGAGTCAGCCATGCACCCCAGGGAGGAACAGGCTTGACCAGTAACAGATCCTCAAGTACCCTCTGACCACCGAGTTGGCCATGCACCCTCGGGAGGAACAAGCTTGACCAGTACCAGATCCTCAACTACCCTCTGACCACCAAGTCAAGTATGAAGAAGATTGAGGACAACAACACCCTTGTCTACTCCACTCGGCCGATCACTGAGTCAACTATGAAGAAGATTGAGGACAACAATACCCTGATCTACTTTCATTAGATGACTTCTGAGTCAGCAATGAAAGAGATCCTACCTACTGTCTCACCAGAATACGAGTGTTGCCGAGCACCCCGAGTGCCACGTGATAGTTCTAAAGACCGCCGCCGATTGCCCGCAATCGATAGTAGTCCCGGGGACTACACCCAGTGGGTGCACTTAGCGTGCCCCCACTGGAAAGTGACTCGTGTTGAGCTGAAAAATGGCAAATAGCCCCAGGGCAAAGGGGCCACAGTTCTAAGACTACCACCGACTGCCTCTAGTCAGCGGCAGGCTCAGGGACTACACCCAGTGGGTGCACTCAGCGTGCCCCCACTAGAACATCATCACACACCCATTGGGTGTGCCCTGCGCAAACCCACTGACAAAATCCTACCATGGAAAAAGAAGAAACTTTGACTAAAAATCTTACTCACAATGGCACTTACTCGGACGTTGGCCTGCAGCGCCGCGCTGGCGTCATAGGCATCCTTCAGTCAGCTGCACATCAGCTCCACCTGGATCAGAGCCTCCTTGCTCACCCCCACTTGGTCTTCAGGTATGTGGTATAGGTGGAAAGCAGTGGCAGAGGTCAACGGGGGCGCAAATGTGGGTCCTGGAGCCAGAATCACCGCATTCACGGGCGCTGAACTGCCCTACGCCAAAGTACTCGGCCCTGTAGCCCTCGCGATAGTCTTGGTTGGTGATGCACACTCCACTCGGTGAGGAGAAGCCTCCTGCATGGCCACATCAGCTTCGGGCGCCTTCTCCCTATTGACCTCTGGGTTGGATGGGTCGGCCCGCTCATCATCATCCAACTGGATGACCTCGGGCGGGGCTGCACAAGCGTGTGAGTCAGAAGAACTAATGGAGCTCAATCGGATATGCTTTGAACATCGAAAGCCAATCAGCAGGAAGATACCTTTGGAAGTGGCATCATCCGCTATGTCAGCATCGCCTTGGTCCTCCTTGTGAGCATGCGAGTCGGCCGACGTCGTCGAAGTATCATTGCTACAAAGGTCCACACACTCGGCAGTCAGCCGAGTCAAGATAACAGACAAAGGAACAGCGAAGACACATACATGGAGGCCACCAGCACTGTCATCTTGATCCGAGGCACCACGGCCTTCCGGGTCTTGGAGGAAATTTGCTTGGGCAGTTTGGGCTGCTTCTCGGTAGAGCTCTCCACCTCGATGCGAACACGCTTGGAGCTGTGAGTTGTCCGCCCCAAGGCAGTCGGCTACTGAGCCCCTCCTACCTTGTCACTCGGATCGTGCAGCGCCTTGGTGCGGGGTTCCTTGGGGGCTTCATAGGACGGGGAAGACTCTGCTTCCTCACCCTGCTCAAAGCTCTCATCTTCGTTGCTTTCTTTGCCGTTGTCAGAATCCTCCGAGTACTGGAGCTCGGTGTCACTCGTCACATCCTCAGGAGACCGGTCGACCGCCGGAATCTCAGAGACCATCCTCTGAAAATCCTGAAGGACAAACACATCACAGCGCCAGAATCAGATACACAAGAAATGACACCCCAACGCTCCGACTGACCAGAAACTGTTTACCTCGACTTGCGGCAGGTCCTTGGAATAGGCAGGCACCAACCTGGCTCCTCGCGGGTTGTCTCGGGCGCAGGTGATGGCCTTGATCTTGGCCCCCACGTCCTCGGTGAGCTCCTCCGGGTGCACTCGGGTGGAATCATTCGGCCCCTAGTACAGCCACATGGGGTGGGCTCTGGCTTACAGCGGCTGGATCCGCCGAGTAAGGAAGGTCTCCAGTAGATCCATACCTTCACGCCAGCGTTCACGACCCGACTAGGGCGCTGGCCAAGATGCCGACCTCTATTTTCTCCTCCTTCGCCACAAAGAGAGACTCGGGAGCCCTCACCCTCTTCGTCGAGTGCGGCAGGAGACCCGATTGACTGCTCGCACTGGGAACGTCCCTACAGTAGAACCACATTCCCTGCCACCCCTTGACGGAATCGGGGAAGCTCATCTTCGGGAAGGCGCTCCCCCACGGACCTGGATGCCCAAGCCCCCGCACAGCTGGGTGACTGATACGTCTCCAATGTATCTATAATTTTTTATCGTTCCATGCTATTATATTATCTGTTTTGGATGTTTTATATGCATTAATATGCTATTTTATATTATTTTTGGGACTAACTTATTAACCTAGTACCTAGTGCCAGTTTCTGTTTTTCCTTGTTTTTGACTTTTACAGAAAAGGAATACCAAATGGAGTCCAAACGGAATAAAATTTTATAGTGATTTTTCTTGATCCAGAAGAAACCCACGAGACTTGGAGAGGAGGCCACAAGACGTAGGGGCGCGCCCCCAGGTATTGTCGGCCCCTCAGAGACCTTCCAACCCTAATTCCACCACTATATATTCTCAAATATTACCCCAATACCAGAGGGCACACCAAAAATACTTTTCCGCCGCCGCAAGCCTCTGTTCCCGTGAGATCCCATCTTGGGGCCTTTTCCGGCACTCCGCCGGAGAGGGATTTGATCACGGAGGACCTCTACACCAACCTTGCTGCCCTTCCGATGATGTGTGAGTAGTTTCCCACAGACCTACGGGTCCATAGCTAGTAGCTAGATGGCTTCTTCTCTCTCTTTGATCTTTAATATAATGTTCTCCTTGATGTTCTTGGAGATCTATTCGATGTAATCTTCTTTTGCGGTGCGTTTGTTGAGATCCGATGAATTGTGGATTTCTGATCAGATTATCTATGAATATTATTTGAGTCTTGTATGAACTCTTTTATGCATGATTAAATATCTTTGTATTTATCTTCGAACTATCGGTTTGGTTTGGCCAACTAGATTGGTTTTTCTTGCAATGGGAGAGGTTCTTAGTTTTGGGTTCAATCTTGCCGTGTCCTCACCCAGTGACAAAAGGGGTAGTGAGGCACGTATTGTATTGTTGACATCAAGGATAAAAAGATGGGGTTTATATCATATTGTTTGAGTTTATCCCTCTACATCATGTAATCTTACTTAAAGCGTTGATATGTTCTTATGAACTTAATACTCTAGATGCAGGCAGGAGTCGGTCGATGTGTGGAGTAATAGTAGTAGATGCAAAATCGTTTCGGTCTACTTGTCACGGACGTGATGCCTATATTCATGATCATTGCCTTAGATGTCTTCATAATTATGCGCTTTTCTATCAATTTCTCAAAAGTAATTTTTTTACCCACCGTATGTTTTCTTCAAGAGAGAAGCCTCTAGTGAAACCTATGGCCCCCGGGTCTATTTTTCATCATGTATTTTCAGATCTATAAATCAAAAAACCAAAAAATACCTTGCTGCACTTTATTTATATTTACTTTATTTTGCTCTTTTATTTATCTTTTATACCTATCTCTATTAGATCTCACTCTTGTTCGTGACCGTAAAGTAATTGACAACCCCTTTTTCACGTAGTGTGCAAGTGTTTGTTAGTTTGTGCAGGTGCATATATTGGATACTTGCTTGTGCCTCCTACTGGATTGATACCTTGGTTCTTAACTGAGGGAAATACTTATCTCTACTTTGTTGCATCACCCTTTCCTCTTCAAGGGAAAAATCAACGCAAGCTCAAGAAGTAGCAGGAAGAATTTCTTGCGCCATTGCCGGGGAGGTTCTACATCAAGCCTACCAAGTACCTATCATAAACTCTCATCTCTTGCACTTATGTTATTTGCCATTTGCCTCTTGTTTTCTTCTCCCCCACTTCTAAAACGTTTTAAGAAAAACACAAAAATATTTGCCTTTTTATTCGCCTTCTTTCATTTGTCTTTTTCGTTTGCTTGTGTGCTAGATTGCTTGCTTTGTCACGATGTCTCAAGAAAATACTAAGTTGTGTGACTTTTCCAACACTAATAATAATGATTTATTAGTACTCCAATTGCTCCTGCCACTAGTGCGGAATCATATGAAATTAATGCCGCTTTGTTGAATCTTTTTATGAAAGATCAATTTTCTGGTAGTCCTAATGAAGATGCTGAATCCCATCTAAATACTTTCGTTGAGTTGTGTGATATGCACAATAAAAAATATGTGGATAATGATATTGTTAAATTGAAGTTATTTCCGTTCTCACTACGAGATCGTGCTAAAACTTGGTTTTCATCTTTGCCTAAAAATAGTATTGATTCATGGAACAAGTGTAAAGATGCTTTTATTTCCAAGTATTTTCCTCCCACTAATATCATCTCCCTTAGGAACGATATAATGAATTTTAAGCAACTTGATCATGAACATGTTGCACATTCTTGGGAAAGAATGAAATTGATCATAAGAAATTGCCCTACTCATGGTTTAAGTTTATGGATGATCATAGAAATTTTTTATGCCGGATTGAATTTTGCATCTAGAAATCTTTTAGGTTCCGCCACAGGAGGTACTTTTATGGAAATTACATTAGGATAAGCTACTAAACTCCTAGATAATATTATGGCAAATTACTCTCAATGGCAACCGAAAGATCTTCTACTAGTAAAAAAGTGCATGCGATTGAAGAAATTATTAATTTGAGTGGAAAGATGGATGAACTTATGAAATTGATTGCTAGTAAGATTTCTCCTATTTATCCTAATGATATGCATTTGTACACTTTGATTGAGAATAATAATGAATATATGGATGTGAAATTTGTTGGTAGGAACAATTTTGGTAATAACGCATATAGAGGAAATTTTAACCCTAGATCGTTCCCTAGTAATTCCTCTAATAATTATGGTAATTCCTACTACAATTCTTATGGAAATTATAATAAAATACCCTCTGATCTTGACAATAATATTAAAGATTTCATTAATTCTCAAAAGATTTTTAATGCAATGGTAGAAGAAAAATTGCTTAAGATTAATGATTTGGCAAGGGACGCTGATAGAATTTCTCATGACATTGATTCTTTTAAGATTAGATCTATGCCACCCAACATTGATATGAGTCTCTGAAAGATATTAAAATTTCTATGAATGAGTGTAAAGAGAGAACCGCTAGGATGCGTGCTAAGAGAGATTGGCTAGAAAAAGCATGTTCTTCTAGTTTTTGTGATAATAATGATGAAGATCTTAAAGTGATTGGTGTGACTCCTATTGAATCTTTGTTTGCTAATATAAAACTTGATAAATATGGGCCTAGAGATGAGTCAACTTTAGCTATAAGGCGTCCCAATAATTTGGAGGGTGAAGATCTTAATGAAAAAAATGATAAAAGTGGGATTGGAGAGGTCAAAACTTTAAGTAGTGATGAACCCACTCTTTTGGATTTCAAGGACTTTAATTATGATAATTTCTCTTTAATAGATTGTATTTCCTTGTTTCAATCCATGCTTAATTCACCTCATGCTTATAATCAAAATAAAGCTTTTACTAAACATATTGTTGATGCTATGATGAAATCTTTTGAAGAAAAACTTGAGTTGGAAGTTTCAATCCCTAGAAAGCTTTATGATGAGTGGGAACCTACTATTAAGATTAAAATTAAATATTATGAGTGCAATGCTTTGTGTGATTTGGGTGCTAGCATTTCCACTATTCCAAAAACTTTATGTGATGTGCTAGGTTTCCATAAATTTGATGATTGTTCCTTGAATTTTCATCTAGCAGATTCCACTATTAAGAAACCTATGGGAAGTATTGATGATGTTCTTATTGTTACAAATAGGAATTATTCGCCCATAAATTTTATTGTCCTTGATATAGATTGCAATCCTACATGTCCTATTATTTTTGGTAGACCTTTCCTTAGAACGATTGGTGCAATTATTGATATGAAAGAAGGAAACATTAGATTTCAATTTCCGTTAAGGAAGGGCATGGAACACTTTCCAAGAAATAAAATTAAGTTGCCATATGAATCTATTATGAAGGCCACTGGATTGCATACCAAAGATGATAATACTTAGATCTATGTTTTATGCCTAGCTAGGGGCGTTAAACAATAGCGCTTGTTGGGAGGCAACCCAATTTTTTATTTTGTGTTTTTTGCTTTTGCTCCTGTTTTTAAATAAATACACATTATTACCTCTGTATTAGTTGTGTTTTAGTGTTTTAATTAGTGTTTGAGCCAAGTAAGACCTTTGTGATTGTCTATGGTGATAGTTGATTTGATCTTGCTGAAAAATAGAAACTTTTGCGCTCATTGCCAGAAATTTAAAAAATCACAGAAATGTGATTTTGATCTTAATTTTTTTACACAAGATTTATATACAAATTTCCTAGGTTTTCTTAATGTTTCAGAATTTTTGGAGTTACAGAAGTATACCAAATTTCCAGATTACTACAAACTGTTCTGTTTTTGACATATTCTGTTTTCTATGTGTTGTTTGCTTATTTTGATGAATATATGTGTAGTATCGGAGGGGTATGAACCATGGATTTGTTGGAATACACTATATATAACACCAATATAAATTTAGAATGAGTTCACAACAGTACCTAAAGTGGTGATTTATTTTATTATACTAACGGATCTTACGAGTTTTCTGTTGAGTTTTGTGTTGTGAAGTTTTCAAGTTTTGGGTAAAGTTTTGATGGACCATGGAATAAGGAGTGGCAAGAGCCTAAGATGGGGATGCCCAAGATATCCCAAGTTAATATTCAAGGACAACCAAGCATCTAAGCTTGGGGATGCCCCGGATGGGATCCCCTCTTTTGTCTTCAATCCATCGGTAAATTTACTTGAGGCTATATTTTTATTCACCACATGATATGTGTTTTCCTTGGAGCGTCTCGTATGATATGAGTCTTTGCTTTTTAGTTTGCCACAATAATCCTTGCTGTACACTCCTTTTGAGAGGGACACACATTAATCGTGAATTTATTAGAATACTCTATGTGTTCACTTATATCTTTTGAGCTAGGTAGTTGCTCTAGTACTTCACTTATATCTTTTTAGAGCACGGCGGTGGTTTTATTCTATAGAAATTGATGAACTCTCATGCTTCAATTATATTATTTTGGGATCCTTTAAACATCATGGTAATTTTCTTAGGTTATGAATTTAGTCCTAATATGAAGGGCATCCAAGAGGGATATAATAAAAACTTTCATATAAGAGCATTGAATAATATGAGAAGTTTGATTCCTTGCATTTGTTTTGAGATATAAAGATGGTGATATTAGAGTCATGCTAGTGAGTAATTGTGGATTGGTAGAAATACTTGTGTTAAAGTTTATGATTCCCGAAGCATCCACATATGGTGAACGTTATGTGATGAAGTCGGAGCATGATTTATTTTTTTGATTGTCTTCCTTATGAGTGGCGGTCGGGGACGAGCGATGGTTTTTTCTGACCAATCTATCCCCCTAGGAGCATGCATATTAGTACTTTGCTTTGATGTCTAATAAATTTTTGCAATAAGTATGTGAGTTCTTTATGACTAATGTTGAGTCCATGGATTATACGCACTCTCAGCCTTCCACCATTGCTAGCCTCTCTAGTACTGCACAACTTTCACCGGTACATTAAACCCACCGTACACCCTTCCTCAAAACAGCCACCATACCTACCTATTATGGCATTTCCATAGCCATTCCAAGATATATTGCCATGCAACTTCCACCGTTCCGTTTATTATGACATATACCATCATTGTCATATTGCTTTGCATGATCATGTAGCTGGAATAGTATTTGTGGCTTGGCCACCATTCATATTGTTTATACATGTCACTCTTGATCATTGCACATCCCGGTACACCACCGGAGGCATTCATATAGATTCATATTTGGTTCTAGTATCGAGTTGTAATTCTTGAATTGTAAGTAAATAAAAGTGTGATGATCATCATTAGAGCATTGTCCCATTTGAGGAAAGGATGATGGAAGCTATGATCCCCTCACAAGTTGGGATGAGACTCTGGACTTAAAAAATAAAAGAGTCCAAAGATCCCAATATAAAAAAACGAGACCAAAGAGCCCAAACAAAAAAATGAGAGAAAAGAGAGAAGGGACAATGTTACTATCCTTTTTCCGCACTTGTGCTTCAAAGTAGCACCATGTTCTTCATGATAGAGAGTCTCCTATTTTATCACTTTCATATACTAGTGGGAATTTTTCATTATAGAACTTGGCTTGTATATTCCAATGATGGGCTTCCTCAAATTGCCCTAGGTCTTCGTGAGCAAGCAAGTTGGATGCATACCCACTTAGTTTCTTTTTGAGCTTTCATATACTTATAGCTCTAGTGCATTCGTTGCATGGCAATCCCTACTCACTTGCATCGATATCAATTGATGGGCATCTCCATAGCCCATTAATTTGCCTAGTTGATGTGAGACTTTCTCCTTTTTGTCTTCTCCTCACAACCTCCACCATATTCTATTCCACCTATAGTGCTATATCCATGGCTCACGCTCATGTATTGCGTGAAAGTTGAAAAAGCTTGAGAACATTAAAAGTATGAAATAATTGCTTGGCTTGTCATCGGGGTTGTGCATGATGAAATATTTTGTGTGTTGAAGATAGAGCATAGCCAGACTATATGATTTTGTAGGGATAACTTTCTTTGGCCATGTTATTTTGAGAAGACATGGTTGCTTTATTAGTATGCTTGAAGTATTATTGTTTTTATGTCAATATTAAACTTTTGTTTTGAATCTTATGGATCTGAATATTCTTGACACAATAAATAAAATTGCATTGATAAATATGTTAGGTAGCATTTCACATCAAAAATTCTGTTTTTATCATTTACCTACTCGAGGACGAGCAGGAATTAAGCTTGGGGATGCTTGATACGTCTCCAACGTATCTATAATTTTTGATTGCTCCATGCTATTATATTATCTGTTTTGGATGTTTTATAAGCATTAATATGCTATTTTATATTATTTTTGGGACTAACTTATTAACCTAGAGCCAGTGCCAGTTTCTGTTTTTTTCTTGTTTTTGACTTTTACAGAAAAGGAATACCAAACAGAGTCCAAATGAAATAAAAATTTATGGTGATTTTTCTTGGACCAGAAGAAACCCATGAGACTTGGAGAAGAGGCTAGAAGCCCCACGAGGTGGCCACAAGCCATAGGTGCATGCCCTAGGGGGGCGCCCCCAGGGCTTGTGGGCCCCTCGGAGACCTTCCAACCCTAATTCCACCACTATATATTCTCAAATATTCCCCCTATACCAGAGGGCACACCAAAAATACTTTTCCGCCGCCGCAAGCCTCTGTTCCCGTGAGATCCCATTTTGGGGCCTTTTCCGGCACTCCGCCGGAGGGGGATTCGATCACAGAGGACCTCTACACCAACCTTGCCGCCCTTCCAAAGATGTGTGAGTAGTTTACCACAGACCTACGGGTTCATAGCTAGTAGCTAGATGGCTTCTTCTCTCTCTTTGATCTTCAATACAATGTTCTCCTCGATGTTCTTAGAGATCTATTCGATGCAATCTTCTTTTGCGGTGTGTTTGTTGAGATCCGATGAATTGTGGATTTATGATCAGATTATCTATGAATATTATTTGAGTCTTCTCTGAACTCTTTTATGCATGATTAAGATATCTTTGTATTTCTCTTCGAACTATCGGTTTGGTTTAGCCAACTAGATTGGTTTTTCTTGCAATGGGAGAGGTGCTTAGTTTTAGGTTCAATCTTGCAGTGTCCTCACCCAGTGACAAAAGGGGTAGCGAGGCACATATTGTATTGTTGCCATCAAGGATAAAAAGATGGGGTTTATATCATATTGGTTGAGTTTATCCCTCTACATCATGTCATCTTACTTAAAGCATTTCTCTGTTGTTATGAACTTAATACTCTAGATGCAGGGAGGAGTCGGTCAATGTGTGGAGTAATAGTAGTAGATGCAGAATCATTTCATTCTACTTGTCATGGACGTGATGCCTATATTCGTGATCATTGCCTTAAATGTCTTCATAATTATGCGCTTTTCTATCAATTGCTCAACACTAATTTGTTTACCCACCGTATGTTTTCTTCAAGAGAGAAGCCTCTAGTGAAACCTATAGCCCCCAGGTCTATTTTCCATCATATATTTTCATATCTATAAACCAGAAAACCCAAAAATACCATGTTGCACTTTATTTATATTTACTTTATTTTGCTCTTTTATTTATCTTTTATACCTATCTCTATTAGATCTCACTCTTGTTCGTGACCGTGAAGGGATGGACAACCCCTTTTTCGCGTTGTGTGCAAGTGTTTGTTAGTTTGTGCAGGTGCATATATTGGAGACTTGCTTGTGCCTCCTACTGGATTGATACCTTGGTTCTTAACTGAGGTAAATACGTATCTCTACTTTGATGCATCACCCGTTCCTCTTCAATATAAAAATCAACGCAAGCTCAAGAAGTAGCAGTGACGTGGGTGTTCTCGCCAGTCGGCGAATCTTTCTTGATGGTCATCGACCGACAAGTGAAGATGTGCTTGAAGAGCCCCCAATGGGGGTGACAGCCAAGAACTTTTTGCAGAGGGAGACGAAAGTTGAGAGGTAGATGATGGCATTTGGAGGGAGATGGTGGAGCTATGCACCAAAGTAATCGATGAACGCCCGAAAGAAAGGGTGGGGAGGCATCGAGAACTCCCTCTCGATGTGGGTGACCAGCAGGATGCGCTCATCCCCCTACGGCGCCGGCTCGACCTCCCCCACCGCCGGGCGATGCCATCCATCCTGTGGAATGAGCCCCTCTGCGGTGAGCTCCTCCAATCGCTTGGCCGAGGCGCGCGAGGGGATCCAATCCCCGGACGCACCCCAACTGCCGTCCCAGAGCCCGAGGAAGAAGCTCTCCCAGCCTTCTTCGCCTTGGCTGTGGAGTCCTTTGCCATGGATGCAGTCATCTGACGCGCTTGGGTGAGGCGGAGAAGCGGAGGCATCGAGAGGGAAGAAAGTGGATCTGGAGGCTTGACCTCAACCCCCCAAATCCTTTTATATCTCTGACAGAATCACGCACCAGATCTCCCTCCGCTGATCTCTGGATCAATGACACACGCAACAAAGTGGTAAGCAGGGAAACTGCAACACATGGAGGATTTAGCACGTGCAAATCGAGGAGCCGTGCCCTCACTTTCCCCACTAAGGCATGTCGTTACCGCTTCCGCGCACGCACGCACAAGTTCAAATCCTGAGATTTCTGGGGCAAATCAATCTGATTGATTACCCATGATTCCTTTCCTAAAGGACGCATGTCAGTCTGACTTACCACCCTCCACGGGGATCCGTGCACTCGGCCAAGTTAAACACCCGACTGAAGTCTTCTTCAGGATTGCTATGAGACGAGCTTGATGCCCCTCCATGGGTTCACTTGGCCCTTTTAGTAGGCTCCAAGGCGCATGACTCGTAAACTTGGACTCATAGAAGGCCTGCGCTAGCGTTCCCCTGGGATAAGGAGTGGCAACTTTCCAGAGAATCAGTCCATGCGCCAGCATCGCCACTCGAGTTATAATGGCATGCCTTCACTCGGGCCCCAAGTCTATCTCCTCCAAGAGACAAACGAATGCCACCGGGTTTTTCTCGGCGATCGACAGCATCCGAACATCTGGGTAAACTTGTAGTCCAGAATCTGTTGCATTTTCATCCAGGGAACAATGAACCATGACTCGGAAACATATTTCGAGTGCTCCAGCAGCACTCGGACTTAACCGAAGGGTCGGCTCATTTGTCCTATGAAACCTCAACCGATTCGGGGCCTAATGATGAGGTCACATATTACAGGTAGGGTCAAGGACCCATCATATGGGACCCACACGGGGCCCATCACCACCATGGGTAGGTCCCTGGACCATGCCAGAATTCGGAAGCATATATCAGGAAGTCCACTCGGACAGCTTGACAGCACTCAGACGACCACCCGTCACTCGGTTGGGCAACCACCACTCGGACTAAAGAGGTGAAGGGACGGCATGGGGCTGCAACGATCGAGGAATCCTAAGTCGCCCTTAAGGCAGAGCCAAGACTACCGTTACCTGTAACTGCTGTAGTAGAGGCTCTTTCACTACAAAAAAAGACACATCAGTGACATTTTGGCCCAAACGAAAAGTTTTTCTGTCATGCTTATGACACTTCTATGATGATAATTGTGACAAAACCACGTATCATCATAGATGTGGTGGGCTCCTACTTCTATGACAAAAAATCATGACAGAAAATGGGCTTTTCGTCCTGGGCGGGCTGGGGACGCACCTGCATGACATTCTTTGGGCCGTCCATGATGGAAAAAATCGTGGTAGAAGCAGAGGGCGAGGAAAATTTTGGGGAGTTCCCGGTTACGGTGGGTGGTCGAGGCCGAGCGATGCACGGAGGTTTGCGCGTTTCTCTCGTACACGTACGCGCGTGTGTGTGAGGCATCGGGCTCTAACTGAACCTGAGTGAGGCGTTCACTTACTGAACCCGAGTGATTGCACTAGCTACGTTACTGAACCTGAGCAATCGATCCCTTGGCTGTTAACTGAACCCGAGCGATTCCTTAGCTGCTGCTGCTACCTGAACCCGAGCGATCGATCGCTGCTGCTACTTACTGAAGCCGACCGACCCGGCCCCGTGCAAGACGCAGCCAGCCAGTGTGTTGGGTTGCCTCTAGATGAATAGTGACCATTGCTACCGTGCGCGCGATACGTAGTACGAGTCGAGACGTGGTGAGTCGAGGTTGTGGATGAATAGTTCCCAGTGGGGGTTGGATGAACAGGACCCCTTTGTAGTAGGCGGTTGCCTTGGATGAATAGGACCCTGAGGAGGCCGCCGCACCGTAGCCGGTTGGGGGTGGATGAACAGGACCCCTCGGAGGCTCCATGAACAGTTGCCGGTGGAGGCTGGATGAACAGTAGCCCATGGATGAATAGTAGCTGGTGGAGGCTGGAGGAAGTCGACGGTGGATGAACAGTAGCCCCCGTGGAGGCTGGAGTGAGGCAGTAGACGGTGGATGAACAGGACCCCGTTTCGACTGTAGGCACTCGAACAGAAGTCTGTTTCCTCCATTTTGCGGTACGCCAGACCCCTCCCGATGAACATGACCCCATTTAGACCATACGCGGTCGAACAGAAGGCCGTTTCCTCCATTCTATGGTATGCCAGACCTTGTTCCGGCTGTTCCATCCAAGTCGGTTGGCTCCCGATGAACATGACGTATTCCGACCTAGTCGGTTGCCTCCCGATGAACACGACGATGTTTCCTCCGTTCCGACTCAGCCGGTTGGCTGCCGATGAACAGGACATCATCGCTATATGCGTTCGAGACCCCGCCCATATGTACGTACATAGCCTTATTTACTTTCTTGCAGCGTGGCTGTACATACGTGTACACTATATAGACAGGACTGCGTGACATGCTACGTCGGTGGTTCTACTACGACACCTGCCGCTCCTTACTCGGGGATGGGTCATCGCTGCAGAGAGACCGATCGACCACTATGTACGTACATGTTCGCGACCAGACAGATAACACTACATACGCTTTGACCTAGTGGGTCCCAGCTGCCAGGGGGTAAGGAGGCACTTCCTTGCGTGCAAAGATAAAGCTGGTGGATCCCGGCTGTCAGGGGGAACATTTTTTCACAAAATACAGAGGCCCTTCGGGTGGGTCTGAGCTATCAGGTGGAGGAATCACTATTTTGCGCGTAATAAGGAGGCACTTCCTTGCGTGCGGCCATGGACCCAGCTGTCAGCCTCTCCACGTACAATCCTCTTCTGATGGCTGTCGTTCGTTGACCGCGTTGACGACGCCGTACCGTCCGAGAGCACTAAGGTGGTGGACGATGGCGCGACCTAGGAAGGGAACGACCCATAGCCGGGGAATAAGCAGCAGTGGATGCCCACGCGGAGGGGAGTACGAGGGTTAACTGGTTCGGCTGCGGTTTGAGGCTACCGTCGCCGGAGAATAACAGGGGGTGTGGGTGAGTAAAGGGGAGGCCTGGCCAGTGATGGGCGTAGGATGGGGCGGTGAGGCCTGCGCGGGAGCACAGCCAGCCACTGGAGGCAGGAGCAGGCAGTCCCGCCGGCGCTAGTTTGGGCGGCTGGTGCAAGAAGATCAGAGATTGAAGAAGCACCAAGGCCGTTCGATTAAAATCCAACGGTCACTGCTGCTTGAATCGTTTGTTGACTAAGTTGACAAAGCCCTGCGTACGCGTCAACTTAGTAGGCCCACAGGTCAGCCTCCGAACCGGTGTGCCCCAGGCGTCAGGGGGAGGAATCATTTTTTCATGTAATAAGGAGGCAGTTGCTTGCGTGCGGCCATGGACCATGGGGGTCCCTACTGTCAGCCTCTCCATGTACATTCCTATTCCGATGGCTGTCATTTGTTGAATGTTGACCACATTGAGCACGTCGCGTCTAGAGCACCAACGCGGTGGATGACGGTGAGGTTAGGAATGGAACGACCCGGAGTCGGCGAAGACACAGCAGTGGATGCCCACATTGTGGGGAGTATGACGGTTGACTGGTTCGGCTGCGGCGTGAGGCTGCCGTCACCGGAGAATAACAGGAGGTGCGGGTAGGTAGAGGGATGGCCAGGCCAGCGGAGGGAGTACGGTGGGCCGGTGAAGCCTGCGCGGCATCACAGTCGGCTACAAGAGGAGGGAGCATGCAGTCCCGCCGGCGCTGGTTTACGCGGCTGCAGCAGGAAGATCAGAGACCGAAGAAGCACATCGGCCGTTAGATGGACATCCAACAGTAACTGCTGCTAGAATCGTGTGTTGACTATAAGTTGACAAAGCCTTGCGTAAACAAGTCAGCCTCAAAATCTGTGGCATGTACAACCCATTTGCTATTATTCTTATAATTTAAAGCCCATTTGCTAATTCATATGGAATTTATTGCAGCCCATTTTCCATTTTTAGAATTGCTGCCCATTTTCTGGTCAGTACCTGGGTTAAAAATTTGAATTAAAAAATATGCGAAATTTTAAAAATTCGCATATTTTTGCTGGGGCACAAAATATTTTTAATCCAAAAATTAGGAGCCATACTAAAACTAATTTTAAAATAAAGTAATACTATGTTATGTTAAAATCCATTGAAATATAAAATATCCGTGAAGAATAAAAACAAAAAACAAAACTAATTGCCCATTTGCTATTTTTTTTGGAATTTGCAACCCCTTTCATATTACTTTTAAGATTTACTGCCCATACTCTAGCCAGGCCAGAATGCATCCCTCCTCGTCTTGAAAGATTTGCAGCCCAGTAAGTCGGAGAAAACAAATAGGCCTAGCTTGGGTATTCTTAAAAAAGAAATAGTGGGCTACCTATTTTCCCAAAGAAAAAACTGTTGGGTTGGTCATGTTGTTAGATGGGCCACGGAGGCCGCACAACCCAGTTTATAGCCTGCTCCTCTGAACAAATCCTCAAAAAAATAAAGCGTTGTGCAATTCTGTCCTTAATTGACTATACGTTGTGCAACCAGCCGTAGAAGGCGGGAACAGGCGCTCCCGCCGGCACAGGTTTGGTTTTGGCGGCTGGACCGGTCAGACCCAAAAAATCATTATGCTGGATTATAAGAATTAATTTTATATGGCTACAACTTATTGTAAAATGCTGCGGAGCACCTTTTTCTTCTTGAGGTTTTTTAGACAATTTTCTTCTTGAGGTGTGAAGCCGAGCACATTCAGAAGCCCTGGGATAAAGTGGTGTCGCCAATGTGTTGGGCTGGGTTGGGCATTCTTATCGAAAAATAATAATGGACCAGAACTATTTACGACATTGACTATGATTTGCATGGGTCCGCTGGTTGCAGGAAGAAAATGGTGGGAGAAAAAAGACTGGTCGCTATCTTTGCCTAAGAATAATATCGACTAAATGTAACGACACTCTCATAGGAAATAATATCCTCCTGTTAAAATTTGACTTTTCAAATCATAAATTTAAAGAACTAGTGCATGAGCATTTAGCTTTATTTATTTATATTTAGGGGACCATGAGCATGTACCTGGGCCGGATTCATGTGAGAGCCTCCCTTCTAGTTAATTATGGGCTCCTCTATTGGGCCTTCATCACTGGGCTGCATGTGATCGACAAGTGGAAAATGTGTTCCGTACCAAAAATAGTATGCGCTACGTACGGGGCACTAAAGGATCGGACCATGCAACGATTTCCAAAACATTGTGTTTGTCGTTCTAACAACACATTTATTCAACCAACAGATGAAATATATTACTGATTGTACATTGAAAACAGCAGCAGCAGCAGCAACCACGGCTGGGGGTGCAACAGTAGTAGTAAGCAGGCCAGAAGAGTAAAGATGCAACTCTCTCTTCCAAACCAAACATCAGCCAACATTACAAAAGGGCTAGCAAAAAAGAACAAGTGTATGCATCAAACTAAATAAAGATCCTACTACACCAAGTGTACGCATCTAACTAACTGGCTCAGTTAGATGTTACTATTTATTAAGCTGTGGAGATTGGCTGACGGCTTGAACCAGATGGGTGCCTGATGGGGAAACTCCAGCCAGCAGGTCGAAGGCTGATACTTGCGACCCTCTCTCCTACTTTGGGCTGCAGAGCGTGGCGGCACATATCAGGGTATGGTGCATGGAGAGAGGCATGGTATGATGTGTACACACAGTTTTGCTTGATGAACCAAACCGCGTTGCCATCATGATCCTTGTTGTCGGTTATCTCCTGGTTAATCGGATAATTCAGTTCGAGAAACAGAGAGCGTGTACCAAGGCTACTTACCGGCCTCCAGTCAAAAATTCTGAAAGGCCCATTGAAGCTGGGATCCTGCTCAAAGACCTTGCAGTGACTGTGATTGTATTTCGCGAAACAACACGTCCGGTATGTGCGAACGATCATCAATCGTTCGCCGTCATCTGATCGAGCCAGGAACCACCTGCAACTGCCATGCCACTTTTCTTTGAAAGGTTCTGCGATTAGGAAGGGTAGGGACACCAGGTGGCCTACAACATCATATCAAGTTGGAGTGAAATAAAAAAGGGCTCGTACTGTAGTCAATCTTAAGAACATCATGTTATGAGCATGAATATTTTTTCAGTAAATGTTGACAGTAATATAAGCAAGCCAGCATGATATCATAGGAAAGTAACATACTACTGTAACAGCCCTTTGTAGCGATGACTGGAGTAGGCCAGCAATATGTCCATCCATAGAAGGAGTCCACAACGTAAATGAAGCCCTTGTGTTCAATGGCATCAGAGAACCATGGAGGATGTATGATCCTGCGATGGATGTGCAGATTTATCCACTTACCCCAGTGGCCTGTCAGATAGGCTAGACCGCGGTTAAAGAACACAATTAGCCTGAAGTCTTTATAATTCGCAGATCTTGTGGGCACTTGGCAGATTACAACCTTGAGCAAATCAAACTTGGTATCATGTTGGCTACTGTAAGATTCCGAGTATTCTTGGCCGCGGTGCAAAGCAGTGCAGTGTTAATCGAAGGAAGGGGGATCAATCACCGGATGTAGACCTCCACAAGCATCCAGCTGCCGCGACCATCGACGAGCATCATCCAAGAGATGTTCATGCTGACCTAGTACATACCATTAATGTAGTTGAGGGTGACGAGGATCGGATCGCAGTCGAGGGGGTTGATGCTCGCCACCCTATGATAGTTATGTTGTGTGACACGCCGTTTCTGAAGATCAGGCAGCATCAGCAAGCAGGGAGCTGGCTTAAAAAGCTCCGGCCTGAGGGCTTTGAGTAAACGGTACAGCCCCGATGAGCACACGGCGAGCGGCATGGTACTGAGATTGTCCACACGCGAAACAATGAGCTTGATTACCTCTGTGGGAAGCAAATTTCAGCCACTCTTTCGGCGAATGCTGCTCGGTTCTGCCATTGTTAGTGTTTGGGTTTCGGAAGAGGGGGGAGGCGCCTAGCAGGGATGGAAGATTGGACGATTATGTGCGGACAAGGATGGAGAAGCGAATATGTGCTGCGGGAAGTGGACAGGTGATGATGACAATGTAGCAGCAGCACGCCGCTTGACTTACAAGACACATCCCAGTAGCGTAGGGTAATATCGATGCCAGACAACTTGAGTGATCACAGTACTAGTACAATAAACTACAGTACCTACTACTATGCCCGAGTAGTATAGTGGAGTAGGACTCTGCTCTACTACTAGCACCGAAGGAGTAGTATATTGTAAAATAGTTACAAACTTCAATGCCCAAGCGTGGAACGACTATGAACCGCCATCGGTGCTAACTCCAATCCCCAGCAAACGTTCACTGGGAGACATGGCAGTTGGAAACGCCCGCATCGCAGTTACAGTATGTGTGTAAGGGTGGCGGTTTTTTCAAATACTATGGCTTAAAAACAGGCCACCATCGGATGGAAATCTGACTGTTATGTGAGGATCACCGCCGCCTGCTAGTCATGGAGGAGGACGGCAGCGTCCTCCTCTTGGCCGCCGCCCCGTCTCTGTCGTATGCGTCAGGGCCAACACCGCTGACGCTGACACGAGGCCGCTGTACAGGTGTGTGCTCACTGTTGCTGCCCCTCCGGTATATGAGGGCGACCTCGGCGCCTCCCTCAAGCTGAATGGGACTGTGGTGAGCTGCTCCATTCCCGGCAATGTGGACATGGAAGAGGGTTGGTATCATATTCACCCCAAGATGATGCACGGGGACTCCAAGGAGGTTCACCTGGGCATATGCATTACCAAGTTAACTGTTCATCATTAGTCTTCGCTCAATGTAAGCCGCTGTCTAAGCATGTGGACACTTCTTATTTATATAGTATAGAACCTTCCATGCATGATCTTTCTCTATTAGAGTATCGCGCTTCAATAAAAGTGTATCCATTTATGGTTTAGTCTAGAATCTTCCATGTATGCTTTTGCTCCATTAGAGTTCTCGCTTGCCATTTATGAGATTAATTGTGAATTTTTACTACAGTAATGGTGAAAGACTTATGGCGAACCATTTCTTACATCTCCTTTGCCTCCTTCCAAGTGATCCTGGTTTACATTCATGGTGGTCTAGAAAAAATAAACAAAAATGATACTCAAAAAATAATTGTTAAAGATCATTTCTTGCAAAGCACAATAAGTGTTATTTCTTCAAAAGTTTTGGATGCAGGTTTTATAGTTGAATGCTTTTGTTTGCAAAAGATACTTTTTTTATCTATTTAGCCTACATTTACTATTCACCCGGATGCTTGTGAGCTCTAGAGAAGAAATAATATCCGAAGAAACCTATCCATATTTGTTACACATGAGATGACCCCCACATACTTTGTCAAAATAAACAACGCACGGGCACCTTACTATATATAGTATGACCATAAATTTAACTAACAAAATGCTCATGCATGTCACCAAAAATTATAAAATTAAAAACTATCTTCAAATACGAATCCAACGATATAGTTTTTGTTGACATGCACTAACATTTTGTCAGTTAAATCTTTAGTCAAATTACATGGGGGACTAATAAACCACGACGGAGGCAGTACTAGTGTAGAGGGCGAGGGTGGCGCCGCACGGGAGTCTCACCCCACTCGTGGCGCGGCAGTAAAGCCGCCATATCACAAAACCCCACCACTCCTAGTAATAAGTGGCCTGGTAAATTGAACGGACAAGCCACCATCGCATCCCTCCTGTCTTTTTTGCATTTCATCTCTGTGCATTTACTTTGTCCGGTTCATCTCGCACACTCAATCCCTAGCTACTACTCCTAGTACTAGTAGTAGTACTCAAGTTGGAATTCCAATTGCACGGCACAACTTCTTAGGCTCAAAATTCGGTACAGGGTGTACGAAGCGGTTTGGAAATTTGCATGCCTTCCCGACCAATGAGATACTCCGTACAAAGTACGATAGAGAAAAAAACATAGAGATAAGGAAGCTAAAGTAAACAATCAAACGAGCATTTTTGCATTTCTTTTGCATTGAATGGTTTCACAAGCTTGACTAGTCTTGTTTTTCTACTTTTACGAAAACCGCATCGTAATGCTAAAACGTGCATTTGCACGTGTATATACATACAAGTAGTAGTACAGTCTACAAGCATATATAGAGAGAGACGTGTACTGCGATATATAGTTAAGTTTGTGCTATATGCACGTACTTACAAATGCGTACGGATACAAAAGGTTTTCAAACTTTTTCCTTTTACATACTTAATTAAGGACGCTAATAATTCCTGAACGTTCGGGATTTATCATTTCCGTCCAAAAACTAATGAGATCGCCTTATGACACTAAATTATTCCTAATAAAATCCACGGCGCTCGCAGGAGCGCTTGCGGCGCGCCACGAGTGCTCTAGTGCGCGGCCGTTTCCCAGCGCGGCGACACAACGCCTCTTCCTCGGCCTCGCAACTCATGAGGTGCTGATTGGCGACTTGCTGGCGGGCCAGCGCGATCTCACCATTTTGGTGATCTGGCGCCAACAGGTACTCCTCCTCGCTGGAAGCGTGCACCCGGTCCACGTACCGCCAAGTGTAGATGAGGCGCTTGGGCCCGACTGCACCCAGGGTATTGGCACAGGCATCCTCCACCACCCACACGGCCCTCGCACGAGCCTTCTGCCAAAGAGCCAATTGCCTGACTCTCTCGGACGCGACATAGGCCTGCCAGGCAGCATGCTGTAGCACGCTTCTCTTCATCGTCCTTCTTCTCCGCCTCTCTTTTGGCGCGCTCTACCGTAGGCAAAGCCTCCCACAAGGCGACCTTCATTTCTTTCCAAAGCTCCTCTAAGCTGGGGGGGCTCAGCGGGCGGCACGATGTTCTCCTTGTAGAGGGGAGCCGACATATCCTCCGATGCACGTGGTGGCGAGACTGGGAACGCCAACACGTCGCGGCGAGGAGCGGAACATCGATGCGTCATCCTCCACTGGTGGCAGCGAGGGGCGCCAAGGGCTGTGGAGGGGCGATGCATGGTGGTCAACGGGTCCTTAACTGAGAGGGAGGGGGAGGAGATAAAGGCGGTGAACGTGAGAGTTCTTCCGAATGCCGTGGGAGGCGCAATATTTATAACGAGAAATGGCACACCTACGCAAGATATGTTGCGTGATTAACGTAACAGCTAGGTGGGCATATTTTTGTTGGAGTAAATTATGGCGGAGTGGAGGGGTGGAAATATTGCTGGTCACAATGGATTGGACGAGCGCGGGGGAACAAGAGTCATGCATGCAGATTGTTTTCACACGGGGGAGGAAGTGGAGTGGTGGGACTATATATGACATGGCAATATCATAACGCACCTGGACGGAGGAACTAGTCTGCATAGTGCATATATGTTTTGTCTGAAGTCAAAGTACCTCTACTTTGACCAAACTTATAGAAAATGTGTCAACATTCACAATGTCAAACCAATATTTTTATATTCATTATGAAATGTAGTTTCATAAAATATATATTTGGTATTGTAGATATTGATATTTTTAATATAAATTTGGTCAAACTTTTGCAAACTTTGACTTGACACAAATCTTACGCGGAGTAAAAATGACCAGAGGGAGTATCATGCATGCGGAGTAGGCAAAATAAAATTGCTCATTTATAGCCATCCGAAGTCTCAAAGGGCGCGACCGCGCGAGGGAGGCGAAGGTCATGGGAGGCGCGACGGTTGACGGAATTAAGTGAAAGTTACATGCACGCGCCGGCATGGCGTTCGAACACATAGAAGCTATACCATCATGCCTACATTGTGGGTCTAGTAGACATGACATCTAGTGGGTCCCGCATAGTACTCGAGAACTCTTTGGGGGCATGCAGCCATTTATCCACCGAGCAAGCCACCACCCCACGCCGTTCGCGCGCCCTACTCATCCTCGTACCTTACAACAGTTCGCTCCCAGTCGTCCCATCCTTTCACATTACACCAGTTCCACTTCTCCTAACCCGCCTCCAAAATCCATGGCCTCCCAAATCTCTATGATCTGCGGTGAGTACAAGGTTAGAACCATCACCGGTGATGAGTTCATCGTCATCTACACCCGTAGATCCGCTACGGTGGAAGCATTCCTTGGTCGCTTCCTACACATGTTCCAAAGTTCAAAGGATGAGTGGGTCGCTGGGCTAGATGTTGAGTACACCACAGTCTTGGAGAAGCTTCTAAAGGAGGCAGAGATGAAGAAGCCCGCCGTAATCTAGGTTTGCGTACATAACGTGTGCTTGGTCTACCACATATGCCATGCCGATGTTAGGTGCCAGGAATTTGAGGTCTTCCTCAAGGATAAAAGAGTGAAATTCATTACTGTAGACTTTGCGAATGACAGGAGAGTCCTGGGTTGGATAGGCCTTGTTGTAGGCCAGCCCTTCAATCTCCAGAAGGAAAGCCTGTTGTCCTCCTCTCAGCCTTCAATGCTGACCCTGGCAGCAGCCATGATTGATTCTTCGTATGATGAAGTGAAGAAACCTCATCCCAAGTTTCATTATGCATGGGAGTCGAAGACAATAGATGAAGATCACATCATGTACGCAGCAACGGATGCCTACCTTTTTTTAAATATCTACAAGGGTTGGATGAAGAAGCAGAGCCAAGTGTCCGGTTCAAGCAAAGAAGTGCCGGCGAAGAGGAAGAGGAAGAGGGACGAGAACGAAGTCGAGGACATGGACGAGGACTCCGAGTAAGGTGGCAGTGCCGTTGCTCATGCTGGTTCTACTGCAGTGTCAAGCGGACTAGTTGCTTAGTTTTATTTCAGGGGTGTGATATGCTGAGCCCCCAGCAGAGCTATGTTTGAACTCTTTAGTACGTACTAGTATGTCTTACTACTATTCTTCTTGTAGTTGGTACTACTACTCATTTCTTCGCGTTCCTACTGTACTTAATACGTACTAGTAATATAATTTGGGTCAGTTGATTTGTTAAAGAAGAAGTTCGCCAGAGCGAAGGAAGAAGACGGTAGAGAAGCTACCCAGTATCTATATTAGGGTGGCAGGGTGCCCATGATCTATCTTATGAGTGTTGGGTGTGGAATGCAGTTCGCCAGAAAAAATGGATCGTTCCTCGGGTTAAACATATGGCAGGGTTGGGTGGGGGATCATGGAGGTGGCAGGCGGTTCAGGGGAGGGTGGGGCGGCAGCGACAGGCAGTTAGGCCTGTGGCGGGCTGGTGGCTCGATGGTTGAGAGAGAAGATGAACAGTGCATCATTTTCGGAGGTTGAAGAAGCCCTTCTGGCCGTCCATGTTGCATCCAATGGCTCACAAGAGTCAACTGACCCAAATTGTTCCTTCAGATTGCATGATCCATGTGGCATTCAAGGTCTCGAAGGTAGATTCCATGTCTGCACCCGGTTTGCGGGCTCGGCGCGGGCGCGACCGGCTTCCGCCGCGACAGCCACCATGTGAGCCTCCTCCGGGCAGGCGGAGATGACAATGACACGGTAGCTTCTCCTTCCTGGTGTGCTGGAGCACGCGCTCGACCTCCTCCTCTTTGTACGTTGCGGGCATAGACACGGCTCGACCTGCTCCGGTGCTCCCGTGCTTGGCAACGCGGCGTCATCGCGAGGAGGGACTGCAGACGACATGAGCGGGCGAAGGGTTGAGATCCTGTGCAGTACCGTACGGTGCTGTAGTGCGGATGACATGTGGGCCGGGTCCCACATGGCAGCGATAGTACTGCACCGTACAGTACTGCAGCAACTGTACGCATGTGCAACGATGGCGGTGGCATACTGATGAGTGCGCTTATGGGAGCTTGGTTATAGGGTTGGTCAAACTTAAAAGAACATTGTACTAGTACACGTAATCATGTGCAAGCGCGTGCATCACGGCCACGCTTATACACCACAGTAGTTAGCACAACATTGATACGGAATCCTGTGCAAGCGCATGCACCGCGGCCGCATGGTCGATCGAAAGGGGCGTCACGGTGTCGCGCTGGAAGGACATCGACTGAACCTTTTTGTGTGTGTGTGAAAACAATCCTCGAATATTACTCTACTTTTTTTTGCTGGAAAAGTTCCTCACGCTACAATATTTCCATATATTTGTATTTAGCTTCAGTTCGTGATTATTTGGATTTGGACATTTTAGGTGCCCCCTACAAAAAAAATTAATAGAGATTATGTGTGTGTAACAGAGAGAGAACGCGTGTATGTGTTTACATGTGTGTTGTGGCGGAAGGGCAATGTGGAGACGGGGTGTGTGTGTGTGTGTGTGTGTGTGTGAGATAGTCATAGAGAGGTGTGAATGTGCAAATGATCATGTGTGAGTGAGACATAGAGATATACCGAGATGTTGTGTATACATGAGAGAATGGTCTTCTATTTGTATTTTTTGTGTGTGCGTGTGTGAGAGAGAGAGGAGCATCCGTAACACAACAACCATCTCTCTCGATTCGACCGTCCCTCACACAATCGCATGTAACACATGCATCAACGCACACATTTTGACACCCTCAGCCAGCCCCTGCCCGCCTCAAGGCCCCTACATCGCTCTCTATCTCGCACACACAATCTCTTCATGAAAACCCTATTTCGCATGCATGTACCTCTCTGTCATATACACACCATGTACCACGCACACACATTTATCTCTCGCTATATATGTCTCTTTGCCTAGCAAACACACTCCCCATAGTGCTATCTTTGTATCCCGCACACGATGTCTCTATATTGCTTAAACATTGACACACATGATGTATCTGTCTCGCACCATTAGCCTCTCTCGCATGCTCAGTATGCACACACATTCTCTCCATAGGTTTGATTTCTCTCAATATATGACACACACACACACACACAACCCCCCCCCCCCCACCACCACCACACTATCCATCCCCATCCAAGGTTATATATCGACCACTGTCGCTTGTGCTTATCTGCACCTCCACATGCACACCACCTTGATCTTCAAGGAGGGCATCGGGAAGAACGAAGATGACGACCAGACCGCACTAGAGACCGTGGGGCCATTTGGAAGCATGATGACATGGCGATGGCTGAGTAACTCCTTGCCCCCTTCTCTCTCCCTCTCCCTCCCTCCCGCACAAAATTATCAATCCCTCAGCCCACAAGATTCCCCTCTATTCCATGTTCTTTTGAGATCTCTCATCAAACCTTTTGTCTCTTCTCCTTCCACATGTACAAAATCTCGATGCACACGCATCTCACTCCTTATATATTACATGTCTCTATCTTACTCACAGACCTCTCTCGCACACTTCCTCTCTCTCCCTCTCTCTCTCTCTCTCTCTCTCTCTCCTACTCTCTCGCCCACATATATACAATCTTTCCCGTCCTTTGTCTCTTTCTTCCACTGGGTGTATATCTTGTGTGTTGAGCGCACGCATCTCTCTCCCGCCATTGCTCCATCTCCACAAACTCTCTATGTTTCATTCACACATTGGGATGTGTTCTGAAAATTGCTTTAGACCGAATCATGTAGAGTTATGGTTGGTTTTGTTGCATCCAACAAATTAATAACTATGAAATGCATTTAGATTTTCATTTGAGTTGGATTATGTGAGTTTGAGCATATTGTGAAGTACTATAGACCTGGTATTCATCTTGGAATTCAACAACGATTCTAAATATTGAATTATACAAACCATTACATTCGAAGTTAATAGCTAAATATATTTATTTCACAATTACAACAAATAATTAATGACACGACAAACTAAGAAAACAGATATGTACTCCCTCTGTTTTTATTTAAGTCCACGTATTAGCATTGATCAAAGTCAAGTTTTGTAAACTCTGACAAAGTTTATAAACAAAAATATTAACATATACAATAACAAATCAATACCATTAGATTCATTATTGAATGTACTTTCACATCATACAGATTTGTTATGGTAAATATTTATATTTTTTCTATAAACTTGGTCAAACTTTAGGAAGTATGACTTCAGTCAAACCTAATATGCAGAGTAAATAAAATCGGAGCGAGTACTAGTAGTACTCCTAGCTGCTTAGCCCAATCACACAACATGCCAGACGGGGAGTAGGGAGTAGTACAGTGTTACAAATTTTCAGGTCGGCGGCAAAATCTCCCACTTCCATCGAGATCTCCCGCGACTCAGATTCGACAAATGTAAAGTTACCATCATAACCTTGGTCGAACAGGGCGACTGATGCTGCTTAGTCAGGGGCTGTTTTGGTAACTTCACGTTCACCCCACCCATCCAACCCCACCCTGGCACCTAGAGTACTCCTCATTACTCCCTATTTTCTATCCCCACCGCAAAATAGACTTCTCCACGACACCGCAGCACCTTCATGCCCCTCCCCTTCTTCATCGGCGCACTCATCCACCACAGCGCATCTAGCTCATCGACAATGTCATACGCTGCACTAGAGCCGGTCCGCCGTCGCCATCATACACGGAGCTGCTTCCCCGGCGCCATCTTCCACGGTCTCGGATCTGCTTCTCGGAAGCCGACGCCAAGCGCAGCAGCACCACCGTCGTCGATAATGAACTGACTCCCGTTGCCGACCATGATGCACAGACGCCGCCTCGACCTTCGTACTCCTCCTCGATTGGTAACTAGTAAGGTACATGTGCATTGCATGCATGAGATTTGGCAACCAAATTATGAATAAACACCAGACTATAGCATGTAAGCTTTGAGTCATATATGCATGGTGTAGATGTTCGTTTAATTCTTATAGTTCATCCCATTCAAAACCAATTAGTTTTTATAAAAAAGTTAATCTATTTTAAGATTCATGGAATTGTGCATTGTAAAGAATAAAGTAAAAACAAATAATGGCAATTCATCTAGAAAAAAATTGGGCAATTATGATACGAAAGATTCTAGAACAAAGGAGAAGTGCTTGTGTTATGAGGTTTGTGAATTATGCTTAAGTTCAACCATGGAGTATTCTAGATTGTACATGTGGCAGAATCTGGTGGAATGTAGATGATATCCAACGGCTGGTAGTGCTCGGATTTGCCATTTCTGCACCGTCGGATTGGCTTCATCCAACGACCATCTTTCAAAGTTATTTGCACGCTGTATAGGGGTATAGATGTGTATATTGATTCTCTAAGCAGTACATGTGCAGTTCCGATTATGTTCATACCTACCCTTCCAATTTCCTGGCTGCTATTGTTCCGGTAAAAGTAATTGGTTATAGCTTGCATTGTCCACCAGAATCTCATCTTGTAATTGTGCGTCGCTCCTGTATTGCGCTGTGCTTGGGCAGGTTCTTCATCTGTAACCAGTAGTGTCGCAAATGATGGAAAGTTTTTTAGAATAGCAGGGAGGTGACCCCCTGTTCTATTCACTCAAAATGAAACCACAACGTAGTTCTAGCAAAGTTGAAGAGCCACATAGTAGGATATTAAAAATCACTCATGCTAACATGGCAGATGAGTGCTTTAATGTTGCCGACAAGATGCGTGAGTATCACTATATTTTTCTTGCCATGTTGAGATTTTAAAACTACGAATGCAAACATGCAGAGGAGCAATGAAGACCAAATACGGGATGTTGGGGACATCTTCAAGGAACATCGCAAGTTAAAGAGGAGTTGCACCGAACCTGTAAAATGAGCTTTGGTAAGTAACAACCTTTCAATTACTTTGGCATTGAGAACCTGACTAGCAGTGGTGGATGTTTTGTGTGTCCTTGATGGTTTCGTTAATGAAATTGGAGGGAGCCCCCTCTTTTGAAATTTTTTTTTACTTTGACATGGTATGTGTCTGGCAGCAGTAGTGAACACAGGACCAGACCAGGCCCTGGGCAAGCCCTGAGCCGAAAACAGCGTCAAACCATGTTGTCTGCTTGGCTAGGGTTCTTGCCATGCAATCCAGCAGTGTGGCAGATTATTAAATAATAATAGGCGAGACAAACAATTTCCTGTACACTTGATTAGGCTCTCAATCATTTGTAGGATCTCAATTTACTCAGTGGACCCACCATGCCATAGGATGAATCTTTTGTAATTTAGTGTTGAAGCTAGTCAGTCAAACGCGCCTACAAACGCCTTGGAGATCATCTGGTTGCCAGTTGTTTTGCTGCAACAACCCTTGGCTTAGTGCACCCCTCTACTGGTTTTTCTATTTATCATAGCCTTGTGTTCTTTGATGTATATGTCGTAGTTTCTATAAGCTCGCTCTGTTTGATATGTAATAAACATAGTCTTAATCATCCTAATGCTTTCCTTTTTAGCCTGATGTAGGAAGTGGGTGTTCTCACCTTGCAGTCTATTTTTATATTTCTCCTTTTCAATTCACTTCTCCTAGTCCTGTTTATCGGGCTTCTACTTAATGGATCTAGGGAGCTCTAACTACTGATCTGAAAAAGAAGTAACTTCTTCATGTCAGGAAGCAGTTCCTGCGAGGAGGGAAGTACGGTCAACCTCGAGATCATGTTTCCAAAATGAGGCTGGATTACACACAAGGTGCCATTTCCCTAATGATGCCGGATTAGACACAAGGTGCAAATTCCTAGATGATGTTGGATTACTCACAGGCCAGGTGGAGTTGTCAAGTGTTCGTGTCCTCGTTGCTCTAGTAAAGGCTGAAAGAAAGCGTGCAGCAGCCCTTGAGAATGTAGCTGACTTCCTGAAGAAGCGAAAAGAGCAATCATATGCTCTCTTCACCCAAGCCAAAGAAGAGATGGAAGAAGCCAGAAAGAAGCTAGCAAAGGCAGAGCAGGCTAGGTGTCTCCTGCTACCTAAAACTGTTGTCAATACAAATTTTCATTCATAATAGCTAGGTTCAAATGTTTATCCAGTCAGCATGCATGTTGTGGTGTATGTGCATCTACTGAGATGTATGTAAGTCTGTGATGCCTAGATGTGGCACACAATAAATTTTTTCTAGGTCATGTAATAACAGCCATTACTTCCCGAACAATAACAGACGAACCATTGGACATGGTATAGTTCACACGCAAGCCCAACATTCCAAGTTCAACTTCCACGTCAAACTCATGTTCACAGATATCTACACATTCATAGATAATGTCCACAACCATGATTCACTTCAAAGCCAAAAAAATGTGAGGAGAGTTATAAATAAAGAAAAATCTCTAGTCCCTACTACAAGTGCGAGCACAACAAGTCAAGACCATACGTAACTAATTATATTTTGGACATTTTTTAACTAAACGCGAATAACTTCTGGAAGTAGGTATAATCTCTAATGCCGGCCGCGACTGGGGTCCATGATGTTTTGAGCCAAACCGAGCAACACACCTGGTGTCTATGCCGGTGACGTGGTGGTCGTAGCCTTCATGGGTTCGGAGCGGCGGCGGCTCCCATGGTCTACTATTCCTCGATGTCAGCGGTGGCCGCAGACGTGTTGGCCACCTCCACCGGCTTGCCGCGGTTTCGCCAATGTTAGCGTTAGATGGCACGGCCAGCCACGGTGCACTGGACGCCGTGGTCCCCCGTGTGCCGGCGTGCAGCAACTAGCCACTCCTCTGCGAGCAGGCTTGGAGCGTTGAGTTGATGCACCAGGGGCCAGCTTGGAGCGGCACCTTGCTCCTCCGCTTGCCCACCTACAGCCTCGCCCATGGTACTGACGGCCTGGGGCGGGGAGGGAGGTGGGGAAGCGAGTTGCCTGGCTCGTCGGGGCACCCAGCCGGCTTTTATGCCGGAGAACTCGTCTTCGTGCTCACCGGATGCTATGGAGAGTGTGGAGAAAATGGTGCAAGGAGGATATGGGGAGCGGCGATGTGGTGCGGTTCTTGCCAGGTGTCTGGCCTCATTTAAATAGTGGGCGAACGAGAGGAGCCAACCGGCGTTGTGTTCTAAAATGCCGGTCGGCTCGCGGAAGGACGTGTTGCCGGCACATGCGCGGATTCAATGGAGGTAGGCGGGGCAGTCTGAAGCCGGTTGAATGCGCCGAGGAGGCGTGTTCAACCTGGCGTGCAGTGAGTGGGGCCCTCTTGGCCGATGCACCGGTTCAATGCCTGTGGTAGTGAGAGGTCGCGTCCGTGTGCTGGCAATCACTCCCTTCGGTCCTTTTTTGTTTGGGTATAAGAAAATATCATTTTCCATTCACATTTTACAAGTAAAATTCATGGACAAACTTTGACCCAAAATACGATGGGGACTAGTAAACCAGGACGGAGGTAGTAGTGATGAATTCCATTTTCGCTACATACCAATCGTTCTAAAAACTAGTATAACGCACCATTGAAAATCGAAACTCTTACCCCCGCTAAAAAATGATATTTTAAACGTGGCAACTCGACCAGTGGCGACTGGCGAGCCACCGCTTCCTGGTCATTCACCTGTGGTCCCCGACCATCAATTCCTACGGATCAAATTATCACGTGAGCTGACTATTCCTACAAAGGTGCGCTCCACCACGTACCCGGTACCCACCCATGTAGTAATCATGCACCTATGGGTTTATTTGTTTACCGTGCCTTACGTAACTCTCATGTGTGCGAGATAGTGAGAGACCGACTATGTGCATGCACCTCTTCTCTTCGTATATGTACTCCAGTGTTTGTCTGGTGTAAAAAAAAATAATACAGTAATAACTAACAATGTGCCAATGCGTTGCAACGCATCCAGAGTAGAGTAATACATATTCACCAATTTGATAGAAAATAGTCTATTTTTGATATACATATATCACTAAAAATATCTTATGTTTCACTCAAAATATATTCCTTTGGCTGTTTTGATGAGATAAGGGAGGAATGTGGTTGGTTTCAAGATTCAAGAAGTGGGATATTGTTGCAAAGAGCCCATGTGTGTGTGTGTGTGAGGGAGAGAGGAGGAGGGCAGAGTGCGTGTATGACAAAGACACGAAGAGTGTGTGTGCGAGAGGTATTACCATAAAATGAGGCGATAGTGTGCGCGTGCACGATCGAGAGGGCGTGACGCAAGAAGGGACGAAAAATCTATATAGATACAAGGAGCAAAAGTGTGCGGTGGATGGATAAACCTATCTAGGGGTTGGTTGATCAATGTTTGTGAGAGAGATACGAGTCAGGGGTGCGAAAGCGAGAGTTTTGTGTGTTTGAGAGAGAGACGATAGTCGGTAGGGGGATCCAAAGCAGGAGTTGTGTGTGTGTGAGTGAGAGAGAGAGGGGGAGAGAGATAGTTTGTCTAATCGGTAATAAACAAATGAATAATGTCAGTTTTGGAACAGAGATGAAGACGGAAAGGAGACCCCAACAAGTGATGTGTGTGCAGGAGAGAGTAATTTTAATGGTAGGGGTCATATCTATAAAGATATAGGGTGCGTGAGAGAACCCTGGAGAGAAAGGCAAAGTGAAAGACGAGCGAGAGTGTGTGTGTGGTGGTGAAAAAGAAAGCTTAGGTAGCTATAGTGATACCAGAGAACGATAGAGACGTGAGAGATAATGAAAACCATGTAATCTATGAAGATAGAGAGAGTGTGACACTTCTCGAGGGAGACGACGAGAGACCGTGCTTGCAAAAAATGGAGAAGCATGTAGTGAGCGTGCGGGTGAGATGGAGTAAAGAGAGTGATAGCTACATGAAGGAGCACGCGAGAGAGACCTTGAGAGAGATGGGCGTGAAACGAGATTCAAATATTAAGTTGTGTGCATAGAAGATGTCAACATAAAAGGGATTCAAATATTTGAATTCCAGATGATGATACATGTAATTCATACTCGAACCAAAATTGATCTATCAAACATGCATATTAATCTGAATTTGCGCACGTGTATGTTATTTAATATATTGATATTACCGATCCATACATTTGAGTTGAACATAATTTGGTTTCAAAAATTTGAATTCAATGTCGAACATAATTTGGTTTCAAAAATTTGAATTCAACCTTATGATTTTGAGATCATTGTATTTGTAAATCATATTTTATATATAAAGGAGCAGAATTCTTTGTTGTGCTTTTGAAAGTATATATAAAAAATGATGTATATAGATTTGTATTCGAATACAAAATGGATCCTGCCCGAAGAAAAAAAAATGGATTCGAATTGAGTTAGCACGGTAAATGTGCAATATTTTTCTGCAAAAATTTGAACGAAGCGGGGAAACTCGCACTAACCGCCCGAAACCAAAATCTGCGAGATGGAAATTACTACTGCCTATCCCTGACACGCAAAGCCTCTCGACTCGATTTCTATAGGTTTCGATACGGGTAGGCTTGTAATTTCACTCAAACCTGACATAACTGCCTCCGCCTCTCACCTCCCCAGATTCATACACGGTGGGCGCCAAAACAAGTTTCTACTCGGCCCAAATTGCCTCTCACCCCGATTCATACATGGTGGGCGCCAAAACACAGTTTCTCCTCGGCCGAAATCTCCATCGGCAAATATTCGGTGTATGCGAGATTACCATCCTATCCCCAACCGACCAATATTGCTATGATGTAGGAAATTGTGAACAGGGGCTAAGTTTGTAAATTTCCTCGCATTTGAGACAAGCGCGTCCTGAAGACATGGTTCCCCCCTACATCTCTCCCTCCATTTCCCCATTTGTACTCCGTGGGCGCCAAAACGCCCTCTCCACCACAGTCTCCTCCGTCCGCCACCCATCCTCCTCCACCATGCCGGAGCTGATACCCCGACGCCATTGTCCATTACAAGAGATCAAACTCTCTCATCCACAGCTTCGGACTAGGATCCTTGCATCGTGTCCTCTCGCTTCATCCGCGTCGTCGTCCACCTTGCCGAGGCCGCTCGTACCACCGTCTCGTCCACCGCGCCGGGATATTCCCCTCGCCGCCACCGTCTGCCCTCCTAAATCTGCTTCCACGCCGCCGACAGCCATCGCTACCGCAACACCCTCAACGCCTCAGCAGATGCTTACACGGCGCCACACCAGAGGCGGTACACTTTCGTATCTGCTCAAGTTATTTATCTCAGCAAGAAAATAGATCACCACTACTTTACTGTGATTTCTTGTCCATCGCTTTCAATCTTACTTGTTAGTTGAAAGCAAACATTGGTTGCGAAGTTGCCTTTGTCCGGTTTGCACCTTCAGATCCACCATGGCACACTCACCACTATAATCGCAATGCTTATGGTTTTGCCCTTTTATATTCCACATTAGCTTAAATGACAGTCGACTGAATTTGAATTTGGAGTCAGTCCATTTTTGAGAGTTCGCCGGAGTTCACCGGAGGGAAGCAAGGGGCTCGCCGGAGGGCTGCCCCATTATCTATCTTTGGGTTTTGGGTGGGGACAGTGGTTGTGGGGGGGCTGTCGTCGGGCTATGGTGGGGCCTCGCCGGAGGCAAAACTGGACACGGGTGGGGGGCTGGGGGTGGGTTGGCTAGAGGGATGGCCGGGGGCGGTGGAAGACCGGAGGTGGTGGGCGGTTCAGTGGAGAGCGGGGGCCGGTCTTTCAGCCAGCGGCCCGTGCGGTGGTTTGTAGTGGAAGAAAAAGAGGCGAGGAAGAAGGGTTAGGAGACGTCGGATCTTCATCCAACCGCCTGAAATGGTCGACTGACCCAAATGACGATAGTCAGCCGACTTGCATGTAGACATTCCCTTTATATTCAGTGTACCATCATCCTAGGTGCTTCGAGACGTGCTACCACTACTCCCCAACCCATCAAGCTAAACAACATGCCACTCATAATTCAAAACTTTGTTGCTCAAATATGAATCTGATACGATGTTGATGTTACTAAAATAGAGAACGTTTAATTGGTCAGCTAATGTTCCTACTTTACTTTCGGAAAGCACGTGCGCCACATATAGAGAGACAATAGGGAGCTGCATTCTTTATGCTCTCTGGTTCATCATGTGTGGGCAACGAACATTTTATTATCCAAAATCTGATTGCTCTTCTTTAGCATGTTCCTCTTCTGTTCTTCTTTAATACATACTCTCTCTGTTCCTAAATATAAGTCTTTGTAGAGATTCCTCCATGGACTACATACGAAGAAAAAAGAGTGAATCTACACTCTAAAATGTATCTATATACTCCCGTATGTGATCCATAGTGGAATCTCTACAAAGACTTATATTTAGGAACAGAGGGTGTATAATAGTTGTACAGTATGTTCCTTGTAGTGAAGAGGAGCAAGGACATTTGCAGTGTACAGGTCTATTCGGTCGCCTGTCATGGACGCTTTCAAATCTTCGTGTTGGTCTACCCTAATATCCAAGAAATGTTGGGAGCTGTGTCGCCTTTGAGAGTTAGATTGATAGTAACAATATTGCGCCTTCAGTTGTAGAGAGCTGGTATCTGAAGCCTTTCTAGCCGTACCGGCAATACTAGCACATATTTTCCAGCAAGTTCCACTTTCCTGATTTTACTCGTGATGCTTAGGATTTTCCCATTATATCTACACTATGATCTGCGTAGGTGTTTTGTGTCCTACTAGCAGCAGTCCACCCTTTAAAGCTAAACAACACACCAATCATAATTTCAAAGCTTAGTTGTTCCAATACGAATGTGACATGATATTCATATTAGTTAACAGACATACATTTAATTGGTCAGCTAATGCTCCCACTCGAGTTTCCAAATGCCTGTGGCCACATAGAGAGAGACAACATGGAATTGCATTTCTTTGGATGCTCTGATTCATCATGGGTGGGCAACCGACATTGTATAGAAAGAAATGGAATCTCCATAATATGCTTCCTCTTCTATTCTTTAAAATGTTCCTCTCCTATTCTTCTTTAATAAGTAAAGTATGTTCCTCATCAAGAAGGCAAGCAGGGACATCTGCAGTCGACAGGTCTATTTGGCCACTTCTGCAAGTTGCTTTCAGCAATTCGAGTTGGTCTGCCATAATATACAGGAAATGCTGGGAGCTGTGCGGCCTTTGAGAGACTAGACTGATAGTAACAGTAGCGCGCCTTCAGGTGAATAGAGCTAGCCTATAGGTGATCGATAGGCTTTCGGTTAGTAGCGGCAATACAACCCCATATTTTCCATCCAGTTCCACTTCCTCGATTTATTTATGATGCTTATGGTGTCCCCCTTTTATCGACACTACAATCTGCGTAGTGGCTTTGTGTCGTATTAGCAGCACTCCATCCTTCAAGCGAAACTACATGCCACTCATATTTCCAAATCTTACATTTAATTGGTCAGCTAATGTTACTACGTGAGTTTTGAAATGCATGTGCACCACTTATAGAGAAATGTTGGAATACTATTTCTCTGTGCACTCTCGTTGTCATGGTTTCGCAATAAACTTTCAATACAACATACTATGAACCTATCATCTGCCAACTATCCTTACTTCTGGAACTCCCAACAGGGAGCCTATTTTTTGTGTAGTTGTGCCAGATTATATTATTGTACGCACCAAATTACAGCACACAAGGGCTCTCTCATAAAAATCCAATGATAGCACACAAGGGTTTACAAGGACCCCCTATTATATTAGAATATCCTCTGCATTACAAAGATAATCTCACTACTATTTATGTTGTCAAGCTTCTCAGATATTAAAAAAATCACAATGAATATGAGAATGCGCACATCAGAAGAGTATCGCGGAACAGTGCAATGACTAACAAACATGGCATCGAGGCATTGAGTTCCATTCTGGATGGAATGAAGCCCACATGCTTCGCACCTACAGATTCATGTTCAGAATATGATCCTAATGACTATTCTGAGCTCAAGGAGTCAAAGGCAGATGGTCTATCATGTTCACCCTACAAGGTGCCTGTTCTAATTTGGCAAGGTTTTATTGGTTGCACGTAACTTGCGTAGGTTGTCTTGCATTTCTTCTGCTTCTTTGCAGCGCCATGTGCTTAGTTTACTCATCATATATGTGAAGTTGCCATGCCCACCAATTATCAATATGCATTCCATTTGTCATCATACCATGTTTTTCCATTCAAAGGCTGCTCTTGTGTATCAGACATCCAAAAGGAAGGGAGTGATTGCAGAACCTGAAGAAGTAGTAGCAAAGTCCTTGAAAAAGGTGGTGGTACCACAGAAATCAGACAGCACCCCACTTATATTGGCAATAGAACCAGCGCCACAAAACCTAGGATATCGCAACTATGTTGCTTGCTACTTTGCTCTTGTTAGTAACCATCGATGCTTATACATTCTTTAGCACTGCATGTATGCTTGTGTTCTTGATCTGTAATCCAGTGGTGTGGTGAAGCTGGCCACTCCTGCACAATGCCATTTCCTACCATGTCTTAAGTGTGAACATTTTTTATTCTATTGTAATCCAGGTCACTTTATTTGCCACTAAGAAATGGGATGAATCGACAACACTGTTGCTTATATGTGCAAAGCATGTTATCTGTCTGCTTTTTTCTCTTTCAGGGTGATATCACTGACGCCAAGAACTGCCATTGATGCTATGCAGCTAGAGTTGGATATAAACGCCAAACAAGTGTAGTCATCAGCTTGCTCAGCTGCTTCGCTGCAGCTCCCAAGCAGGGCTAACCTTTCTTGAACTGTGTTGAAGTGCTGTCGGTTCTATGTATTATTTTAGGCGGCGTGTTTATTTGCACTGGTGGCGTCCTTTGATGCCAAGTGTATGTAATCTACCGTCTGGTTGCGCTTTATTTTCGCTGGCGGCAAACTTTTATGCCCAGTGCACGTAATATGCAGTAATTTCTTTGTTGTATAGTCTAGGTATATTCTTCGTCATGATGCTGTAATTTAATTTCTGTATATGCCGTCGTCGCTCCCTGAAAAGGCTGTAAGCTTTGACGGAGAGCAATGGGCCTAAACATTCGGTTTATTATATAAAAAATTACGGTACTAAAACTGGCCGGCCTGCCAATCGCTGTAAATGGGCCGAAACATGGGCCTACAATCATGTCTGGCCAATAGCACGCCTAGACGTAAACTCACCAACTATTAGTTTTGGGCCTTTAATAGTCCGAGTAAACCAGTTGCCTAAGTTGGGCTAGAAAAAAGAATGGGCTTTTAATAGTTCAAAAAGTAGATTGGGCCTGAACAGTGTTGGAGGCCCATGATTGGCTCAACCATAAGACGGGCCGTTAACAGGCCAAAATATTTGTCGGGCCACAGTTGGCCGAATAACATAATGGGTCGTAAGCAGACCGGATGCAAAGCAGGCCATCATTAGGCCCAGTTATCTCACATGCCTTTAATGGGCCAATAGTCAGGTTGGGCTAAAATATATCCATGAAAACTACGAGCCTTTAAGGGGCTGAAAGTCACTTCGGCCCAGAAATAGGCCCACATGCAGCATAGTACGTTAAATGGCCGTAAGTGAAACCGGCCCGACAACAGCCCATATGTACCAATGGCCATTAACAGGCCGAAAGTAATATCGGGTTGAACTATTACATGGGCCTTTAAGAGGCCGTAATTCAAATGGGCCCCCAATGGGGCCGAAAGCACAGTGCCTGTTAATGGGCCAGATCATCTATGGGCCGTAATTTGGCCCAAAGAATGTCAGGCAGTTAACGGGCCAGATCCTATATGGGCCGTCATTTGGCCCAAAACATGGCAGACTGTTAACGGGCCGGATCTGATGTGGGCTATCATTTGGCCCAAAACATGATGGACATCTAAAGGGCTGGATCTTATGTGGGCCGTAATTTGGCCCAAACCATGGCAGGCTGTTAACGAGCCGACCCAGTAGAGTATGACAAAATCTTGTGGGCCCTTGGCTGGGCTGGCCTTTTTATCTTAAATGGGTTACTGTTAAGCCCTGCCACATGTCGAGGTAACATAGGCGCGTTCGCTCCAATGTACGGATGACATCTGTCCCAACGCTAAGCCGACACGTGGATCCTTCGGTGAATGAGAATTTTACACGTGGAAAATCCCATTGGTCCGGGCTGTTAACGGGTTATCGGATCCAAACCGGAACCTGATAGCTTAACGGCGACCCGTTACGGTGGATGCCACGTGTCGGCTACCCTTGACGAAAACACTTCCATGGCGCGCCATTTATCATCATGGAAGTGGACACTTCCGTGATGATAATTTGGTATTGTCATGGAACACTTCTACGACAGCACAGGTATGACTATCTTGATTCTGTCATAAAATCGTCATAGATGTACATGGATGACAGAAAACGTGACCTACTATGACAAACATGTATCATCACGGAAGTGATTTTTTTGTAGTGTTTACACTTGTAACTGACGCAATCAATGTCATTAAAGGCCATGACGACATGGAGGACATGGGGCTACGGCGCACTCTATATAATCCGCACTCCACCTCCTGAGCTAGGGTCGAGCAACCTTTGTAACCATAACCATCAAATCAAAACCAAGCCTCAGGGCACGAGACGTAGGGATATTACCTCCACCGAGAGGGGCCTGAACTCGTTAAACACCGAGTGTTACACCTACATTGTAGCTAGGTTCTACCCCTTATTAGTACCCCTAGTACTCATTGTAAGTATCGTAACCCTAACAGGGCACGCTGAGTGCACCCACTGGGTGTAGTCCCAGAGACTACCGCTGACTGGAAGCACTCGGTGGTAGTCTTAGAACTTCTCTGGCTCCTTTGCCCTGGGGCTGGTTGCCATATATACATCTCATGAACATGAGTCACTTTCCAGTGGGGGCACGCTGAGTGCACCCACTGGGTCTAGTCCTCGAGACTGCTGCCGATGGTGGGCAACCGGTGGCAATCTTTAGAACTGTTCCTGTCATGTGGCACTCGTAGTGCTCGACCGCACTCGGCTGACCAAGGTAGTACTCTGATGAGACGAAGGATCGGATCTTCTTCATTGCTGACTCGGTGGTCAGCCGAATGATAGTAGATCAAGGTGTTGTTGTCCTCGATCTTCTTCATCGCCGACTCGGTGGTCAGCCGAATGATAGTAGATCAAGGCATTGTTGTCCTCGATCTTCTTCATCACCAACTCGGTGGTCAGCCGAATGATAGTAGATAAGGGTGTTGTTGTCCTCGATCTTCTTCATCGCCAACTCGGTGGTCATCCGAATGATAGTAGATCAGGGTGTTGTTGTCCTTGATCTTCTTCACCGCCGACTCGGTGGTCAGCTGAATGATAGTAGATCAGGGTATCATTGTCCTCGGTCTTATTCATCACTGACTCGATGGTCAGCCGAATTATTGTAGATCAGGGTGTTGTTGTAATTGATGTTTATTTTATCCATGCCTTCCGACTGACTATTTCTTGCATGGTGCAGAGAGCCTGTGAGCTGGGATCACATTACGCCGACCTGGAGAAGGAAGTGATATCTCTCCGAGTGGACTTGGATGCGGAGAAACGCAAGAGCGCCCAGTTGGAGAAGGAGAAGAAAACCCTGGGAGGTAAGTTGTTCCCTCTGGCTGGTCTTCACGCATTATTTTCTTATCATTCTGCTCCGACAGATGTTTGTAGCGAGAATGCCCAAATCGTAAAGAGGCTCATGACTTCTATTTCTTTAGAAACTATAAAGCAGGCTTTGGAAGACAAGGACAAACAGTTGGCACTAGCTCAGAAGGAGGCCAAGACCAATACAAAGCTCTCTGAGGAGAAGCTATAGTCAGGTGGCAAGTTAGAGGAGGAGATCAAGACCCTCAGAGCCACTGCCACCGCGACGAAAGGTGAATCCATCGAGTGGGAGAAGTGCAAGGACAAGGCGTCTGCCGCTGAACAAGAGAAGAAGACTTTGGTGGAGAAGGCCAGTCAACTCCTCGAGAAGAAGAATGCACTGGAGCAGTATATTGATGACTTCTGCACCAAGATGAATGAGAAGCTTGCTGGTAAATTTTGCATGCGAATGCAGCCCATTTTCTCTCTGATTCACTCAATCATTGAATGTTGGAGTCCTCTCGTTGTGACAGAATACTGCCTTCACGTGGAGCTGGAGACAGGGCAGATCGAGTGAGACCGGAACCCCACCCGGCAGATCATCATGACAAGGCTGCCCTTGTTATCCTCTGACTGGACGACCGCCTCGACAACACCGTGGGATATATCACCCGACTGCGCGCCGCCATGGGAAGAGTCGACAAGGAGTTGTGCCCGGGGGAAAAGGTTCATGCGGATCTCAAGGCTGTCATGACGCGGCTGAATGAGATCCCTGCTCAGGTATAGTCATGGAAGAAGTCGGTGGCTTGGAGTGGCTCCGATGTGGCCTTGTCACTCATCTGCGTCCATTCCAAGGACATGGACGAGGAGAAAAGGAAGAACCTTAGAGTGGCCAACAATAAGAAGCTCAAGTTCGAGGACTTCATGGAGACATTCGCTGAGGCCGCCACGCGCATCGCCAATGGAATTGATTTGGAGACCTTCGTTGAGCCAACCAACCCTCAGCCTGACGCCTGAAGAGTTTGACCGATTTAAATTTGCCCTGGAATGTCGGGTGGTTGATGTAACCATATACTCTTATGAGCTTTGAGCTCGTTTACTCAGCTTTTGTTTTGAACATTCGAACATGTTGAAGCTTTTGATTTGAGAACTTTTGAGTCCTTATTTGTTTTTGCGTCTCTTGGACTTAGGTGAAAGCCGGTCCGAGGCCAAGAGCCCCCGAGTGTGGAGCATATCCTCACTCAGAATGTTTTCAAACTTAGGTGAAAAGCTGGTTCGCGGCTAAGCCCCCGAGTGTGGAGCATGTCCTCACTCGGAATGTTTTCGAACTTAGGCGAAAGCTGGTTCGGGGCTAAGCCCCCGAGTGTGGAGCATATCCACACTCGGAATGTTTTTGAACTTAGGCAAAAAGCTGGTTCGCAGCTTAGCCCTCGAGTGTGGAGCATATCCTCACTCGGAATGTTTTAGAACTTAGGCAAAAAGCTGGTTCACTGCTAAGCCCCCGAGTGTGGAGCATGTCCTCGCTCGGAATGTTTTCGAACTTAGGCGAAAGCTGGTTCGCGGCTAAGCCCCCCGAGTGTGGAGCATGTCCTCACTCATAATATTTTCGGACTTAGGAGAAAGCTGGTTTGTGGCTAAGCCCCCCGAGTGTGGAGCATGTCCTCACTCAGAATGTTTGCGAACTTAAGCGAAAGCTGGTTCGCGGCTAAGCCCCCCGACTGTGGAGCATCTCCTCACTTGGAATGTTTTTGAACTTAGGCGAAAGCTGGTTCACGGCTAAGCCCTCAAGTGAGGAGCATGTCTTCACTCGGATTATTTTTGAATCTTAGGCGAAAACTTGTTCGCAACTAAGTGAATTCACTCGCCCAGAGTGTGTTAGTTTCCTAATGTAGTTAGTCACCTGAGTGAAAATGCGGCTCTAGGATGAACTAGACGATATACAAGAAAAGTAAGACTTTTATTCATCTAAGTTCATTCAGAAAACTATTACAACGAAGAATTTTTATTCTAAATGTAAAATTTGCTAAGCAGGTCCATGTTCCAAGCTCTGGGCTCTTCTATCTCTTTGTTGAAGTTGTAGAGTCGGTAAGCTCCATTACGTAGGACCTTCGATATGCCAAAAGGCCCCTCCCACGGGGGTGCTAGTTTGTGAGGCCTCTGCTGATCCACTCGGAGGAATAGATCCCCTTCCTGGAAGGCTCGTCCCCTGACGTGTCTGTCATGGTAACGACGCATGTCTTTTTGATATAACGTTGACCTTATGAGCGCCAACGCACACTCCTCGTCTAAGAGGTCAAGACTGTCTTGGCATGCTTCTTCTGCTTCGGCCTCTGAGTAAAGATCCACTCGAGGGGAGTTGTGAAGTAGGTCACTCGGAAAGACCCCTTCTGACCCGTACACCATGAAGAACGGGGTCCGATTGGTGGATCTGTTTGGGGTCGTCCGCAAGCCCTAGAGGACCGATAGTAGCTCGGTGACCCAGGCTCCCGCCCCATGAGTCAGGTCGCACATAAGGCGAGGCTTCAACCCTTGGAGTATCAATCCATTCGCCCGTTTGACTTGCCCATTCGACTGCGGGTGAGCCATGGAGGCGTAATCAACCCGAGTGCCCTGAGAATAACAAAATTCGCGGAACTTATCCGAATCGAAGTTGGATCTGTTGTCGGTGATGACGCTGCGGGGGACTCCAAATCTGAAGACTATTTCTTTGATGAATTGTATGGCTGTTGCCGAGTCCAGCTTCTTTATAGGCTTCGCTTCAATCCACTTAGTGAACTTGTCGACTGCCACCAACAGGTGTGTAAAACCACTTGCCCCCAGACTGCGAATGACCAAGTGAGGGGGATTGTCTTCAATGCGGATGCCGGATTGTGAGACTAGTTCGTGTAGAATTGGCAACTGACGCATTGGTCCACTATGTTCTGGGCGATTTCATTGGCGCAGGGACAATAGAATCCATCCCTGAATGCCTTGGCAACCAATGTCCGAGAGGACGCATGGTGTCCGCAGGTTCCCGAATGAATCTCCTGCAGAATCTGCCGTCCTTCCTCCGTTGATATGCAGTGCTGAGTGACTTCAGTAGTGCTCTTCTTGTAAAGCTGATCTCCCATGATGATGAAGGTTTTAGATTGGTGGACGATCTGGCGAGGCTCAGCCTCCTCTTCCGGGAGTTCTTTCCTGAGCAAGTATGCGAGATATGCTTCGGTCCACTCGGGAGTGATAACAAGAATCTCTTGGACCAGGTCGATTACCACGGGGATGTCTACCTTAGTCAAATTCGAAGGACCGACTAGTTGCGGGGGTCTTCCATGAAAGGGTCTTCCTTGATCGTGGGTGAGTGCAAGTGCCTTAGGAGCACATTTTTAGGGACTTCCTCCGAGTGGAACCTATCTTGGCCAAATCATCAGCTGCTTGGTTCTTGAGCCACGGTATATGATGGAGTTTTGGCCTTTCAAAGTTCTTCTCCAGCTTTTTGACAGTGTTGCAGTAGCCTGTCATTGCTAGACTACGGATATCCCATTCTTTCATGACTTGGTTGACCACGAGGTCCGAGTCACCGTAGACCATCAGTCGGCAAATCCCAAGAGAGATTGCCATCCGCAACCCATACAAGAGAGCTTCATACTCGGCCTCATTGTTGGAGGAGTCAAAGTGTATCTGAAGCACATAACTGAGTCAGTTGCCTTTGGGGGACACCAAGACCGCTCCAGCTCCAGAGCCGTGGAGCATCTTGGAGCCATCGAAGAACATCGTCCGGTGCTCAGGGAGACTCGGGACAGGCTGCTCCTGTTCCACCCACTCGGCGAGGAAATCCACTAGGGCTGGCGACTTGATGGCTTTCTTAGCTTCAAACTTGATATCCAAAGGAAGGAGCTCGATGGACCGCTTCGCCACTTGGCCTGTAGTGTCTCTGTTGTACATGATCTCACACAAAGGGGCGACACTTATCACTAGGACCAAGTGCTCTTGGAAGTAACGTGCCACCTTCTTTGCAGTCAAATAGATCCCGTATACTAACTTCTGGTAATGCGGGTACCTTTGCCTAGAAGGTGTCAGAACCTCTAATATGTAGTACACTGGCTGCTGGAGCTTGGAGGCTTTGCCTTGTTCCTCCCGCTCCATAGTGAGCACAGTGCTAACAACTTGGCTCGTGGTCGTGATGTATAAGAGCAAGGGCTCTTTGCTGCTCGGAGCAGCTAGCACCAGCGCGGTGGAAAGGAGGGCTATGAGTTCCTAAAGCACGGCCTGCGCCTCGAGAGTCCACTCAAACCTGTCAAACTTCTTCATCAATCGGTAAAGTGTCAGGGCTTTTTCACTGAGTCGCGAGATGAACCTACTCAGGGCTGCCAGACAGCCCGTGAGATGTTGCACGTCATGGAGATGCTCTAGTTGTTTCATTCAGACAATTGCTCTGATCTTCTCGCAGTTCATGTCGACCCCACGTTCAGAAATGAGGAAACCGAGTAACTTGCCAGCAGGAACCCCGAAAGTACACTTAGCCGAATTGAGTTTAATGCCAAAAAGGCGCAAGTTCGTGAAGGTCTCGGCTAGGTCAGTTAGGAGGTCGGAACCTTTCTTAGACTTGACCACAATGTCATCCATGTAGGCCTCCACATTCCGACTAATTTGCTTTTGCAAGCATTTCTGAATCATTCGCTAGAATGTAGCCCCAACATTCTTCATTCTGAACAGCATAGTGATATGGCAAAAACACCCGAATGGGGTAATGAACGTTGTTTTTATTTCATCAGGACCATACATTCGGATCTAGTGGTATGATACGTCTCCAATGTATCTATAATTTTTGATTGTACCATGTTGTTATATTATCAATCTTGAATGTTTTATATTCATTTACTAGCAACTTTATATCATTTTTTGGGACTAACCTATTGACATAGTGCCTAGTGCTAGTTGCTGTTTTTTGCTTGTTTTTTACTTTGCAAAATATCAATACCAAACGAAGTCCAAATGCGACGAAACTTTTTGGAGATTTTTTTCTAGATAGAAGACACCCAGGGAGCCAAAGAAGTGCACGGGCGGAGGCCCGTGGGACCCACTAGGCACCAGGGCGCACCAGAGACCCCAGGCGCGCCCTAGTGGATAGTGGAGCCCATGAGAAGCTTCTCCACCAAGGCCTCTATAAATACTCTAAAATCCCAAAAACACTAGGGGTGTCGAGAGAATACAGTTTCCGCCGCCGCAAGTTCCAGAATCATGAGATCCAATCTAGAGGCCTTCTCCGGCACTCTGCCAGAGGGGGCAATGATCACGGAGGGGTTCTTCATCATCCTTGTTGCCCCTCCGATGATGCGTGAGTAGTTTACCATAGATCTACGGGTCCATAGCTAGTAGCTAGATGGCTTCTTTTCTCTTTTTGATCTTCAATACAATGTTCTCGTCAATATTCTTGGAGATCTATTTGATGTAATGACTTTTTGCGGTGTGTTTGTTGGGATCGGATGAATTGTGGGTTTATGATCAGTTCTATCCATGAATATTATTTGAGTCTTTGCTGAACTCTTTTATGCATGATTGTTATAGCCTCGTATTTCTTCTCCGAAATTTTGGTTTGGTTTGGCCAACTAGATTGATTTTTCTTGCCATGGGAACAGGTGCTTTGTGATGGGTTCGATCTTGCGGTGCTCAATCTCAGTGAAAGAAAGAAACATGACACGCATGTATCATTGCTATTAAGGTTAAAAAGATGGGGTCTATTCCTACATGAATAGATCTTGTCTACATCATGTCATCCTTCTTATTGCATTACTCCGTTTTCCATGAACTTAATACACTGGATAGCGGTCGATGTGTGGAGTAATAGTAGTAGATGCAGAATTGTTCCGGTCTACTAATCTTGGAGGTGATGCCTATATACATGATCATTGCCTTGGATATCGTCATGATTATTCGCTTTTCTATCAATTGCCCAACAGTAATTTGTTTACCCATCGTATGTTATTTTGTTGAGAAGTCTCTAGTGAAAACTACGGCCCCCAGGTCTATTTTCCTATCATATAAAACCAAAAATACCTTGCTTTGTTTTTTCTTTCTTTATTTTCTTTTGTGTTTTAGTTAGATCTATTTATCAATTCTCATACAATTTAATCTATCTCAATAACGAGGAGGGATTGACAACCCCTCTTACGCATTGGGTTCAAGTATTTGTTATTTGTGTGCAGGTGTTGTTTACATAGTGTTGCTTGGTTCTCCTACAGGATTGATAACCTTGGTTTCATAACTGAGGGAAATACTTACCTTTGCTGTGCTGCATCATCCTCTCCTCTTCGGGGATATACCAACACAGATACAAGCAATCAGGAAGAATTTCTGGCTCCGTTGCCGGGGAGACATCATCAACATCTATCAAGTACCCAATCACAAATCTCATCTCCTTGCAATTACTTTATTTGCCATTTTCCTCTCGTTTTCATCTCCCCCACTTCTAAAATTTTTATCAAAAAAAACACAAACATGTTTTACTTTGTTGCTTTGCTTGTTTGTTTGGCATAATTTTATGTTTATTGGAAATCAGAAACAAAAAGCTTATGGATCCTCATCCACTTGCTAATCTTTTTAAAAGATCCAATTATGATGAACCAATCACTGGTGAATTGAGTTCACTAGATTATCTTTATGAAGTTTTGCTTGAGATTCGTGAATCTGGAAATTGTGATGAAGTGTTAAAAGAAGAAATTTATAAAGTGGTTCACGATAGCTCCTTGAATGAAAAGCATGACTACAATGATGTTATTATAAATTATATTAATGTCAATTGTGTTAATAATATGCAAAACCCCAAGCTTGGGGATGCTAATTTTGCTATGTCCACCACTTATTGTAATGATCATGATTGGGGTGATTCTTCTTATGATCTTGAAAATTTATTTAAGACTTATGATGAATATGATATTGATAATAATGTTTGCAATAATATTGAAAGTGGGTTTGGAAGAGGGTCAACTTTAGGTAAAAATAATCCCACATATTTGGAGAGTGTTCAATCTTATGAAATTTTCTCTAAAGGTGGGTTTGGAGAGGTCATGACTTTATTTGATGATAATCCCACTATATTGGAAGAGTGTCAACTTTTTATGCGTGTGGATCATGAAGAGAATATAATTATTATGAGAGAGAAAATATGGTTGTATAAATTTTCATGCTACTAAATTACATCTCGTTATGTTGAGATTGTTATTGTTCCTTTCTTCTTCCTTGCATATGCTAGATATTTCTTCTCTTGATAAATTGTTTGCTTATAAAATGCCTACGCATAGGAAGAGAGTTAGACATAAATGTGTTTGTCACATGTTTCATTATGCTATCTTTGTGTTTCAATAATAATCTTTCATTTGAGCATCATTAAAATTATCAATGCCTAGCTAAAAGGCTTTAAAGAAAAGCGTTTGTTGGGAGATAACCCAAGATTTTTATTGTCTGTTTTTATGAGTTTACACAATTATGCCTATGTTATGATTGTGCTTTTTATGTTTTAGTTAGTGTTTGTGCCAAGTAAATCCTGTAGGATTATGTTGGATGATACTTGACTTGATCCTATTGAAAAACAGAAACTTTTATGTCCAGTACTAGAATTATTAAAAATCACTGGTGCGACAAAAAATTCAAAAAAATTTATACAAGATTCATATACGAATTGCCTCTGTTGTCATAATTGTTCAGAATTTTAGGAGTTAGAGAAGTATGAGCTTAATTCGGTTTTTTACAGACTGTTCTGTTTTTGACAGATTCTGTTTTCGTTGCATTGTGTGCTTATTTTGATGAATCTATGGATTGTATCGGGGGTTATAAGCCATGGTGAAGTTAGAATACAGTATGTATATTGCAATAAAAAAATATGAATGGGTTGCAACAGCACTTAAAGTAGTGAATTGTTTTCTTATACCAACGGATCTCAAGAAGGTTTTTGTTAAGTTTTGTGTGATTGAAGTTCTCAAGTTTTGGGTGAGATCACGATGGATAAAGGAATAAGGAGTGAATAGATCCTAAGCTTGGGGATGCCGATGGCACCCCAAGGTAATATTCAAGGAGTACCAAGCAACTAAGCTTGGGGATGCCCCGGAAGGCATCCCCTCTTTCTTCTAACGACCATCGGTAATTTTACTTGGAGCTATATTTTTATTCGGTACATATAATGAGTTTTGCTTGGAGCGTCTTGTATTATAGGAGTCTTTGCTTGTTTTGCTTTTTAGTTTGCCAAAATCATCCTTGATAGACACACCTATTTGAGAGAGCCATAATGATGCTATGATTTGTTAGAATTGCTCTATGTGCTTCACTTCAATTTTTTTGAGCTATGGAATTGGTCTAGTGCTTCACTTATATCTTTTTGAGCACGGTGGTAGTTTAATTTTTGAAGAATTACTCTCATGCTTCACTTAGATTATTTTGAGAGTTAGTAATTTTTTAAAGAAATGTCCTCTCATTGCTTCACTTATATTATTTTGAGAGATGAAAATTGTTTTGAAGAAATATTTATGCTCTTGTGCTTCACTTAAATTTATTTGAGAGATTGAAAAGTAGAAATGGTGATATATGAAATTAGTCCCAAAGTGATAGATATCCAAAGGGGATATAATAAAAACTTTCATGAAGATCATTGGACATTATAAACTTGATTCCTTGTAATAGATTTGAGATATAGAGATAGTAATATGGGAGTCATGTTGGTGAGTAATTATGCTTAGTAGGAATATTGGTGTTAAGGTTTGTGATTCCCTATGCAAGCACGAAAGTCAATAGTTATGCAATGAAGTTATATCCTACTTGTGGTGCATTATTCGGTGTTAGCTGTGTGTAATGCTCGTTTATGATCATTTTTGTTTTTTGTTTGGTTGCTTCTCAATCTATTTGCTAGCCTTTACTTGTACTAAGCGGGAATTCTGCTTGTGCATCCAAACTCCTTAAACCAAGTTGTGCCAATGAGTCCACCATACCTACCAATATGAGGTATTTCCATGCTGTTCGAAGTAAATTTGTAAGTGCCAACTCTAATTTTCAAAATGAATTTCCTTTTTGTGTGCCTGTACTACTCATGAAGCGGCAGGGGGTGGCCAATATTTTCCATGCTAGATATGTTATTCTCAAGATGAGTGTTTATTCATTTGTCATTGCACGAGAGTGTGGCAGGTAATAGGGATGCCCAGTCTTGAAATGAAAAAAATTATTTATGTTGTCAATAATAAATTCCTCGGAAAGTGTTGGTATGGAAGGCACCCGTGGATACGACTAGCCATGCATTGTGAAAGAATGGTGGAAAAAGGAGTAAACTTTATCTTATGTTTGGGAACCACCTACGATTTATCTAGCATGGAAAGTATTGGGAATTCTCGGTCGTTTTCATTGACAGGAAAAGCATGTCTCTCAAAACAATTTTATCTCTCAATTTAAGCTTTGAGCTCTGGCACCTTTACAAATATCGGCTTCCCTCTGCGAAGGGTGTGGGCGTGGAGCCGGCGGTCTATGGGGCAGGGCTGCCCCTTTGCAGGTTCAGTTGGGGGTCAGTTGAGGCGAAGAGCAAGCACAATAGGAGGCGCCACAGTTTTTACCCAGGTTTGGGCCGCTAACAAGTGTAAAACCCCACTCCTGCTTTTATGTATTGGGTGAAGGTGGAAGATAATACATGGAGCGCTCTCCCCCGGCAAGTTGCTACGAGAGAGGAGCTGCACGGATATCTATGTGTGTGGGTTGCAAGGTTTCGAACCCCTGTGAAGGTTTCCCTGGCCCTCCTTTTATAGCTCAAGGGGTTACCACAGTGGCAAAAAGGTCATTACAGGGTGATTAGACTAATGCAGATCTATCATACGTACTCTGCTAGTTAGGACAAAAGTGCATCAAATGCACTGCTAGGTGTTGTGTGGAGGGTGAAACCCGGCAAGGGTGATGCACTGCTTACTCACCTACCTCTTATTAGTGTGACATGCCATTAGGATGGGTTTCAAAAAAGGTAATCATCCTCCCCAGCAGGCTGACACACATAGGCTGCCTCCACCTAATCATCTGCGGGCTCGACACCTCGCTGATCAATGACCAGCTGGCCGGAGAGGTGGAGCGTTGGCACTCGGCGGGAAGTCCATGCTCGAGGGGCCTGCCGGGCCGTGACTTGCCGGCTCTCTTTTGCCGGGGTCGGCTTTTCTGTTGTGAATCCTGTGGCTTGTTCCATGCCTTGGTCTTCTTAGTGCGCTTGTTGATCTCACGAAGAGCGACTTATCTAGTTTGGTTGTGTATGGAACTTGATGCACGCCGGGGAAACTACAATGTGTTTGTGCATAAGTCAGGGGAGCAAACGCCCATGTTTGTTGCACCGACAAGAGCCCCCGGGCCTGGACCACACGTGCTACTAGGCATCGTTGGGCTAGGCCCAAACAATGCACAGACTCACGTATTGATCTTGCCTGGAATGGCGTTGTGCCTTGAGATTTCTTTTGCTTCTTCATTAATCTGGGTTTTTGCCAGCCCCCAACTTCATCCTGGTATCTTTGGCGTTTGGTCGACGTAGGCCGTTTGTGTCAAAAACCAGGGGCGTGAGCGCACGCAGGAAGCCGTTAGGGTGCCCGCGCGTGATTCAGGGTAACTGCTGTTTTCACAATCACTTCCCCCTTTAACGTAGCCTCCCCCTCGTTCCCATGATGCGGATTATGAGCGGGATGTGGGATTGGTGCAGAAGGGCAGTCGTGGTGGCAGTGCCTTGATCAGAGGAGTCAGAGCACTAGATTGGCGAAGTTGGGTGGTCGACGGAGCAAGACGCCAACCAGGGATGCAGAGGGTTGAATTGGAGGAGCGGGGCAGTTGCCCCTGGGTAGTGGAGAGCCAGCCCCCACGCTCCCCGCTATAAAAGGAGGGGTGCAAGGGCGGCGATGCTCATCTACCTTCTTCTCCTTCCTCCCCTTGCTACTGCTTCTGCCATGGCAAGAGGGAGAGGCTGGGCTCATGCTCCGGCCACGGTGGCGAGAGCTTCTCCTCGACACCATGCTTCGGTCGCATCTATAGAGGCTGGTTCCAGCGCGCGAGGCAGGGCTGTGGGGCGAGGTCGGGTCGATGCAGCGCCCGCGGTCGAGGAGGACGGAGCGGCGCGCTTGTTGTTTCCCGTCCAACTGCTCCCCCGGGCAGAGGGCCATACGGGGGACATGACGCTCGAGTTCATCGTCGAGCTGCGCGATCTTCCCTGCAGTCGCCTGCAACTCCCTCGCCCTTTCGTCAAGGTAATGGAGGTTGACCAGCCGCTCGGGCTGTGGCTGCGCGTGAGTGGATGCTACAACGGCGCCGTGTGGGCGAACGTCGAGTTCCCCGCGCCTCGCGTCATGCTCCTTAGGCGTGGGTGGAAAACCTTCGCTCGCACCCACTACCTTGGGGAGGGGCACGTCCTTCGCTTCAAGTTAGTGGAGTCCAATATGCTCTCCATCAAGATCTTCGGGCCTTCAGGCACTCATCTTGGGTGCTGTGTAGAAAGCTCGAGCGATGACGAAAGCTCCTCTTCGAGCGACAGCGACGAGGAGGACACCAATACTGAAGACGGCGGCGGTGGGCATCCGGTCGTCAAGCCCGAAGATGGCGACTCAGACTCCGACTGAACGCTGGCAGCACCGTCATCACAACTACAAAAAAAGACACATCCATGACATTTTGGCTCGAACGATTTGTTTTTCTGTCATGCTTATGAAACTTCTATGACGATAATTGTGACAAAACCACGTATCATCATAGATGTGGTGGGATCCTACTTCTATGACAACAAATCATGATAGAAAATGGGCTTTTCTTCCTGGGCGGGGCGGGGACGCACCTGCATGACATTCTTTGGGCCGTCCATGGCGGAAAAAATCATGGTAGATGCAAGGGCGAGGAAAATTTCGAGGAGTTCCCGGTTACGGTGGGTGGTCGGGGTCGAGCGATGCACGGAGGTTTGCGCGTTTCTCTCGTACACGTACGCGGGTGTGTGCGAGGCGTTGGGCTCTAATTGAACCCGAGCGAGGCGTTCGCTTACTAAACCTGAGTGATTGCACTAGCAACGTTACTGAACCCGAGCGATCGATCCCTTGGATGTTAACTGAACCCGAGTGATTCCTTCGCTACTGCTGCTAACTGAAGCCGATCGAACCTGCCTCTTGATGAACAGTGACCGTTGTTGGGGGTTGGATGAACAGTTCCTAGTGGGTGTTGGATGAACAGGACCCCGGGGTAGTAGGTCGTTGCCGCTGGATGAACAGGACCCCGATCGAGGAGGTCACCACACCCGAGCCGGTTGGGGGTGGATGAACAGGACCCTGTGGAGGGCTGGTTGAACAATAGCCGGTGGAGGATGGATGAACTAGTAGCCCATGGATGAACAGTAGCTGGTGGAGGCTGGAGGAAGTCGACCGTGGATGAACAGTAGCAGGTGGAGGCTGGAGGAAGTCGACAGTGGATGAACAGTAGCCCGTGGAGGCTGGAGCGAGGCAGTAGACGCTGGATGAACAGTAGCCCGTGGAGTCCTGTTTTGCGGTACGCCACACCCCTCCCGATGAGCGGAACCCCATTTCGACCGTAGGCACTCCAACACAAGTCCGTTTCCTCTGTTTTGCGGTACACCACACCCCTCCTGATCAACAAGACCTCGTTTCGACCGTAGCCGGTCGAACAGAAGGTCGTTTCCTCCGTACTATGGTATGCCACACCACTCCCGATCAACAGGACCCCATTTCGACCGTAGGCACTCGAACAGAAGGCCGTTTCCTCCAATCTGCGGTACGCCAGACCTCATTTCGGCTGTTCCGTCCAAGCCAGTTGGCTCCCGATGAACAGGACGTATTCTGACCCAGTCGGTTGCCTCTCGATAAACACAACATTGTTTCCTCCATTCCGACACAGCCAGTTGGCTACCGATGAACAGGACGTTGTTGCTGTTGTCTGTTGCCTCTCCATGTACACGAGCCCTGGTCGTACATATGCGCGAGTACATGCTCGAGACCCTGCCCGTATGTACGTACGTGGCTGTATTTTTTGGCATCTGGCTGTACGTACGTGTACATGATTTAGAAGGGACTGCCTGAACTGCTACGTCAGGGGCTCTACTACTACACGTGCTGCTGCTTGCTCGGCCATGGTTCATCATTGCAAAGAGACCGATCGACCAGTATGTACGTACACGTTCGCGACCAGAATGACAACGCTACGTACACTTCGACCGGGTGGGTCCCAGCTGTCAGGTAGGATAAGGAGGCACTTCCTTGCGTGCGAAGTTATTGATGGTGGATTCGAGCTATCAGGGGGAGGATTAATTTTTTTGCGCATAATAACGAGGCACTTCCTTGCGTGTGAAGATGTAGCTGGTGGGTCCAGCTGTCAGCCTTACCGCATACAGTACTCTTCCGATGGCTGTCGTTCGTTGACCATGTTGACCACGCCACGCGGACAACACCCAGGCGGTGGACGATGGTGAGGCAGGGAATGACACGGAGCCTGGGAACACGTGGAGGGTACTACGTGCATTGACTGGTTTGGCTGTGGTGTGAGGCTGCCATCGCCGCAGAATAACAGGGGGTGTGGGTGAGTAGAGGGATGGCCTGGCCATCGGTGGGAGTAGGAGGGGGCGGTGAGGCCTGTGCGGCAGCACAGCCGACCACGGGAGGTAGTAGCACGCGGTGGTTTGGATGGCTGGAGTAAGAAAATCAGAGGTTGAAGAAGTAGGATGACCGTTGGATGTTAATAATCCAACGGTCACTGGTGATAGAATCGTTTGTTGACTAAGTTGACAAAGCCCTGGGTACGCATCAACTTAATAGGGCCATAAGTCAGCCTCCAAATCTGGTGGGCCCCAGCTGTCATGGGGAGCAATCGTTATTTTTCACTTAATAAGGAGGCACTTCCTTCCGTGTGAAGATATAGCTGGTGGGTCCCAGCTGTCATGGGGAGGATTCTTTTTTTGGCGTAATAAGGAGGTACTTGCTTGCGTGCAGCCATGGACCATGTGGGTCCCAACTGTCAGCCTCTCCACGTACATCCCTCTTCTGATGTTGTCGTTTGTTGACAACGTTGACCACGCCGTGCCGAGAACACCGACGCGATGGACGACAGCGAGACCCAGGAAGGGAATGACCTGGAGGCGGTGAAGCCACATCAGTGGAGAGATGTGGGTGAGCAGAGGGATGGCCTGGACAGCGGTGGGAGTAGTAGGGGGTACTGAGGCCTGCGCGGCAGCACAGCCAGCCATGGGAGGCGGGAGCAGGCGGTCCCATCGGCGCTAGATTTGGCGGCTGGAGCAAGAAGATCAGAGATTGAAGAAGCACGATGGCTATTGGATTGACATCCAACGGTCACTTCTGCTAGAATCGTTTGTTGACGTATATAATAAGGAAAAAAATCTTGCATACACGTCAACTTAATAGGCCCACAAGTCAGCCCATTTCCTATTTTTTTAATAATTTACAGCTCATTTGCAACTTCTTATGCAATTTATTGCAGTCCGTTTTCTTTTTGTTGGTCAGGGCCAGGGTTAAAAATTTAAATGAAATTTCGCATATTTTGGTGGGGTCCAAACTATTTTTAATACAGAAATGTAGAGCCAGATTTAAAGTACTTTGAAGATATATTTAAATTAGGTTAAAGCCCAATGAAATTGGAATCTGAAAATGTGAAAAAATTCAGAAATTTGAAAGTAATTGCCAATTTGTCGTGTGTTTTTTATATTTACAGCCCATTTCATATTACTTTTAAGATTCGCAGCCGTCTTGACAGAGTTACAGCCTAGCAGGGCAGAGAAAAATAAGTAGGCCTGGGTTGGGTAAGCCTGGATTGGGTATTCTTCAGAAAAAATAAACTAGGCTAGCCATTTTCACAAAGAAAAAATAGCTGGGCTGGTCATGTGGTGAACGTAAAATATGAGCCTGGGCTAGACGAGCCACAGCCCAGTTGAAACCCTGCTCCATCTCAACAATAACAAAAAAATACTGCTCGAGTAGCTACGTCCCAGGTTTCAGCCGCTCTTGTGATGTTCTCTTGTCTATTGACTATACGCTGACAATGTCGTGGGTCCCAGATGTCAGCAAACCACTAGGAGGAAGCATTTTCTTTTTCTATACACTGACAATGGAGTATATAACAAAAAATGAGGAACTTGCTTACGTACGACCATGGACATGGTGGATCCCTACTGTCATCCTCTCCAAAGCGCGTGGAGGACGACAGCGAGGCCTCGGACGGGAACAAACAAGAGCCGGCGAAGATGCAGCGGTGAAGTCACGGGCAAAGGGGAGTACAAGGGTTGACTGGTTCGGGTGCGTGGTGGGGCTGACGTCGGCGTTAACGATTTAGGAGACGGTGGGGTGGCGATGCGTGTGCTGAGGCGCAGCCAGCCGTGGGAGGCAGGAGCAGGCGGCCTCGCTGGCGCTGGTTTGGTTTTGGCGGCTGGAGGAAGATGAGACTGAAGAAACATGACAGACTGTAAAAGCAACAGGAGTACTTAACAACCTTAACTGAAACCAGCAGGGGCACTTAACAACCTTAGCTGAAAGCAATATGAGTACTAATACAGGTTCAACTGTACAAAGCACGCCTCGAACAATGCTACTTTGCCTACAGTTAACCAAGGGTGAGGCCACCAAGCCCCAGGGCAAGGCCCAGGTGCCACCCCGCGCATCCACAACCTTCTGAAAGCGGCTTCATCTCGCAATGTGGTCAATAAACAGGATATACGCTTCAGCTGGAAAAGCATGAGCATAACCTTCTGTCCTATTCTCCAAGATGGACGGGCCTTCGTTATTTGAGACCACCCATGAATAAGTATCTTTTCACCTCCAAGGGAAATGGAGTAGGTCGACATAAACATCATGTTGTGACCAAGCGTAAGTCTGACCCGACCATGGTTAGGCATCTGTATAGGAACAATAAAACTGGGCAATTTCTGTTTCAAGAAGATCACATCTGTAAAACTGTGTATAAGCAATAGTTTATGAACAACATATATAACAGAAAACAACTCGTACCATAAGTTTCTTGACACAGTTAGACCTATTCAACGTGTGCACCAGTGGCACACATATCCCACGTGGCTTCCACCATTGAAACGCCCCACAAGGACCTCAAGATGATCAATAAAGTGTAGGAACTGGTGGATGTCGTCCCAGTCAACTTCAGTGCCATCAGTAATAGTCGAGTTCTTATCAATAACAAATGAGTAGTGTCCTGAACTTTGTAATAACCTACACGTGCCACCAATTATAAGAAATATTAGTTAGAAGTAGCATCTTCGTGAGAGAAGGGAATCACAAATTGTTGCTACTTGTAAAGTCAAATTGTGATTAGTTAGATAGAATAGGTGGATTAAGAAGTAATTGAGGCAACATGCAACAACCAGATACAAAACTAACATGGATGAACTACTGGAACAACGTCGGGGTGGAAGGTCACAGTGAAGATGAGACCAGGTTCTGCTATTTTCATCAACATTCGTGTGCCAACTTTCAGTCCGTCACACTTGAGAAAGTTTATCCAAGTTCGGCCATAAAAAAGCAGCGATCTTCTTGGTTCATGAACCCAACTAGGAACTTATATCCATGGCGTCTCTTCAACGTGACCATTAAACTGGTGTATTCAGTTATGGCAAGGCCGACCATATCGAGTACATTTGTTCTGGCAGAGCAAGGGATGCACTGCAGGAAAAATAATATGAGAACACAATTTATTCGCTATCCAAATCTAGAAATAATTTCCTCTTTCAGGTCAGTGTTGACCATGGTACTAGTACCTTTTATCCAAATATAGCAATCCAAATTTCCAAATTAGTCGACAGCATGTTCAAAAACCCCAACCCTCCCGGATAGAAAAGAGGATTGTAGGAACATACTTTGCGCGTTTTAAAATCATGTGTTAGGATGAGAAGGAACAAGTGTGGCATCTCGCCGAGGGCGCAGAAACCTGTAGGGTCCTTGCACTTTGGGTACTGCAAATGAAACACACTAGATTCAGTAGGAAGAAAAATGCATCAACGGTGGCGGCTGCCATCCTAGGATTATAGGCGACCAAGGGACTAGGATTTATCGGGGATGGATGAAGAATTAGTACCTGGTTCTCCATGAGAAAACCCTAAGCAATCGCCGAGAGGAGGTTTTCTCTGAACAAGCAGACGAGGGAGAAGGGGATTTAGGCCCAATGAAATATTGCTACTTCGTCCGTCCAGCTTACTGTTACTGCTGGAAAGGTGGGGGTTTTATGATTTGACGGCTCATTGGGCATTACTACAGCGCTACGACCGGGGTGAGTCTACCGTGCAGTTGTGCACTCTAATTTGGTGCATGGCACGTGGACCCCATTGCTGGATGCCCCGCATATCAGCGAAAGTAAGTACAAATGAAGGAGTAACTAGTTACACATAAATATATATTTTTTAGTCGAAGTTCTAGGGTTATTTCTGGTGGTTTCTCTATTTATAGGATTTTTTTGGCATCGGTTTCATGTGAAGATGGGCTAAGGTGGTCCCACTAGGCACCTGGGCGCGCCCTGGTGCATAGTGGCCCACCTCCTTCACCTTATAGTCCTCCCACGAAACTTCTAGTGCCTCTTTTGTTCCAAAAAAACCCGTCAAAAAGTTTCGCTGCATTTGGAGAACTTTTATTTCTACACAAAAAACAACACCACTGTAGTTCTGCTGAAAACATCGTCAGTCTGGGCTAGTTCCATTCAAATCATAGCAAAACCATATAAAATTGTGATAAACATGGCATGAATACTTCATAAATTATAGATAGGTTGGGGACGTATCAATATGCACTAAAGTTTTGGCGACATTACCTTCTCGGTAACCATTGCGAAATCTTCACTGATCATCAAACACTAAAGTATCTGTTTACTCAGCCAGATCTGGATGTTCGTCAACAACGATGGATGGAAGCAATTACAGACCATGACTGCAGTATTTCTTATACCCCTGGCAAGGCTAATTTCATGGCCGATGCCCCGAGTCGCAAGTCTTATTGCAACAACCACATGGTTCATAAAGGTCAGCCCCTCCTTCATGAAGAACTTTGCAAATTGAACCTGCACCTTGTTCCACAGGGTTCTCTTAATAACCATGTCCTAGAACCAACTCTTCAAAAAGCTATTAAGTCTGAGCAAGCAAAATACGCTGAAGTTGATCAGATGAAGCGGGATCTTACTCTTGAGAAGGCCAGAGATTTCTCGCTTGCTGAAGATGGAACCTTGTACTGCAGAGATCGCCTTGTGGTACCCCGATTTGAACTTATGACAGAGAAAGTGATAAAAGAAGCACATGACACACCTCTCTCTATTCATCCGAGAAGTACCAAGATGTATCTAGACATTCGTCAGAAATACTGTGGTCTAAGATGAAGCAAGACATTGCTCGATATATTGAAGAATGTGACGTTTGCCGTCGCGTCAAAGCAGAACATCAGAAACCTGCTGGACTTCTGCAACCGCTTCCTATTCCTGAATGGAAGTGGGATACGATACAAATGGATTTCGTCACTGGCCTCCCCAGATCACAAAAGGGTAACGATGCTATCTTTGTCGTCAGCGACCATTTCTCCAAAGTTGCCCACTTTCTGCCAGTCAAGGAAACAATCACTGCTAGTCAATTAGCAAATTTGTATATCTCCAGAATTGTGACACTCCACGGCATTCCAAAGGAGATTAGTTCAGACTGTGGCAGCATTTTCACCTCAAAGTTCTGGGATAGTTTCCAAGAAGCAAAGGGAACTCATATAACCTGGAGCACTACTTATCACCCCCAGTCCCAAGGTCAAGTTGAAAGAGTCAACCAAATTCTTGAAGATATGATGCGTGCTTGTGTCATCTCCTTTGTCAAGAAATTGGAAGAATCTCTCCCTTATGCTGAATTCTCGTACAACAACGGCTATCAAGCTAGCTTGAAGATGGCACCCTTCGAGGTACTATATGGACGTAAGTGCCAAACCCCTATGAATTGGTCAGAAACTGGGGAATGACCGCTCATTGGTTCGTATGTTATTCAATAAGCTGAAGAGCAAGTCCACATTGTCCGGGATAATCTCAAGGCATTCTAGTCCCGCCAGAAGAGAAATTATGAAAGTAAACACTGGGGTTCTACCTATCAACCTGGTGATCAAGCTTATCTGCATGTCACTCCTATGAGGGGCACTCATCATTTCGGAGTCAAGGGCAAGTTAGCTCCTCGCTACATTGGTCCCTTCTGCATTCTCACCCGACGTGGACATGTGGCTTATCAATGGGAATTGCCACCTTAGTTCTCTCATGTCTGTGATGTCTTCCATGTGTCACAACTTCATCGTTGCTTCAAGGACCCGCATCGTGAAGTGGATCCTGAAATGATTGAAGTGCAAGATGATCTCTCTTACAAAGAGCATTCGGTCCGCATTCTTGATCAAGCTGAACATCGAACCCATGAGAAGGTTACCAAGTTCCTTAAAGTGCAGTGGCCGAATCATAATGAAGATGAAGCCACTTGGGAACGCGAGGAACATCTTTGGAAAGAATACCCCGATCTTTTCCCTTCTACCTCTTAATTCTCGGGAAGAGAATTTCTTTTAGAGGAGGGGAGTTGTAACACCCCCATGTATGAAGATACAGTAACCCTCTTTGATGATGCTAAGTCATTTTGCTTATCAGTGCTTGATCAGCTATGAGTTCATATCTCATTTCAAATTCCACCTATGAATTCAAATTCAAATCCAAATTATAAAGTCCAGAAGTTATTTCACCAAACCCTAGGACAAAAATGTTCATAGTGTTGCAAACAACCACTGAATAATTTTCATGGTGAAACCAACATTTTATAAAGTAATTTAATGCCCTAAAACAATTAAATCAGGGGCCAAAACAATATTTTAATTGCTTTTAAAAATTATAAAAATTCCAAACTAATTTAAAGCCTCCCAAACTTTTTGTGGCAATGTGCAAAATTGCTTTATAAATAATGGGCTAAGTTCCATTATTTACTAAACCTATTTGCTATTTAAAATAAATGCAAAACAGAAGCTAAATAAAAAGAAAGAGAAAGTAAATTAAAAGAAAAGAAAACCCCCTGCCCTTGGGCCTTAGGCCACAGGGACAGGCCCGTACGGCCCAGCCCACCTTTCCCCTCAGTCGGCTTCAACCTTGCTACAGGGAGCCGACCGAGGGCGCGCGTCCCCGTCGGATCTCCTCGCCGGCAGCGCCGGGGAGGGGATAAGGGCGCCACCTCCCCGTGGCTCCTCGGGCTCCTCTCCTCCACTCACCCACTCTCACTCACTCTCTTCTCCTCCCTCTCACCTCTCCCCTCGCCCTCTCCACTCGGTCGAGCGCCGTTGTCGCCGCCATCTGCCATCATCGCGGTGACCGCCGTCCCCTACCCCTACTGCCGTGTTTGGAGGCACCACTGCATTCGACCTTGTCCCCTGCGATGAGCCCCTAGAGCTAGGAGGACTTGCAGCCCCAGGATCGAGTCGTCGTCCACCTCGGGACCCGCCATCGATCTCCTTCAACTCCGGCCACCCCCCTGCGCTACTAAGCTTCTCGCAGGCCTCCTTGCGTTGCTAGGTGAGCACCGCTCTGTCCCCCTAGTCTTCCCCTTGCTGCATTTCCCGCAGCTTGCCTCGCCTCCATTGCCGTTGCTCGTCGCCGCCGTTTACTTTGCCGCCGCGGCCAACGTAAGCCTAGCTCGCTACCAAGCACCCAGGCGTGTTCCTAGGTCCACCAGGAACCTGTGGCAGCCTCCCGTTTGTCCTCCCGTGCCTCCTAGCATTGTCCGCATCGAGCTCGTGCTCCGGCCGCCGCTGGCCATCACCGTTGCGGACCACTCCAGCCGCCCCCGCACATGCTGTAGCCGCCACTCGACGCAGCAATCTGTCCGCGTTCGAGCACCGCCGCTCGCTTGCCCTATCGCGCCCCCTATTGACATTCGCCATCGTGGCCGAGCTTCGACCGCCGCCCTTTGTCGATGCCGCTGCCATTTTGGGCCACCTCTGCCCGAACCAAGGCCGATGGTGCATGCGCGACACTTCTCTAGTCTGAACGTGCCCGCGCGCGCGTTTTGGTCGCCGGAGGACGGATTCCACGCCTCGCTACCACTCCTGTGGGTGCCGCCAGCGCGCCACCACGTTTTAAACGCCGGTGGCCAGCTGACTGGTTGGGCCCAGGGCTATTAGCCACTAACCTCCCTTCCTAACAGCCATTACTAGTGGGTCCCGCAATGATTAACTAACCGGTTAATTAAAATGTTTAAAATAACAAAACTACACACTGACAGCCCGGGCCCACCCCTAATTAAACTTAATTAGTTTAATTTAATTACTGTTAAACTAACAGTGGCTGACCACTGGGTCCCGCTGGACCCGGTTGACCAGTCAACTAGCTGACTGGGCAAGCCCAGTCACTGGCAGGTGGGTCTAGTAGACCCCCTTGACTAGTCAAAGTTTGACCAGTGATTTGCTGCATCAGCAGTTGACTGGCCCCACCCGTGAGCCCCTTTAGCACACTGCTGTGTACACTTAGTGTGTGCACTTAGCAATTTCCTTTTTATTTTTGAATTAATGATAATTTCATAAATTGTGTAAAACTTTGAAAATCATATAAAATAATGTACAACTAAGATGAAAATAATTTGTATATGAAAGTTGCTCAGAAAAATGTGATGAATTTGAATATGCTATCCACTCATTTGTCACATGCCTCTAAAATGATGAACATGGATCCTTCGCCTCCGATTCATCTGTCCAAAAACTACCAAACGCCTGGAAAACATTCCCAGATGTTTCCCACTCCGTCTGTAACGTGTAGCACTACGTTAGGTCACCCCTAGCACAACATTTTACCATGTCATGCATTGTGATGCATTTGATTGCTTTATATTTATTGTTTCTTCCCCCTATTCTCTTCGGTAGACCCCGAGACCGATGTTGCTCCTGGGTATGACTACACCTCTGACGTCCAGCCACTTGCAGCAGAGCTTCCAGGCAAGCAAAACCCCCTTGCCTGGTGTTTTGTTCCACTCTTGCCGCCCTGTTCCTTGACGAGTGCTCCTAACACATGTGGGTGTATGGGAACCCATTGACCAATCACTTAGGGAAGAACTCTACCAGCAAGGCCCAACTTTGGTTTTAACATTTGCCAACATAATAATAAATCTGATAATAAATTTGATGCATAGGGAGTTAGCGCTACACGAGGTTCGTTATTCAACATAATACAAGTGGGGCCAGTGCCGATGGTATTGGTCCAAAACGGGCAACCGACAGGGCCACCACGGGGAAACTCGAGGACAGGTTTTACTCGTAGCTTGACCTATCCGATTGTGCCCTGAGAACGAGATACGCGGCTCCTATCGGGATTGTCGGCACGTCGGGCCGTCTTGCTGGTTTAGTTTTTACCTTTGACGAGAGGCAGGTCCACCGGAATTCCTTGTCGTAAGCATCGTGTTCTTCATGGTGTGAGGATGTTCCATCAGGTGCGTGTGGAATTTATAATGGACCACTTGGAGCACCCCTGCAGGGTTAAATCTTTTCGAGATCCATGCCCATGGTTATGTGGCAGATTGGAAATTTATAATATCCGGTTATAGAGAACTTGACAGCAGATCCGAAATAAAATACACCAACCGCGTGCGTAACCATGACCGTCTCTTTTCGAGCTAGTTCGGGAACAGAACACAGTGGGGTTATGTTTGACTCATAAGTAGTTCAGGATCACTTATTGATCATTACTAGTTGCGACCATTATGCGTAGTAACTCTTCTTACACCTGTACTCGTAAGTTAGCCACCATACAATGCTTAGTGTTGCTGCAACCTCACCACTTATCCATTCCATACCCATTAAGCTTTGCTAGTCTTGATACCCATGGTAATGGGATTGTTTTGTCCTCGTGGCTCATAGATTACTACAACAACAGGTGCAGGTACAGGTAATATGATGATATGACGTGAGAGCGATGCTTGCTTGCTTTTGGAGTTCTTCTTCTGCTTCTTCTTCTTCGATCGAGGGATAGGTTCCTGGTCGGCAGCCTGGGCTAGCAGGGTGGATGTGGTTTGTGTTTTCCGTTTGATTTCATCCGTAGACAGATGCTGCTTTTCTGTATGATGTTTGATGTATTCATGTGGCGATTGTATGCCTTTGTATGTATCCCCAAGTGTGTTGTATATGGTCCGATGTAATGATATCCACCTTGCAAAGCGTCTTCAATATGCAGCTCTATCCTTGGTGGGACCTTCGAGTTCCTTTTGGATAGGATTGCATATTGGGCGTGACAAAGGTCACCTTGACGGTTACATCGAGTAGGAATCTTTCAAGGGTAATTCCCCAGATTCCCCCTTGATGTTATGGACCATCGAGTAGGAATCCATCGAAGGTGATTCCTCAGATTTCCCACTTGATGTTATAGACACATGGTTACTTTGACTTTACCTCAGAACCTTGTTGAAGTCAGGTCGGCCCCGATGGGTACCCGAGAGAGTTACTAAAGTCAGGTCAGCCCCGAGGGGTACCCGCAAGAGTTACTAGAGTTGGGTTGCCCATGAGGGTACCCGCGAGATAATTATGCGGCACGGCCGGGCATTCTTAGCCCTTGCTGTAACTCCGCGAGACGGGGCGACAGGACCATAGATCATGGATCATTGATCGTCTCCGCATGCTCTCAACACACTAACAGTTTGGATATGTGATTTGAGTAGGCCTCTGGCCTTTTCACAATAACCACCACGCGGGAATAAGTATGGGCACTCAGCGTCGTACGATTCTCCTGAAAGCTCTACGGACGTCACAGTTGAGCGGCACACGCCCGGGTGGTCCGCGTAAGCACCTGCTTTGTATAAAGAGGTAGCCAGGACTGATCCCGGCCGTCCTTGCAACGTAGGATTGTAAAGGACGATTGGCCCATGACCCCTTTGAATTTAGGATGTAGACCGGCGTGTGACCTCTCTGGAGAGCCTAGGTAGGAGTACGATGTGTTGATCAGCCGAGGCCGGGCATGACCCAGAAAAGTGTGTCCAGCCAAAGCTAATCGAGCGTGTTGGTTAAGTTGGTGCACCCCTGTAGGGAAGTATATCTATTCGAATAGCCGTGTCCATGGTAATGGACGCTCGGAGTTGTATCTCGATCTATACAACTAGAACTGGATACAGGAGACACTAAATGGATATGATGGCTCCCGGATTGCTTTCTCACAGGGAGTCGAGGAAGGATCTCTGGGCGTTGATACTACAATATACTTATTAATTATGTTATGTTACTCTACTCTCTTCTGTTGCTGCAAGATGCTAGTCTTCGATAGGCTAGGCCTTCCCTCTATTCTGGCATTTCTGCAGTATGTAGTCCAAAGATACAGCCCCATTCCTTTGATACTGATGCATATTTAGCATAGATCTGATGTAAGTCTTGCGAGTACTTTGGATAAGTACTCACGGTTGCTTTGCTATCTCTTTTCCCCTCTACTCGATTCATGTGATCAGATGATGGAGCCCAGGAACTAGTTGATACCGCCGATGACTACTACTACCCCGACGGAGCCTACTACTACGTGGAGACTGCCGACAACCAGGAGTAGATAGGTGGCGCCCAGGTAGGAGGCCTGCACCTTTTCGATCCATGTTGTCTTTGTTTTGTTAGCCTTCTTAAGGCAGACTTGTTTATCTTATGTCTGTACTCAGATATTCTTGCTTCCGCTGACTCTTATGTATTCGAGCCCTCGAGGCCCCTGGCTTGTAATATGAAGCTTGTATTATTTTAAATTTGTGTCTAGAGTTGTGTTGTGATATCTTCCCGTGAGTCTCTGATCTTGATCGTGTAGATTTGCGTGTATATTAGTGCACGGTCGAGTCTGGGGCGTCACAGTTCTTAACTGAGGGAAATACTTATCTGTACTGTACTGCATCATCCTCTCCTCTTTGAGGAAATCCCAACGTAGCTCACAAGTAGCAAGAAGGAACACATCAACCAAGCCAAGTATACCCAAGACATGCCCAAGAGATTCAAGTTAGATGATGTCAAGCCGGCCAAGACTCCAATGCCAATCAAGTGCCAACTTGACATTGATCCCAATGGTAAAGTGGTGGATCAAAAGGTATATCGCTCCATGATTAGATCCTTCATTTACCTTTGTGCATCTAGGCCGGATATCATGTTGAGTGTGGGAATATGTGCAAGGTTCGAAGCCACACCTAAGGAAAGTCACTTTGTGGCGATCAAGCGAATCTTTCGATATTTGGCTCACACCCCTAACTTTGGCTTATGGTACCCCTAAGGAGCAAGCTTCGATCTCATGAGATATTCGGTCTCGGATTGGTCGGGGGACCGTGTGGATAGGAAGTCAACTTCGGGATTGTGCCAATTCCATGGTCGCTTTTTGGTGAGTTGGTCTTCGAAGAAGCAAAATTGTGTTTCTCTCTCCACCATCGAGGCCGAGTATGTAACCGCCGCAAGTTGTTGTGCAAAATTGCTATGGATGAGGCAAACTTTAAAGGATTACAGTGTCACTTGTGAAAAAAAGTGCCCGATGACCCACAAGTATAGGGGATCAATCATAGTCCTTTCGATAAGTAAGAGTGTCGAACCCAACGAGGTGCAGAAGGAAATGACAAACGGGTTTCATCAAGGTATTGTCTACAAGCACTGAAATTATCGGTAAGAAATAGTTTGATAGCAAGATGATTCGTAATGAGTAACAAGTAGGAATGGTAACAAAGGTGCAGCAAGGTGGCCCAATCCTTTTTATAGCAAAGAACAAGCCGGAACATTCTCTTATAATAAGCAAAGCGTTCTCGAGGACACAAGTGAATTTATCTAGTTACTTTCATCATGTTTATTTCATTCGCGTTCGCTACTTTGATAATTTAATACATGGGTGGACTGGTGCTTGGGTGCTGTTCTTACTTGAACAAGCCTCCCACTTATGATTACCCCCTCTCGCAAGCATCCGCAACTACGGAAGAAGAATTACGATAAATCTAACCATAGCATGAAACATATGGATCCAAATCAACCCCTTATGAAATAATGCATAAACTAGGGTTTAAGCTTCTGTCACTCTAGCAACCCATCATCTACTTATTACTCCACAATGCCTTCCCTTAGGACCAAGTGTGGTGAAGTGTCATGTAGTCAACATTCACATGACACCACTAAGGAAGCAACAACATACATATCATCAAAATATCAAACGAATACCAAATTCACATGATTACTTATAACAAGACTTCTCCCATGTCCTCAAGAACAAAAGTAACTACTCACAAATCATATTCATGTTCAAGATCAGAGGGGTATTGAATATCATTAAGGATCTGAACATATAATCTTCCACCAAATAAACCAACTAGCATCAACTACGAGATGTAATCAACACTACTAGCAACCCACAAGTACCAATATGAGGTTTTGGGACAAAGATTGAATGCAAGAGATGAACAAGGGTTTGAGATGAGATGATGCTGGTGAAGATGTTGATGAAGATTAGTCCTCCTATGATGAGAGGATCGTGGTGATGTCGATGGCTTCGATTTCCCCCTCCCGGAGGGAACTATCCCCGACGGAATCGCTCCATCGGAGAGCAAAAGTGCTCCGGCCCAGGTTCTGCATCGAGACAGCAGCGCTTCGTCCCAAAAGTCCTCTCCTTATTTTATCTAGGTCAAAACCCCTCATATAGCAGAAGATGGGAACTGAAGGCCACCTGTGGGATCCACAAGGCATCAGGGCGCGCCTGGGGGGAGGGTGGCCGCGCCCTGTTGCCTTGTGGGCAGGTGGTGGGCCCCCTCTGGTACTTCTTTGCTCCAGTATTTTTATATATTCCGTAAAAATTCTCTGTGGCAGCTCATTTGGAGTTGTGCAAAATAGGTATCTCAGATGTAGCTTTTCCAAGTCCAGTATTCCAGCTGCTGGCAAGCTCCCTCTTCATGTAAATCTTGCAAATTAAGAGAGAAAGAGCATTGGAATTGCATCACAAAGTGTTATGATGATAAAAAAACATTATAAATATTAGTAAGAAAACATGATGCAAAATGGATGTATCAGTGCCTCTTCTATATGACAATGAAAGTGCTATCAAGATCTCCTACAATCCGGTGCAAGATAGCAAGACGAAGCATATTGAGATTCGTCATCATTTCATATGGGATCACATCAAGCATGGAGAGATTGATATTATCTACGCCAACACTCAGGAGCAACTAGTGGATATTTTCACGAAGCCATTGGATGAAGCAAGATTTCGCGAGTTAGGGCATGAGCTAAATATCATTGATTCAAGCAATGTGGCTTGAATCTAGGAACACCCCACCACATCCATCATGTTATCTTGTTCTAGGTGTAGGCATGGACATAGGGGGGTGTTGTTCTCTCAATGAACTCTCCATCCCCCCCCCCCCAATTATGCATAAATAAATCAAAATATTTCACATTAGCCATTTTTATGGTACTTGTGCTTCAAAGATGAGTTTTAGACTTGGGCCCAAGGTTAAAATCTTCACGGTGCCATACCAATTGACTCGAACGTAGGTGGCTTAGGCCACCACCCTCTCCTTGAAGAGGTTCTTGTTCGAGTTGGTTTTATTTGGTATTTTCTAGTGTTTAGGACCTTGTTTGTGCTTTGAATCACTCAAAGTTTGCTCTCTTTTGTTTGTGTCTTTGAACTTGGAGTATCTCTTCCCATTTGCTGGTTTTCGTTTCTCCAACCCAAGCCTTCCCATCTACAAACCTCTTAAAATTGCATAAGTCTCCATTCCAAATTCACTCCTAGCAGTTTTCTGAGTTGCAAGTGCTACTACCGCTGGTGTTGGACGATACTACCGCGCAACTGATACTACCATTCCGGCCCACGGTACTACCGCTGAGAGCAGCTCTACCAACCTCCTGCTGCGTAGCACTGTGCTACTTGTGAGCTGCGTTGGGATTTCCTCGAAGATGAGAGGATGATGCAGTACAGTAGAGATAATTATTTCCCTTAGTTATGAAACCAAGGTTATCAATCCAGTAGGAGAACCAAGCAACACTATGAAAACAGCACCTGCACACAAACAATAAATACTTGCAACCCAACGCGTAGAGGGGTTGTCAATCCCTCAACGGTTATGAGCAAGATTAAATTGTATAGTTTTTGATAGATAGATCATACAAAAATACAAAAAAAATAAAAAAAAATAAAATTGTAGCATGGTATTTTTAGGATTTTATATATGATAAAGATAGATCCGGGGCCATAGTTTTCACTAGAGGCTTCTCTCAAGAAAAATAGCATACGGTGGGTAAACAAATTACTATTGGGTAATTGATAGAAAAGCAAATAATTATGACGATATCCAAGGCAATGATCATATATAGGCATCACGTCCGAGACAAGTAGACCGAAATGATTCTGCATCTACTACTATTACTCCACACATCGACCGCTATCCAGCATGCTTCTAGTGTATTAAGTTCATGGACAAACGGAGTAACACCTTAAGGAAGATGACATGATGTAGACAAGGTAAACTCACGTATGAATAAACCCCATCTTTTTACCCTTAATAGCAATGATACATACGTGTCATGTCCCTTTCTGTCACTGGGATTGAGCACCGCAAGATCGAACCCATTACAAAGCATATCTTCCCATGGCAAGATAAATCAATCTAGTTGGCCAAACCAAACCAATAAATTAGAGAAGAAATACGAGGCTATAGTAATCATGCATAAAAGATTTTAGAGAAAACTCAAATAATATTCATGGATAGATATGATCATAAACTCACAATTCATCGGATCCCAACAAACACACTGCAAAAAGTCATTACATCAAATAGATCTCGAAGAACACCAAGGAGAACATTGTATTGAAGATCAAAAAGAGAGAAGAAGCCATCTAGCTACTAACTATGGACCCGTAGGTCTATGGTAAACTACTCACACATCATCAGAAAGGCAGTACGGTTGATGTAGAGCCCCTTCGTGATCGATTCCCCCTCTGATAGAGTACCGGAGAAGGCCTCCATATGGGATCTCGTGGTTCTGGAACTTGCGGCGATAAAAAAAGTATTTTGGGTGTCTCTTTGATGTCAGTGGAATATTTGAGTATTTATAGAGGTGGAATTATGTTTTGAAGTGCCACAAGAGGCCCACAAGCTTGGGAGGCGCCCCCTAGGGTGCGCCCCTAGGGCTTGTCGCTCCCTCGTTGCTCCTCTGGCCTCCTCCCGAACCTTCTAGGGTCACTTCTGGTCCAGAAAAAATTAATCCAAAGTTTTTTCTCTGTTTGGACTTCATTTGATATTGATTTTTTGAAAAGCCAAAAGCATGCAAAAAAAAAAACAACTGGCGCTGGGCACTGAGTTAATAGGTTAGTCCCAAAAAATGATATATAATTGCATCTAATGACATATAAAACATTCAAAATTGATACTATAATAGCATGGAACAATAAAAAATTATCGATACGTTGGAGATGTATCAAGCATCCCAAAGCTTAATTCTTGCTCGTCCTCGAGTAGGTAAATGATAAAAATAGAATTTTTGATGTGAATGCTGCTACTTCTTGAGCTTGCGTTGGTTTTTCCCTTGAAGAGGAAAGGGTGATGCAGCAAAGTAGAGATAAGTATTTTCCCTCAGTTTGAGAACCAAGGTATCAATCCAGTAGGAGACAACGCACAAATCACCGAATACCTGCACAAATAATCAAACAACTTGCACCCAACGCGATAAAGGGGTTGTCAATCCCTTCACGGTTACTTGCAAAAGTGAGAACTGATAGAGATAGATAAACGATAAAGTAAATATTTTTGGTTTATAGATCGGAAAGTAAAAGATTGCAAAATAGTAGATCGGAAACTAATATGATGGAAAATAGAAACTTATATGATGGAAAATAGACCCGGGGGCCATAGGTTTCACTAGAGGCTTCTCTCAAGATAGCAAAGAACACGGTGGGTGAACAAATTACTGCCGAGCAATTGATAGAAAAGCGCAAAGTTATGACGATATCTAAGGCAATGATCATGAATATAGGCATCACATCCGTGTCAAGTAGACCGAAACGATTCTGCATCTACTACTATTACTCCACACATCGACCGCTATCCAACATGCATCTAGAGTATTAAGTTCATAAAGAACGGAGTAACGCATTAAGTAAGATGACATGATGTAAAGGAATTAACTCAAGCAATATGATGAAAACCCCATCTTTTTATCCTCGATGGCAACAATACAATACGTGCCTTGCTGCCCCTACTGTCACTGGGAAAGGACACCGCAAGATTGAACCCAATGCTAAGCACTTCTCCCATTGCAAGAAAAACCAATCTAGTTGGCCAAACCAAACCGATAGTTCGAAGAGAATTACAAAGATATCAAATCATGCATATAAGAATTCAGAGAAGATTCAAATAATATTCATAGATAAGTTGATCATAAATCCACAATTCATCGGATCTCGGCAAACACACCGCAAAAAAGTATTACATTGAATAGATCTCCAAGAACATCGAGGAGAACATGGTATTGAGAATCAAAGAGAGATAAGAAGCCATCTAGCTACTAGCTATGGACCCGTAGGTCTGTGGTAAACTACTCACGCTTCATCGGAAGGGCAATAGAGTTGATGTAGAAGCCCTCCGTGATCAAATCCCCCTCCGGCAGGGTGCGGGAAAAGGTCCCTAGATGGGATCTCACGGGTACAGAAGGTTGCGCCGGGGGAAAAGTGTTTTCGTGGATGCCTATGGTGGTTTGGAGATATTTGGGAATATATAGGCGAAAGAATTAGGTCAGGAGGGTCACGGGGGGCCCACAAGAGTGGGGGGCGCGCCCTACCCCCCTGGGCGCGCCCTCCATCCTTGTGGCCGCCTTGTGGCTCCTCCAACTTCATCTCCAAGTCTCCTGGTCCAAGAAAAATCATCGCGAAGGTTTCATTCCGTTTGGACTCCGTTTGGTATTCCTTTTCTGCGAAACTCAAAAACAAGGAAAAAACAGGAACTGGCACTAGGCTCTAGGTTAATAGGTTAGTCCCAAAAAGAACATAAAATAGCATATTAATGCATATAAAACATCCAAAACTGATAATATAATAGCATGGAACAATAAAAAATTATAGATACATTGGAGATGTATCAAGCATCCCCAAGCTTAATTCATGCTCGTCCTCAAGTAGGTAAATGATAAAAACAGAATTTTTGATGTGGAATGCTACCTAACATACTTATCCATGTAATTTTCTTTATTGTGGCATGAATGTTCAGATCCATAAGATTCAAAACAAAATTTTAATATTGACATAAAAACAATAATACTTCAAGCATACTAACAAGGCAATTATGTCTTCTCAAAATAACATGACCAAAGAAAGTTTATCCCTACAAAATCATATAGTCTGGCTATGCTCCATCTTCATCACACAAAATATTCAAATCATGCACAACCCCGATGACAAGCCAAGCAATTGTTTCATACTTTTGATGTTCTCAAACTTTTTCAACTTCCAAGCAATACATGAGCGTGAGCCATGGATATAGCACTATAAGTGGAATAGAATATGGTGGTTGTGGAGAAGACAAAAAGAAGGAGATAGTCTCACATCAACTAGGCGTATCAACGGGCTATGGAGATGCCCATCAATAGATATCAATGTGAGTGAGTAGGGATTGCCATGCAACGGATGCACTAGAGCTATAAGTTTATGAAAGCTCAAAAGAAAACTAAGTGGGTGTGCATCCAAGTCGCTTGCTCACGAAGACCTAGGGCAATTTGAGGAAGCCCATCATTGGAATATACAAGCCAAGTTTTATAATGAAAATTCCGACTAGTATATGAAAGTGACAACATAGGAGACTCTCTATCATGAAGATCATGGTGCTACTTTGAAGCACAAGTGTGGTAAAAGTATAGTAACATTGTCCCTTCTCTCTTTTCTCTCATTTTTTGGGCCTTCTCATTTTTTTGGCCTCTTTTTATTTATTTATTTATTTATTTTTCGTCCGGAGTCTCATCCCGACTTGTGGGGGAATCATAGTCTCCATCATCATTTCCTCACACGGGACAATGCTCTAATAATGAAGATCATCACACTTTTATTTACTTACAACTCAAGAATTACAACTCGATACTTAGAACAAAATATGACTCTATATGAATGCCTCCGGCGGTGTACCGGGATGTGCAATGAATCAAGAGTGACATATATGAAAGAATTATGAACGGTGGCTTTGCCACAAATATGATGTCAACTACATGATCATGCAAAGCAATATGACAATGATGGAACATGTCATAATAAACAGAACGGTGGAAAGTTGCATGGCAATATATCTCGGAATGGCTATGGAAATGCCATAATAGGTAGGTATGGTGGTTGTTTTGAGGAAGGTATATGGTGGGTGTAAGGTACCGGCGAAAGTTGCGCGGCACTAGAGAGGCTAGCAATGGTGGAAGGGTGAGAGTGCGTATAATCCATGGACTCAACATTAGTCATAAAGAACTCACATACTTATTGCAAAAGTCTATTAGTTATAGAAACGAAGTACTATGCGCATGCTCCTAGGGGGATAGATTGTTAGGAAAATACCATCGCTCGTCCCCGACCGCCACTCATAAGGAAGACAATCAATAAATAAATCATGCTCTGACTTCATCACATAACGGTTCACCATACGTGCATGCTACGGGAATCACAAACTTTAACACAAGTATTTCTCAAATTCACAATTACTCACTAGCATGACTCTAATATTACCATCTCTATATCTCAAAACAATCATAAGGAATCAAACTTCTCATAGTATTCAATGCACTTTATATGAAAGTTTTTATTATATCCCTCTTGGATGCCTATCATATTAGGACTAAATTTATAACCAAAGCAAATTACCATGTTGTTTAGAGACTCTCAAAATAATATAAGTGAAGCATGAGAGTTCAACAATTTCTATAAAATAAAACCACCGCCATGCTCTAAAAAGATATAAGTGAAACACTAGAGCAAAATTGCCTAGCTCAAAAGATATAAGTGAAGCACAAAGAGTATTCTAATAAGTCAAGATTCATGCGTGTCCCTATCAAAAGGTGTGTATAGCAAGGATGATTGTGGAAAACTAAAAAGCAAAGACTCAAATCATACAAGACGCTCCAAGCAAAACACATATCATGTGATGAATAAAAATATAGCCTCAAGTAAAGTTACCGATAGACGAAGACGAAAGAGGGGATGCCTTCCGGGGCATCCCCAAGTTTAGGCTCTTGGTTGTCCTTGAATATTACCTTGGGGTGCCTTCGGCATCCCCAAGCTTAGGCTCTTGCCACTCCTTATTCCATAGTCCATCAAATCCTTACCCAAAACTTGAAAACTTCACAACACAAAACTCAACAGAAAATCTCATAAGCTCCATTAGTATAAGAAAATAAATCACCACTTTTGGTACTGTTGTGAACTCATTCTTTATTTATATTGGTGTAATATCTACTGTATTTAAAATTTTCCATGGTTCATACCCCCTGTCGGTGTACTAAGTATTGGGCCACTAGTACCCCGTACTTGTGCACGGGCAGTTGTAGCCATCCTCGCGGCAAGGCTTGCCGGGGAACGGTTCGAGGTTGATTCAAGCCACCAAAGAAATCATCCAGTCAGAGATCTGAGGATCAGCAGATAAGAAGAGCTGGAATCCGAAGGCCAGCTTCCCCGACAAGATCTTGTCGGGGTGGCCTACGGAGCCCGGCAAGGATCGGCACCCGGCAAGGCTTGGCGCCCGGCAAGGTTTGGCGCCCGGCAAGCTTCGGCGCCCGGCAAGGTTTTGTTGCTGTGCCACCGCTCTAGCACAGCAACAAAACCCGACATTCTGAGTCCTTCTTTGGGTGCGTGGCGACGCGCCAGTGGAGGAGAGCTTAAGCGGTGCTGATGGGATGGCTCCTTTTTCCATCCCCAAGAAAGTAAGGACACCTAAACGGACACCTCACGGTGCATTAAATGCGTTCGTCCTAGTCCGTCAGGGGTTAGGTATGATTACCCTATAGCTACTTTACACCTCAATGTATGTACATTTTGCCATTGTGGTGACCCCTTGATGGTATAAAGGGAGGCCCACGGCAACTGCTACAGGGGAGGAGAACTTCTGGCCCATTCTGCATGCGTAGCTGCTCTTTGAACGTACTGTTCACTGCGAGCGCTCCTGGAGGCTGGGCTTAAGAACACTAATAAGAACACAAGGCAGGAGTAGGGTTTTACGCTCATCAGCGGCCCGAACCTGGGTAAAATCGCCCCGCGTCGATCGTTGGTTCTGCTCTTTGCGCATACCTCTCCCCCCGCCGAATCGTAAAGGGGTCTCTTGGGATCCCATAGGTGTCGCACGCCGATACCCCCTGATACTACCCATAGATTCATCAAAATAAGTAAACAACACATAGAAAACAGAATCTATCAAAAACAGAACAGTATGGAAAGATCTGAATTGTTCTAATACTTATGTAACTCCAAAAATTCTGAAAAATTAGGAAAACATAGGCAATTTGTATATCAATATTTTTTTAAAAATTCAGAGTTTTTACAAGCTCCATTGAATCTAAACAATTCTGTGACTGGACGCAAAAGTTTCTATTTTTCAGCAAGATCAAATCAACTATCACCGTAAGCCATCCCAAAGGTATTACTTGGCACAAACCCTAATTAAGACACAAAACCACATCTAACCAGAGGCTAGATGAATTATTTATTGCAAAACAGCAAGGAAAAATATTGGGTTGTCTCCCAACAAGCGCTTTTCTTTAAAGCCTTTTTAGCTAGGCATTGGGATTTCAATGATGCTCACATGAAAGACATGAATTGAAGCACAAAGAGAGCATCATAAAGCATGTGAAAAATGAGTTTAAGTCTAACATACTTCCTATGCATAGGCATTTTATAAGCAAACAAATTATCAAGACAGGATAAACCTAGCATATGAAAGGAAGGAGAATAAAACATAGACAATCTCAACATGAAGAGAGGTAATTTAGCAACATAAAAATTTCTATGACCATATTTTCCTCTCTCATAATAATTACATGTGGGATCATATTCAAATTCATCAATATAGCTATCACATAAAATGTTCTCTACATGATCCACATGCATGCAAAGTTGACACTCTTCCAAAATAGTGGGATTATCATAAAATAAAGTCATGACCTCTCCAAACCCACTTTTATCAAAAAAAATCAGAAGTTTGATCATTCTCCAAATATGTGGGATCTAGAGTTGACACTCTTCCAAACCCACTTTCAATATTATTGCAAACATTATTATCGATCTTATATTCATCATGGGGCTTAAATAAATTTTCAAGATCATAAGAAGAATCACCCCAATCATGATCATTGCAACAAGTAGTGGACATAGCAAAACTAGCATCCCCAAGCTTAGGGTTTTGCATATCATCAACACAATTGACATTAATAGAATTTATAATAACATCATTGCAATCATGCTTTTCATTCAAGGAGCTATTGTGAATCACTTTATAATTTTCTTCTTTCAACACTTCATCACAATTTTCAGATTCACGAATTTCAAGCAAAACCTCATAAAGATAATCTAGTGCACTCAACTCACTAGCAATAGGTTCATCATAATTGGATCTCTTAAAAAGATTAGCAAGTGGATGAGGACCCATAAACTTTTAGCAAGTGAAGATGCAAGGAAAAAGAAGGCACATGGTAACACAAGCAAACAAAAGATCGAACGGAAAGAAGGCAAACAAAAAGGCAAATCTTTTCGAAAATCGTTTTAGAAGTGGGGGAGAGGAAAACGAGAGGCAAATGGCGAATAATGTAATGCAAGAGATGAGAGTTTATGATGGGTACTTGGTATGTCTTAACTTGGCGTATATCTCCCCGGCAACGGCACCAGAAATTCTTCCTGCTACTTCTTGAGCTTGCGTTGGTTTTTTTCTTGAAGAGGAAAGGGTGATGCAGCAAAGTAGAGATAAGTATTTCCCTCAGTTTGAGAACCAAGGTATCAATCCAGTAGGAGACAATGCACAAATCACCGAATACCTGCACAAACAATCAAACAACTTGCACCCAACGCGATAAAGGGGTTGTCAATCCCTTCACGGTTACTTGCAAAAGTGAGATCTGATAGAGATAGATAAACGATAAAGTAAATATTTTTGGTATTTTTGGTTTATAGATCGGAAAGTAAAAGATTGCAAAATAGTAGATCGGAAACTAATATGATGGAAAATAGAAATTTTTATGATGGAAAATAGACCCGGGGGCCATAGGTTTCACTAGAGGCTTCTCTCAAGATAGCAAATAACACGGTGGGTGAACAAATTACTGCCGAGCAATTGATAGAAAAGCGCAAAGTTATGACGATATCTAAGGAAATGATCATGAATATAGGCATCACGTCCGTGTCAAGTAGACCGAAATGATTCTGCATCTACTACTATTACTCCACACATCGACCGCTATCCAACATGCATCTAGAGTATTAAGTTCATAAAGAACAGAGTAACGCATTAAGTAAGATGACATGATGTTGAGGAATTAATGCAAGCAATATGATGAAAACCCCATCTTTTTATCCTCGATGGCAACAATACAATACGTGCCTTGCTGCCCCTACTGTCACTGGGAAAGGACACCACAAGATTGAACCCAAAGCTAAGCACTTCTCCCATTGCAAGAAAAACCAATCTAGTTGGCCAAACCAAACCGATAGTTCGAAGAGAATTACAAAGATATCAAATGATGCATATAAGAATTCAGAGAAGATTCAAATAATATTCATAGATAGGCTGATCACAAATCTACTATTCATTGGATCTCGGCAAACACACCGCAAAAAAGTATTACATCGAATAGATCTCCAAGAACATCGAGGAGAACATGGTATTGAGAATCAAAGAGAGAGAAGAAGCCATCTAACTACTAGCTATGGACCCGTAGGTCTGTGGTAAACTACTCACGCTTCATCGGAAGGGCAATAGAGTTGATGTACAAGCCCTCCGTGATCGAATCTCCCTCCGGCAGGGTGTCGGAAAAGGTCCCTAGATGGGATCTCATAGGTACAGAAGGTTGCGGCAGTGGAAAAGTGTTTTCGTGGATGCCTCTAGTGGTTTGGGGATATTTGGGAATATACAGGCGAAAGAATTAGGTCTAGAGGGTCACGGGGTGCCCACAAGGGTGGGGGTGCGCCCTCTGTCCTTGTGGCCGCCTCGTGGCTCCTCCGACTTCATCTCCAAGTCTCCTGGTTATCTTCTGGTCCAAGAAAAATCATCGCGAAGGTTTCATTCCGTTTGGACTTCGTTTGGTATTCCTTTTCTATGAAACAAAAAAACAAGGAAAAAACAGGAACTGGCACTGGGCTCTAGGTTAATAGGTTAGTCCCAAAAATAATATAAAATAGCATATTAATGCATATAAAACATCCAAAACAGATAATATAATAGCATGGAACATTCAAAAATTATAGATACATTGGAGATGTATCAAATGCTACCTGACATATTTATCATATATTCTTTTCGTTTGTATCATGGATGTTTATGTTGAGTGATTCAAAGCAATAGTCTATAATTTGACATGAAAACATCAATACTCAAGCATACCAACAAGCAACTATGTCTTTCAAAATGTCAACACCAAATAAAGTTTTCCCTAGCCCATTATGCTCAATCATTGATCCATTCATGAAACACACTCAAATATTAGCTACATCCAATACACAAGTATGACAATAGTGTTCCCTAGTTGGTGCTTTGTAAGAGAAGATGGAGACTCAAATATAAAAAATAAAATTGCATAAAAGTAAATAGATAGGCCCTTCATAGAGGGAAGCAGAGATTTGTACAGGTGCCAGAGCTCAAAGCTTAAATCTAGAGATAACAAATATTTTCAGAGGCATGCTTTTCCTGTCAACCCTACGACCAAGAGTTCCCAACATCTTCCATGCTAGACAAATCATAGGCGGTTCCCAAAAAAAAAAGTTCATTTTCTTTCCACCTTTCTTTTCACAAGCCATGGCTAGCCGTATCCACGGGTGCCTTCCATACCAACACTTTCCAAGGATTTTATTTTTCAAATTTGGGACTGGGCATCCCTATTACCTGCCATACTCTCATGCAATGACAAATGAATAAACACTCATGATGAGAATAACCCGCCTAGCATGGAAAACATTGGCCACCCCCTGCCGCCACATGTGCGGTACGGGCACACAAAAAGGAAATTTATTTTGAAAAATTAGAGTTGGCACATGCTAATTTACTTAGAACGGCAAGGAAATACCGCATATAGGTAGGTATGGTGGACTCATTTGGCACAACTTTGGGTTTTAGGAGTTGGATGCACAAGCAGTATTCCCGCTTAGTACAAATGAAGGCTAGGAAAAAGATTGAGAAGCAACCAACCAAAAAACGAAAATGGCCATAAACGCACATTGAACATAATTAACACTGAATAATGCACCACAAGTAGGAAGTAACTTTGTTACATAACTATTGGCTTTACGTGCATGCATAGGGAATCACAAACCTTAACACCAATATTCTTACTAAAGCACAATTACTCACTAGCATGACTCACATATCACTATCTCCATATCACAAAACTATTGCAAGGAATCAAGCTTATCACATCCAATGATCTATATGAAAGTTTTTATTATATCCCTCTTGGATATTCATCATATTGGGACCAAATTCATATCTTGTGCAAATTACCATTACTATTTTCAACTCTCAAAAAGATATAAGTGAAGCATGAGAGTAAATTTCTTCAAAATTTAATCATATAAACTCTCAAAATAATATAAGTGAAGCATGAGAGTAAATTTCTTTAAAATATAACCACCGCCATGGTAAAAAATATTTTAAGTGAAGCACTAGAGAAACTTCCTAGCTCAAAAGATTTAAGTGAAGGACATAGAGTATTCTAACAAATTATGATATGCGTGTGGCTCTCTCAAACAAGTGTGTTCAGCACGGATGATTGTGACAAACTAAAAAGCAAAACAAGCAAAGACTCATATAATACAAGACACTCCAAGCAAAACTCATGATATGTGGCGAATAAAAATATAGCTCCAAGTAAAATTACCGATGGTCGTTAGAAGAAAAAGGGGATGTCTTCCGGGGCATCCCCAAGCTTAGTTGCTTGGGAGTCCTTGAATATTACCTTGGGGTGACTCGGGCATCCCTAAGCTTAGGCTCTTTCCACTTATTATTCCTTCATCCATCGTGATCTCACCCAAAACTTGAAAACTTCAATCACACAAAACTTAACAAAACCTTCGTGAGATCCGTTAGTATAAGAAGACAAATCACTCCTTTAAGTGCTATTGCAAACCCATTCATATTTCATTATTACCTTGTACCTAATGTATTCTAAATTTACCATGTCTTATACCCCCATATACATTCCATTGATTCATCAAAATAAGCACACAACACAACGGAAACAGAATCTGTCAAAAACAGAACAGTCTGTAGAAACCTAAATTGTGCTCATATTCTGTAACTCCAAAGATTCTAAAAAATTTAGAAGATGTAGGAAATTTGTATATAAATTATGTGCAATAAAATCAGATTTTTTCCACGCTCCAGAAAATTTAAAAAATTCTGCTACTGAACACAGAAGTTTTTGTTATTTCACAGAATCAAGTAAACTATCACCCAAACCATCCTAAAGGCTTTACTTTGCGCAAACACTAATTAAAATAGAAAAAACACAATCATAACAGTAGCATAATTGTTTACTTACAGCAAGGAAACAAAAAGAATTAAAAAATAACTATTGGGTTGCCTCCCAACAAGCGCTATTGTTTTATGCCCCTAGCTAGGCATAATGCATAGTTTCAAGTGTTGTCATCTTTGGTTTTGATTATCTTTGTAGGAGTTTTCTCAAACCCAGGAGGTTCTTTAAGCTCACGTTGTTCTGAGGTAGTGAGGCCATTTTAAGATCTAGAATATCCAATCGCTTATTACATAAAGTAATCAAAGTGTCCATGCGATTGAGGTTTCCACTAATATGTTTGAGAGGTTCATTAGACTTTTGCAACTCAACAAAAAATTTCAGCATATCACCTAATTTTTCTAGTATTTGAATCCCCTCTTGGGAGAAAACAAATCCCTTTTGTGGAGGTCGAACCCCCAGTATTCCCTCTATTATTTCATAGGAAGTATTCGCATCACTCTGAATAAAATTCCCTTTTGCGGCAAAAATCCAAAAGTTGTTTATGGGGCATAGTTAAACCTATATAGAAATTGTGAAGACATTTTTTAAATCCCCTTTTATGGAGCAAACACGGTAAGATTCCATTAACCTATACCAAGCATCCTTAAGATTTTCTCCCTGTTTCTGTTTGAAGTAAAGAACTTCAAAATCTGGTGACAAAGGAGGGGTAGTTGCGCTAGTCATGATGACAAGGTAAACCAATCAAGCAAAAAGGCAAACAAAAAAATATTTTTGTATTTTTGCAAAAACTTTTTATAAGTGGGGGACATGAAAATGAGAGGCAAATGGCTAATAATGTAAATGCAAGGAGATGAAAGTTTATGCTTACGTACTTAATAGATGTTGATGATGTCTCCCTGGCAACGGCGCCAGAAATTCTTCCTGCTACTTGTGAGCTACGTTGGGATTTCCTCGAAGAGGAGAGGATGATGCAGTACGGGAGAGATAAGTATTTGTCTCAGTTATGAAACCAAGGTTATCAATCCAGTAGGAGAACCAAGCAACACTATGTAAACAACACCTGCACACAAACAACAAAAACTTGCAACCCAACGCGTAGAGGGGTTGTCAATCCCTCAATGGTTATGAGCAAGATTAAATTGAATAGTTTTTGATAGATAGATTGGACAAAAATACAAAATAAAATAAAATTGTAGCAAGGTATTTTTAGGATTTTATATATGATAAAGATAGACCCGGGGGCCATAGTTTTCACTAGAGGCTTCTCTCAAGAAAATAGCATACGGTGGGTAAACAAATTATTGTTGCGCAATTGATAGAAAAGCAAATAATTATGACGATATCCAAGGAAATGATCATATATAGGCATCACGTCCAAGACAAGTAGACCAAAATGATTCTGCATCCACTACTATTACTCCACACATCAAACGCTATGCAGCATGCATCTAGTGTATTAAGTTCATGGAAAAACGGAGTAACGCCTTAAGCAAGATGATATGATGTAGACAAGATAAACTCATGTATGAATAAACCCCATCTTTTTACCCTTGATAGAAATGATACATACGTGTCATGTCCTGTTCTGTCACCGGGATTGAGCACCGCAAGATCGAACCCATTACAAAGCACCTCTCCCCATGGCAAGATAAATCAATTTAGTTGGCCAAACCAAACCACTAAATTGGAGAAGAAATACGAGGCTATAGTAATCATGCATAAAAGAGTTCAGAGAAAATTCAAATAACATTCATGGATAGATCTGATCATAAACTCACAATTCATCGGATCCCAACAAACACACCGCAAAAAGTCATTACATCAAATAGATCTCCAAAAACACCGGGGAGAACATTGTATTGATGATCAAAAAGAGAGATGAAGCCATCTAGCTACTAACTATGGACCCGTAGGTCTGTGGTAAACTACTCACACATCATCCGAAGGGCAGCAAGGTTGATGTAGAGCCCGTCCGTGATTGATTCCCCCTCTGGCGGAGTACCAGAGAAGGCCTCCATATGGGATCTCGCGGTTCTGGAACTTGCTGCGGCGGAAAAAGTATTTCGGGTGTCTCTCTGATGTCAGGGGAATATTTGAGTATTTATAGAGGTGGAATTAGGGTTTGATGTGCCATGAGGGGCCCACAAGCCTGGGGGGCGCGCCCCTAGGGCTTGTCGCTCCCTCGTGGCTCCTTTGGCCTCCTCCTGAACCTTCTAGGGTCTCTTCTGGTCCAGAAAAAATTAATCCAAAGTTTTTTCTCCGTTTGGACTTTGTTTGATATTGATTTTCTGAAAAGCCAAAAACATGCAAAAAATAGCAACTGACACTGGGCACTAAGTTAATAGGTTAGTCCCAAGAAATGATATATAATTGCATCTAATGACATATAAAACATCCAAAATTGATACTATAATGGCATGGAACAATAAAAAATTATAGATACATTGGAGACGCATCACACTGCAGCGGTACTACCACTAGGAGGGAACCGGACAACTTGAAGGATCTTATTCAATCTATAGATAGTTATAGTTGACTCTCATGACATGAAACTAGGTACAAGGGTTTTGGATGTGACGCCCCCGGCTTAATCGTGCACTAATCATACAAGCAAATGCACACGATCAAGCCTAAGGACTCACTTGAAGGAATCACAACACAACTCTAAAACATAATTAATAAAGGCATACAAGCATTATATTACAAGCCAGGGGCCTCGAGGGCTCGAATACATAAGCTCGCATACAAGCATCAGCGGAAGCATCAAATATCTAAGTACAGATATAAAAGAAAGATAGATAGGCCTTTAAAAGGCGAGGCAAAACAAAATCTACGATCGAAAAGGCGCAGGCCTCCTGCCTGGGACCCTCCGAACCTACACCTGGTCGTCAGCCAACTCGTAGTAGTAGCCATCCTCGGGGTAGTAGTAGCAGTCATCGACGGGGGCAGCTGTCTCAGGGGCTCCGTCATCTGGTTGCATCAAACGGATATGGGGAAAAAGAGGAAGCAAAGCAACCGTGAGTACTCATCCGAAGTACTCAGCAAGCAAGGATCTACACTACATATGCAACATTATCAAAGAAAGGTTGTATATGTGGACTGGGCTGTAGAAATGCCAGAATAGAGAGAAGGCCTAGTCCTATCGAAGACTAGCATCTTTAGCGGTCTTGCAGCATTAGAAGAGTGTAGATTAGCACAATATAAAGTAGTAGTAGTGTTAAGTATCAACCTCGGCCAGAGATCCTTTCTCGACTCCCTGCGAGAAAGCAATCCCAGAGCCATACTATCCATTTCTCATCACAAGTATCCAGTTCTAGTTGTATCAATCAGGATACAACTCCGACCGTCCGTTACCGAGGATACGGCTATGCATCGATTAGTTCTTCCCTGCAGGGTTGCACCAACTTACCCACCACGCTCGCTTAACTCCGGTCGGACACACTTTTCTGGGTCATGCCCGGCCTCGGCCAAACAAGACGTCGTAGTCCTACCTAGGCTCAGCAGAGAGGTCCCCGTCGGTCTATATCCTAAGCGCTCAGGGGTCTTAGGCCATCGCCCTGTGCACTCCTGGTCGTTGCGCACACGGTGAAACTAGGCACCACCTCTGTCCTGGATGGCGCTGGTCCATCCGTGCCGCGATGCTGAACTAGACGTCTGACAAAGCTTTCGGAAGAAACGTACAATGCAGAGTGCCCATAACTTATTCCTGAGTGATGGTTAGTGATATTGGGCCAGAGGCCAACTCAAATCACATATCCAAATCTTTAGTGTATTGGTAGCGTGCGGTAACGAGCAGAGACTGACGATCAATGTGACCCCGTCGGCCCGTCTCGAGGACTTGCGGCAAGGGCTAAGAATGCCCGGCCATGCCTCGTATTTATCTCTCGGGTACCCCCCAGGTCAACCGGACTTCCCATCTCTCGCGGGTACCCCTCAGGGTCGACCCGCCTTTCCAAGTGACAGTTGTAAAGTCCAAGTATCCGTGTGTCCATAACATCAGGGAATCTGAGGTATCACCTTCATTGGATTCCTACTTGATGTATCCGTCAAGGTGAACTTAGGAGGAATCACCCTCGAGGTTCACACTTGAGGTGTTGCACGACAGCGTCGTTATTGGGAGTGGTGAAGGAGGAATCACCCTCGATGACCACGACCGGATAGCTACTCTACAGAGTTAACATCAGAAGTGCTAAACGAGGTATCACCCTCGGCACTCGATAGTAACGCTGCAGTGTCGTACAACTAAGGGGGTGATGTGCGGTGCCGGGACCTGGTTGTCGATCACGTTGATCGAGTCATCTGATAATCCAGCGGGGGCAACTGGGTCAAAGTGGTGTTTTTGGTGGGTCTCTATCCAGCCTATTCTAAGCAGGTAAGGTATCAATAGCAGGTTACAATAAACAGGCTATGCATCATAATAGGATAACTCAAAGCAGTAGCAAATTCTAATGCAAGCAGGAGGGAGAAAGAATAGGCGATATAGGCATGTTCAAATGGGGGTGCTTGCCTGGAAGCTCTGCGGCAAGAGAAGGGTCGTCAACAGTGTAGTCGGACTCCGGAGCTGCGTCGGCCTCGAGGACTACGTCAGTGTCGGGGTCTACCGAGAGAGAAGAGGGGGAGGAAACAAATAAATACACAACAAACATATGCAACACAGAGCATGCTATGCTAACGTGTAGTGCAGGGTTGCCTAAAGACATGTCTAAATCATTTTAGTTATTATAAGATTAAAGTTGGATTTATTAACCGGTATATATGCACTATTCATCTACCGGAAACAGGCTAAAAGTTGTGGGTTCACCTCTGTAGAGGGTCCCGACACGGAAACAGATAGCACGGTCAGCTTCGTCTTGTCGTTCTGTGCAACTTTCATGTATAAAGTTTTTTCCAACCGGGCTACGGTTTATTTTCTACGAATTTTCAAAGATTTAAACAATTTCTGAAATTATTTAAATTAAGAGAAATGAATTATTGCATCGGCATGATGTTAGCCTGAGGTCAGCAGGTCAACTGCCACTGTCCAGGTTAAACCTAACAGTGGATCCCACCTGTCATAGGCAAAGGACTAAACAGGGTCTTGTTTAATTTAAACAGAGATAATTAGTAGCTAGGCCCCACCTGTCGGCGAGTTATTAGACTAACTAATTAATTAATAGGTTTAATTAGCAATTTTAGTTATTTAGAAAAAACATTTTACGTGGTGGGGCCCACGGGTCAGTGGCACACTATGCCACATCATTGGTTGCCCAGGTCAACGGGGCCCGCGGGGCCCACAGTCAATGGCACTAGTGGTAGGGCCCGGCTGGCCGGGTCAGCACCGGCACCGGAGCACCCCGGCGAGCTCGCGCGACGGCGACGAACTTCGGTGAGCCCGGGTTTCGCGCACGGTGCACCAAATCAGGCGTTCTTGGGCTCTATCGAACGTGCACATCACGGCGCATCTGGTGATGGCGGTGGTTGGAGCTGGGGAGGCTGGAGCTGACGGCGGCGAGCACGTCGGCGGCGGAGCTCTCAGGCGGCGATCGAGTTTGGAGCAACGGCGCGCGTGCGAGGAAGCAAAAGGGCTGGGCGAGGTCTGCGGGTTGCAGCGAGCAAAACAGGCAGCGGCACGGGGCCCAATGGTCGATGGAACAGCGCCGGCGACAAGCTATGCGGCAGCGTGATCAGGCATCTCCAACGCAGCGGCTACGGTGACCAAATTGAGCAGGAAAGAGAGGGGGAAGGCGCAGAGGAGCTCACCGAGCGGCTATGTAAAGCCCTCGAAAGCTTTGGAGCAGCACGGGAGCTCGGGGTCGCCGGCGAGCATCGGAGATAGAGACGAAAGGGGCGGCAGCGATCGGCAGCTGCAGGGCCTCCCCGTTCTAGCTAAGAGCACCGGACAATGAGGCGGTCGCCGGTGGACCTTCTGGACACCACGGAGGGAGGAGCAGGCGCCGGTGGCCGCGGCAACGGCGAGGCATGGCGGCGAGCGTGTTCGGTGGCGATGGATCTGGAGGGAAGAGGAGAGGAGAGCGAGCAGAGCGAGAGGGGGGGGGGAGTGGTTGAGGATGGCCAGGGGAAGGAACGGCTTGGCCTTATCCCCTCGTCCGGCCTGTAGCGCCGCGGTGGCGAGCTACGGCTGGCGGAGCGCGGTCGTCCATGGAGATGATGACACGGAGGGGAAGGTAGGTAAGCTGGGCTGGGCCAGCTCTGGCCTGCAACAGGTAAGTGGCCTCTGGCCTTTTCTATTTCTCTGTTTTCTGTTATTTCTTTTATTTATTAAACAAAGTGAGAATAGAAGTACTTGGGCATCCATTCCACTTAGGGAAAAAACATGGGAAGTGTCTCTTAATTTCCCTGATGATTTTAGACACTACCACAAATATTGTGGGGACCAGTGAAATTCATTTGTATTTTTCATAAATGAAATAGCATTTAAATATGCCGGAATTGCACTGTTTTGGTTGCTACTGTTCATCTTTTCATAAGAGTGATGTTGTTTTCCTTAACAAATAAATGTTATGGAATTTTTGCTAGGTGATGAACATTTTTCCAGCAACTTTTGGGCAACTTGATTTTGCACCTTAAATTTGAATGGATTTCAGAGTGAAATTTGAATTGAAGTGTTTAAACACTGTGATCAAGCAATGCAAATGGAAATGACTTGGCATGATTAACAGAAGAACACAGTGCTTATTACATAGGGGTGTTACAATTCTCCTCCTCTAAAAGAAATTCTCGTCCCGAGAATTCAAGAGGTAGAAGGGAAAAGGTCGGGGTATTCCGTTCGAAGATGATCCTCACGTTCCCAAGTGGCTTCATCTTCTGTATGATTCGAACACTGCACTTTCAGGAACTTGGTCGTCTTCTGACGGGTTCGACGTTCAGCTTCATGGAGAATGCGGATCGGATGCTCCTTATAAGATAGGTCATCTTGCAATTCGAGCATTGCGTGATCCACTACTCGGTGCGGAGATTCCTTGAAGCAACGACGAAGTTGCGACACATGGAAGACGTCGTGGATATGAGAGAACTGCGGTGGCAACTCCAATTTGTATGCCACCTAACGACGTCTAGCAACAATGCAAAAAGGACCAATGTAGTGGGGAGTTAACTTGCCCTTAATTCCGAAACGGTGAGTGCCCTTCATAGGAGTGACACGCAGATAAGCTTGATCACCAGGTTGATAGGCCAAACCCCATCGTTTGCGATCATAATTGCTCTTCTGGCGGTCCTGAGCCACCTTGAGATTTTCGCGGATGATACGGACTTGCTCTTCGGTGTGTTGGATAATATCCGGACCCATGAGTGGTCGTTCCCCAGTTTCTGACGAATTCAGAGGAGTTCGACACTTACGCCCATAAAGTACTTCAAAGGGAGCCATTTTCAAGCTAGCTTGATAGCTGTTGTTATATGAGAATTCCGCATAAGGAAGAGATTCTTCCCATTTCTTACCGAACGATATAACACAAGCTCGAAGCATGTCTTCAAGAACCTGATTGACTCGCTCGACTTGGCCTTGGGATTGGGGGTGATAAGCTGAACTCTAGGTAATATGAGTTCCCATAGCTTCTTGAAAACTTTCCCAGAACTTTGAGGTGAAAAGATCGCCACGGTCCGAACTAATCTCCTTCGGAATACCGTGGAGTGATACAATTCTGGAGATATATAATTCTGCTAACTGACTAGCAGTGATAGTCTCCTTGACGGGCAGAAAGTGTGCAACTTTAGAAAGTTGGTCGATGACGACAAGAATAGCATCGTGACCCTTTTGTGAGTTGGGAAGGCCGGTAATGAAATCCATTAGAACTTTATCCCATTTCCACAAAGGAATAGGAAGTGGTTGAAGAATTCTAGCAGGCTTCTGATGTTCTGCTTTAACGCGACGGAAAACATCACATTCGGCAACATATCGAACAATATCCTGCTTCATTTTGGGCCACCAGTACCTTTGACGGAGATCACGATACATCTTGGTGCTACCGGATGAATAGACAGTGGTGTATCATGTGCCTCCTTCATGACCTTGTCTGTCATAAGCTCGAAGTGAGGTACGACAATGCGGTCTTTGAAATACAAGGTTCCATCTTCGGACAGTGAGAAATCCCTGTACTTTTCAAGGTGAAGATCTTTCTTCATCAGATCAACTTCAGCATCTTTAGCTTCCGCACTGTTAATAGCCTTCTCAAGGTCTGGTTCAACAACCATGGTATTTAGGTATCCTTGAGGAACTATCTCGAGATTTAGCTTTCGAAGTTCTTCATACAGGAGTGGTTGTTGTAGCTGGACTTCAAATTCACAGCAGTAGGATTTACGGCTCAAAGCATCAGCCATTACATTAGCCTTGCCAGGGGTATAAGAAATACCCAAATCATAGTCCGTAATGCTCTTCATCCATCTTTGCTGACGGAGGTTCAGAGATGGCTGAGTGAACAAGTACTTCAGGCTTTTATGGTCCGTGTAGATCTCGCAACGATTACCGAGGAGGTAATGTCGCCACAACTTTAATGCATAGATGACAATAGCTAGTTCTAGATCAAGTACAGGATAATTCTCTTCATGCGGGTGCAACTGTCGAGAGCCATAAGCAATCACTTTACGCTCTTGCATTAGGACACAGCCTAATCCTTCATGGGATGTGTCACAATAAATCACAAAATATTTGCGAGAATCTAGAGGAGCAAGTACTGGGGAAGATGTCAGCTTGTCTTTGAGTGTTTGAAAACTTTCCTGACATTTTTCTGTCCACTCAAACTTAACGCCTTTGTGAAGCAGATCAGTCAAAGGCTTAGCAATCTTTGAGAAATTCTCAACAAAGCGACGACAATAGCTTGCAAGGCCGAGAAAACTTCTGACTTGCTTGACATTCTTCGGTGGAGTCCATTCAAGAATAGCCTGAACTCGTTCTGGGTTAACAGCAATGCCATCTTTGGAGATCACGTGGCCGAGATATGTCACTTCAGACAACCAGAATTCACATTTAGAATACTTGGCATATAGTTGATGTTCACGCAGCTTTTCCAGTACCAGCCAAAGATGTTCGGCATGTTCTTCTTCATTCTTGGAATATATAAGAATATCATCCAAGTAAACCACAACGAATTTGTTGAGGTAATCCATGAAGATATAGTTCATCAGCCGAGAAAAAGTTGCTGGGGCATTGGTTAATCCGAAAGACATGACAGTATACTCATAAGAGCCATAACGGGTAACAAAGGCAGTCTTCGGAATATCCTCTTCGCGAGCATGGATCTCATGATAGCCCAACCTCAAGTCGAGTTTAGAGAACACCAATGATCCAGCAAGTTGATCATACAGATCATTGATCCGAGGAAGTGGATACTTGTTCTGAATTGTTGCTTGGTTGATTGGTCGATAATCTTGAACCAACCGATTCGTACCATCCTTCTTCGTGACAAAGAGGGAAGGTGCTCCCAAAGCAGATGAACTAGGCGGATGAAACCCTTTCTAAGTGACTTGTCGATTTCCTCCTTAAGTTCAAGGAGTTCATGCGGCGGCATCTTATAAGGACGCTTCACAATAGGAGTAGTGCCCGGCTTCAAGTCTATGATGAATTCAACAGCCCTAGCAGGGGGTATTCCTGGAAGTTCTTCTGGAAAGACATCTTGAAAATCACAAACAACTGGAATGTTCTCTATGCCTTCAAGAGGTGAAGCATTCAATGCATTTAGAACATATATCTGATTCTCGGCATCCTGAACTACTCGAGCTGAGTATCTGACTGTTTGGCCAGAAGGGTGTGTGATGCGGACTGTTTCAGCAGCACAGTCAATCACAACTTTATGAGGCTTCAACCAGTCCATACCCAGAATAATGTCTATGTTGGAGGTCTTGAGAGCAATGAGTGAAACGGGGAACACCAATCCTCCAATCACAATGTGGTTACCGTGGCTTACCAAGGTAGTTTGCCAATTAGCCCCAGGTGACTGGATTACTAATCGGGTGCACATCTCCTCGAAAGGTATATCATGGCTTCGCGCAAAACTTTTGGACATGAAGGAGTGCGATGCTCCAGAATCAAAGAGTACAGAAGCTGGGATTGAATTCACTAGTAGGGTACCCATCACAATTTTGGTGTCCTGTCGAGCTTCTTCAATTTTAACATGGTTGACATGGACAGGTTGACTAGCAGGTAGTCTGGCATTACGATTCCTGGAATGATGGGTTCGATGGTCCTTCCTACGACCAACAGGAGGACGTGATGCATTCTGAGGCTGACCCTGGCGACAGTTGATAGCAAGGTGCCCTGGCTGTCCATAGTTACGGCATAAACCATCATTATGGGGAGGAGCCATAGCATTGGGCTGTCCAGCTTGAACCGTTAGCTGTCTTGGCGGCGCAGGCAGACGAGGTGCAACATAAGAAGGTCTCGGCGCAGGGGCAGGTCGGTGATGTACATTGTGCGGAATCCACACTCGATGTTTCTGAACAGGCTGACCCGAGGATGAGCCAACCTCACCAGTGCGCTTGAGCGACTCCTGGTACTTAGTCAGAGCAGTTTCAACTCAGAAAGTTTGGCTGACAAGCGTTGCGAAGTCTGGGCAATCATGGACAGCAAGTGCGAGGTTTATATCAGTATGCAATCCTTCACGGAATTTCTCCTGCTTGCGTGTGTCAGTGCAGACGTCATCTTCTGCATAGCGGGATAATTCAAGGAATTTCCTCTGGTATTCATCCATAGTCATTTTTCCCTGAGAGAGTTTGCGGAACTCCTGCTTCTTCTGGTCGATCAGACCTGGAGGAATGTATCGGGCACGAAAAACTATCTGAAATTCCTGCCAAGTGGTTACAGTTCCATCAGGTAGCATATGCCTATGACTTTCCCACCATTGAGCAGCTGAACCCCTCAGGTGATACGTCGCATAGGTGACGTAACTGTCAGGGTTAACATTAGCTGACTTCATCTGAAAGGCAATGTCACGGAGCCAATCATCAACATCCATTGGATCAGTCGAGCTGCGAAAAGTGGATGGATTGAGGCGCACGAATTCTGGCAGAGTTATTGGAGCAGACTGTTGCTGAGCATTCTGAGTTGGGAACTGAGCCATTACTCTGGTCATAAATTGACGGTTCAGTTCAAACTGCTGCATTATTGCGGCAATATAAGGTGGAGGTGGAGGATCGTCAGCCATCCTGCCAAATCAATAGGGGAAGTTTAGCAAGAAAAATTGCATGTGTAATAGGTCAATCACGATGTAACATGAGTAATGAACAAGGAGGGCATCAGGTACATATTAGCAGTCATTAAAGACATACAAAACTATGCACAGAGTTGGACATAAACAGTGGTAGGAGTTCAGAAATGCACGCAGCTAGATGAACTAGGTGGCGCGTAGGCACGCGGTGAGGATTACAAAAACGTGACATAGCAGAGGCTACATCACGTCGGAGAAAACTACTGGGGCGAGGAATCTGCAAGTGACAACACAGGGTGCCCTCGATAAAAGGATCCTGTAAGCAGAACCTGGCCCACAATCTTGAAGAAAAGGGGGGGGGGGAAATTTCAGAACTCCGGGTGGATGTGATCACGAGAACCTAATGTTGGAGTTAGAAAAACCATTTAACCCAAATAGTAGAGAGATCAGAGTCCCAGAGTAAAGACGAGGAATAAAAGATACTAATACCACCCATTCGGCGACGTGGGCCCATAAGCCACACAGCCATGTTAGTAAAATAGTTTTTTTGAAAAACTAGACTCAACTTCGGCCAAGGAGTTGGAAAGGGGGTTCCTACAGGCAGTCGACTCTGATACCAACTTGTGATGCCCCGGCTTAATCGTGCACTAATCATACAAGCAAATGCACACGATCAAGCCAAAGGACTCACTTGAAGGAATCACAACACAACTCTAAAACATAAATAAAGGCATAAAAGCATTATATTACAAGCCAGGGGCCTCGAGGGCTCGAATACATAAGCTCGCATACAAGCGTCAGCAGAAGCATCAGATATCTGAGTACAGATATAAAAGAAAGACAGATAGGCCTTTAAAAGGTGGGGCAAAACAAAAGCTACGATCGAAAAGGCACATGCCTCCTGCCTGGGGCCCTCCGAACCTACTCCTGGTCGTCAGCCAACTCGTAGTAGTAGCCATCCTTGGGGTAGTAGTAGCAGTCGTCGACGGGGGCAGCTGTCTCAGGGGCTCCATCATCTGGTTGCATCAAACAGATATGGGGAAAAAGAGGAAGCAAAGCAACCATGAGTACTCATCCGAAGTACTGAGCAAGCAAGGATCTACACTAAATATGCAACATTATCAAAGAAAGGCTGTATATGTGGACTGGGCTGCAGAAATGCTAGAATAGAGAGAAGGCCAAGTCCTATCGAAGACTAGCATCTTCAGCGGTCTTGCAGCATTAGAAGAGTGTAGATTAGCACAATATAAAGTATTAGTAGTGTTAAGTATCAACCTCGGCCAGAGATCCTTTCTCGACTCCCTGCGAGAAAGCAATCCCAGAGCCATACTATCCATTTCTCATCACAAGTATCCAATTCTAGTTGTATCGATAGGGATACAACTCCGAGCGTCCATTACCAAGGATCCGGCTATGCATAGATTAGTTCTTCCCTGCAGGGGTGTCGGTGTACTAAGTATTGGGCCACTAGTACCCCGTACTTGTGCACGGGCAGTTGTAGCCATCCTTGCGGCAAGGCTTGCCGGGATCAGCTCGAGGTCGATTCAAGTCATCAAGGAAATCATCAAGTCGGAGATCCAAGGATCGGCAGATAAGCAGGACTGAAATCCGAAGGCCAGCCTCCCCGGCAAGGCTTAGCGCCCGGCAAGGCTTGGCGCCCGGCAAGGCTTGGTGCCCGGCAAGGCTTGGCGTCCGGCAAGGCTTGGCGCCCGGCAAGATTCGGCGCCCGGCGAGATTCTGCCACTGTGCCACCGCTTCGGCACAGTAACGAGTCTGACATTCTGGCTCCTTCCGTGGATGCGTGGCGGCATGCCAGTGGAGGAGAGCTTAAGCGGTGCTGATGGGATGGCCCCTTTTTCCATCCCCAAGAAAGTGAGGACACCTAAACGGACACCTCACGGTGCATTAAATGCGCTTGTCCTAATCCGTCAGGGGTTAGGTATGATACCCTGTAGCTACTTTACACCTCAATGTATGTACATTTTGCCACTGTGGAGACCCCTTTCAGCATATAAAAGGAGGCCCAAGGCAACTGCTACAGGAGAGGAGAACTTCTGGCCCGTTCTGCATGCATAGCTGCTCTTTGAACGTACTGTTCATCGCGAGCGCTCCTAAAGGCTGGGCTCAAGAACATCAATAAGAACACAAAGCAGGAGTAGGGTTTTAAGCTGATCAGCGGCCCGAACCTGGGTAAAAACCCTCACACGTCGATCACTGGTTCTGCTCTTTGCGTATACCTCTCCCCCCGCCGAATCGTAAAGGGGTCACTCGGGATCCCATAGGTGTCGTGCACCGACATCTTTGGCGCGCCAGGTAGGGGGATTGAAGGTTGCGTGAACCTGATCTGGTGGTCGGCGCCCTAGTTCCTTCATCATCTTCATCATCATGCCGCCCAAGAAGAAGAGCGCTGCGACAGCGCAACCGTCCGGGTCCGTTTTGCCTGCGCCTTCGCAAACAGGCGACGGTGTGGGTGCAGAAGGAAGAGGACTAGAACCCCCGCGGCGTTCTGGTGACCCAAGCCAAGCGAGCGGTATCGTTCGCAGTGGTAGTGGTAACTTGCGCGCCGCTGGATCTAGAGATGGTACTGTGTTGCCTACGGGTGGCACAACTAACTCTAGGGATCGAAGGGCGCCTGCTGGAGCTCCCACGCCGGCGCAAGCCTCGCAACCTACTCAGGTCGTGCGAGATGAGCAACATCATGGCGCTGGTGGTTCGGGGCGTCCCCACGAAAAGGTTTCTGCGCATAGATCCCAAGATGCGCGGGACCAGCATGCACACCGAGCTGCCGGCGGAGGTGGTGCGCGGTCGCGTGACCGTGGTGGTGCTCCTTCTAACTTGGTTAGGAGTCAGAGCACCTCACGTACCTCGCACTTGTCGCCGCCACCTACGCCAGCGGAAGCCTTGGCACGTGCACAACTGCTCCTCGATTTTCCTCCCGCCCCGGAGAAGATGGAGGAGTGGCGAGCTACTATCCAGAGCCTTATCGGCTTCGCTAACAAGGATGGACCGCAAGAGGCAGGGCCCTCTCGGCGGAGGCCCATCGATCCGATGCGAGCCGGTGCAGAGAAAACCGGAGGTGGTGCAACTATAGTGCACTCCCCTCCGCGGCGTCAGCGGCGGCCGACAACTCAGCAAGTCGACCGCCATGAAGAAGTTTCCACGGCGTCGTCCGATCCACGGATGCGCCGTGATCAGCGTCTGGTTCTCCAGGAACGAGGCAAGGAGGACGCTCGAACAACCATCGAGCGGCGACAGGAAGCGCGCTATCAATCTGATAAGCCCGCGGGGCCGGTTGTTGACGAGCCTGCGCCAGGGAACATAGGAGACTTGCCTTACGAGGTAGGACCTCCAGCGTTTACCCGTGAGTTGCGGCAAGTCCAGTGGCCCAATCTCCGAACCTTCAAGCCAGAGGTCCCGGAGAAATATGACGGCAAGACCCATCCCTCGGAGTTCCTGAGCATCTACACCATTGCGGTGCAAGCTGCCGGGGGCCGAGATGACAAGATACTCACCAACTACTTCCCGTTGGTGCTCAAACCCAACGTCAGGTCGTGGTTGACGCATCTGCCGGAGGATTCTATTTCTTCCTGGTCAGATCTGTGCCATTAGTTTGTTGGCGCCTTTGTTGGAGGCCACCAAGCTCCTGGCCAAGAGAGTGATTTGCACATCATCCCTCAGAAGGAGGGCGAGTCCCTGCGCAAGTTTATGCAGAGATTCAGCTGGGTGCAATACAATATTCCTGACGTTCATCCTACCGCTGTCATTAGCGCGTTCCATCAGAACGTGCGTAACCGCAGGATGCGGGAAGAGCTGGCAATGAACAAAGTCAGGAGTATTGCCAAGCTTTACACTTTGGCCGACAAGTGCGCTCGAGCTGAAGAAGGGAGGAGACTCCCTGGCGAAGTTGTTGGCGCGGTGGGCGAATCAGAAGAAGATGATGCCGCGGCTCCGTCAAGGAAAGGCCGGCGGCGAAACAGGAAGCGCGGAAGCAAGGCCGTGCTTGCCGTCGAGGAATCCGGCAACCCTGGCGCCGCCAAGAAGGCCAAGGTTGGCAACCCCGGCAAGGATCTTGCCAGGTGCCCTTCCTGTCAGGCCTTGGCGGCTGCCGACAAGTCGGAGAACTCCGGCAAGCAGTATTGCAAGATCCATCGCACTAAGGGCCATGATCTCCAGAACTGCCGGCAAGTTGAGCAGCTTGCCGAGAAGCAGAAGGCCGAATACGAGAGGCGAGACAAGGAGAAGGCTCAAGATGGTGCTGAGGGGTCCGGCAAGAAAGGCGGCGGCCGAGGGGGTCGCCGCGGCAAGGCCAAGCAGCAGAAGGATCGGCCCGCTCGGGGCCAAGATAAAGAAGGAGATGATGATGAGGAAGATGACGAATCCAGTGAGCAGGAATTCCAGAAGGCTACGGAGGCTATGTGCATTGATGGGGGTGCCTCACTGCATTCTTCCCACCGCCAACTTAAACAGTGGATGCGGGAGGTTAATGCGGCAGAGCCATCCCCCGATGCATGTAGGCCTCTGAAGTGGTCCAGCACGCCTATCATCTTTGACGCCGAGGATCACCCTGATCGCACAACTGCGGTCGGGTGTTTGCCATTGTTGGTTTCCCCGACAATTCGCAACCTCAAGGTGACGAAGATGTTAGTTGACGGTGGGGCCGGCCTAAACTTAATCTCACCAGCTGTGCTCACAAAGCTTCAGATTCCCGACGAAGACCTCGAGGAAACGGGTACGTTTCAAGGGGTCAATCCGGGAAGAACCCAGCCTAAGGGCAAGATCACGCTGCCGGTAACATTTGGCAGCGAGTTTAACTTCAGGACCGAAAAGGTGGTGTTTGATGTCGCCAAGATCCCCATGTCATACAATGGGATCCTTGGTCGGCCAGGCTGGCTAAGTTTATGGCGGCATCACACTACGCGTACAATGTTTTGAAGATGCCCGGGCCATTGAGCGTCATCACTATCCATTCCGATAAGAAGGATGCGCTCATCTGTGCCGACCAACTTTACCGGGAAGCAGTTGCAGCACCTGCCATCAAGGCATCTGCTCCTGCCGCTGGAACTCCCGGGGGGAAGAAGAAGACCGGCACCGGCAAGAACCTTGGCGCGAACTCCGGCAAGCGCACCTCCTCGGAGTGCTACGCTTCCGTCGAGGACGCACCAGAGAGTTCCACCGGCAAGAACAAGAAGTCCAAGGCTGCCCCGCCGGAAACCAAGAAGGTGCCTGCCAAGGAGGACGGAACGGGTGGAACTTTTACCATAAGTTCCACCCTAGATGACAAATAGGAAAGCGCGCTCGTTGCTTTCCTGCGGGCGAATGTCGACGTGTTTGCGTGGCAACCGTCTGACATCCCCGGCGTTCCCAGGAAAGTGATTGAGCACCACCTTGCTGTCTATCCTCATGCGCAGCCCGTCAAGCAAAGGGTGAGGAAACAGGCCTTGGAGCGGCAAGAATTCATTGCCGAAGAAATTAAGAAGCTGGAGGCGGCAGGACTGGTCAAAGGAGTGCTTCATCCAACCTGGTTGGCCAACCCGGTTGTAGTGCGGAAAGCGAATGGGAAATGGAGGCTTTGTATCGATTATACAGATATCAATAAAGCTTGTCCAAAAGATCCTTTTCCCTTGCCGCGCATCGACCAGATTGTGGATGCCATCGCTGGTTGTGATCTCCTGTCCTTCCTTGATGCCTATTCAGTGTATCATCAGATTTTTATGGCAAAGGAAGATGAAGAGAAGACCGCCTTTATCACCCCATGTGGTACGTATTGTTTCATACGGATGCCTTTCGGGTTGAAAAGTGCTGGTTCAACATTCACCAGAGCAATCCAGATTGGTTTTGAGCCACAACTCCATAGAAATATGGAGGCATATATGGATGATATAGTGGTCAAAACTAAGGATAAAGCAACGCTCATTCAAGACCTAGAAGAAACATTTGCAAACTTGCGCAGGATCAACTTGAAGCTCAATCCTGAGAAGTGCGTGTTCGGTGTTCCTTCCGGCAAGCTCCTCGGATTCTTTGTATCTTGCCGGGGAATCGAAGCGAACCCCGACAAGATCAAAGCCATTGAGCAAATTGAAGCGCCGAGACGCGTCAAGGATGTGCGTCGTCTTGCCGGCTGTGTTGCTGCTCTAAGCAGGTTTATTTCCAAATCTGCTGAGCGCGCCCTGCCCTTCTTCAAAATTTTGAAGAAGGCAGGTCCAATGAAATGGACTCCGGAAGCGGAGGCAGCGCTGCAAGATTTGAAGAAATACCTTTCTTCTCCGCCGACGCTAGTCGCACCTAAACCACAAGAACCGTTGCTGCTGTATCTGGCGGCAACAAATCAAGTGGTTAGTGCTACGCGTGTGGCGCAGAGAGAAGCTGATGAGGAAGCGACACCAGCGGCAGGACTGCCAAGTGACGCGGCAAGATCTTTCCCGGCAAGACAGGATCTGCGCAAACAGAAGAACCCGTGCAGAAGAAGAAGGTGGTGCAGCGCCCAGTTTATTTTGTTAGCTCCCTTTTACAAGGACCTAGGTCAAGATATTCTGGTGTGCAGAAGTTGCTTTTCGGCCTCCTTATGGCCTCAAGAAAGCTGCGCCATTATTTTCAAGCACATGAGATCGCCGTCGTCACTCGCTTTCCGTTGCAACGGATTTTGCAAAACCCGGAGGCAACCGGCAGGATTGTGGAGTGGGCGTTGGAATTGTCCAGCTTTGGCCTCAAATTTGAAAGCACTTCCACAATTCAGAGCAGGGCCTTGGCGGAGTTCATTGCAGAATGGACCCCGACGCCAGACGAAGAAGTTCAAGAAACAAGTCTCCCCGGCAAGGAAACCGATCAGCAATGGGTTATGTACTTTGACGGGGCTTTTTCGCTGCAAGGCGCCGGTGCTGGCGTGCTGCTTGTCGCACCCACCGAGGAGCACCTCAAGTACGTAGTCCAAATGCATTTTCCCCGGGAGAGTTCAACCAACAACACTGCAGAATACGAGGGTTTGCTTGCTGGCCTTAGGATCGCGGCAGACCTTGGTATCAAAAAGCTCGTCATCAAAGGCGATTCACAGCTTGTCGTCAGGCAGGTCAACAAGAACTATCAAAGTCCATTGATGCAAGCCTACGTAGATGAAGTGAGGAAATTGGAAGAGCGCTTTGACGGTCTCCAAATGGAGCATGTCCCTCGCGCCGAGAACAGTGTTGCTGACGACCTGTCAAAGCGTGCTGCCCTCAAGTTGCCTGTGGAACTAGGAACTTTTGTGCTCCAATTGATTCAACCATCCGCGGCGCCATCGATGCGGCAAGAAAAGAGAAGAAAGTTGAACTCTGGCCTGTACTTCCCGGCAGAGCTCCCCGGAGCCGCCGGCAAGGAAGTTGCCGGGATCGACACGCCTGCCGGGGAACAACAGGCTCCGGCAGGGCCTCAGGCCCTTCCTGTCGAGACAAATGTTCCCCCGGCGGATGAGATGCCTTTAGTCCTAGTTGTCGAGCCCCAGGCTCCAGCATGGGCGCAGCACATTGTCCATTTCCTTCAGAAAGGTGAACTCCCTGAGGAACAAGAAGAAGCGGAGAGAGTAGCCCGTCGGTCTCTTATGTACAAGTTCGTCGATGACGTCCTGTATAGAAAGAGACCAAACGGTGTGAAATTGAAGTGCATTTCTCGGGAGGATGGACTACAGCTGTTGGCAGAGATTCATGGGGGCATATGTGGTTCCCACATAGGGTCAAGAGCGCTTGCCGGAAAAGCATTCCGGCAAGGTTTCTTTTGGCCTACCGCCCTCCAGGATGCGACTGCACTAGTAACCAAGTGTGAAGCGTGCCAGTTTCATTCGAAGAAATTACATCAGCCAGCTCAAGCTCTTCAAACAATCCCTCTCTCCTGGCCATTTTCGGTCTGGGGGCTCGACATACTGGGCCCCTTTCCCCGTGCTACCGGGGGCTTTGAGTACTTGTACGTTGCTATCGACAAGTTCACAAAGTGGCCGGAGGTGGAAGCAGTGAGGAAGGTGACAGCGCAGTCGGCTGTCAAGTTCTTCAATGGAATTGTTTGTCGTTTCGGTGTGCCTAACAGGATCATCACCGACAACGGCACGCAGTTCACAAGTCGCACCTTCATGCAGTACGTCCAAGACCTTGGCGACAAGATTTGTTTTGCCTCTGTTGCTCACCCGAGAAGCAACGGCCAAGCGGAGAGGGCCAATGCTGAACTGCTGCGCGGTCTCAGGACCAGAACTTTTGACAGGCTGAAAAAGTGCGGAAGATGCTGGATTGATGAGTTGCCGGCGGTTCTTTGGTCAATCAGAACGACACCAAATCGAGCCACCGGCCAGACGCCCTTCGCTCTGGTCTACGGAGCGGAGGCAGTTCTCCCCATAGAACTCATATACGGATCTCCTCGAGTGCTCGCTTATGATGAGCTCGAGCAAGAGCAACTGCGGCAAGATGACGCTGTGCTCCTTGAGGAGAATCATCTTCAGGCTGCTGTGCGAGCTGCACGCTACCAGCAAGCTTTGCGCCGCTATCATAGCCGCAAAGTTCATGCCCGAAGCCTTGAGGAAGGCGACCTTGTTCTTCGACGGATTCAGTCTGCTAAGAATTCAAACAAGTTGACGCCAAAGTGGGAAGGCCCTTATCGGGTAATACGAGTCACCAGGCCTGGCGCTGTCCGCCTGGAGACCGAAGATGGCGTTCCAGTGAGTAATTCCTGGAATATCGAACATCTTTGCAAGTTCTATCCATAAGGCGCGGTTGCCGGGGGCTCCCGGCAACCACCTTTTTGTACAAGTCTTGCCGGCAAGGCATGTGATCCTTTGTACAAAGCCAGGCATAGATCCTGAGCACAGATGAATAAATTTAAGTGTCGTACATTCCCTTATTGATTCCCATGTTCATATTCATATATGCATGTTTGTCTAAGATGTTGTATGGCACCTGATCCCGGTAAGTTCTAACGAACCGCCAAGGGTTTCATCCCTTTATTTTCTCTTCTTTCTTTTCTCAAAGACGAAGGATTCCTCGCGTGCACATTTGCCGGGGGGGGGGGGGAAGGAGATACGAATACTAGTTGGTGACGTTTGGAATCGATCTTACCGGAGGAAGAACAAAGCCAGAAAGCTAATTCCTAAAACCTTGAGCAAGTTTTTCTTTAATTACCAAGTTGCTTCCTTAGACGATTCCGATTCTTGTATGGAAAATCTGCACGCGAAGGAACCTTTGCTGTAATCAGTTGCGCCCTTATTTTGTTTCGAGTCCGCTCAACAATTTAAGTGGCTGCACTGAGAACACCAAGGAGTCTTGCCGGCTGCTGCGCCTCCGGCAGGCTGCTGAAGTCCCACACCCAGCGCTCGCGGCAGGTTGCGCGCCGGCAAGTTTTTCAGTAAGCGTAGGATGAACTCCATACATAAAGGAATCAGACGAGGAAAGTAACAAGCATGAGCCTAAACATAGTCAAATTATATTGCATCCACGAGTTGCCGCGGTTCTAACTTGAGACTTAATTGTCTTTTACATGAGATGATGGCGGCAAGAATAAAAGAGAAGCATTCAATCCCTGCACTGGCCTTCGATCCTTTTGATGGAGTCCACCTTCTCAAGGATTGGCGCGATGCACTTTTCAAGCGCCTCAACATTTGCATCCTTTGGCAGATGGCCGAGTGCGCTGGAGAGGTCGATGCCGGGATTGCTGTGCACCACCTTGATGAGCACCTTGTGAAGGATGGCCCGGCAAAGCCGGCGAGTCTCGTTCGCCAGTTGGGTCGCCCGGCTGGCCTGGAGCGCCCTCAACGCGTTGATGATGCTTTCAAAGAACATCGTCAACCTGGCGCTTGGGGATATTCTTTCCTCGGAAGAATATCTGAAGTTCGACAAGCCCATGGTTGACAGTTCTGCGGTAAGCTTCTCCGCGGCAGCGATGAGACGACCAGTCCAGATCTCCACTCCCTTCTCGTACTCGTTCTGGGCAGCGGCGGCGCTCTTGAGCAGGTTCCTCTCTCCTTGGAGATCCTTGAGTAGAGCCTTCTCACGGGCCTTGCCGGCCTCGAGAGACTTCTGCAGCGTGGTCAGCTTCAGCTCCAGAACCGCAATACTATCAGCTGCGCAGGAGAGCTGCTTGGTCTTGTCGGACAAGGCAACTTGCATCTCCTCCAAGGAGTGGAGGGTTTTTTCCCTGTCCCCCTTGAGCGTCGAGAGCTCCTTGCCGTGCTCTTCGAGATCTGTTTCCAGCCTCTTCACTTTGTCGCTCAGCTCGTTCTTGGCGGCCTCTGCAGCTTCGGCAGCATCGACGGCCTCCTTGAGCTTGCCGGCATGACTGGCAGTCAGAGCTTCGAGCGCCTCCTTGTGTTTCTGCTCCAGCTCCTGGGTCCGCCGCGCGACAAGATTTTCGATGTCTTCATCCTTGCTACGAAGCTTGGCGGCGAGCGCCTGCTCACGTGCGGTGAGATATTCTTCGTAAGCGTCAAGAGCAACGCGGCGCCCCGTCAGGAGAGCATCTTCGGCAGCAATCCTTTGAACAGCTTCATCATGTGCCTTCTCCATATCTGATTGCTTCAGGAGGATCTCATTCCATTGATGGCTCACTTGTTCTCGGCCGGCAACCAGCTCTTGGAGGGCCTCGGCGTGCCAGATTTGCATTTGTGCGACGCGCCTTTGAAAATCCGCTTCGGCTGCCTCAACAACAGCCATTTTGGAGTCCGCCTTCTCTTTTCGGGCACGATGGAGAGCCTGGAGTTTGCGGAAGTTCTTGCCCATGGCCTGAAGGAGCTGATCCTCTTCAGACTTGCCGCTGCTAGCGCTGGGATCGTCAACGACTTCGAGCCCGGCAGCGGCAATAACTTCCTCGAAAATTTCTCCCTCGGCTGGTGCCTCGGTGCTTGCCGTCCCTGGCAAGTTGATGAATAGATTTTCGCCAACCTTGAGATACTTGCTGGATGAGGGGTCTTCAGATGTTGATGGCTGGTCTTCAGTGGCCGCCTCACCAGTGACAGGGGCTCTGTGGCCGATGCAGCGCCTGGCGCTCCTGCGGCAGGAATGCTGTCAGTATGGTCCTCAGCCTCCCTGTCGCCCTCTTCAGCAGGTTCTTCGGCGATTTCCTTTTGTGCTGTCTTGGCGGCCTCCCCGTCAAGAGCATCCCCAGCCCCGGCAACGTCATCCTTGGTGGCCTCGCTGGCAGCGATCCTGTCCGCTTCGGCGGCGGCATCCCTGGCGGTCTCCTCGATGACAACGTCGACGTCCATATGTTCCATCACAGGGAACTCTGAAGGGCGAAGGAGGAAGACAAAATGAGATCGAGGTTTGAATTTTGAAGTGACTAAAGATAAAGAGATAAGAGGGAAAGAATAACTAGCACTCTGAGGCAATTGAGTACCTGCGTCGGGCTGTCGAGAGGTGGCTTAGCCTCTCCCGGCAACTCCGGTTGCCGGGGGTGGGTTGCCGGAGTCCGTGCTTGTCGGCTCCTCCTCAATCCGGACGGGCTCGTCGGCAGGATCTCCTGCCGGGGATGTGCTTGTGGGCGGAGCGGTCGATGAAGGAGGCACAATGGGGCTATCTTCTCCTTGTTGCCGTCCTTCTCCTGCGAACCCAAAGATATCAGTGGCAAGAGTGAAAGCCTCGGCACCGGCCAGCAGAAAAAGGGATGATGAACTTACGCTGGGGGCTGTGCTGGGGGCTGTGTTGAGGACTGGACTCCGGGCTGACAACAACAGTTTCCGGCGCGCTCGTGGAGCCCGCCGGGGGCTCGTCGCCCGTAGAAGTCCTTGACCTCTTCGCCATCCTCTCCAGCAAGGTTTCTGTGTCACTGCGGAAACAATACAAGCAAGTCAGTAAGATTGATGCAGATTGGAAGGTAGAAGTTGTGGCAAATACTCACTCTTCTTCCTCTCGCTCTGGACTAAAGCCGGAGATGTCGAAGTCGACCTCCGTTGTGATGTCTGAGTGGGGAGGCGGAGGAGGGGTCCTGGGCCGCTTGGCTGTGGCAGGCGCCGGGGCAGCCTCCGGCGCGGTTGTACGAGACCCTCTTGCCGCCCCAGCGGTGGTCGCTGGTGTGGGTCTCGCGCGCCGCGCGGGCTGTTGACGAGCCCCCTGCCGCGGTCCGGTCTTGCCGGCCACTTTCTTGCCGGGCCATTCGCCGCTCGATGTAGGCTGGCTTGCCGGGACGCCTAATGCGGCTTTCCGAAGGACATGCTTTGTCTTCTTCGGGGGCGAGGGCTCTTCTCGCATCTCCTCTTCGGCCGTGTCTTCGCCGGATGAGCTCTCAGCGACTGCGCCGCCTTCTTCCCCGGCAACCTTGTTCTCCTCGGCAGGTTTTGCCTCCACTACCACCTCTGCGTCGCTGGCTTCCCACTCTGTGAAGCCAATGCTTCCGGCCTCCGTGGCAAGATTCGCGTCCTCCACTCTGGTAGCGATGTAGGCTACCTCCTGATCAGTGGTGGCGCGGATAAGATCTGACTCTTGCCGGACAGGCTTCTCCGTCAGATTGTCAAAGAACTTCTGCACTTCTTCCTCGCTTAGCTTGACCCAGGTCGGGTCAAGGCCGTGGGCGTTAAACATCGGCAAGAAGGCAATGATTGACCCCAAGGCAGAGTTGTTGCACAAGGGGACGATCCTTGCCGGCAGCCGGTGCTTGTCTTCGTACTGGAATAACTTTTGGCGGAGAGCGCCAAGCTGCATAGCGGTCAGATTATTGTTCAGCCCGGGGCGCAGCCTCATGACATCTGCCGCGTTCTTGTACTCCCAGACTGGCCTCCCCCTGTTCTGCAGAGGGGCGATGCGGCAGCGGAGAAAGTCGAAGCCGATCATCTCCATTGTCAGCCCGACAGCCTTCAAGCGAAGGATCCTGGTAGTGGCGATTGTGAGCTTCTCGTCTTCTGCGGCGAGATCGCCCCAATCCTTGCCGCGGACCACCTTCTGTCGCCGGGGATGACAAAAAGGATGAGGATCTGCTTCCTGGATCCAGCACCATTCGGCCCGCCACTCGTCCCACTTTTCGCGGTAAACTCCCTCTGGGTATATCTCTTTGTTCCAAGCCCTTGGAATCCAGGCAATAGATCCAGAGAGAGCCTCTCCTTTTTGGATTCGAGGATAGAAATAATGGCGGAAAAGAGCAGAATTGGGGATCACGCCAGCGAAATTCTCACAGAGATGGGCAAAGATAGACATGCAAAATACGGCATTCGGCGTGAAATCAAGAAGGCAGAAGCCGTATGTGTACATGATGTTGTTGAAGAAATCGGAAAAGGGTGGACAGAGCCCGCAATAGAAATACGCAGTGAAGAAGGGGTATCTGTCCGATCCACCTTTGGAGCAAGCACCTGGGATTACGCGTGTGGCGGGGTGAGCTTGCGTTCCCTTCGCCCACATGCATTGGTATCGCCCCTTCAAAGTTTCAACGTTGAGCGTCGGAGGGAAGACGACGAGCCTCTTCCGCATCTTCACCAGTTCGCTCTCCGGAACTTCAGCTTTCGCCTCCTTGTCCGTGCCCTTGCCTTTGCTGGCCTTGGGCGGCATGGTGACTGTGAAGACGAAAGCCGGGGGGCGGAGCGAGCGCGGGAGCAGCGGGCAGAAGAGGAAAAAGGTTTCGCTTTGAGCTCGAGCAGAGGAAGGTGATGGCGATGGCCAGATTGGGAAGAAGAGGGGGGTGAATAGGTTTGCGCCTCCGCGACTTCTCCTTTTTATGGGGAAGGAGCGGGGCCGCCTTGTTTATCCCCCAATATGAATGCGCCTCTATGGGCGCGAGACAGTTTGCAGCCTTTTTGGCACGCTTCCAACGTCGCGCGCTCCGTGCGCGTAGTGGGGGCACAGTAAAACGAGATATTTTACGAGCAGTTAATTCCCTGCCACGCGTGCCCGTGCACTGTTTGGGCCTAGCCCAACAACTCCTCGCGCTCGTGTATGGCCTAGGCCCGGGGGCTCCTGTCGGTGTACTAAGTATTGGGCCACTAGTACCCCGTACTTGTGCACGGGCAGTTGTAGCCATCCTTGCGGCAAGGCTTGCCGGGATCAGCTCGAGGTCGATTCAAGTCATCAAGGAAATCATCAAGTCGGAGATCCAAGGATCGGCAGATAAGCAGGACTGAAATCCGAAGGCCAGCCTCCCCGGCAAGAGCCTTGCCGAGATAGCCTTTGGCGCCCGGCAAGGCTTAGCGCCCGGCAAGGCTTGGCGCCCGGCAAGGCTTGGCGCCCGGCAAGATTCGGCGCCCGGCGAGATTCTGCCACTGTGCCACCGCTTCGGCACAGTAACGAGTCTGACATTCTGGCTCCTTCCCTGGATGCGTGGCGGCATGCCAGTGGAGGAGAGCTTAAGCGGTGCTGATGGGATGGCCCCTTTTTCCATCCCCAAGAAAGTGAGGACACCTAAACGGACACCTCACGGTGCATTAAATGCGCTTGTCCTAATCCGTCAGGGGTTAGGTATGATACCCTGTAGCTACTTTACACCTCAATGTATGTACATTTTGCCACTGTGGAGACCCCTTTCAGCATATAAAAGGAGGCCCAAGGCAACTGCTACAGGAGAGGAGAACTTCTGGCCCGTTCTGCATGCGTAGCTGCTCTTTGAACGTACTGTTCATCGCGAGCGCTCCTAAAGGCTGGGCTCAAGAACATCAATAAGAACACAAAGTAGGAGTAGGGTTTTACGCTGATCAGCGGCCCGAACCTGGGTAAAAACCCTCACGCGTCGATCACTGATTCTGCTCTTTGCGTATACCTCTCCCCCTGCCGAATCGTAAAGGGGTCACTCGGGATCCCATAGGTGTCATGCACCGACAAGGGGTGCACCAACTTACCTACCACGCTCGCTTAACTCCGGCCGGACACACTTTTCTGGGTCATGCCCGGCCTCGGCCAAACGACACGCCGTAGTCCTACCTAGGCTCAGCAGAGAGGTCCCCGTCGGTCTATATCCTAAACGCTCAGGGGTCTTGGGCCATCGCCCTATGCACTCCGGGTCGTTGCGCACACGGTGAAGCTAGGCACCACCTCTGTCCTGGATGGCGCCGGTCCGTCCGTGCCGCGATGCTGAACTGGACGTCCGACCGAGCTTTCGGAAGAAACATACGACGCAGTGTGCCCATAACTTATTCCTGCGTGATGGTTAGTGCTATCGGGCCAGAGGCCCACTCAGATCACATATCAAAATCGTTAGTGTATTGGTAGCGTGCGGTAACAAGCAGAGACTCACAATCGATGTGACGCCGTCGCCCCGTCTCAAGGATTTGCGGCAAAGGCTAAGAATGCCCGGCCACGCCTCGTATTTATCTCTCGGGTACCCCCCAGGTCAACCCGACTTCCCATCACTCGTGGGTACCCCTCAGGGTCGACCTGCCTTTCCAAGTAACAGTTGTAAAGTCCAAGTATCCGTGTGTCCATAACATCAGGGAATCCGAGGTATCACCCTCATTGGATTCCTACTTGATGTATCCATCAAGGTGAACTTAGGAGGAATCACCCTCGAGGTTCACACTTGAGGTGTTGCACGACAGCGTCATTATCGGGAGTGGTGAAGGAGGAATCACCCTCGATGACCACGACCGAATAGCTACTCTACAGAGTTAACATCAGAAGTGCTAAATGAGGTATCACCCTCGGCACTCGATAGTAACGCTGCAGTGTCGTACAACTAAGGGGGTGATGTGCGGTGCCGGGGCCTGGCTGTCGATCACGTTGATCGAGTCATCTGATAATCCAGCGGGGGCAACTGGGTCAAAGTGGTGTCTTTGGTGGGTCTCTATCTAGCCTATTCTAAGAAGTTTAGGATAAGCAGGTAAGGCATCAATAGCAGGTTACAATAAACAGGCTATGCATTAGAATAGGATAACTCAAAGCAGTAGCAAATTCTAATGCAAGCAGGAGGGAGAAAGAATAGGCGATATAGGCATGTTCAAATGGGGGTGCTTGCCTGGAAGCTCTACGGCAAGAGAAGGGTCATCAATAGTGTAGTTGGACTCCGGAGCTGCATCGGCCTCGGGGACTATGTTGGTGTCAGGGTCTACCGAGAGAGAAGATGGGGAGGAAACAAATAAATACACAGCAAACATATGCAACACAGAGCATGCTATGCTAACGTGCAGTGCAGGGTTGCCTAAAGACATGTCTAAATCATTTTAGTTATTATAAGATTAAAGTTGGATTTATTAACCGGAATATATGCACTATTCATCTACCGAAAACAGGCTAAAAGTTGCGGGTTCACCTCCATAGAGGGTCCCGACACGGAAATAGATAGCACGGTCGGCTTCGTCTCGTCGTTCTGAGCAACTTTCATGTATAAAGTTTTTTCCATCCGGGCTACGGTTTATTTTCTACGAATTTTCAAAGATTTAAACAATTTATAAAATTATTTAAATTAACAGAAATGAACTATCGTGTTAGCATGATGTCAGCCTAAGGTCAGTAGGTCAACTGCCACTGTCCAGGTCAAACCTAATAGTGGGTCCCACCTGTCATAGGCAGAGGACTAAACAGGGTCTTGTTTAATTTAAACAGAGATAATTAGCAGCTAGGCCCCACCTATCGGTGAGTTATTAGACTAATGAATTAACTAATTAATTAACAGGTTTAATTAGCAATTTTAGTTATTTAGAAGAAAAAAAATTACGCGGTGGGGCCCGCGGGTCAGTGGCACACTGTGCCATGTCAGCGGTTGACCCAGGTTAACGGGGCCCGCGGGGCCCGCAGCCAGTGGCACTAGCAATGGGGCCCGGCTGGCCAGGTCAGCACTGGCACCGGCGCACGCTGGCGAGCTCGCATGACGGCGACGAACTCCGGCGAGCCTGGGTTTCGCGCACGGTGCACCAAATCAGGCGTTCTTGGGCTCTATCGAACGTGCACATCACGACGCAACTGGTGGTGGCGGTGGTTGGAGCTAGGGAGGCCGGAGCTGATGGCGGCGAGCACATTGGCGGTAGAGCTCTCGGGTGGCGATCGAGTTCGGAGCAACGGCGTGCGTGCGAGGAAGCAAAAGGGCTGGGCGAGGTCTGCAGGTTGCGGCGAGCAAGACGGGCAGCAGCACGGGGCCCAATGGTCGCTGGAATGGCGCCGGCGATGAGCTATGCGGCGGTGCAATCGGGCATCTCCAACGAGGTGGCTACAGTGACCAAATTGAGCAGGAAAGAGAGGGGGAAGGCGCAGAGGAGCTCACCGAGCGGCTACGTAAAGCCCTTGGAAGCTTTGGAGCGGTAGGGGAGCTCGGGGTCGCCGGCGAGCACCGAAGACAAAGACGAAAGGGGCGGCGGCGATCGGCAGCTGCAGGGCCTCCCTGTTCCAGTTGAGAGCACCGGACAACGAGGCGGTCGCCGGCGGACCTTCTGGACACCATGGAGGGAGGAGCAGGCGCCGGTGGCCGCGACAACGGCGAGGCACGGTGGCGAGCGTGTTCGGTGGCGGTGGATCTGGAGGGAAGAGAAGAGGAGAGCGAACAGAGCAAGGGGGGAAGTGGATGAGGATGGCCAGGGGAAGGAACGGCTCGGCCTTATCCCCTCGCCCGGCCTGTAGCGCCGCGGTGGTGAGCTGCGGCTGGCATAGCGCGGTCGTCCATGGAGACGACGACATGGAGGGGAAGGTAGGTAAGCTAGGCTGGGCCGGCTCTAGCCTGCAATAGGTAAGTGGCCTCTGGCCTTTTCTATTTCTCTGTTTTCTGTTATTTCTTTTATTTATTAAACAGAGTGAGAATAGAAGTACTTGGGCATCCATTCCACTTAGGGAAAAAACATGGGAAGTGTCTCTTAATTTCCCTGATGATTTTAGAAACTACCACAAATATTGTGGGGACCAGTGAAATTCATTTGTATTTTTCATAAATGAAATAGCATTTAAATATGCTGGAATTGCATTATTTTGGTTGCTACTGTTCATCTTTGCATAAGAGTGATGTTGTTTTCCTTAACAAATAAATGTTATGGAATTTTTGCTAGGTGATTAACATTTTTCCAGCAACTTTTGGGCAACTTGATTTTGCACTTTAAATTTGAATGGATTTCAGAGTGAAATTTGAATTGAAGTGTTTAAGCACTGTGATCAAGCAATGCAAATGGAAATGTCTTGGCATGATTAACAGAAGAACACATTGCTTATTACACAGGGGTGTTACATTGGATGCACAAGTAGTATCTGTACTTGGTTGGGATTTTTGGCTAGGAAAAGATATTGAGCAAGCACCACATGTTGGAGGATCCATGCCAATATAACTTCTATGTGAATATAAGCAAGCATAACTTATTATGTTGTCTTCCTTGTCCAACATCAATTAGTTGACATAAAATATTTAATGGAGGCTCACAATCAAAAAACATGTCCAAGATGGTATATTTATATGTGAATCTTCTCTTCCCTTATTAATCTATCATGAATTGCATCATTGACCAATACTATGTTTGTTAACTTCCAACAAATTTATCAATTATACCTTTCTTTATGTAAAGTTATTACTTTCCATGGGATTAGCATATGATCTTTTTATTATTTTCATTGCTAAGATTGAAACATAAAAGGAAAGAAGCAAAACTCAAACTACTCTTTATTATATGACTCTCAACTCGATTACATAGATAGATAGATCACGAAACTAGCACTCGAAAATAGATCATACTAAACTTTTATTCTTCTAAATCACAAAATAACTAAGGATCAAACTAAAATAGATAAAGGTAATAAAAGTGATGGTGATACGATACTGGGGCACCTCCCCCAAGCTTGGCACAAGCCTAGGGTGGTGCCCATACCCATGTACTCAAGTCTCTTTCTTTGTTGGTGGTGCAATATTCTTGGCGATGATACCCCTGAGGATGTGATTCTCCTCTTCGAGCCTATTAACTTGGCTCTTAAGATCCATGATTTATTTTTGGAGCTTCCCGGTGAAGGTTAATGCACCATCCACCCAAGGATGCATCCTGGCTGAAAAGATGAGGCAACACTCCTTTTCAAGTGACGATAAGAAATAAATCGGGTATTGGGAGGTTTAACCGTATCTGGCAAGCTTTATTTCTTGAACTCCACATGCATATCTCCAGGTTGAGGTAGGGGTTTTTTTTCTTGATCCTCACACGTGGAGTCCATCCTCTTCAAGTCAGCCTCCACCTCATCATCGGTTGACCACCTGTAGGGGTCGACATCACCATAGGTTCTAGAATTTGTTGTAACATGGGAAACATGGCTCTCCCCATCTGATTCTTGCGAAGACATAGTGCTCAGATCTGCCAGAAAAAAGGAGATTCTTGTGATACAGTGGTCAAAACATCCGGGAGTATATATAAAGAGTTTTATCTTGCGAAACAAGTATACCATAAGAAAACGGAGTCGGGAAAGCAGACGAGGGGCCCATAACTCAACCAGGTGCGCCCAAGGGGTAGGGCACGCCCTGTTGCCTTGTGACCTCCTCATGGGTCCCCTTGGCTATTTCTTATTTTTGTATTTTTTCTAATATTCCAAAATGGGCAGAAATTATTTTTATGGAATTTTTGGAGTCGGTTTACTTATCGTATCACATACCTACTCTTTTTGAGGGTTCTGGAGTGTTCTGGAATGTTTCACTTATGTGTTCCTCCGGTGTCATAGTTTGAACAATATTAGTTTCAACATTAATAGGTTTACCTGAGATATAATGCTTAATTCTTTGTCCACTAACCACTCTCGGATCAGTGCCCTTGGCATTATTAATCTTGATAGCTCCAGAGCGATAAACTTCTTCGATGATATAGGGTCCTTCCCATTTGGAGAGAAGTTTTCCTGCAAAAAATCTAAAATGAGAGTTTTACAATATATAGAACATGCTCACCCACTTTGAATTCCTGTTTTTGAATTCTTTTATCACGCCATCTTTTAACTTTTTCTTTAAACAACTTGGCATTTTCATAAGCTTGGGTTCTCCACTCATCCAGAGAGCTAATATCAAATAACCTATTTTCACCAGCAAGTTTGAAATCATAATTAAGTTCTTTCATTGCCCAATAATTTAAGAGGTACATGACATGCTTTTCAATAAACCATTTTATACGAAGACATACCAATAATTTAAGAGGTACATGACATGCTTTTCAATAAACCATTTTATACGGAGACATACCCATAGGATTCTTATAGGCAGTTCTATAACCCATAGTGCATCATCAAGTTTCTTAGACCAATTCTTTCTAGATCTATTAACGGTCTTTTACAAAATTAATTTGATTTCTCTATTGCTCAATTCAACTTGAACACTAGAATGAGGATCATAAGGAGATGCAATTCTATGGTTAACATCATGTTTAGCAATAAGTTTACGGAAAGCACCATGAATAAAATGTGAACGATCATCAGTTATTAAATATCTAGGGACTCCAAACCTCGGGAAAATAACTTCTTTAAGCATTTTAATAGATGTGTTATGATCAACACTACCAGTTGGAATAGCTTCTACCCACTTAGTAACATAACCAACAACAACTAGAATATGTGTATAACCATTAGAGGAAGGAAAAGGTCCCATATAATCAAAGCCCCAAACATCAAATGGTTCAATAACAAGTGAATAATTCATAGGCATTTCCTGACGTCTACCAATATTACCAATTCTTTGACATTCATCACAAGAGAGGACAAACTTACGTGCATCCTTGAAAAGAGGAGGCCAATAAAACCAGACTATAATACCTTATGTGCAGTTTTGTCTCTAGCATGGTGTCCTCCGTATGCCTCAGCGTGACACTCGCAATGTCTAATAACACCATCTACCCCTTTATATAGATGTGGGTCATCCCAAAAGTAATGTCTTAAATCAAAAAAGAACTTTTTCTTTTGTTGGTATGTGAAACTAGGTGGTATATATTTAGCAACAATATAATTAGTCTGCATACCAAGGAGTATTACAAGAAACATTTATAATAGCTAATTGTTCATGAGGAAAACTATCATCAATAGGCAGTGGGTCATCAAGAACATTTTCCATTCTAGACAAATTATCAACTACGGGATTCTCAACTCCCTTTCTATTAATAATATGCAAGTCAAATTCTTGTAGCAAAAGGACCCACCTAATCAACCTAGGTTTAGCATCTTTCTTTTCCATAAGATATTTAATAGTAGCATGATCGGTGTGAAGAGTCACTTTAAGATCTGAATTTATCACATGCAAACACAACTGCTAAAAATTATTTTTTAGTAGTAGCATAATTTCTTTGAGCACTGTCTAGAGTTTTACTAGCATAATGAATAACATTAAATTTCTTATCAACTCTTTGTCCTAGAACAGCACCAACAACATAGTCACTAGCATCACACATACTCTTAAAAGGCAGATTCCAATCAGGTGGTTGAACAATGGGTGCAGAGATTAAGGCTTTCTTAAGTATTTCAAAGGCTTCTATGCAATCATCATCAAAAACAAATGGAACATCTTTTTGCAAAAGATTAGTAAGAGGCCTAGAAATTTTAGAGAAGTCTTTAATGAACCTCCTATAGAAACCAGCATGACCAAGGAAACTTCTTATACCTTTTATATCTTTAGGACATGGAATTTTCTCAATTGCATCAACTTTAGCTTTATCTACTTCAATAGCTCATTCATAAATTTTATGCCCGAGGAATATACCTTCATTTACCATAAAGTGGCACTTATCCCAATTCAAGACAAGGTTAGTTTCTTCACATCTCTACAAAACTCGATCAAGGTTGCTTAAGCAATTACCAAAAGAAGTTCCATAAATGAAAAAATCATCCGTGAATACCTCAACAATCTTTTCACAAAAATTAGAGAATATAGCAGTCATACATCTTTGAAAAGTAGCAGGTGCATTACACAAACCAAAGGGCATATGTCTATAAGCATAAGTTCCAAAAGGACAAGTAAAAGTAGTATTCTCTTGATCTTCTTTTGACACAGGTATTTGAGAAAACCCAGAATATCCATCAAGGAAACAAAAGTGTGTATGCTTAGACAACTTTCTTACATTTGATCAATAAATGGCAAGGGGTAATGAACTTTTCTAGTAGCTTTGTTTAATTTCCTGAAATCAATTACCATCCTATAACCAATTACAATTCTTTGCGGGATCAGTTCATTTTTATCATTATTAGGAACAATTGTAATGCCTCCTTTCTTAGGAACACAATGAACATGACTTACCCATATACTATCGGCTATGGGATAAATTATACCTGCTTCTAGAAGTTTTAATATTTCAGTTCTTACCACATCCTTCATTTTAGGATTCAATCGACGTTGATGATCAACGACTGGTTTAGCATCATGCTCCATATAAATATTGTGCTGACATAAAGTGGGACTAATGCCCGTAAGATCATCAAGAGTATGTCCAATAGCAGCACCATGCTTCCTCAAAAAAATTAGTAACCTCTTTTCTTCATGCTCTGAAAGGTTAGCACTAATAATAACAGGATATATCTTCTTTTCGTCAAGATAAGCATATTTCAATGTATTAGGTAATTTCTTGAGTTCAAACATAGGATCACCCTTAGGTGAAGGAGTATCTCCAAGAGTTTCAACAAGAAAGTTATGTTTAAGGATAGGAGCTTGATTAAGAATATCTCAACTATTTCATTTCTTTCATTCATATGCATACCATTTTCATGGTCTAGCAGGTATTGTTCTAATGAATCAGCGGGAGGTACGACGATAGAAGCAAGGCCAATGATTTCATCCTTACTAGGCAATTCTTTATCATGTGGTTGTCTACGAAATTTAGAGAAATTAAACTCATGAGATACTGATACGTCTCCAACGTATCTATAATTTTTTATTGTTCCATGCTATTATAGTATCAATCTTGGCTGTTTTATATGCATTTATGTGCCATTATATATCTTTTTGGGACTAACCTATTAACTTAGTGCCAAGTGCCAGTTGATGTTTTTTGCTTGTTTTTGGTTTTCCAGAATATCAGTACCAAATGAAGTCCAAATTCCATGAAACTTTTTGGAGACTTTTTTCTGGACAAAAGAGACCTTGGAAGCTCAGGAGAGGCCCAAAGATGAAGGAGGTGCCCACGAGCCACCTGGTCGCTCATGGGGCCCACGAGCGTCTGTTTGACCTAATTCTGCCTCTATAAATTCTCTAAAATTGGGAAACCAACAGAGTGCCACCCAAAATACTTTTTCAGCCACCGCAAGCTTCTGTTCTCGAGAGATCCTATCTAGAGGCCTTTTTCGATACTATGATGGAGGGGGAATCAACCACAGAGGGTCTCTACATCAACCTTGTTGCCCTTCTGATGATGTGTGAGTAGTTTACCACAGACCTACAGGTCCATAGTTAGTATCTAGATGGCTTCTTCTCTCTCTTTGATCTTCAATACAATGTGCTCCTCGATGTTCTTGGAGTTCTATTCGTTGTAATCACTTTTTGCGGTGTGTTTGTTGGGATCCGATGAATTGTGAGTTTATGATCAGATTAACCATGAATATTATTTGAGTCTTCTCTGAACTCTTTTATGCATGATTATTATAGCTTTGAATTTCTCTCTGATCTATTGGTTTGGTTTTGGCCAACTAGATTGATTTTTCTTGCAATGGGAGAGGTGCTTTGTGATGGGTTCAATCTTGCAGTGATCTATATCCCAGTGACAGAAAGGGACAAGACACGTATTTGTATTATTGCAATTAAGGACAAGAAGACGGGGTTTATTCATGCATGAGCTTACTTTGTCTACATCATGTCATCTTGCTTAAAGCGTTACTCCGTTCTCTATGAACTTAATACTCTAGATGCATGCTGGATAGCGATCCATGTGTGGAGTAATAGTAGTAGATGCAGGCAGGAGTCGGTCTACTTGTCTCAGATGTGATGCCTATATACATGATTTTTGCCTTGTATATTGTCATGATTATTCACTTTTCTATCAATTGCCCAACAGTAATTTGTTTACCCACCGTATGCTATTTTCAAGAGAGAAGTCTCTAGTGAAAAATATGGCCCCGAGGTCTACTTTTATCATATATTAAAATCCAAAAATACGTTGCCGCAATTTTTATTTACTTTATTTTATTTTCTGTTTTATCTATCTATCACTACGAGATTTGATCCTTGCATTTAACCGTCGAGGGATTGACAACCCCTTGTTCGTGTTGGGTGCAAGTATTTGTTATTTTGTGTGCAGGTACTGCTAACAAGGTGTTGCGTGGTTCTCCCACTGGATTGATAACATTGGTTCTTAACTGAGGGAAATACTTATCTCTACTGTACTGGATCATCCTCTCCTCTTCGAGGAAATCCCAACGCAGCTCACAAGTAGCAGGAAGAATTTCTGGTACCGTTGCCGGGGAGACATCATCAACATCTATCAAGTACGTACACATAAATTTTCATCTCCTTGCATTTACATTATTTGCCATTTGCCTCTCATTTTCATCTCCTCCACCTCTAAAACATTTTCACACAAACACAAAAATATTTTCCATTTGCCTTTTCCTCGTTTGTGTGATCACTCATTTTATCGTTATGGCCAGTAATTCTCTTGTTACGTGTACCCCTGAAAATGAAGTTCTCAATTTTAAACAAAGGGGAGGAGATAATCTAAAAGATGCTTGGCATAGGATTTGCGATGCTCAAAATAGATTAACACGTAACCAATCTACTACGGTTCTTCGTTGCAATTTTTATGTGGGTGTTACTACTTGGTTCAGATTTGTGCTAGACACTATTACCGGAGGGAATTTCTCGAGTAGTCACCCTATGGATGCTTTCAATGCTATGGGAAATTTAGTGGGATCACCGCCTATCACTATTAATGAAACATCTTTAACTTTGGAACATGTTATGCAAAGGCTAGACGTGATTGAGAATAACATGCCTACGATAGGGCATATTGAAAATTTGGATAAAAAATTTCATAATCACATCACTCAATTTGGATCAAAGGTAGGAAACACTTTTACGATGCTAAAAGAGAAAGAACCAATAATTAATGAGAGGCTAGAGCAAAGTCCCTCTAGGATCGATAAGTTGGAAGAAATTATTAATAATCTGGGTTCCATGTTTTCTTCCATTAAAACCATTGAAAAACTCCTCCTAGCAAGAATTGCAAGTTTATATATGTTCCTAAGAACAAGGGTGCTACATCTAGTAATGGAAGTGAGGATCTTAAAATGATAAGAGTAAATTCCTCAATTTTATCCCTAGGAGCGTGATCCTTAAAAATTTGTGTGTTAAAACTACTAGGAAGTATGGATGTGTTATTGAGGAATTGGAAACTAAAGATGGCAACACTTGAAACTATGCATTACGCCTAGCTAGGGGCGTAAAACGATAGCGCTAGTAGGGAGGCAACCCAATAGTTATCTTAATTTTCTTGTTTCTTTTTATATTTTTTGTGTACACACAATTATGCTACTATTATGGTTGTGTTTTTGTATTTTAGTTAGTGTTTGTGCCAAGTAAAGCCTTTGGGATGATTTGGATGGTAGTTGATTTGATTCTGTGAGAAAATAGAAACTTTTGCGTTTAGTACCAGAATTATCAAAATTTTCTGGAACATGAAAAAATTCTGCATTTCTTGCACATGATTGATATACACATTGCCCACGTTTTCATAATTTTTTAGAATTTTTGGAGTTAGATAAGTATGGTCATTATTCGAATTACTACAGACTGTTCTGTTTTTGACAGATTCTATTTTTGTTGGATTGTTTGCTTGTTTTGATGAAACTATGGATTGTATCGGGGGGAATAGGCCATGGAGAATTTAGAATACAGTAGGTATGATTGAATAAAAAAAATATGAATGGGTTTACAACAGTACCTAAAGTGGTGATTTGCTTTGGTATTCTAATGGATCTCACGAAGGTTATTATTGAGTTTTGTGTGCTGAAGTTTTCAAGTTTTGGGTGAGATCACGACGGATGAAGGAATAAGTAGTGGCAAGAGCCTAAGCTTGGGGATGCCTGAGGCACCCCAAGGTAATATTCAAAGAACTCCCAAGCAACTAAGCTTGGGGATGCCCCGGAAGGCATCCCCTCTTTCTTCTACCAACTATCGGTAATTTTACTTGGAGCTATATTTTTATTCATCACATGATATGAGTTTTGCTTGGAGCATCGTGTATTATATGATCTTTGCTTTGTTTCCTTTTTAGTTTGTTACAATCATCTTTGGTGGACACACCTTTTTTTAGAGGGACACACATTATTCGTGATTTGTTAGAATACTCTATGTGCTTCACTTATATCTTTTGAGCTAGACAGTTGCTCTAGTGCTTCACTTATATCTTTACAGCACGGCGGTGGTTATATTTTAAAGAAACAGTTGCACTCTCATGCTTCACGTATATATTTTCCAGAGTTGATAGTAGTAATGGCAATTAGTACAAGTTATGAATTTGGTCCTAATATGATAGGTATTCAAGAGTAATAAAAACTTTCATGTAGATCACTGAATATGATAAGTTTGGTTCCTTGCAATAGTTTTGTGATATAAAGGTTGTAATATGTGGGTTGTGCTAGTGAGTAATTGTGGTTTAGTAAGAATATTGATGTTAAGGTTTGTGATTCCCGAAGTATGCACGTATAGTCTCTCATTATGCTAAGAAGTTGGAGCATGATTTATTATTATTGATTGTATTCCTTATGAGTGGTGGTCGGGGACGAGCGATGCTATTTTCCTACCAATCTATCCACCTAGGGGCATGCGTAGTAGTACTTTGCTTCGAGGGCTAATAAACTTTTGCAATAAGTATGTGAGTTCTTTTATGATTAATGTGAGCCCATGGATTATACGCACTCTCACCTTTCCGCAATTTGCTGGCCTCTTAGGTACCGTGCATTGCCCTTTCTCACCTTGAGATGTGGTGCAAACTTCGCCGGTGCATCCAAACCCCGTGATATGATACGCTCTATCACACATAAGCCTCCTTACATGTTCCTCAAAACAGCCACCATACCTACCTATTATGGCATTTCCATAGCCATTACGAGATATATTGCCATGCAACTTCCACCATTCCATTTTATTATGACACACATCATCATTGTCATATTTCTTTGGATGATCATATAGCTAACATAGTATTTGTCACTCAGCCACCATTCATATTTTTTATACATGTTACACTAGATCATTGCACATCCCGGTACACCGCCATAGGCATTCATATAGAGTCATATTTGTTCTAGTATCGAGTTGTAATTTTCTTTTGAGTTGTAAGTAAATAGAAGTGTGACGATCATCATATTCATTATTAGAGCATTGTCCCAAATGAGGAAAGAAAAAAATTAAAAAAGAGAGGCCAAAAAGAGCCCATAAAAAAGAGGCCAAAAAAAGCCCAACAAAACAAAGAAAAAATTTAAAGAAAAAGCGAGAAGGGGCAATGTTACTATCCTTTCCACACTTGTGCTTGAAAGTAGCACCATGTTTTTCATATAGAGAGTCTCCTATGCTTTCATTTGCATATAACTAGTGGGAATTTTTCATTATAGAACCTGGCTTGTATATTCCAACGATGGGCTTCCTCAAATGCCCTAGGTATTCATGAGCAAGCAAGTTGGATGCACACCCACTTAGTTTTATTTTTGAGCTTTCATACACTTATAGCTCTTAGTGCATCCATTGCATGGCAATCCCTACTTCTTGCATTGACATCAATTGATGGGCATCTCCATAGCCCGTTGATTAGCCTCGTCGATGTGAGACTTTCTCATTTTTTGTCTTCTCTATATTATCTCCATCACCATACTCTATTCCACCCATAGTGCTATATCCATGGCTTGCACTCACGTATTGCGTGAGAGTTGGAAAAGCTGAAGCACGTTAAAAAGTATGAACCAGTTGCTCGGCTTGTCATCGGGGTTATGCATGATAAATACTCTGTGTTCATAAGATGGAGCATGACAAGGCTATATGATTTTGTAGGGATAACTTTCTTTAGCATTGATATTTTGAAAGACATGATTGTTTGTTAGTATGCCTTATTATTGTTTTTTTATGTCAAACTATAGACTATTGCTTTGAATCATTCGGATCTTGATATTCATGACAGAAAAGAGAGATTACATGATGAATATGTTAGGTAGCATTCCACATAAAAAAAATTATTTCTATCATTTACCTACTCGAGGACGAGCAGGAATTAAGCTTGGGGATGCTTGATACGTCTCCAACGTATCTATAATTTTTTATTGTTCCATGCTATTATAGTATCAATCTTGGATGTTTTATATGCCATTATATATCTTTTTTTGGGACTAACGTATTAACTTAGTGCCAAGTGCCAGTTGTTGGTTTTTGTTTCCTGTTTTTGGTTTTCCAGAATATTAGTACCAAACGAAGTCCAAATGCCATGAAACTTTTTGCAGATTTTTTTCTGGACAAAAGAGACCCTGGAAGCTTCGAGAGAGGGCCAGAAGATGAAGAAGGTGCCCAGGAGGCACAAGGGTGCGCCCAGGGGGGTAGGCGCATCCTGGTGGCTCGTGGGGCCCATGAGAGCCCGTTTGACCTAATTCCGCCTCTATAAATTCTCTAAAATCAGGGAACCAATAGAGAGCCACCCCAAAATACTTTTTCTGTCACCGCAAGCTTCTGTTCTCGAGAGATTCCATTTGGAGGCCTTTTCTGGTACTCTGCCGGAGGGGGAATCAACCATAGAGGGGCTCTACATCAACCTTGCTGCCCTTCTGATGATGTGTGAGTAGTTACCACAGATCTACGAGTCCATATTTAGTAGCTAGATGGCTTCTTCTCTCTCTCTCTTTGATCTTCAATACAATGTTCTCCTCGATGTGGAGTTCTATTCAATGTAATCACTTTTTGCGGTGTGTTTGTTGGGATCCGATGAATTGTGAGTTTATGATCAGATTATCCATGAATATTGTTTGAGTCTTCTCTGAACTCTTTTATGCATGATTATTATAGCTTTGTATTTCTCTCCGATCTATTGATTTGGTTTGGCCAACTAGATTGATTTTTCTTGCAATGGGAGAGGTGCTTTGTGATGGGTTCAATCATGCGGTCATCTATATCCCAGTGACAGAAAGGCAAAAGACACGTATTTGTATTGTTGCCATTAAGGATAGAATGATGGGGTTTATTCATGCGTGAGTTTACTTTGTCTAGATCATGTCATCTTGTTTAAGGCGTTACTCCATTTTTTATGAACTTAATACTCTAGATGCATGCTGGATAGCGGTCGATGTGTGGAGTAATAGTAGTAGATGCAGGCAAGAGTCGGTCTGCTTGTCTCGGATGTGATGCCTATATACATGATATTGCCTTGGATATCGTCATGATTATTCTCTTTTCTATTAATTGCCCAACTGTAATTTGTTTACCCACGTATGCTATTTTCAAGAGAGAAGCCTCTAGTGAAAACTATGGCCCCCGGGTCTAATTTTATCATATATTAAAATCCAAAAATACCTTGCTGCAAATTTTCTTTACTTTATTTGATTTTGTGTTTTATTTATCTATCTATCACTACGAGATTTGATCCTTGCAATTAACCGCCGAGGAGTTGACAACCCCTTGTTCTAGTTGGGTGCAAGTATTTGTTATTTTATGTGCAGGTACTGCTAACGAGGTGTTGCGTGGTTCTCCTGCTGGATTGATAACCTTGGTTTTAACTGAGGGAAATACTTATCTCTACTATACTACGTCATCCTCTCCTCTTCGAGGAAATCCCAACACAGCTCACAAGTAGTAGATACATCACCAGAATTAACACTGACTGATTCCCTATTGCAATCAATCTTATCATTAATTGTATTCAGGAAGGGTCTACCAAATATGATGGGACAAAAAACATCTTGTGGAGAGCCAAGAACTAGAAAATCAGTATGGTACTTGATCTTACCACACAAGACTTCGACATCTCTAACAATCCCAAGCGGTGAAATAGTATCTCTATTTGCAAGCTTAATAGTAACATCAATGTCCTCTATCTCAACAAGTGCAATATCATTCATAATCTCTTGATATAAAGTAAAAGGAATAACACTTACACTAGCACCCAAATCACATAAACCATGATAACAATGATCTCCTATTTTAACACAGACCACAGGCATGCCATCAACAAGCTTATTTTTATCTTTAGAACCAAGTTTAGCAATCCTAGTTGCTTCATTAAAGAAATATATGATGTGCCCATCAATATTATCAACCATAAGATCTTTAACCATAGCAACATTACGTTCAACACTTATTTGTTCAAAGGGTTTAGATGTTTTAATATTACTCTTATTGATCACAGTTGAAACTTTAGCATGTTCCTCAATCCTAACAAGGAAAGGTGGTTTCTCAATATAAGCAGTAGGCACAACTGGATTAACATTATAGATAATTGTTTCATCTTAGATATAACAGGTTCCTCTAATAATTCTTCAATAGGTGGATGATAACCACTTCTCCTTAGGGGGATCAACATGAGTAGCAAATGGTTCACAAAAGGAGGCTACTATCTCAGAGTGAAGTCCATATTTAGCACTAAACTTATGAAAAGCATCAGTTTCCATAAAATATTTAACACAATCAAATTCAAGATTTATACGTGACTCTTTACCTTTGTCGAGTTCCCAATCTTTAGAGTTGTGTTTAATTCTTTCCAGAAGCCCCCATTTGAATTCAATAGTTTTCTTCATAAATGGATTGATCATTATGAGAAAGTGGAGCATAAAAGTTTTGGATAATAGTTTCTCTTGAGAGCTCATGATTGGGGCATGTGTACATCATGTACTTAAGCCTCCCCCAAGCTTGAGCGATACTTTCTCCTTCGTGGGGACAAAAATTATATATATAATTCTGAACACGATGAACCATATGCATAGGATAAAACTTCTGATGAAATCCCAATTTCAACAGGTTCCAATCCCATGTTCCAATATCATCCAATAGCTTATACCATGTCAATGCCTTTCCCTCCAAAGATAAAGGGAATACCTTCTTATTAACTCCATCCTCAGATAAACCTGCAAGCTTAAACAATCCACAAATTTCATCCAAATAGATTAAGTGCATATCGGGATGTACCGTTCCATCTCCTGCATAAGGATTAGCTAGCAGTTTCTCTAACATACCCGAAGGAATCTCATAATAAATATTTTTAGTAGGTTTAGTAGATTGAGGGGCAAATCTTAGAGCTTCCAGACGAGGTGAAGATACCCTGAACAAACCCCTCAAGGGATTACTTTCCATAGTAACAAGTAACAGTAAATTTCAGCAGTCAGTATAAATGTTTCCTTACCAAATTCCACTTACCAAAGGCGCTTCACTCCCCGGCGACGGCACCAGAAAAGAGTCTTGATGACCCACAAGTATAGGGGATCAATCATAGTCCTTTCGATAAGTAAGAGTGTCGAACCCAACGAGGAGCAGAAGGAAATGACAAGCTGTTTTCAGCAAGGTATTCTCTGCAAGCACTGAAATTATTGGTAACAGATAGTTTGATATCAAGATAATTCGTAACGAGTAACAAGTAGCAATGGTAACAAAGGTGCAGCAAGCTGCCTAATCCTTTTTATAGCAAAGGACAAGCCAGAACGTTCTCTTATAATAAGCAAAGCTTTCTCCAGGACACATGGGAATTCATCTAGTTAGTTTCATCATGTTTATTTCATTCGCGTTCGCTACTTTGATAATTTACTATGTGGGTGGACCGGTTCTTGGGTGCTGATCTTACTTAAACAAGCCTCCCACTTATCATTAACCCCTCTCGCAAGAATCCGCAACTACGAAAGAAGAATTAAGATAAATCTAACCATAGCATGAAACATATGGATCCAAATCAGCCCCTTATGGAATAACGCATAAACTAGGGTTTAAGCTTCTGTCACTCTAGCAACCCATCATCTACTTATTAATCCACAATGCCTTCCCTTAGGCCCAAGTATGGTGAAGTGTCATGTAGTCAACGTTCACATGACACCACTAAAGGAAGCAACAACATACATATCATCAAAATATCAAACGAATACCAAATTCACATGATTACTTATAACAAGACTTCTCCCATGTCCTCAAGAACAAAAGTAAGTACTCACAAATCATATTCATGTTCAAGATCAGAGGGGTATTGAATATCATCGAGGATCTGAACATATAATCTTCCACCAAATAAACGAACTAGCATCAACTACGAGATGTAATCAACACTACTAGCAACCCACAAGTATCAACCTGAGGTTTTGGGCAAAGATTGAATACAAGAGATAAACTAGGGTTTGAGATGAGATGATGCTGGTGAAGATGTTGATGAATATTGGTCCTCTCACGATGAGAGGATCATGGTGATGTCGATGGCTTCAATTTCCCCTCCCGGAGGCAAGTATCCGCGGCGGAATCGCTCCGCCGGAGAGCAAAAGTGCTCCTGCCCAGGTTTCGCCTTGAGACGGCGGCGCTTCATCCCGAGAGTCGTCTCCTTATTTTTTCTAGTTCAAAACCCTCATATAGCAGAAGATGGGCACCGAAGGCCACCTGTGGGACCCACAAGGAATTAGGGCATGCTTGGGGGGGTGGCCGCGCCCTGTTCCTTGTGGGCAGGTGGTGGGTCCCCTCTGGTACTTCTTTGCTCCAGTATTTTTTATATATTCCATAAAAATTCTTCATGGCAGGTCATTTGGAGTTGTGTAGAATGGGTATCTCATAACCCACAAGTATAGGGGATCAATTGTAGCTTTTTCGATATATAAGAGTGTCGAACCCAACAAGGAGTTAAGGTAGGATTAATATTCCCTTCAAGTTCTATAGACCACCGATACAACTCTACGCACACTTAACGTTTGATGTACTTAGAACAAGTATGAAACTATTTTGTAGGTCTGAGGATAAGTTTGCAAGGATAAAACTAGAAGTACTTAGCGAGAATAAAACTATGAGTAATTTGCAAGGTAATATAAGTTAGTTGTTTAGTAGAAATGTTTTTGTAACACAAGAGAAGGATTTATCCCTAGGCAATCGATAACTAGACCGGTAATCGTTATTGCAATTTTATATGAGGGAGAGGCATGAGCTAACATACTTTCCGTACATGGATCATATACACTTAGGATTGTAACTCTAGCAAGCATCCGCAACTACTAAAGATCATTAAGGTAAAACCCAACCATAGCATTAAGTATCAAATCCTCTTTACTCCCATATGCTACAACCCCCTTACTCGGGTATGTGTTTCTATCACGCATGCCACTGATGTCTACTACGCAACCTTCTTCTTGTAGACTCGTGTTGGGCCTCCAAGCGCAGACTTTTGTAGGACAGTAGCAAATTTCCCTCAAATGGATGACCTAAGGTTTATCAATCCGTGGGAGGCGTAGGATGAAGATGGTCTCTCTCAAACAACCCTGCAACCAAATAACAAGGCGTCTCTTGTGTCCCCAACACACCCAATACAATGATAAATTGTATAGGTGCACTAGTTCGGCGAAGAGATGGTGATACAAGTGCAATATGGATAGTAGATATAGCTTTTTGTAATTTGAAAATATAAAAATAGCAAGGTAACTAGTAACAAAAGTGAGCGAAAACAGTATTGCAATGCTTTGAAACAAGGCCTAGGGTTCATACTTTCACTAGTGCAAGTTCTCTCAACAATGATAACATAATTAGTTCATATAACAATCCCTCAATGTGCAACAAAGACTCACTCCAAAGTCACTAATAGCGGAGAATAAACAAAGTGATTATTGTAGGGTACGAAACCACCTCAAAGTTATTCTTTCTGATCAATCTATTGGGCTATTCCTATAAGTGTCACAAACAGCCCTAGAGTTCGTACTAAAATAACACCTTAAGACACACATCAACCAAAACCCTAATGTCACCTAGATACTCCAATGTCACCACAAGTATCCGCGGGTTTGATTATATGATATGCATCACACAATCTCAGATTCATCTATTCAAACCAACACAAAGAACTTCAAAGAGTGCCCCAAAGTTTCTATCGGAGAGTCAAGACGAAAACGTGTGCCAACCCCTATGCATAAGTTCACAAGGTCACAGAACCCGCAAGTTGATCACCAAAACATACATCAAGTGGATCACGTGAATATCCCATTGTCACCACAGATAAACACATGCAAGACATACATCAAGTGTTCTCAAATCCTTAAAGACTCAATCCGATAAGATAACTTCAAAGGGAAAACTCAATTCATTACAAGAAGGTAGAGGGGGAGAAACATCATAAGATCCAACTATAATAGCAAAGCTCACGGTACATCAAGATCGTGCCAAATCAAGGACATGAGAGAGAGAGAGATCAAACACATAGCTACTAGTAAATACCCTCAGCCCCGAGGGTGAACTACTCCCTCCTCGTCATGGAGACCGTCGGGATGATGAAGATGGCCACCGGTGATGATTTCCCCCTCCGGCAAGGTGCCAGAACAGGGTCCCGATTGGTTTTTGGTGGCTACAGAGGCTTGCGGCGGCGGAACTCCCGATCTAGGTTTATTTCGGGGGGTTTCTGTATTTATAGGAATTTTTGGCGTCGAGAACAAGTCAGGGGGGGTCCACGAGGAGCCCACAAGACCAAAGGGCGCGCCTTAGGGGGGGCGCCCTCCACCCTTGTGGAGGCCTCGTGGCTCTTATGGCCCAACTCTTTTGCTTCCGGGGCTTCTTCTGGTCCATAAAAAATCACCACAAATTTTCAGCTCATTTGGACTCCGTTTGGTATTCCTTTTCTGCGAAACTCAAAAACAAGGAAAAAAACAGAAACCGGCACTGGGCTCTAGGTTAATAGGTTAGTCCCCAAAATAATATAAAATAGCATATAAATGCATATAAAACATCCAAGATGGATAATATAATAGCATGAAACAATAAAAAATTATAGATACGTTGGAGACGTATCAAGCATCCCCAAGCTTAATTCCTGCTCTTCCTCGAGTAGGTAAATGATAAAAACAGAATTTTTGACGTGGAATGCTACCTAGCATATTTATCAATGTAATCTTCTCTATTGTGGCAAGAATATTCAGATCCATAAGATTCAAAACAAAAGTTTAATATTGACATAAAAACAATAATACTTCAAGTATACTAATAAGGCAATCATGTCTTCTCAAAATAACATGGCCAAAGAAAGTTATCCCTACAAAATCATATAGTCTGGCTATGCTCCATCTTCATCACACAAAATATTCAAATCATGCACAACCCCGATGACAAGCCAAGCAATTGTTTCATACTTTTAGTGTTCTCAAACTTTTTCAACTTTCACGCAATACATGAGCGTGAGCCATGGACATAGCACTATAGGTGGAATAGAATATGGTGGTTGTGGAGAAGACAAAAAAGAAGGAGATAGTCTCACATCAACTAGGCATATTAACAGGCTATGGAGATGCCCATCAATAGATATCAATGTGAGTGAGTAGGGATTGCCATGCAACAGATGCACTAGAGCTATAAGTTTATGAAAGCTCAAAAAAGAAACTAAGTGGGTGTGCATCCAACTTGCTTGCTCATGAAGACCTAGGGCATTTGGGGAAGCCCATCGTTGGAATATACAAGCCAAGTTCTATAATGAAAAATTCCCAATAGTATATGAATGTGACAACATAGGAGACTCTCTATCATGAAGATCACGGTGCTACTTTGAAGCACAAGTGTGGTAAAAGGATAGTAACATTGCCCCTTCTCTCTTTTCTCTCATTTTTTTTTCTTTTTTTCTTTTTTCTTTTTTCTTTTTTTCTTTTTTCTTTTTTTCTTTTTTCTTTTTTTCTTTTCTCTTTTTTTTGATTGGCCTTTTTTTGCCTTTTTATTTTTCCTCACATGGGGCAATGCTCTAATAATGAAGATCATCACACTTTTATTTACTTACAACTCAAAAATTACAACTCGATACTAGAACAAATATGAATCTATATGAATGCCTCCGGTGGTGTACCGGGATGTGCAATGACTCAAGAGTGACATATATGAAAATTAAGAACGGTGGCTTTGCCACAAATACTATGTCAACTACATGATCATGTGAAGCAATATGACAATGATGAAGCATGTCATAATAAACAGAATGGTGGAAAGTTGCATGGCAATATATCTCGGAATGGCTATGGAAATGCCATAATAGGTAGGTATGGTGGCTGTTTTGAGGAAGGTATATGGTGGGTGTAATGCACCGGCGAAAGTTGTGCGGTACTAGAGAGGCTAGCAATGGTGGAAGGGTGAGAGTGCGTATAATCCATGGACTCAACATTAGTCAAAAAGAACTCACATACTTATTGAAAAAGTCTATTAGCTACCGAAACAAAGTACTACGTGCATGCTCCTAGGGGGATAGATTGGTAGGAAAAGACCATCGCTCGTCCCCGACTGCCACTCATAAGGAAGATAATCAATAAATAAATCATGCACCAACTTCGTTACATAATGGTTCACCATACGTGCATGCCACGGGAATCACAAACCTCAACACAAGTATTTCTACAATCCACAATTACTCACTAGCATGACTCTAATATCACCATCCTCATATCTCAAAACAATCATAAGGAATCAAACTTCTCATAGTATTCAATGCACTTTATATGAAAGTTTTTATTATATCCCTCTTGGATGCCCATCATATTAGGACTAAATTCATAAACTAAGAAAATTACCATGCTGTTTAAGACTCTCAAAATGATATAAGTGAAGCATGAGAGATCAATTTCTTCAAAATAAAACCACTGTCGTGCTCTAAAAAGATATAAGTGAAGCACTAGAGCAATTGACAAACTACTCCAAAAAGATATAAGTGAAGATCAATGAGTAGTCAAATAATTATGTAGCTGTGTGAAGACCCTCTAATCTAAGAATTTCAGATCTTAAGTACTTTATTAAAACAACAATAAAAACAAAATAAAATGATATTCTAAAAATAGCACACATCATGTGAAGAAGTAAAAACTTAGGCTCAACCGATACTAACCGATAATTCTTGATGGAGAAAGGTGGGATGCCGACCGAGGCATCCCCAAGCTTAGATGCTTGAGACTTCTTGAAATATTAACTAGGGATGCCTTGGGCATCCCCAAGCTTGAGCTTTTGTGTCTCCTTAATTCCTTTTATATCATGGTTTCCCTAAATCTTAAAAACTTCATGCACACAAAACTCAACAAGAACTTGTGAGAAAAGTTAGTATAAATCAAATGCAAAAGCTTATCATTCTCTAATGTAGCAAATCACTAAAATTATTATTTAACATTGCATACTAAATTCCTCTGCATATTTAATACTCCTATCCTCAAATAGAATCACTAAGCAGGCAAACATATGCAAACAATGCTAACATAACAGCAATCTGTCTAAACAGGACAGTCTGTAAAGAGTGCAATTGTACTCATACTTACCTAACTCCAAAATTTCTGAAAAACTACCAAACTGTAGCAAAATTTGTTGTTACTCATTCTGTAAATATTTCAAGATTTTATCATGTTCTGACTTTCCATAAGAATTCAGACAATGATAGAAAACTTTCTGTTTTCAAAACAGCAACATATAGACTTGCAAAATAAGCATGGTAAAGGCTAAACTTGACACTTTTATTGAAATAAAAGATGAAAAACATTAATCTAAATAACAGCAAGCAAATACTAATAAAATAAAATGACGCTTCAAGCAAAACACATATCATGTGACGAATAAAAATATAGCTCCAAGTAAGGTTACCGATAATGTTGAAGACGAAAGAGGGGATGCCTTCTGGGGCATCCCCAAGCTTAGTTGCTTGGATCTTCCTTGGATATTACCTTGGGGTGCCTTGGGAATCCCCAAGCTTAGTGTATTGCCACTCCTTATTATCCTCATATCGATATCTCACCCAAAACTTGAAAACTTCAATCACACAAAATTTAACGGAACTTTGTGAGATGGGTTAGTATGATAAAACAAATCATTCACTTTGGTACTGTCAAGGCAAGATTCAAATTTTTTCTCACATTATTCCTACTGTACCCTATCATTTCTACAATTTATATTAAGCAATATAAGCCATAGAAACTAGAAAACAAGCAAACTATGCATCGAAAGCAGAATCTGTCAAAAATAGAACAGTCTGTAAAGATCTGAATTAAGGTCATACTTCTGTAACTCCAAATATTCTGAAACATACGGAAAACGTAGAAAATTTGTATATAAATCCTCTGTAAAAATTTCAGAGTTTTTACACGTCACAGTGAAAGATAGTAATTTCTGTACTGGGTGCAAAAGTTTCTGTTTTTGCACAGAATCAAATCAACTATCAACCACACTATCCCAAAGGCTTTACTTGGCACTTTATTCAAAAAAAAGATATAAAACATGATTAATACAGTAGATTAATCATGTGAACACATAAAAACAGTAGGGATAAATGTTGGGTTGTCTCCCAACAAGCGCTTTTCTTTAATGCCTTTTTAGCTAGGCATGATGATTTCAATGATACTCACATAAAAGATAAGAATTGAAACACAAAGAGAGCATCATGAAAAAATATGACTATCACATTTAAGTCTAACCCACTTCCTATGCCTAGGGATTTTGTGAGCAAACAAATTATGGGAACAAGAATCGACTAGCATAGGAAGGTAAAACAAGCAAAACTTCAAGATTTTCAACACATAGGGAGGAAACTTGATATTATTGCAATATGTAGAAGCTTGTGTTCCTCTCTCATAATAATTTTCAGTAGCATCATGAATGAATTCAACAATATAACTATCACATAAAGCATTCTTTTCATGATCCACAAGCATGCAAGTTTTACTACTCTCCACATAAGCAAATTTATTCTCATGAATAGTAGTGGGGGAAAACTCAACAAAATAACTATCATGTGAGGCATAATCCAATTGAAAATTAAAATCAGGATGACAAGTTTCATGGCTATCATTATTCTTTATAGCATACATGTCATCACAATAATCATCATAGATAGCAACTTTGTTCTCATAATCAATTGGAACCTCTTCCAAAATAGTGGATTCATCACTAAATAAAGTCATGACTTCTCCAAATCCACTTTTATCAATATTGTGAAAAGATTCAACACCCTCCAAAATAGTGGGATCATTAGTACCTAGAGTTGACACTCTTACAAACACACTTTCATCAATATAATCATCATAAATAGGAGGCATGCTATCATCATAATAAATATTCTCATCAAAACTTGGGGGACTAAAAATATCATCTTCATCAAACATAGCATCCCCAAGCTTGTAGCTTTGCATATCATTAGCATCATGGATATTCAAGGAATTCATACTAACAACATTGCAAGCATGCTCATCATTCAAAAATTTAGTGCCAAACATTTTATAGACTTCTTCTTCTAACACTTGAGCACAATTTTCCTTTCCATTATTTTCACGAAAGACATTAAAAAGATGAAGCATATGAGGCAACCTCAATTCCATTTTTTGTAGTTTTATTTTATAAACTAAACTAGTGATAAAACAAGAACCTAAAAGATTCGATTGCAAGATCTAAAGATATACCTTCAAGCACTAACCTCCCCGGCAACAGCGGCAGAAAAGAGCTTGATGTCTACTACGCAACCTTCTTCTTGTAGACTCGTGTTGGGCCTCCAAGCGCAGAGTTTTGTACGATAGTAGCAACTTTCCCTCAAGTGGATGACCTAAGGTTTATCAATCCGTGGGAGGCGTAGGATGAAGATGGTCTCTCTCAAACAACCCTGCAACCAAATAACAAAGAGTCTTGTGTCCCCAACACACCCAATACAATGATAAATTGTATAGGCGCACTAGTTCGGCGAAGAGATAGTGATACAAGTGCAATATGGTTGGTAGATATAGGTTTTTGTAATATGAAAAATATAAAAACAGTAAGGTAACTAGTAACAAAAGTGAGCGAAAACGGTATTGCAATGCTTCGAAACAAGGCCTAGGGTTCATACTTTCTCTAGTGCAAGTTCTCTCAACAATGATAACATAATTAGATCATATAACAATCCCTCAACGTGCAACAAAGAGTCACTCCAAAGTCACTAATAGCGGAGAATAAACAAAGAGATTATTGTAGGGTACGAAACCACCTCAAAGTTATTCTTTCTGATAGATCTATTGGGCTATTTCTATAAGTGTCACAAACAGCCCTAGAGTTCGTACTAAAATAACACCTTAAGACACACATCAATCAAAACCCTAATGTCACCTAGATACTCCAATGTCACCACAAGTATCCGTGGGTTTGATTATACGATATGCATCACACAATCTCAGATTCATCTATTCAAACCAACACAAAGAACTTCAAAGAGTGCCCCAAAGTTTCTACCGGAGAGTCAAGACAAAAACATGTGCCAACCCCTATGCATAAGTTCACAAGGTCACAGAACCCGCAAGTTGATCACCAAAACATACATCAAGTGGATCACGTGAATATCCCATTGTCACCACAGATAAACACATGCAAGACATACATCAAGTGTTCTCAAATCCTCAAAGACTCAATCTGATAAGATAACTTCAAAGGGAAAACTCAATTCATTTCAAGAAGGTAGAGGGGGAGAAACATCATAAGATCCAACTATAATAGCAAAGCTCGCGGTACATCAAGATCGTGCCAAATCAAGAACACGAGAGAGAGAGAGATCAAACACATAGCTACTGGTACATACCCTCAGCCCCGAGGATGAACTACTCCCTCCTCGTCATGGAGACCGCCGGTATGACGAAGATGGCCCCGGTGATGATTTCCCCCTCCGGCAGGGTGCCGGAACAGGGTCCCGATTGATTTTTGGTGGCTACAGAGGCTTGCGGCAGCGGAACTCCCGATCTAGGTTTATTTCTAGGGGTTTCTGTATTTATAGGAATTTTTGGCATCGAGAACAAGTCAGGGGGGTTTACGAGGAGCCCACAAGACCGGAGGGCGCGCCCTCCACCCATGTGGAGGCCTCGTGGCTCTTCTGGCCCAACTCTTTTGCTTCGGGGGCTTCTTCTGGTCCATAAAAAATCACCGTAAATTTTCTGCTCATTTGGACTTTGTTTGGTATTCCTTTTCTGCGAAACTCAAAAACAAGGAAAAAACAGAAACAATCACTGGGCTCTAGGTTAATAGGTTAGTCCCAAAAATAATATAAAATAGCATATAAATGCATATAAAACATCCAAGATGGATAATATAATAGCATGGAACAATCAAAAATTATAGATACGTTGGAGACGTATCAGCCACCCACTATAAGCGAATCATGAACGTATTGCAACACCCTACAGCGGGAATCCCTCACGCTTACGCGACACGGAGGGTACCATAGGATAGCACCAAAATAAAACATACAACTCAAACCAATCATGATCATCAATCAACCCATAGGACAAAATGAATCTACTCAAACATCATAGGATAGCAATACATCATTGGGAAATAATATATAGCATGAAGCACCTTGTTTAAGTAAAGATTATAGCAGGGAGAAGAGGTGTTACACCACTGCATAGAGGGGGAGAGAGAGTTGGTGATGACAGCGGTGAAGTTGTTGGTGTAGATCGATGCCACAATGATTGCCCAGGCGTCGTTCCGGCGCCACCGGGAGAGAGGGGGAGAGAGCCCCCTCCTTCTTCTTATTGCTTGGCCTCCCCCCTAGATGGGAGGAGGGTTTCCCCTCTGGTCCATGGTCTCCATGACGGCAGAAGGGCAGTAGCCCCTAGGAGATAGGATCTCTCTCTTTGTTCTCTTCTGTTTCGCGTTCCTGTTTTCTGGCTGAAAACCGTTTCTTAAATTCCCGGAGGTCCGTAACTCTGATCGGGCTGAAATTTTAACACAATTTTTTTTCTTGATATTATCTTTCTTGCGGCGAAAGAAGGGCGCCAACCGACTTACGAGGGGCTCACGAGGCGCCATGGCGCGCCCTATCCCCTAGGCGTGCCCTGGTGCCTCATGGGGCCCACGAGCATGGTCTTGCATTGATTATTCTTCCCAAAAATCACATATATACCAAAATAAATTCTGTAAATTTTTATCGCATTTGGACTTCATTTGATATGGATATTCCATGAAACAAAAAACATGCAAGAAATAGGAACTGGCACTGGGCACTGGATCAATATGTTAGTCCCAAAAATAATATAAAATGTTGCCAAAAATATATTAAAGTTGTAGAATACTGGCATGAAACTATCAAAAATTGTAGATACGACGAAGATGTATCAGCACCCCCAAGCTTAATTCCTGCTCGTCCTCGAGTAGGTAAATAATAAAAAAGATAATTTTTGATGTGGAATGCTACCTAGCATAGTCTTGATCATGTAATCTAATCATGGCATGAATATTAAGATACGAGTGATTCAAAGCAATCGTCTATTATTTGACATAAAGACATCAATACTCAGGCATACCAACAAACAATCATGCCTTTCAGAATAAAAATGCTAAAGAACGCTATCCCTACAAAATCATATAGTCTTGTCATGCTCCATCTTCTTAACACAAAGTATTTATCATGCACAACCCCAATGACAAGCCGAGCAATTGGTTCATACTTTTTAACGTGCTTCAGCTTTTTCAACCCCCACAATACATGAGCGCAAGCCATGAACATAGCACTATGGGTGGAATAGAGTACGGTGGTAGAGACGATATGAAGAAGACAAAAAGGAAGAAAGTCTCACATCAACGCGGCTAATCAACAGACTATGGAGATGCCCATCAATTGATGTCAATGCAAGGAGTAGGGATTGCCATTGCCATGCAACGAATACACTAAGAGCTATAAGTGTATGAAAGCTCAAACTAAAGATGTGCATCCAACTTTCTTGCTCATGAAGAACTCGGGCATTTGAGGAAGCCCATCATCGGAATATACAAGCCAAGTTCTATAATGAAAAAAATTCCCACTAGTATATGAAAGTGACAACATAGGAGACTCTCTATATGAAAACATGGTGTGCTACTTTGAGACACAAGTGTGGAAAAGGATAGTAACATTGCCCCTTCTCTCTTTTTCTCTCATTTTTTTGGTTTTGTTTTTTTCCTTTTTTTGGGCTCTTTTTGGCCTCTTTTTTCTTATTTTTTGTGATCTTTTTGGCCTCGTTTTTTTATTTCTCACTGAGACAATGCTCTAATAATGATGATCATCACACTTCTATTTACTTACAACTCAATATTACAACTCGATATCTAGAACAATATGACTCTATATGAATGCCTCCGGCAGTGTACCAGGATGTGCAATGATGCTAGCATAACATGTATAATAAATAATGAACATTTCCTGAGCCACAAATACTATGTCAGCTATATGATCATGCAAAGCAATATGACAATGAATGCTCAATTCATGTATATGATGATGATGGAAGTTGCATGGCAATATATCTCGGAATGGCTATGGAAATGCCATGATAGGTAGGTATGGTGGCTGTTTTGAGGAAGATATAAGGAGCCTTATGTGTGATAGAGCGTATCATATCACGTGGTTTGGATGCACCGGCGAAGTTTGCACTAACTCTCGAGGTGAGAAAGGGCAATGCATACCGAAGAGGCTAGCAAATTTCGGAAAGGTGAGAGTGCGTATAATCCATGGACTCACATTAGTGATAAAGAACTCACATACTTATTGCAAAAGTTTATTAGCCCTCGAAGCAAAGTACTACTATGCATGCCCCTAGGGGGATAGATTAGTAGGAAAAGACCATCGCTCGTCCCCGACTGCCACTCATAAGGAAGACAATCAATAATAAATCATGCTCCAACTTCTTAGCATAACGAGAGACTATACGTGCATGCTTCGGGGATCACAAACCTTAACACCAATATTCCTACTAAACCACAATCATTCACTAGTACCTCCCACATATTACCATCTCTATATCCCAAAACTATTGCAAGGAATCAAACATATCATATTCAATGATCTATAAGTTTTATGTAGTATTTTGTGACTAACCTTGTGAATGACCAATTCCTGTTGACTCACTAATTAGATATAAGTGAAGCAAGAGAGTTTTAATTATTTCTACAAAAGAACATGCTCTAATAAATATAAGAGAAGCAAAAGAGCATTCTACAAATAACGGTTTTTCTATAAGTAGAGAAACATGCATCCAAACTTCAAATGATATAAGCGAAGCACATGAAGCATTCTATAAAGCCATACTCAAAAGATATAAGTGAAGTGCAAAGAGAATTCTATAAATCAACCAAGGTCTATCTCATACCAGCATGGTGCATTATTAAAAGAAAAATAAAAATCACATGGCACTCCAAGAATTTACGCATATCATGTGAACAAAACAAAAACCGAAACATATCGATAATTCTCGAAGAAAGATGCGGTGCCTTCCGGGGCATCCCCAAGCTTAGAGCTTGAGTCTCCTTGAATATTTACTTGGGGTGCCTTGGGCATCCCCAAGCTTGAAATCTTGCCTCTCCTTATTCTCCTCATATTGATACCTCCTCGATCTTCGAACACTTCATCCACACAAAACTTTACCGAACATTTTATTAGAGGGGTGTCGGTGTACCGAGGCCTGGCCTCCCGGTACCCCGGACTTATGCACAGGCAACGGTGATCCCCCGCCAAGGAAACTTGCCGGGGGATCAGGGCTCAAGTCAAGATGGACGAGGCCTGACAAGACTCTCAAGCCAAGGGAGCCGCTCTTTGAGGGATCAATGAGCGCATCAAGAAGACCAAGAACAAGACATTTATCAAGATCAACACTAGAAGCAGCTACTGCTGGCAAGGCCGAGCCGACAAGATGAAAGCCCGACGAGCTCCTTGGCCGGCAAGCTCCCGCCAGCTGCCAGCGCTCCACCTCATCGAGCAGCTAGTCGCTGGTCAGTGATGTGTCAAGCCCGCAGGCAGTTAGGTGAGGTTTGTTGGACACGTGTCAGCTCACCGGGAGGATTTTACCTTTATCGACACCCGTCCAAATGGCGTGTCAAGCTAATGGGAGTTAGCTAGGCAAGTGGTGCGGCAACCTTGCTGGGGGCTCCTCCTCCTCACGACACCTAATAGTGCATTTAATGCTCCTTGTCCTGACTAGCAGTGTTAGGTATGGTAGCACTTTTTGCTATCTAATCATCATTTAATTACCTTTTTGCCACTGTGGTAACCCCTTTAAACTATAAAAGGAGGGCCAGGGCAACGTTTACAAGGATTGACCCTTTGCACCACTACACGCGTAGCTGCTCCCTCTCGCACCTTGCTGAGGATAGCACTCCTTGTACTTGTGTGTAACAAAATCACCCAATATAGCAAGTAGGAGTAGGGAATTACACCTCTCGGTGGCCCAAACCTGGGTAAAATCCCTGCGCCTTCCCTTGATTTTGCTCTTTGCGTTTTGTGCATCTCCCTAGCTGAACCCCAAAGGGGCTTGATGGCCCCATAGATGGTCGTTCCACACCGACATCTTTGGCGCGCCAGGTAGGGGGATCACTGGCATGAACCTAAATCAGCGGACGGCACGTTGATTTCATCAACTTTCATCACCATCTTCATCATCAATGGCGCCCAAGAAGAAGGGCACCCCGATGACGAAGCATTCTGCCTCCAAAGTTCCTTCACACGCATCCACAGGCGGCGCCACCGCTATAGATTATGCAAACACCATGGCTGGCGCGACAGGCGCTGGCAGCGCGGTTGCCATGCCCACCATGGTGGGGATAGGAGGTGGGGCCGCTGGAGGCGATCATCTTCCTCAACCCTACGGTGAGAACAACCATGACGGCGCGGGTGGTGCGGACGGACAAAACCCGCCTCCTCGACACGTCGGCGGGCGGAGCCATCGGAGCAACACTACGTAGGCGAGTGCGGGCCAGGACTTCCCTGCTGCAACAATGCAGAGCGGCACCGCTGGGCACAAACATTTGCGCCCGCATGGCAAAACACCTGTTGATCAAGTCCAAGATCTCCAGGCACTTCCCCCGCCACGCCAACCCGCAGTTGCACTTGGACCAAGGCAACAAGGTCGTAATGGCGCTCCCACTGGCCCTGCCGGGGGTAGAGCGACGCCGCGTTTCTCCGCGCCCAACCATACTAGCAACAGCTGCATAAGCGGTGACGGGAGCCAAGATGCCACCCAACTGGAGCCTTGTCGCAAGCAGTTGTGCCTTTATTTTGTTTCAAGCTTGCTCAACGAATCAAATGGTTGTGCTGAGGCTGCCAAGGCTCCTTGCCGGTGACATCATTTGGAACAGGCAGAATAGTATTTTCACAACTATGTGTGCATTTTTTTGCTTATGAACATATGTCATGTTGTGGTTATGCTCTAACCCATATGAGATAGCCAACGAACTGTCAAAAGTTCCCAAACCACGCTCTTTTCTTCTATTTTTCTGAGAAACAGAAGGATCCCTCGCGTGCATGTTTCCCGGGGGAGGAGTGATGACAGGAATTCTGTTTGAAAGGCGTTCGAGTACCCATTTCACACGGCGGGAAGCACAACAAATGAAAGCTAAGTTGAAATATTTTCAACTAAGAATTCTCTTATTATGCTTTGTGATTCCCCTTAGTACAACTTTGTATTTGTGTGAGAAGCCTGCACACAAAGGGACCTTGTCGTGATCATTCGCGCCCTTGTTTTGTTCGAGTCCACTCAACAAATTAAGTGGCTGCATTGAAAGCGTCGACGGAAAACTTGTCGGTGGTGACACTACCAGCAGGCTACTAGGAATCCGTCCCCAAAGCGCTTGCGGCAAGTGTTTGCCCCAGCAAGCTTCTGGCATGTGTAGGGAATCCAATCATACAAAGACGAGAAAAAGTGCGACAAGGGGATAGCATGCATTGATGCGCCTACTTAAAGTTATATTACATCGCAAATGCAGTACGGGCCTAACATAAGAAGGAATGTATCTTTCATGTGATAGTACGGGGATGGAATTGACAACAAGCCTAATCACGGCGATCGCCTTGGACCTTGGGGACTTTGAGAACTTTGTCGGTGAGGGGAGCGGCAACCTTGTCGGCGGCCGTGATGTCAGCGTTCTCCGGCAGTTTCTTGAAGATCTTGGAGAGGTCAAGTCCTGGATTATGATGGGCAAGATTGAGCAACACTACGTAAAGGATGCTGCGCGCGAATTGCCGGCACTCATTGGTGAAGGAGACACCCATGTCTTCATGATATGTTTTCAGCGCTTCGATGAGGCCGTCAAAGAACTTGGTCAATCTGGCACTGACGACTTCATGCTCGTTGGAGGTGAAGCTCCAGCTCTTCATATCCATGACATCTAGTTGAGAAGTGAGGCGCTCTGCTATGTCAACTAGCCTCTCTGTCCAAAGGGGGTGCATCTGTTGCAGCTGTTCAAGCTTGTTTTTGGCATCCTTCTGGAGGGTTTCTTCTACGGCAAGCTTCTCTGCCAAGAGTTTTTCCCGTTCCTTAGCAGCTTTGAGGTTTTTCTCCAGGATGGCAAGGTTGGATTCTAAATCCTTGACTGCACCATGGGCAGTGGCCAATTCTTGGTACTTGGATGAAAGCTGTGTCTACAGCTCCCCTAGGGTAAGAGCTGCTTTCTGCGCTTCGGCTTTGAGAGCCTCGATCTCCTTGGCACTGTTGGCGAGTTCTTCCTTCAACTTGCTCGCCTAGGCCTCAAGATCTGCTTTGATGGTAGCCGTGACCGCAGCTTCATCAGTGACTTCCTTAAGCTTGGCGGCATTTTCCGAAGCTTGGGTTTCAATGGCTATTTTGTGGTCGTCCTCCAGCTCCGCTGCTTGAGAAGTGCTTCGATCTCTTCGTCCTTTCCACGGAGAGTGGTGGCAAGGGTTTGTTCCTGGGCGGCGAGCTCTCTCTCATTGACATTGAGTAGCGCTTCACGCTCCGTCAACTTGCCGTCACGGATGGCCGCCTCCCCTTGGCGGAATCAAGCTTTCCTCTTGCCTTACGAGATTACGGGCTCGCTCATTGTACCACGTGCGCAACTCGTCCGCCTTTTCCTTCAGGTGCTGATTGGCCAAATCCGCAGATTTGCGCTCTTCCTAGACTTTGTTCCACCTCCTGTTGTACCTCTCCTGGACGTCCCTGAAACCAACAACCATGGCCTTCAAGAAAGCAAAATCCTCATCATCATTGGTGGCATCGTCGATTTTTGTGGTTCTTCGGGATAAGGGAAGTAGGATTTGAGCAATTTCTTCATCAAAGTTTAGTCCTGCGGTACCAAATGAATTGGGGGCTCCCGGCTCATGATGTGGGGTAACCAACACCAGGCTGCTTGGCGGGGCTTGCATAGTCGGCGCTGCTGGACGGTTGTCAAGATTTGACACTTCATCATTGGCGGGCGCGTTGTCCACGTCCATGCCGGCAGGGCCAGATGTGTTGCCGGTCGACCTTTCCAGCTCTTCGGGGACTACTATGGTCTCATTGGCAACCCATGAAAGGTCCTCTACAGCGGCAATTTTGGTGGCTTCCTTAGCAGCAGCTTTCGCAATATCCACCACCTCCCCAAGGATCTCACCCTCTTCTGGAGAGGTTGGGGTTGTGGATCGGAGCAGAAACCAAAGACAGAGATGAGATTCAGATTGAAAGTCAAAGCCAAGAAAAACAAGAGTTATGTAGAAGGTGCACAATGATAAGAGGATTACCCGTCGGTGCTTGATGTGGGGGGGCGTCCCCTCCCCCGGCAAACTGTCATCAACGACCCCAGTTGTCGAAATGGCACCGGTGTGAACAGGCTCAACAGAGAAGGCCCTTGTCGGAGAGGCACTCTCCTGGATGATGATTGGATCTGTTGTCAGTGTTCTGGGAACCAGGGTACCTAGACCTACCTGCCTACGGCCCATGGCGTGGCTCCATCGATGGCCTGGTACGGCCCATCTACAGGACCACCAAGACAAGACCCTCGCGAGGGGGACGAGCCTCGTGAGGCGGACGACACCAAGACCTCCCGAGGGAGAGGCCTCCCCAGGCGGCCTCTGGAGGAGCGGAGATTTCTATGCAGGTAACCAACCTCATGAGGCTACCATGATGCCAGCCATGATGACCAAGGCAGGCGGGCGCCAGCGGGCGCAGAGAAGGCAGTTTCCTCTTTGGTGCTAAGGAGGCAAGGACATGTGGGTTCCCAAGGAATCTGGCAAAGGTTTCCATTCCGGTGCAATGAGACCAAGGCCACCGGTGCGGCAGGACGGATGTCATCGCCGAGCCCACCGTTGTGTCACGACCAAAAGCTTTGCAGGCGAAGACCACCTTTCATCAGGATAAGATGTACTACTTGTCCCCTTTCAAATTGGCCACTGTGGAATCCCTTCCCGCCTACGTTTTGGGGGAAGATGACCAAGTCCACTATAAATATAGGTTAGGCACCACCGTAGAAGGGGTCGACTCATTCCCTCGCCCTTAGACCTCGTGAGGTTGTTCATCCCTTGTACTAGTTCATCCTCAGCCCCTCGTGAGGCCAATCCACCACAAAGCAGGAGTAGGGTCTTACACCGCAAGGTGGCCCCAACCTGGGTAAACTGTCATGTTCACCTTCTTCTTTGTTCGTGTGCATCAAGCTAGGCCATGGGGCGATGAGCTGGTTGGCTGCATAGGTTGAGTTCTTCGCACACGCCCCAGAGTTCGAACCTTTCTTGGGTCTGCGGAGCCCTGAATCCAACATTTGGCGTGCCAGGTAGGGGCGTGTCGAAGCCTCTCTTCCACCGTTCGCTCCACCGCCGTTCCGCCGTTCCTATGGCCGACGCTCGCCGTGTCCATGCCGAGCGCCGGGCCGTTCGTGTCGCTCAAACAGCACCCGTGGGCAACGGCGCTCCCCGCCGCTCTGCCTCCCCGGTGGCTAACGCTGCCACCGCCCCTGTTGCTGGTGAACAGCAGGATTCATCGCTGCCACCATCCGTGCGGCGCGATGGCCGCACCACAACTCCATCACCCACTCCAGCCACGGCGTCGTCTTCTCACGTTCGTCGCGGGCCGGCGAACATGCAGGCTGCGCTGCTCACGGCACGTGAGCTTCTGCGCTACCGTCCGGCCAATGACCTCTACGACGACTGGCTCGGCCGCATCGCTGAGCTCGTCAATGCCGCTGGTGAGGCCCCCGCACCGTCCCGTTCACCTCGTCCTCCGCCGTCCCTGGCGGGCGACGTGGCTCATGGCGCGCCTCCTCCTCCTCCTCTGCACGACGCGGACCCCGAGCCCAGGCGTGAGATGCCCTAACGTGACCCACCGTGTAGGGCGTCGGCGCGCGATGAAGAAAGCTGCCAGGTGGTGCAGCGGCTGTAGGCCGATGCGCGCGCGCTTCCAGTGCTACCGGGTCAAGACCGTGTTCCGCCGGAGGCGGTGGCGCGCGGGCGACAAGATCAAGCTCCCCCCATGCGACTGGTGCCGGTGAGTGTGGCAGGCTGCTGTGCTTTCACCCCGGAGCTGCGCCGCGTCGTCTGCTCTACGAGCTGAGCATCGAGGCGGCGAACGGCAATGACAAGGTCATCGCGAACTAGTTCCCCATGGCCCTCAAGGATGGCGCGTGTTCTTGGCTCCTGAACCTTCCGGTGGGGCCGATCTCCTCCTGGGACGAGCTACGCGAGCGCTTCGTCGCTAACTTCCAGGGTACTCGCGACCGCGCTCTTACAGCAGGCGACCTGCGGCGCATAAAGCAGCAGCCGGGCGAAACCTTGCACAAGTACATACAGCGCTTCACGAACGTCCACCTCAAGATCCCAAAGGTGTCAAACGAGGCCATCATTTCGGCGTTCTCTGAGGGCGTCCGGGATGTCAAGATGAAGGAGGAGCTCGCCATACACAAGGACTTGTGCTCGGCTCTGGAGATGTTCAACATGGCCGCCAGGTGTGCGAGGACAGAGGAAGGTCGCCTCTCCCTCCTGGAGCTTCCGGAGGTCGATCCCGAATACAAGAAGGCCAAGGCTAAGGAGGTAAAGTGCAAGGGCCTCGCTGTGCTTGCGGCTGAACCTGAGATAAAGCGCGGCTGCGACCACCCCGAATCCTCCAGGGGCAACCGCCTGTTCTGCGTCTTCCACAACGCCCACAACCACAACACCAACGACTGCCAGGAGCTCAGGGCAATTCGCGACGGGCGCCTTGGCTGCTATCCTGAGCGCAGCGACCGCGGCTACAGCCATGGAGGAGGCTGTGGCGGTGGCCGCTGGGATAATCGCGACCCCCGTCAGGACTGGTGCGACCAACCTCGTGAGGACCGCTGGTAGGGCTAACCTCGTGATGGCCCCTGGAGAGACCAGCCTCGTGAGGATCGTCCTCAGGGCAATGCCGGCCTCCCTCCACTGCCGCCACCACCAAGGAGAAACAACGACAACCGCCAAGGTGATTGGGCTGGGGGCTTCCAAGAGCCTCGTGTGATCACCTGCATCCTGGGTGGCGCTCAGGCCCCTGCCTCTCATCTCATCTTCAAGCAGTTCGCTCGTGAGGTGAACGCGGCCCTTCCCAAGATCGAGGTGTCGCGCCCCCTCAGATGGTCCAAGCACACCATCACCTTCGACTCCATGGACCAGCTCAAGTGCTCAGCCGCCGCCGATGCGCTGCACGCCCACCATCAGCAACGTCCTCATCACCAAAACCCTCATCGACGGTGGCGCGGGGCTCAACATTCTTTCCGTCGAGACATTTGAGACGCTCCAAGTGCCCTACGACCAGCTTCTGCCTATGAAGCTTTTCTCAAGGGTGACCGATGGCTCCACCATTCCCATATGGTAGATCCGCCTCCCGGTCACCTTCGTCAAGCGCGACAACTACCACACTGAGCTCATCGACTTTGGCGTCGCCCACATCCGCCTCCCATACAATGCCATCCTCGGGTATCCGGCCCTCGCCAAGTTCATGGTGGTGACGCACCATGGCTACAATGTCCTCAAGATGCCAGGAAGTGGCGGCATCATCACGGTCGCCTGTGACGAAAAGGATGCGGTGTGCTGCCTCGAGCGCTCCTACCAGGCTGCGGCGGTCGAGAACTCTGACGATGATGGCGCCGTCCTTCCTCCTGAGGCCGTCCCCAAGAAGAAGAAGCAGCTCCTCCCCAAAGGCCGTCAGGAGGCTGTGGCGCCTATTGGACTCGCCTCGAGCCCCGGGCCCACTGCTGGGGCGCCTTCCCCTCTCGCATAGGAAGGCGCGCCTGGTGCCCCTCTGAGGACGGGCTCGGGGGCTCTCATCTGGAGGGCCTCTGACCTGACCAACGTCACGAGGGAGGCGTTCGGGCACCACATGGGGGCGTGCTTCGACGCGCACCTCAGTGAGCAAGGCGCAAAGTGCAAGGCACCAGGCGCTCAGGAGTTCATCACCAAGGCGATCGAGGAGCTGTAGGAGGCGCGAGCCATGCGTGGCGAGCATCGCCCCGCACCACCCAGTGCAGCTGTCGCCCAGGACATGGGTAGCGAGCTGCGCATCTGCGTCAACATCCCAGGCCTCAATAGGGCTGCTTCTCAGGAGCTCTTCTGGCCGTCCCGCATCGGCCAGAGTGGGGGTTACCCCTGCAGCCACGTCCACATGCCGTTCGGCCTGCTGAACGCGCCGCCTCGTACCAGTGCCTCATGCAGGGAGTCTTGGTGGCCCGCGAAGCAAGGCGCCAGGCGGTCCTAGCAGAGGAGGTGCCGGGCCCTAGCGAGCTCCCCGGACCTCCGAAGCCTCCCGGGCCCTAGGAGCCGGCTGGCCCGTGAGGACCGATCTCTGCAGCACGCGTCTTCAGCTACTCCATTGCTTCTACAACGATCGTGCCAGGTGACTTTTTGGTTTGTTCAACTGAGGGCACCCCTCGGGCTGCATCATCCTCAGGCTACTAGGGCCCGCCCTCACAGCTGCGTCGTTTTGATCCATGTACTCTGGACCAGTTCTGCATGCTCAAGTATTGTGGTTGTTAACATTACGCCTGTCGATCCGTCATCTATGGTATTGCCTTTCGCGACCCCCAAGCGTTGCTGGCCCGCCTCTTGCTCGTCCCACGAGGGGGGCTATTGGCACGGCGTCTGTGCTCGGGTTCGTCCCTGCAGTGCTGATAAACCTAAGAGACCGAGCTCTGGCTCTTGGCCGGCCCCATGCACGTCACCTCACCAGGTCCTTAGTGCCTTCGTCTCCTCGTGTAAGATCACAGGCAGGATAGCAAGCGCGACTGCCCTTTGTGTCTTGTGGCTAACTCGCAGGAACCTCCGGAGGCAGGATCATGAGCGGCTTCGCCAACACCTCGCCACCATGGAAGGATGTCGTGCTACGTGCCATGGGGCGCAACCCCTCCTAGGTACCCCCTCGGAGCCAGCCATTCTTTTCTCGCGCAAGTCGCTTGCATGTAAAAGGGGGGGCCCTTGAGCATCGCGCCTCAGGGGCTCCTTCCGGCTCTTGAGCCATCACCCCCTGGCCTTGACCATGACATCGTGACCTGGCATAGCAATGGCGGCTGAGCCTCGCTCGAGAGCCGGGTCACAAGGATGTAGAGCACCCTGACGAGCGGAAGAGATGGAGTCGGTAGGAGCCCTGCGGGGAGGGCGCCATCGGGAGAAGGGCGCAACCTAACATTGCACAAGAGGCTCGCCCTCACGAGAAAGAAACCACCTCAGGCTCACCAAGAAAAGTCGCTTTGCACACCCGGGCGTGAACCCCATAATCGGTGTTTTATCTCTCGTGATTTCGCTCTGGCAAGGAAACTCCCCTTTCAGTCCTTTGGGAGCCGCTTGCACGCCAAAGGGGACCTCCTGAGCATCGCGCCTCGGGGGCTCTTACCGGACCTCGGGCCGCTCACCTCCTGGCCTTGACCACGGTATCACGACCTGGCATACCAGCAACGGCCGAAGCTTGCCTGGGGACTGGGTCCTGTCGGCATAGAGCACTAAGCTACCGCGAGAATAAAAAGGGGGGAACCGTGCCCAAGTGAGAGACACAAACACAACATAAGTTGGAGACGCTGATATCAAGGCAAAAATGTCGCAGTCTTTAAACACCCCCGTGGGGCCTTTCATGATTTTTGCGCAGGAATGAAATAAAAAGGAAAGACCTCCTGAAAATTGTGACCCAGGCGGCGTCGACCATGACGCCCGGTCGGCACCATTTCTCCCACAAGCCCGAGCGTGGCGGCGCGGCGGCTCGTAGTAGTCGTCGTCACTTGAGCTTCATCCGGAGGAGGTGTCGCTGCTGCTGGAGGAGCCACGGACAAGGCCAAGGGCAAGTTCACCGTGAGGGCAACCGCGCCTTTTCTTAGGCGGGAGCAACTCCGGCTCCACCAGAGGGGTTTTCCCCTTCTCGGTAGCTGAGAACCTCCTCACTGGCGCCATGGATGCTCTGGCGAGATGGCGGCACGGCGAAGAAGAAGAAGGAGCGAGCAGCAAGAAGACGAAGATGGGCTGGGGGCTCCGCCCCCCTTTCCCCATTTATAGGAGGGGAAGGCTAACCGGCGGCCTCTCACGTTCTAAGTAATGATGGCCCCTCTACATGCACCAGACAGTTGTCAAGTCCGAGCAGTTGCCGAGGTGGCATGGGGAAGCGGAGACGCCCACGTCCCATCAAGCACCACACGTCAGCCTAGACTGCAGGTGATTGGGGCCCGCGGCGCTTCGCCCTTGCCCTTTGGCTTCGCCTCGAAGCCAAGTCCGAGCGCGCCTTGGGCCCGGGGGCTACTATCGGCGTTCTGGGAACCAGGGTACCCAGACCTGCCTGCCTGTGACCCATGGCGTGGCTCCATTGACAGCCTGGTACGGCCCATCTACAGGACCACCAAGACAAGACCCTCATGAGGGGGCCGAGCCTCGTGAGGCGGACGACACCAAGACCTCCCGAGGGAGCGGCCTCCCCAGGCGGCCTCCCAAGGAGCGGAGATTTCTATGCAGGTACCCAGCCTCATGAGGCTACCATGACGCCAGCCATGATGACCAAGGCAGGCGGGCACCAGCGGGCACAGAGAAGGCAGTTTCCTCTTTGGTGCTAAGGAGGCAAGGACAGACGTGGGTTCCCAAGGAATCTGGCAAAGGTTTCCATTCCGGTGCAACAAGACCAAGGCCACCGGCGCAGCAGGACGGATGTCATCGCCGAGCCCACCGCTTTGTAGGTGAAGACCACCTTTCATCAGGATAAGATGTACTACTTGTCCCCTTTCAAATTGGTCGCTGTGGAATCCCTTCCCGCCTATGTTTTGGGGGAAGAGGACCAAGGCCACTATAAATATAGGTTAGCTACCACCATAGAAGGGGTCGACTCATTCCCTCGCCCTTAGACCTCGTGAGGTTGTTCATCCCTTGTACTAGTTCATCCTCAGCCCCTCGTGAGGCCAATCCACCACAAAGCAGGAGTAGGGTCTTACACCGCAAGGTGGCCCGAACCTGGGTAAACTGTCGTGTTCATCTTCTTCTTTGTTCGTGTGCATCGAGCTAGGCCATGGGGCGACGAGCTGGTTGGTTGGATAGGTTGAGTTCTTCACACACGCCCCAGAGTTTGAACCTTTCTTAGGTCTGCGGAGCCCTGAATCCGACATCTGCCTCTTGGTGTCACTCCTCTTGGTGGACCTCCCCCATCTCCTCGTCAAGCTCGGGGAGGAGAACTTCAGTACTGGCGCTGGCTAGCGGGATCTGCAACACGTTCTCGCGCAGAGGGATGTACTGGGGGCTGACAACCATGGCGTCAGCCGCTAATATCCCCTGCCCAGCACTCGTCGCAGGGTCGTGTTCTGCCAGATGCTTAACCCGTTTCACCCAGCGCTCAAGTGGTTCTACGTCCCTTAAATACAGAAGAAATCAAATCAAGATGGCAGATAAGCAAAGGCAAGACCTGACAAATAGAAACAAAGGATGCTTACTCTTCGTCAGGCTTGAGAAGGACATCCATGTCATATTTGGGAGGCAGGGGTGATTCCCTGGCCCTCTTGATGGCTGGCGGAGGCGAGCTTGCCGGCTGGGAAGATGCACTTCCCCTGGCAGGTCCTTGTTGAGAAGATGAGGACTTGGGCTTGGGACGCCAAGCGAGTTGCCAGCGTACTTCTTCCTAGTGGTCAGTCTTGGTGATCGACTTCTTCACTGTGGGGGCAGCTCGCGGCGGGGAAGTGGCTGCCACCTATTGGTTGGCCCTCCTCCGAGAGCGGTGCCTTGGTGGTGGAGATTGAGGGCCTTCTTCCTCTTGCTCATCTTCTTCGTGCTCCCCAGCTATTTCAGTCCTGGCAACCTCGGCTTCGGGAATCTCATTCCCGGCAAGCTCGTCCTATTGTTCCTCGGCAGGTTCTTCCTCATCGGACTCCTCTTCATCGTTGTCGTCCTCGGCCTCTGCAGGTTCCTTGGCTTCGACCCTTCGGGCCTCCTAAGTCCTGCTGGCGATATACACCTCCTCCTCCTTTGTGGTGGCTGGATGAGGTCCGTCTCTTTCCGGGAAGCTACTTCCGTCGGATTGAAAGCCCACTCCATTTCATCCTCCAGCTTGGGTAGTTCCCAATCTTCCTTGATTCCTTGGGTGGTGCACTCTAGCATCCACAGCAAAATAGCGCTCCTGGCAGAGTTAATGTGCAATGGGATGACATGGGCCGACAGGTGGAACATGCCGGTCTTTTGAAACGGTCACTGGCAAAGCCAAGCATGTTCCATGACTGCCAAATTATTTCCCAGCCCAGGGTATAACCGCATCTTGTCAGTGGAGTTCTTGTACTCCCAAACAAACCTATCCCTCTTCTGCAATGGCGAGATGTAGCATCGAAGGGAGTCAGCTCCCACCATCTCTATGGTAAGCTTCGCACGCTTCAAGCGAGCTATCCTATTCAGTGTCGGGCGAAGCTTTCGTTCGGTGGCGCCAAAGCGGCTCCAATTATCACCGCGTTCGATCATTTTTGTCCGCGGCAAGTGGAATGCAGGGAAATCTTTCTCCTGAATCTAGCACCAATTTGCCCTTCACTCCTCCCACTTGCCGTGGAGTTCCCTGGCAAGGTAGTCCCTTTGATCCTTCTTTCCTCTCGGGATCCATGTCACGCTGCCGGAGAGTGATTTGTCTTCTATCCGGGGGACGAACAAGTGGCGGAACAGATCCACATTGGGGGCAACCCCGACAAAACCTTCACACAGGTGGGCTAAGATTGCCATGCATGTCACTGCATTTGGAGTGAAGTACAACAATCTGAACCCGAAGGTATCCATCAAGGCGCAAAAAAAATACGAGAACGGGGGAACCAGGCCACACTAAAAGTATGCGCAGAAGAACATATATGAATCTGCGGGAACCTTGTGGCCTTCGGGGGGGACTACTAGAGCTCCATGATCATCGGTCTTCTTCCCCCACATGTACGCATACCTGTGTACCAGATCGTTCCCGACAAGGCCGACAGCGAGAAAACTACGTTCTCTCTCCATCGCCTCTCCATTTCCTCCAGTTCCTTCTTCTTCTTTTCCGCCTTGGGGTCGAGCGGCTTGGTCGTCTTCTTCCCCTTCGTGTCATCCTTCTTGGGTGCCATTAGGACTCAAGGAGGATGGAGGGGATTGGATTGGTGCGGAGGTCGGCGGCGGTGGCGGTGGGAGCGGTTTCGGTGGGGAAAGGAAGATGGAGCGGGGCGAGAACAGGAATGAATGAGCAGCGCCTCCTCGCATTTCCTTTTTATGGGCAAGGTGCGAGGGGGCTGGCTCTTCACTGTTCGCCCTAGCAGCACCTTTTGCAGGCACATTAGCACAAGGAAATTGCAACAGTCCACATTCCCATGACCCGCATTTGATGCGCGTATTGGACGTGCGTCAGAAAAGCCCATCATGATTAGGATTGCATCAAGAGATGTGGTAGATGTTCTCCGCCACGTGTGACTGTGCATGTTTTTGGGCCTGGCCCAACGATGCCTCGCATGTGCGTATGGCCAAGGCCCGGGGGCTTCTGTCGGTGTACTGAGGCATGGCCTCCTGGTACCCCTGCTTATGCACATGCAGCGGGGATCCCCCGCCAAGGTAACTTGCCGGGGGATCAGGGATCAAGTCAAGATGGGCGAGGCCCGACAAGACTCTCAAGCCAAGGGAGTCACTATTTGAGGGATCAATGAGTGCATCAAGAAGACCAAGAACAAGATAGTTATCAAGATCAACACTAGAAGCAGCTACTGCTGGCAAGGCCGAGCCGGCAAGACCAAAGCCCTAAAAGCTCCTTGGCCAGCAAACTCCGGCTAGCTGCCAGCGCTCCACCTCATCGAGCAGCTAGTCGCTGGTCAGTGAGGTGTTGAGCCCGCGGGCAGTTAGGTGAGGTTTGTCAGACACGTGTCAGCTCACCGGGAGGATTTTACCCTTATCGACACCCATCCAAATGGCGTGTCAAGCTAATAGGAGTTAGCTAGGCAAGTGGTGCGGCAACCTTGCCGGGGGCTCCTCCTCCTCACGACACCTAACAGTGCATTTAATGCTTCTTGTCCTGACTAGCAGAGTTACATATGATAGCACTGTTTGCTATCTAATCATCATGTAATTACCTTTTTTCCATTGTGGTAACCCCTTTAAACTATAAAAGGAGGGCTAGGGCAACGTTTACAAGGATCGATCCTTTGCACAACTACACGTGTAGCTGCTCCCTCTCGCACCTTGAGGACCCACAAGTATAGGGGATCAATCATAGTCCTTTAAATAAGTAAGAGTGTCGAACCCAATGAGGAGCAGAAGGAAATGACAAGTGGTTTTCAGCAAGGTAATTTCTGCAAGCACTGAAATTGTCGGTATCAGGTAGTTTGATAGCAAGATAATTTGTAACAAGCAAGTAATAGTAATGGTAAATAAAGTGTAGCAAGGTAGCCCAATCCTTTGGATGGCAAAGGACAGGCCAAAACGGTCTCGGATAATAAGCAATGTGTTCTTGAGGGCACACGGGAATTTCATCTAGTCACTTTCATCATGTTGGTTTGATTCGTGTTCGCTACTTTGATAATTTGATATGTGGGTGGACCGGTGTGTGGGTGCGGTTCTTACTTGAACAAGCCTCCCACTTATGATTAACCTCCTCGCAAGCATCCGCAACTACGAAACAAGTATTAAGATAAAATCTAACCATATGGATCCAAATCAGTCCCTTACGGAATAGTGCATAAACTAGGGTTTAAGCTTCTGTCACTCTAGCAACCCATCATCTAATAACTACTCCACAATGCATTCCCTTAGGCCCAAAGATGGTGAAGTGTCATGTAGTCGATGTTCACATAACACCACTAAGGGAATCACAACATACATATCATCAAAATATCGAACACATATCAACTTCACATGATTACTTGCAACATGACTTCTCCCGTGGCCTGAAGAACAAAGGTAACTACTCACAAATAATATTCATGCTCAAGATCAGAGGGATATTAAATGGCATAATGGATCTGAACATTTAATCTTCCACCAAATAAACCATATAGAATCAACTACAAGATGTAATCAACACTACTAGTCACCCACAGGTACCAATCTGAGGTTCCGGTACAAAGATTGAACACAAGAGATGAAATAGGGCTTGAGATTATATGGTGCTGTTGAAGATGTTGATGGAGATTGGCCTCCCAAAGATGACAGGGTTGTTGGTGATGACGATGGCTTCGATTTCCCCCTCCGGGAGGGAAGTTCCCCCGGCGGAATCGCTCCGCCGGAGGGCAAAAGTGCTCCTTCCTAAGTTCCGCCTTGAGACGGTGGCGCTTCGTCCTGAAAGTCCTCTCCTTATTTTTTTCTAGGTCAAAAGACCTTATATACCAGAAGATGGGCACCGGAGGTGGGCCAGGGTGCCCACCACCCACCAGGGTGTGCCTAGAGGGGCTAGCGTGCCCTGGTGTCTTGTGGGCACCTGGTAGACCCCTCTGGTAGTTCTTTTCTCCAATATTTATTATATATTCCAAAATGATTCTCTGTAAAATTTCAGCTCATTTGGAGATGTGCAGAATAGGTATCTCTGACATAGCTTTTTCAGGTCCAGAATTCCAGGTGTCGGTATTCTCGCTCTTTGTATAAACCTTGCATATTATGAGAGAAAAGTTATTATAATTACTCCATAAAGTGTTATTATGCATTAAAACATGATAAATAACAGTAGGAAAACATGGTGCAAAATGGACGTATCAACTCCCCCAAGCTTAGACCTCGCTTGTCCTCGAGCGAAAGCCGATATCGAAAATCATGTCCGCATGTTTAGAGAGAGAGAGAGGTGTCGATAAAAACAAAATACAGGCATAGTAGCATCATGCATATTATTATAACAGCAACAAACTTCATCACAAAGCTTTATCATAAAGCTTTATCATATAACTTCTCATGAACAAGTAACAATTCATCACAACATCGAAGTAAAAAAGCATAAACCTTATTGAAAACTAACAAACTATGTTCTCAGTCAACTTTGCAACTACAATTCATCATATTTTCAGGAAGGGTCGCGTATCGGAGCCTTTTGGCAAGTCCACATACTCAACCATCATTTAATCTTCTATGATTGCTAACACTCACAACATATATATGAGCAAAAAGTTTCAACCGGACACATAGAAAGATAGGGGATTATAGTTTCGCCTCCCAACTTATTCACCTCAAGGGCGATGTCAACAATAATAACTCATACTCACTCATATCCAACTGGGTATGTGTGCCTAGATCTTTCCCCACCACATGAAGCTTGCCAAAGAGAAAATAAAAAGGAATAGGGGAAATACATTGACTCTTGCATAAAAGGTAAATACATAAAAGTAAAAGATAGGCCCTTAATGCAAAAGAACGTCATGTTATATTTCCCCTTATGATAGCAACCTTTATTATGCAGTCCGTCGCTTTTATTACTTTGCCATCACAAGTTCGTGCAATGCTTAATTTCTCTTACACTAAAGGATCAAACACATTTAGAAGCAATATTTATTTTCTTTTTGCATCGAAGACAACTTACTTGAAGGATCTTACTCAATCCATAGGTAGGTATGGTGGACTCTCAAAACATGAGTTTGGGCTTAAGGTTTTTGGATGCACAAGTAGTATCTCTACTTAGTGCGGAATTTTGGCTAGCAAAGATATTGAGCAACCACCACATGTTGAAGGATATATGACAATATAACTTCTATGTGAATATGAACAAATATAAATCATTACGTTGTCTTCCTTGTCCAACGTCAACAGTTTGGAATAAGATGTTTAGTGGGGGCTCACAATCATAAAAGATGTCCAAGATAGTGTATTTGCATGTGAATCTTCTCTTCCCTTATTAATTCTTTCATGAATTGCATCATTGACTAATGCTATGTTTGTCAACTTTCAACAAATTTTACCACTTATACCTTTCCTTATGTGATGTCATTACTTACCATAAGATTAGCATATGATCTTTTTCATTATTTTCTTTTATTTTGATTGAAACAAAAAAGTAAAGAAGCAAAATCTAAAAATAAACTTTATTATATAGCTCTCACTCGATTACATAGATAGATCACGAAACTAGCACTCGAAAATAGATCATACTAAACTTTTATTCAACTAAATCACGAAATAGCTAAGGATCGAACTAAGATAAGTAAAGGCAATAAAATTGATGGTGATACGATACCGGGGCATCTCCCCCAAGCTTGGCACAAGCCAAGGGGAGTGCCCATACCTGTGTACTCAAGTTTCCTTCGATGGGGAAGATGGTGGTGGTGATGAGGTAGTAGCAAACTTATCCTCTGACTTCCATGGCAGCGGCTCACCATCATAAGTGGAAGCACGAGTCTCCTGAGTCCTGCAACTGGCAGCTAAACTCATACCTTTAAATCTTGCCTCTTACTCAAAAACTTGATTTTGAAGATCATATATTAGGCTTTGCAGAAAATTAATTTGCTCGTTGAAGGTGAAGACGATGTCCTTCATAGACTGGCCATCCACCTTGTGATCACGGGTGAACTCCGTGATCATGAGGTGATTGGCACTAAGTCCACGCTCCACCATCCCTTGGCACTTGAAGATCTCCTGCTCCACCACCTTGAGCCTGGCCTCCATGTTTCCCGTCTTATTGGGCCCTTGAACATCCCGGATGTGGAGCACCCCCTCACGCATCTCAATGGCTTGAGGGTGCTTCATCACCTCCGACAAGTAGGGATTGATTACCCTCTCGATGAACTTGTCCTTGGAGGAGCTTAGTGCGGCCATGGCGATCTAGATCTGTCAGAAAAATAGCACGAAACAAGAACAGAGGATTTCTCCGTGATACGATGGTCAAATCATTTGGGGGTATATATAAAGATTTTTTATCTTGGGAAACAAGCATGCAGAAGGAAAACAGAGTCGGGAAGGTGCCCGAGGGACCCACCACCCAGTAGGGCGCGTCAGGGGGGACAGGCGCGCCCTGGTGTCTTGTGGGCACCTGGGTTGCCTTCTCGGTTATTTCTTATTTTCCTATTTTTTCAAATATTCCAAAACTGACAGAAAATATTTTTGCGGAATTTTTGGAGTCCGTTTACTTACCTTATCATGTACCTCTTCTTTTTTACGGTTCTGGAGTGTTCTGGAAGGTTTCTTTTATGTGTGCCTCTGGTGTCATGGTTTGGATAATGTTAGTTTCAACATTAATGGGAGTACCTGAGATATAGTGTTTAATTCTTTGTCCATTGACCACCTTCGGGTTAGTACCTTCGGCATTATTAATCTTGATATCTCCAGAGCGATAAACTTCTTCGATGATATACGGTTCTTCCCGTTTGGAAAGGAGTTTTCCTGCAAAAAATCTAAAACAAGAGTTGTATAATAGAACATGTTCACCAACTTTGAATTCCCGCTTTTGGATTCTCTTGTCATGCCATGTTTTAACTTTTTCTTTAAATAGTTTGGCATTTTCATAAGCTTGGGTTCTCCATTCATCTAGTGAGCTAATATCAAATAACCTCTTTTCACTGGCAAGTTTGAAATCATAATTGAGTTCTTTAATTGCCCAATATGCTTTATGTTCTAACTCAAGAGGCAAATGGCAAGCTTTTCCATAAACCATTTTATATGGAGACATACCCATAGGACTTTTATAAGCTGTTCTATAAGCCCAAAGTGCATCATCTAATTTCTTAGACCAATTCCTTCGGGACCTATTGACAGTTTTTTGTAATATTAATTTTATTTCTCTATTGCTAAGTTCAACTTGACCACTAGATTGAGGATGATAGGGTGATGCAATTCTATGGCTAACATCATATTTAGCAAGCATTTTATGGAAAGCACCATGAATAAAGTGTGAACCACCATCAGTCATTAAATATCTAGGGACTCCAAACCTTGGGAAAATAACTTTTTTAAGCATTTTAATGGAAGTGTTATGATCAGCACTGCTAGTTGGAATAGCTTCTACCCACATAGTGACATAATCAACAGCAACCAAAATATGTGTATACCCATTAGAGGAAGGAAAAGGTCCCATATAATCAAAGCCCCAAACATCAAAAGGTTCAACAACAAGTGAATAATTCATAGGCATTTCCTGATGCTTACCGATATTACCAATTCTGTGACATTCATCACAAGACAAGACAAACTTACGGGCATCCTTAAAAAGAGTGGGACAATAAAACCAGATTGTAATACCTTATGAGCAGTTCTATCTCCTGCATGATGTCCTCCATAGGCTTCAGAGTGACATTTTTGTAGGATTTGGTCCTGTTCATGCTCGAGTACACAACATCTAATAACACCATCTACTCCTTCTTTATAAACATGTGGGCCATCCCAAAAGTAATGTCTTAAGTCATAGAAGATTTTTTTTTCTTTTGTTGGTATGTGAAACTAGATGGTATAAATTTAGCAACGATATAATTGGCATAGTCAGCATACCTAGGAGTATTATGAGAAGCATTAATTACAGCTAGTTGTTCATCAGGGAAGCTATCATCAATAGGTAGTGGGTCATCAAGAATATTTTCTAACCTAGACAAGTTATCAGCTACAGGGTTCTCAGCTCCTTTCCTATTAGTGATATGTAAGTCAAATTCTTGTAGCAAGAGAACCCACCTAATGAGTCTAGGTTTAGCATCTTTCTTTTCCATAAGATATTTTATAGCGGCATGATTGGTGTTAACAATTACTTTGGAATCAACAATGTAAGATCTGAATTTATCACAAGCAAACACAACTGCCAAAAATTCTTTCTCAATGGTAGCATAATTTCTTTGGGCACTGTCTAGAGTTTTGCTAGCATAATGGATAACATTTAATTTCTTATCAACTCTTTGTCCAAGAACAGCACCAACAGCATAATCACTAGCATCACACATAATTTCAAAAGGCAAGTTCCAATCAGGTGGCAGAACAATAGGTGTAGAAGTTAAGGCTTTCTTAAGTGTTTAAAGGCTTCTACACAATCATCATAAAAAACAAATGAAACATCCTTTTGTAAAATATTAGTAAGAGGCCTAGAAATTTTAGAGAGGTCTTTAATAAACCTCCTATAGAAACCAGCATGACAAAGGAAACTATGAATTCCTTTAATGTCTTTAGGACATGGCATTTTCTCAATTGCATCAACTTTAGCTTTATCCACCTCAATACCTCGTTCAGAAATTTTAGGCCCCAAGACTATGCCTTCATTAACCATAAAGTGACACTTCTCCCAATTCAAGACAAGATTAGTTTGTTCACATCTCTGCAAAACTCGATCAAGGTTGCTTAAGCAATCATCAAAAGAAGTTCCGTAAACGGAAAAATCATCCATGAAAACCTCAACAATCTTTTCACAAAAATCAGAGAATATAGTAGTCATACATCTTTGAAAGGTAGCAGGTGCATTACATAAACCAAAGGGCATACGTCTATAAGCATAAGTTCCAAAAGGGCAAGTAAAAGTGGTTTTCTCTTGATCAGGTTGTGATACATGTATTTGAGAGAAGCCAGAATATCCAACAAAAGTGTGTGTGCTTAGATAATCTTGCTAACATTTGATCAATGAAAGGCAGAGGGTAATGATCTTTTCTAGTAGCTTTATTTAATTTTCTAAAATCAATTACCATTCTATAGCCAGTAAAAATTCTTTGTGGGATAAGTTCATTTTTATCATTAGGAACAACAGTAATACCTCCTTTCTTAGGGACACAATGAACAAGACTTACCCATCTACTATCAGCTATGGGATAGATTATACCTGCTTCCAGAAGTTTTAATATTTCAGTTCTAACCACTTCCTTCATCTTAGGATTCAATCGTCGTTGGTGATCAACAACGGGTTTAGCATCAGGTTCCATATTAATCTTCTGCTGACAGAGAGTGGGACTAATGCTTGCTACTTCTTGAGCTTGCATTGATTTTTTCCTTGAAGAGGAAAGGGTGATGCAGCAAAGTAGAGATAAGTATTTCCCTCAGTTAAGAACAAAGGTATCAATCTAGTAGGAGGCACAAGAAAGTCTCCAATATATGCACCTGCACAAACTAACAAACACTTGCACACAACGCGAAAAAGGGGTTTGACAATCCCTTCACGGTCATGAACAAGAGTGAGATCTAATAGAGATAGGTATAAAAGATAAATAAAAGAGCAAAATAAAGTAAATACAAATAAAGTACAACAAGGTATTTTTGGGTTTTTTGGTTTATAGATCTAAAAATATATGATGGAAAATAGACCCGGGGGCCATAGGTTTCACTAGAGGCTTCTCTCTTGAAGAAAATATACGGTGGGTAAACAAATTACTGTTGAGCAATTGATAGAAAGTGGATAATTATGAAGACATCTAAGGCAATGATCATGAATATAGGCATCACGTCCGTGACAAGTAGACTGAAAAGATACTGCATCTACTACTATTACTCCACACATCGACCGACTCCTACCTGAATCTAGAGTATTAAGTTCATAAGAACAGAAGTTCATAAGAATGTCATTTTCTTCTTTTTCTTCCTTTGGCTTAGCTCAAGCCAGGATGTTGTGTTTGCTTTATTTATTAATATAAAAATTGCAGTGGGGCATTGTCCTACTGTGTACAGTCAAAAAAAGAACAGAGCAACGCTTTAAGTAAGATGACATGATGTAGAGGGATAAAGTCAAGCAATATGATACAAACCCCATCTTTTTATCCTTGATGGCAACAATACAATACGTGCCTCGCTACCCTTCTGTCACTAGGTGAGGACACTGCAAGATTGAACCCAAAACTAAGCACCTCTCCCATTGCAAGAAAAACCATTCTAGTTGGCCAAACCAAATCGATAGTTCAAAGAGAAATACAAAGATATCTTAATCATGCATAAAAGAGTTCAGAGAAGACTCAAATAATATTCATAGATAATCTGATCATAAATCCACAATTCATTGGATCTCAACAAACGCACCGCAAAAGAAGATTACATCGAATATACCTCCAAGAACATCGCGGAGAACATTGTATTGAAGATCAAAGAGAGAAAAGAAGCCATCTAGCTACTAGCTATGGACCCGTAGGTCTGTGGTAAACTACTTACACATCATCGGAAGGGCAGCAAGGTTGGTGTAGAGGTCCTCTGTGATCGAATACCCCTCTGGCGGAGTGCCGGAAAAGGCCCCAGGATGGGATCTCATGAGAATAGAGACTTGCGGTGGTGGAAAAGTATTTTTGGTGTGCCCTCCGGTGTAGGAGGAATATTTGAGGATTTATAGTGCGAAGATTAGGGTTGAAAGGTCTATGGGGGGCCCACAAACCCTGGGCGCCCCCCTAGGTCGCACCCCTATGGCTTGTGGCCACCACGTAGGGCTTCTGGCCTCCTCTCCAAGTCTCGTGGGTTTCTTCTGGTCCAAGAAAAATCATCGTAAAGTTTTATTCCATTTGGACTCCGTTTGATATTCCTTTTCTGTAAAAGTTAAAAACAAGGGGAAAACAGAAACTAGCACTGGACTCTAGGTTAATAAGTTAGTCCCAAAAATAATATAAATAGCATATTAATGCATATAAAATATCCAAAATAGATAATATAATAGCATGGAACAATAAAAAATTATAGATATGTTGGAGACGTATCAAGCATCCCCAAGCTTAGTTCCTGCTCGTCCTTGAGTAGGTAAATGATAAAAACAGAATTTTTGATGTGAAATGCTACCTAACATATTTATCAATACAATTTTCTTTATTGTGGCAAGAATATTCAGATCCATAAGATTCAAAACAAAAGTTTAATATTGACATAAAAAATAATACTACAAGCATGCTAATAAAGCAATCATGTCTTCTCAAAATAACATGGCCAAAGAAAGTTATCCCTGCAAAATCATATAGTCTGGCTATGCTCTATCTTCATCACAGAAAATATTTCATCATGCACAACCCCGATGACAAGCCAAGCAATTGTTTCATACTTTTAATGTTCTCAAGCTTTTTCAACTTTCACGCAATACATGAGTGTGAGCCATGGATATAGCACTATAGGTGGAATAGAATATGGTGGAGGTTGTGAGGAGAAGACAAAAAAGGAGAAAGTCTCACATCAACTAGGCAAATTAATGGGCTATGGAGATGCCCATCAATTGATATCGATGCAAGTGAGTAGGGATTGCCATGCAAGGGATGCACTAGAGCTATAAGTGTGTGAAATCTCAAAAAGAAACTAAGTGGGTGTGCATCCAACTTGCTTGCTCACGAAGACCTATGGCAATTTTGAGGAAGCCCATCATTGGAATATACAAGCCAAGTTCTATAATGAAAAATTCCCACTAGTATATGAAAGTGACAAAATAGGGGACTCTCTATCATGAAGAACATGGTGCTACTTTGTAGCACAAGTGTGGAAAAAGGATAGTAACATTGTCCCTTCTCTCTTTTTTGTTTGAGCTCTTTGGCCTCTTTTTTTGGCTCTTTGGCCTTTTTTTTAAGTCTGGATTCTCATCCCAACTTGTGAGCGAATCATAGCTTCTATCATCCTTTCCGCACATGGGACAATGCTCTAATAATGATGATCATCACACTTTTATTTACTTACAACTCAAGAATTACAAATCGATACTAGAACAACATATGACTCTATATGAATGCCTCCGGTGGTATACCGGGATGTGCAATGATCAAGAGTGACATGTATAAAAAATATGAACGGTGGCCAAGCCACAAATACTATGCCAACTACATGATCATACAAAGCAATATGATAATGATGGTATGTGTCATAATAAATGGAACGGTGGAAGTTGCATGTAAAAATATCTCGGAATGGCTATGGAAATGCCACAATAGGTAGGTATGGTGGCTGTTTTGAGGAAGGGTATATGGTGGGTTTAATGCACCGGCGAAAGTTGCGCGGTACTAGAGAGGCTAGCAATGGTGGAAGGGTGAGAGTGCGTATAATCCATGGACTCAACATTAGTCATAAATAACTCACATACTTATTGCAAAAATTTATTAGCCATCAAAGCAAAGTACTAATATGCATGCTCCTAGGGGGATAGATTGGTAGGAAAAGACCATCGCTCGTCCCTGACCGCCACTCATAAGGAAGACAATAAAAAATAAATCATGCTTTAACTTCATCGCATAATGATAGACCATACGTGCATGCTTCGGGAATCACAAACTTTAACACAAGTATTTCTACTAATCCACAATTACTCTCTATCATGACTCTAATATCACCATCGCTATATCTCAAAACAAATGCAAGGAATCAAATTTCTCATATATTCAATGCTCTTTATGAAAGTTTTTATAATATCCCTCTTGGATGCCTATCATATTAGGACTAAATTCATAACCTAAGCAAATTACCATGCTGTTTAAAGACTCTCAAAATAATATAAGTGAAGCATGAGAGTTCATCAATTTCTATAAAAATAAAACCACCGCCGTGCTCTAAAAAAATATATGCGAAGCACTAGAGCAACTACCTAGCTCAAAAGATATAAGTGAAGCACATAGAGTATTCTAATAAATTCATGATTAATGTGTGTCCCTCTAAAAAGGTGTGTACAGCAATGATTATTGTGGCAAAATAAAAAGAAAAAACACATATCATACAAGACGCTCCAAGCAAAACACATATCATGTGGTGAATAAAAATATAGCCTCAAGTAAATATACCGATGGATTGAAGACAAAAGAGGGGATGCCATCTGGGGCATCCCCAAGCTTACATGCTTGGTTTCCTTGAATATTACCTTGGGGTGCCTTGGGAATCCCCAAGATTAGGCTCTTGCCACTCCTTATTCCGTTGTCCATCAAAACTTTACCCAAAACTTGAAAACTTCACAACACAAAACTCAACAGAAAACTCGTAAGATCCGTTAGTATAATAAAATAAATCACCACTTTAGGTACTGTTTTGAACTCATTCTAAATTTATATTGGTTCTATATCTACTGTATTCCAACTTCTCCATGGTTCATACCCCCCGATACTACCCATAGATTCATCAAAATAAGCAAACAACACATAGAAAACAGAATCTGTCAAAAACAGATCAGTCTGTAGTAATCTGGAAATTTCGTATACTTCTGTAACTCCAAAAATTCTGAAAAATTAGGAAAACCTATGCAATTTGAATATAAATATTTCGTAAAAAATCAGATCAAAAAAACATTTCTGTGATTTTCTAAATTTCTTGCAATGAGCGCAAAAGTTTCTGTTTTTCAGCAAGATCAAATCAACTATCACCATAGACCATCCCAAAGCTCTTACTTGGCTCAAACACTAATTAAAACACCAAAACACAATTACTACAGAGGTAATAATGTGTATTTATTTAAAAACATGAGCAAAAACAAAAAACACAAAATAAAAAATTGGGTTGCCTCCCAACAAGCGCTATTCTTTAACGCCCCTAGCTAGGCATAAAACGTAGCTCTAGGTATTGTCATCTTTGGTATGCAATCCATAAGTGGACATCATAATAGATTCATATGGTAACTTAATTTTCTTTCTTGGAAAGTGCTCCATGCCCTTCCTTATCGGAAATTGAAATCTAATATTTCCTTCTTTCATATCAATAATTGCACCAATCGTTCTAAGGAAAGGTCTACCAAGAATAATAGGACATGTAGGATTGCAATCTATATCAAGCACAATAAAATCTATGGGCACATAATTCACATTTGCAACAATAAGAACATCATTAATCCTTCCCATATGTTTCTTAATAGTGGAATCCGCTAGATGCAAATTCAAAGAACAATCATCAAATTTATGGAAACCTAGCACATCACATAAAGTTTTCGGAATAGTGGAAACGCTAGCACCCAAATCACACAAAGCATTGTACTCATAATATTTAATTTTAATTTTAATAGTAGGTTCCCACTCATCATAAAGCTTTCAAGGGATTGAAACTTCCAACTCAAGTTTTTCTTCAAAAGATTTCATCATAGCATCAAAGATATGTTTAGTAAAAGCTTTATTTTGATTATAAGCATGAGGTGAATTAAGCATGGATTGCAACAAGGAAAAACAATATATTAAAGAACAATTATCATAATTAAAGTCCTTGAAATACAAAATAGTGGGTTCATCGCTACTTAAAGTTTTGACCTTACCAATCCCACTTTTATCAATTTTTTCATTAAGATCTCCACCCTCCAAATTATTGGGACGCCTTCTAGCTAAAGTTGACTCATCTCCAGTCCCCATCTTTATAAAGTTTTATATTAGCAAACAAAGATTCAATAGGAGTCACACCAATCACTTTAAGATCTTCACCATTATTATCACAAAAACTAGAAGAACATGCTTTTTCTAGCCAATCTCTCTTAGCACGCATCCTAGCTGTTCTCTCTTTACACTCCTCCATAGAAATTTTAATAGATTTCAGAGACTCATTAATATCAATCTTGGGTGGCATAGATCTAATCTTAAAAGAATCAATCTCATGAGAAATTCTATCAACGTTCCTAGCCAAATCATCAATCTTAAGCAATTTTTCTTCTACCATAGCATTAAAAATCTTTTGAGAATTAATGAAATATTTAATATCATTCCCAAGATCAGAGGGTATTTTATTATAATTTCCATAAGAATTGTTGTAGGAATTACCATAATTATTAGAGGAATTACTAGGAAATGGCCTAGGGTTGAAATTACCTCTATACGCGTTATTACCAAAATTGTTCCTACCAACAAAATTCACATCTATAGATTCATTATTATTTTCAGTCAAAGTGGACAAAGGCATATCATTAGGATCAATAGGAGAACTCTTACTAGCAATCAATTTCATAAGTTCATCAATCCTTCCACTCAAAGTATTAATTTCTTCAATCGCATGCACTTTTTTACCAGTAGAAGATCTTTCGGTATGCCATTGAGAGTAATTTGCCATAATATTATCTAGGAGTTTAGTAGCTTCTCCTAATGTGATTTCCATAAAAGTACCTCCCGCAGTAGAATCTAAAAGATTTCTAGATGCAAAATTCAATCCAGCATAAAAAAAATTGTATGATCATCCATAAACTTAAACCATGAGTAGGGCAATTTCTTATCATCAATTTCATCCTTTCCCAAGATTGTGCAACATGTTCATGATCAAGTTGCTTAAAATTCATTATATCATTCCTAAGGGAGATGATCTTGGCGGGAGGAAAATACTTGGCAATAAAAGCATCTTTACACTTGTTCCATGAATCAATACTATTTTTAGGCAAAGATGAAAACCAAGTTTTAGCACGATCCTGTAGTGAGAACGGAAATAGCTTCAATTTAACAATATCATTATCCACATCTTTTTTCTTTTGCATATTACACAACTCAACGAAAGTATTTAGATGAGATGCATCATCTTCATTAGAACTACCAGAAAATTGATCTTTCATAACAAGATTCAACAAAGCGGCATTGAGCAATCGGAGTACTAATAAAATCATTATTATTAGTGTTGGAAAAGTCACACAACTCGGTATTCTCTTGAGACATCGTGACAAAGCAAGCAATCTAGCACACAAGCAAACAAAAGCAAATGAAAAGACGAACGAACGAAGCCAAATAAAAAGGCAAATATTTTTGTGTTTTTCTGAAAACGTTTTAGAAATGGGGGAGAGGAAAACGAGAGGCAAATGGCAAATAATGTAAGTGCAAGACATGAGAGTTTATGATGGGTACTTGGTAGGCTTGATGTAGAACCTCCCCGGCAACGGTGCTAGAAATTCTTCCTGCTACCACTACAAAAAAAAAAGACACATCCGTGACATTTTGGCCCTAACGAATTTTTTTCTGTCATGCTTATGACACTTCTATGACGATAATTGTGACAAAACCATGTATCATCATAGATGTGGTGGGCTCCTACTTCTATGACAAAAAATCATGACAGAAAATGGGCTTTTCGTCTTGGGCGGGCCGGGGACGCACCTGCATGACATTCTTTGGGCCGTCCATGACGGAAAAAATCATGGTAGAAGCAAGAGCGAGGAAAATTTCGGGGAGTTCCCGGTTACAGTGGGTGGTTGCGACCAAGCAATGCACGGAGGGATTGCACGTTTCTCTCGTACACGTACGTGTGTGTGTGTGAGGCGTTGGGCTCTAGCTAAACCCGAGTGAGGCGTTCGCTTACTGAACCCGAGCGATTGCACTAGCTACGTTACTGAACCCGAGCGATCGATCCCTTGGCTGTTAACTGAACCCGAGCGATTCCTTCGCTACTGCTGCTAACTGAAGCCAATCGAACCTGCTGTTGCCTCTTGATGAACAGTCCCGGTGGGGGTTAGATGAACAGGACCCCGTGGTAGTAGAGGCCGTTGCCGTTGGATGAACAGGACCCCGATCGAGAGGAGGCCGCCAAACACCACCCGATCGAGCCGGTTGGGGGTGGATGAACAGGGCCCTCTAGAGGGCTGGTTGAACAGTAGCCGGTGGAGGGTGGATGAACAGGACCCCGTGGAGGGCTGGATGAACAGTGGCTTGTGGAGGCTGGAGGAAGTCGACGGTGGATGAACAGTAGCAGGTGGCGGCTGGAGGAAGTCGACGGTGGATGAACAGTATCCCGTGGAGGCTGGAGCGAGGTAGTAGATGGTGGATGAATAGTAGGCCGTGGAGTCCTGTTTTGCGGTACGCCACACACCTCCCGATGAACAGGACCCCGTTTCGATCGTAGGCACTCCAACACAAGTCCATTTCCTCCATTTTGCGGTACGCCACACCCCTCCCGATCAATAGCACCTCATTTCGACCATAGGAGCTCGAACACAAGTCTGTTTCCTCCGTTCTGCGGTACGCCAGACCCTTCCCGATGAACAGTACCCCATTTCGACCGTACGCGGTCGAACAGAAGGCCATTTTCCTCCATTTTGCGGGATGCCAGACCTCGTTCTGGCTGTTCCGTCCAAGCCGGTTGGCTCCCGATGAACAGGACACATTCCGACCCAGTGGCTTCGCTCTCGATGAACAGGACGCGTTCCGACCCAGTCACTTGGTTCCCGGTGAACACGATGTTGTTTCCTCCGTTCCGACCCAGCCGGTTAGCTACCTATGAATAGGACGACGTCGCTGCCGTCCGTTGCCTCTCCATGTACACGAGCCCTGGCCGTAAGTATGCGCGCGTACACGTTCGAGACCCCACCCGTATGTACGTACATAGCCATATTAACTTTCTTGCAGCATGGTTGTACATACGTGTACACTATATATATAGACAGGACTGCGTGACATGCTACGTCCGCGCCTCTACTATGACACGTGCATCTCCTTACTCGACCACGGTTCATCGCTGCCGAGAGAGCGATCGACCAGTATGTACGTACACGTTCGCCACCAGACAGACAACCCTACATACGGTTCGACCCGGTGGGTCCCAGCTGTCAGGGAGGATAAGGAGGCACTTCCTTGCGTGCGAAGATATAGCCGGTGGGTCCTAGCTGTCAGGGGGAAGAATCATTTTTTGCTCGTAATATGGACGCACTTCCTTGCGTGCGAAGATATAGCTGGTGGGTCCCAGCTGTCAGGGGGGAACATTTTTTTCGCAAAATACGGCGGCCCTTCCGGTGGGTCCCTGCTGTCTGGTGGAGGGATCATTATTTTGCGTGTAATAAGGAGCCACTTCCTTGCCGCGGCCGTGGACCCAGCTGTCAGCCTCTCCAAGTACAGTCCTCTTCCGATGAAAGTCATTCCTTGACCACATTGACCACGCCGCGCCGAGAGCACCAAGGCGGTGGACGACGGCAAGGCCTAGGAAGGGAATGACCCGGAGTGGGGAAGAATCGGCAGTTGTTTCCCATGCAAATGGGAGTACGAGGGTTTACTGGTTCGGTTGCAGTGTGAGGCTGCCGTCACCGGAAAATAACAGGAGGTCGGGTGAGTACAGGGATGGCCAGCCAAGCGATGGGAGTAGGGTGGGGCGGTGAGGCCTACGCGGCAGCACAGCCGGCCACGAGACGCAGGAGCAGGCGGCACGACCAGCAATGGTTTGGGTGGCTGGAGCAAGAAGACCAGAGGTTGAAGAAACACGACGGCCGTTGGATGGACATCATACGGTCACTGCAGCTAGAATCGTTTATATTGACTAAGTTGACAAATCATGCGTCCGTGCCAACTTAGTAGGCCCACAAGTCAGCCTTCAAATATGGTGGGTCCCAGCTAGCAGGGGGAGTATTCATTTTTTTTGTGCGTAATAAGGAGGCACTTCCTTGCGCGCGAAGATATAGCTGGTGGGTCCGAGCTGTCAGCAGGAGGAACTTTTTTTCACGAAATACAAAGGCGCTTCCAGTGGGTCCCAGCTGTCAGGTGGAGGAATCATTATTTTGTGTGTAATAAGGAGGCACTTCCTTGCGTGCGGCCGTGGACCCAGCTATCATCCTCTCCACATTTGACCACGCCGCGCCGAGAGCACCAGGGTGGTGGACGATGGCGAGGCCTAGGAAGGGAATGACCCAGAGCCGGAGAAGACTCAGCAGTTGTTTCCCACACGGAGGGCAGTACGAGGGTTTACTTGTTTGCCTGCCATAGCCGGAGAATAACAGGAACTGTGGGTGCATAGAGGGATGGCCAGGCCAGCGATGGGAGTAGTGTGGGGCGGTTAGGCCTGCGCGGCAGAACAGCCGGCCACGGGAGGCATGAGCAGGTAGTATGGCCGACGCTAGTTTGGGCGGCTGGAGCAAGAAGACCAGAGGTTGAAGAAGCAGCACGGCCGTTGGATTAACAATCCAATGGTCACTGCTGCTAGAATTGTTTGTGGACTAAGTTGACAAAGCCTTTCGTACAAGTCAACCTTGTAGACCCACAAGTCAGCCTCCAAATCTGTCCCAAACAGCATACAGCCTGAAATTTCTAGGCAGATTCAAATTAATTTAAAAAATAAACATACATTAATGTAAAATCCAATGAAATTTTACCTGCACAAAAACGATGAAATTTAAAATATCAAAATCAGAAAGAAAAAAGTAATTTGGAACTAATTGCCTATTTCTTGTATTTTTCATTTTACAGCCCATTTATTATTACTTATAGCCCATTTTCTGGGCAAGCCGAATGCTTCCCTCCTTGTCTTGAAAGATTTCAGGACCAGCAGGGTGTAGAAAAGCAAGTAGGCCTCCGTTGGTTATTCTGCAAAAAACAAAATAGCTGGGCTAGCCATTTTCAGAAAGAAAAAACAAAACTGGGCTGGTCATGTGGTAAACATATGAAATAAAATCCTAGGCTAGATGGGCCACAGCTCCCGCACAACCCAGTTGATACCCTGCTCTGTTCCGAAAACAAAAAAATAATACTGCGTGAGCTGCTGGGTCCCGGGTGTCAGCCGCTCCTTGTGCAGTTATCTCGCTTATTGACTATGTTGATAGTGGCGTGTGACCTAGATGTCAGGAAACCATCAGGAGGAACCTTTTTTTCTTGTAATAAAGGCGACACTTGCTTCCCTACTGCCATGATCCTGGTGGGTCCCAACTGTCATCCTCAATATGTACACTTATCTCCTTATTCCTCTCGGTTGTTGACCATGTTGACAAAACCGGAGGGCGGCGCCGCGGCGAGCGAACCAAGGCGGAGGACGATGGTGAGGCCTCAGACGGGAACAAACAGGAGCCAGGGAAGATGCGCAGAGTTTTAGGGTGCGATGTGGCTGCGAGGCGTGCGCGGCAGCATAGCTAGCCGTGGGAGGCGGGAGCAGGCGGTCCCGCCGGCGCTGGTTTGGCTTTGGCGGCTGGAGGAAGAAGAGACTGAAGAAACACGATAGACGTTGAATGTCAATCCAACGGTCAAGGTTGGCACAATCATTTGTTGACTAAGCCGACACCACATAGCATACTTTTTTATAGGAAAAAAAGAAAAACTGGGCTCGTTCGCCAGATAACATTCCCGAAACTGCCACCGTTTGATCTTGCGTCACAACTAAAACTGCCAAGAAAATGCATTCGTTTGCCGTCCTCCTCCCAGGGAACGTTCGCCACATAACATTCCCGAAATTCAAAGACTTGAGAAGGCGTACAAAACAAGCTAGTGTACCAGTAAAGAGACATTGCTGAGTTTTAGAAAAAAGAGAGACGTGCTCCTGTAGCTGGTTCGAATCCAAACCTAGACTATGACTATATATAGTGCTATGCTACTCTGCAAGTAATGAAACTGACATATCCAACGTTCGCTTCTCCTCTTCTCTAGTTACTCTGCCTAGCATCAGAAGCTCCGGCTGCAGCAACCATGTCCGCTGGCGGCTCATCCACCTGCTCTTCAGCAGGCAACAACCAGATATGCGCCAAGTCGCCACTCGTACCATCCCCTGTGGGTCTCATCACACCCCCGCCGGCACACTCATCGTAGCCGGTTGCTCATCGCAACCCGCTGCCGTTGGTGTGGTGCCACTGCTGCAAATCACGCAGAGTCATCCGTCGCGTCTCAACTACAATCCTCAACCTTGGCCGAGTCTTCTACAAATGCCCGAATCATGGGGTAATAATATGTTTAAGTGTTGTTCGCCTGCTTTTAGTTGCTGATTTTTTTAATAGTTTCATTGATGATCTTCCAATTTGATTCGTGCAGAAAAGGGAAGATTCATGTGATTTGTATTTCTAGGAAGTTGCTGATGTGGGGGAATGGAACTATGCTGATTATTTGGTTAGCCGAGGAATCCCAATACCAGCATGTTGGGGTATTGGACAAGTAACTGAAGGAACGACAGAAGAGGAAGATGCAGAGCAGAAGGTTAAAGATGTAGATCATCTTATCATGGCCAAGCAACAGCTATTGAACGACCTTGACAGCAATGAGGAGATGAAAGAGCTTGTGAAGATAATGGGCAAGATCGTTGTGCTCTGTAGGATGATTGTCTCTTTATTTGCAGTGTATGTAGCACTCGTGATGTATTCAGTGGCTATGACATGAGCACTTTGCTGAAACTAGTAATGAATGAAGCCTGTTTAGCAGGTTGGGTGTAGTGTTGTGAACATTTTATGATTTCTATTAATGGAAATCGGGGGGTATCCCCTTTTGCTCATAAATAAATAAATAGCAGAGGCCATTTTGCTAATAAATAAATAAATTTGTAGAGGCCCTGTCGGGTCAGCTTTTCCCATTCGAAGACGTCGAGCAAATTGCAGTCCAACAACAAACTATGTCATTAAATACAAGTTTCACAGCCAAATATGAGTACAACTAAAGAACAATGTCATCATGTTTTAGTCGTCATACGATCACCAAACACAAATCAACATACATAATAAGTGATGTTCTCACAACAAAATACTAAAAAACAACTTCATCAGGTTTCAGTTGTCATAGCAAACACAATTTCACAAAGTAGATAAAAAGTTGTCTTCTCACAAGCAAATATGACAAAAGTAATCTAATCATCATCCGCAGCAGCAGCATCAACATCTTCGCCATGTGTATCAGTCTGAATCGTAATTCCCCCCAGTGTCATCTTCTTCTTCATCCTCAATGTCCTCGAACGTTGGCGTCTTATTGATCAACTCTCGTATGTCCATAGCCTGACATGGAATCTTTTCGCCATCGTTATTGACGTGATGGTTCTCAAAGATATTAGGAACATCTGTGGAATCTTCTACATTAGGAGCAGTGTAAGCATCATCTTGTTGTGCAACTTCATTAAACGAATTCCTCTGGTCAAACCTTTGCAATACTCTCCAGTCATCGCTACATGCATATGTGTCTTCTAAGAAAAATATCTGTGTTGCTTGATTTGCCAAAATAAAAGGCTCGTCGGTCTGGTACGCCACCTTGACATTGATGGATTTGAAATAATCATCAGCTCTGGGTTTTGCGATCCTGGAAAACAGGTTATACCAACGACAACACAACAGAACCACACACCGATGAACCTCGAAACTGGAGATATACTACAACTGAACAATGTTTGTTATGTTAGCATACATTTTAGTTGTCTCTTTGCCGTATGTATCCGCGCTCGTGATGGCACTGTTTTGTGTCTTCCTGCCTTCGTCGCATGCAACGGCGTTGTAGCGCACATCTCCAACAATGCAAGATTCATAATGTCTTACCCGAGTATCAGGACCCATTGCTAGTGTGTAAAGGGCATCATTAACTGCCTGCCCATCCTCCTGCATCTTCTTAACCTATGGTTAGAAAATAAACAAGCTGATCGCCTTATGTACTCAATATATTAAAAAAACTGATAGTGCAATTCAAAAGCTTACATGGCTCTTGAACCATTTCGCAAATCCTGCCATAACCAGTTTGTCAATGTTTCTTGGATTTTGCGGCAGTCACTCCTTTTTGTAGATGCTGCACAACATAGTGATCGTGTCAAACCTCTAAATATATAAGAATGTGCTGCAAGTTTAGTAGATTACGATGTATAAGCTGTAGTACTTAGCACTTACTCGATATAAGGTAGAATGTCAGGACAGTTATTCAACACATACCAAACCATTTTGTCCAAATCTTTAGGTTTGTCGTCTTGTCAACTCTTCCCTGTAACTCGAACAGAAAAATCGAAAACATTGAGCTCGGGATTGTCTTCACCCACCTCTTTGCTAAGTTGATCAGCTGTTTCAATGTATTTTGAGCAGAATGTCAATGCTTCTACAGCAATATAGGCCTCTACAATGGAACCCTCAGGTCCAGCTCTGTTCCTAACATAGCCCTTGAAAGGGCCTCGCCGCCTTTCAATAGGGTACATCCAGCCATACTGTACTGGACCTCTAAGTAGTGCCTCATCAGGTAGATGAATAGCCAAATGCACCATTACATCAAAGAAGGCTGGAGGATATATCTTCTCAAGGTCGCATAGGATAGTTGGTATCTTGTCTCTAAGACGCTCCAAAGCATCTATCCTGGTATTTCTATTGCAGAGTTCCCTGAAGAATTGTCCCAACTCTGCAACTACTTTGTATAAGTCAGGGCGGCCCAATCCTCTAAGGATAACAGGTAAAACCCTTTGAAGTAGGACGTGGCAGTCATGAGTTTTCAACCCTTGTACCTTGTTTCCATCTGCACTGACTCTCCTTTCAGGGTTGGAAGCAAATCCATGTGGGAATCTCACACGTGAGAGGACCTTGCAGAATTCTTTTCTTTTTACCTTGTCCAAGACGTACACAGCTGGTGCCATATCCCATGATGCACCATCATCTTCCACCTGCAAATCCCTTCTGATACCCAGGTGTGTCAAATCAATCCTAGATTTTAAGGTATCTTTCGTCTTGCCTTCAATATTAAGAAGTGTGCCAATAATGCTGTCACATATATTTTTCTCGATGTGCATCACATCAAGATTATGCCACAGATCCAAATCTTTCCAATACTCCAAGTCCCACAAAGTGGACCTGCGGGTAAACAATAATCTCTCTTCTGCCCTGCCACACTTCCTTTTCCCTCTACCATTATCAGGATGGTTTCCTGGTGTAATATGCCTGACCTTCTCTAATTCCACTTGCAACTCATCGCCGGTGAGCCTCTTTGGCGCATCACGGTTTTCATGCTTTGCATTGAACACATGTCTTCAGTATTTTGTAGGACATGGCTTGTCCTTGGCAAGGAAACGACGGGGTCCAATGTAACAGATCTTTCTAAGTATTGCGTATGACAGCGGATTCTTGTCACAGCAAACACATGCATTGTAACCATGTGTCGTTCGCCCTGACATAGTGCCCAAAGCCGGATAATCATGGATGCACCAAATTATAACAGCACGCAGAAAGAAATCAGCTGGTGGGCTACTATATAGGTCTCGAGTGAGAACACCCCTCCATAGCTGTTGAAGTTCCTCCACAAGAGGCTCCATGAATAAATCAAAATCCTTTCCAAGACTTTTTGGACCTGGGATGAGCAAGGCCATCATGTAGTTTGATTCTTTGGTGCAGACATTTGGTGGCATGTTGTAAGGTATAACAAGCACTGGCCACATGCTATAGGTGGCGCTATGGTGGCCAAATGGGTTAAATCCATCTGTAGCTAAGCCAAGTCTAATGTTTCTCGGGTCAGCAACAAACTTTTTGTGTTTCTGATTGAAGCTTTTCCAGTCACTACCATAAGATGGATGGCTCATTACATTCTGATCTCTGTACTCCTGGTTCCTAGAATGCCATAGTACATCCTCTCTTGTTTCAGCATCATGAAACAACCTCTGCAATCTTGGTATATTTGGAAAATGTCTCAGAACATTATGAGGAATCCTCTTCACAGCATCGCCATCTTTCCATCCTGATGATTTGCATTTTGGGCATTCACTTAAGTTGGCATAATCCTTCCGGAACAGAACGCAATTATTCTTACAAACATGGACCATATCATATCCAATTCCAACTGCACAAAGGAAATTCTTCATTTTACTATAGGTGTGTGGCAACTCAGACGCATCTGCGAAAGATTTGCGAAAAGCAGCCAACATTGCATCGAATGATTTGTTGGTCATTCGCTCATATGTCTTCACCTGAAGAAAGGTGACCATAGCTGAGAATACTAGTAGCTTATTTCCTGGGGTGACTACCACGTTGCATTGTTCCAACATGCGGGCCCACCATTTTTCTTTTGCAGGTGAAAGTTCACGAAATGCGTGAGCATTTTGTAGCATTGTTTCAATGTTGGTCAAACTCACTGGCTCCGCCGCCACCACCTCCACCTCCTCCTCTTCCACCTGAGCATCAGGAAGATCAAGATGGTGATCTGCTGCTTCCACATAGTCAGTAACATTGACGTTCACAGCTTCACCATGATGAACCCACCAAGTATATGTGACCGACATCCCATACAAGTGTAGATGATTTTGCACAGTTGACTGGGGTCTTGTAACTGAATTCATACAACTGCTACACGGGCAGAGCACATCTGATTTTGGACCACCATACTCAGCTCTAACAAAGTTCATGAAGTTTTCAACCCCCTCGACATATGCAGCAGAGAATCTTCAAGCAGAAGTTATCCAAGTCATGTCCATCTGTTAGACATACAAATTAGTTCTTCTACTAGATATTACAGGAAAAACATATATGCTTTTTTTATAAAGTCTAGAAAAAAATACCTATGTCGATGTCTCAAGCTATGGCAAGATATTTGGACAAGCAGATCTAAGTAACGAAATATATGTAAAGTTAATTCAGCAAACAGATTTATGTGCTAAATTATGGCAGGCTATTTCAGCAGTCAATGAGGCCGAGCACACAGCGATCGAAGGCCATCTCAGCAACAAAGATCGAGTATAAAATGGTGTCGAGCTATTTCACCTAACAGATTGGCTACTAGACCATGGCAATCTACTTCACAATAAATATATGGCAGGATATTTTAGCAACTAATCAGGTGTGGCATGCCATCTCAGCAAAGTAGATTGAGTGCAGAATAGGGCAAGGAAGCTTCTTAAGCAGAGCATATTGACTGTAAACTATTTCGGCAAACAGTGAGATTAACAGCGTCTATCAGCTAACATTCAGCGCTACTCCGACATGCACGGGGCCTCAATCTAGAATGTGCGTACCGTGGGAGAAGCTGACCGCAGTGCATCTCCACAAGAACGTCACCAGCGGTGGCGGCGCGGCTGGAGGACGGCAGTCTACGACAGCGTACTATGGGAGCGAGAGGATCGCCGTGCGTCCCCTCGACGAACTACAGCGCAGACGTATCGCCGCGGCAGGGAGCGCGCCTTTGGCAGAGCGAATGGAGTGGAGGGGGCCGGGGGGGAGGGGGGTTTGGGGAATATTATTTGCTAGTTGGACAAAGGGCAGTTGAATTTTGGATTTGGGGGGAATTTTCGTGCGGTGGGCGGGGGAGTTTGGCGCATGGTCAGTTTCTCCAAATGCGGTCCCACGTGTGAGTGAAGAGGCAAGCCGAAGCGCGTTCGGTTTGCGTGAGCCGTGTGCAGGACCGACCGTGTGAGGCGTGCCATGCGACCGCGATAGGCGTGCTGTGAGTGTACCACCTTTTTCCTTTTAAACTTGGTGCTTCGCGCGATCCATCGATACTACTCCTGCTACTAGTAATCCGGTAATCCCGACTAAAATGGCACGGCTGGGTCTTTTCCAGCGCGATATGCTGGGAGGTTGGCTTAGTTGGTTCTTTAGGACTTTATTTTTTAGGACAAGGCTTAGTTGGTTTGACAGATAGAGCGAGAGAAAGATGTGAGATGCGTGAATGTGTAGTGGACGTACTATTGGAGTGCCTAAGATAAATTGTGTATGTATACCTATGTGTTTATTTACTTCGCATGTTAGCTTTGTCTCAGGTCAAACCTTCTAAACTTAGACCAAGTTTATACACACAAAAATGAATCATCATTCAATATATTTTCATACAATATATCTTACTATTATTGTGAAAGTTCATATACACCGGACGATATTCATGCAAACATGGCAGATTTTCATTACATTTCGAACTTTTATAGGACAGACAAAGAAAAGAAACCTGACCCTAAACCTATTCTACGCCGGCGACGAACGTCCACTTTCCTTTGTGCTTCCACATCAGCGACGACGTCCTCCATCGGCCATCTCCATGAATGGCGCCGGGGTTCAAGACCCGTGAAGTGAAGGTGCGGTCTCCGGCGAGGAAGAGTAGAACACGGGAGACGGACCGGCTAGTTGGCACACCATGCCCTGCCGCCTCCCATGCCCTACTCATCCTCGGAGGAGTCTCCGACCTCAGCGGTGCCGGTGGATGTCAGGTCGATGATGATGGACACGGACGGTCCGTCGCTTCACCTGCCACATGCGCCACTGAACGTTGGACGGCGACAAGTAGGACGCGTGGCTGGCGGTGCTCCCGTCATCGAACGCCAGCGTGGCCACCGCTTTTGCGGTCGCGTACGCGTCCGGCTACGCTGGTATTGCATTGCGAGCGGCGAGTTGAGCGAGGGCGGCGACCTCGAGCTTCATCTCTGAAGACAAGCTCTCCCGCAGAGCGTTCCCACTCACGGTCATGGTGGATGTGGTGCCAGGTAGGAGGATGTGCTATGGTGTGGAGTTTAGCTGGGCGTTGCCGCTTTAAGTAGCGCATTCTGGTGAGGCCAAGCGTCCCGGTGCGTCAATAAGTCGTCGGAGTTGGTTCCTCGGGCAGCGAGCCTGCTTAATGATGGCATATGGACGGACGGCATGAATGCGGGTAGCTGGCGCAGGTTGGGAACGCACGCGCGCGACGGTGCGGGGGACGAGGGTTTTTTGTGTGCCAGGATAGTCAGCTGCGGGCGTGGCAACGTTGGAAAAGCCCTTTGCTCACATGCGATCCCACATGTCATTGAAAGACGACCCAACATGGTCTTAGGTCCTGGGGATGCAGTTGGCCTCGCTAGAACACTCCGCAGATGCGTCGCGGTGCGCACGCACTTCGGCGTCCCGTGCATCCTCGACGAGCCGGGTGTTGATCTGCTGGTCGTGCCACAGCGGTAGCGCCACACTCGGCACCCTGAAGCCAAGCGTGTCCAGCGGTGATGAGCGTGTCGCTCACCGCGGTCACTATGTCCAGTGGCGGTGCAGGAGCTGCACCACGTTGTTGGCCCCCACGACCCACATGAACGGTTGCTGGTGGCGAGGAGGTCGTGGGCCAGCTCCTCCATTGGACTAGTCTGCGCCACATCATCCCGACAGGTGTGCCCCACATGTCGGTTTCCCTATTTTCCTGGCCAAATTCGAGTGTCAGTATGGCCTCATTAACATTCGGCCGACCTCTCTCTCTTCTTGTCTAGTAGTAAATGACGCGGGCGGGGTAGGGGGAGGGACGTCGGTTTGCTATCAACTGCAATCCCACAAGCGAGCGAAAACGCAAGACGAAGCGTGTTCCATTCGTTGAGCGGCGTGCAGGGTCCACCGTGCCGGGGTGCAACGCGAACGCGACAAGAGTGATGTACACCATCCGTTCCTTATGAACTTGCATACTTCGAGTACTCCTTTTTTTAACACAGTACAGACGCAAGCGCTCATACATGCGCGCATACACTCACCCCTATGAACGCACACACGCACACCCTACCCCTATGAGCACCTTCGAGAGACTGAGCTGTCATATCTATAATATATCTCTACTCTTATCTCTACTCTCGGTGATGATGGTGTGCCTGCCATCTTGCAATATAGACCATCCGATCTATATCTGACGGATAGAAAGCAAACTATGGCAATTTTGCAAAAGGATACCCGCACCTCTCTCGTTCATCCTTATCTCCCACAACTTCATTGTTCAGTAATTAAAAAAGGAAGCCTCTGGAACAATCTGGCATGGTGGCCGCTGCCGGCGTCATCCATCCCCATGCCTCCGCTAAGTCTGACCACCAATCACCACCGCGCCCACTCCTCCTCACCTTATCTCTCATCTTTCTCGGGATATCATTTTTTGATGAAATTCTCGAGATACCATTTCTTCGATGTAATTCTCGAGATATCATTAGTTTTTACACATGAGATTACTCCTGCATGGGTCAATCATAGCAGGTGTTTTGTAAAAAAATGCATCCTAATGTTCCGTGCAATGCACGGGCATCTTGCTAGTCATCTTGAGATTTATGAAGTCACCGCCTCATCGTCGACAGGAATGGTGGGGAGGTCCGGACGTCTGCCACATGAAACTCTGAAACTTTGGTCCCACCCCACCCCACAACTCTCTAGGCTCCAGCCGTCTGGCTTTGCAAACTCCGCACAGTCAAAATCGATTGACCAGTCATCACCGGAACCACTATTCACACCAGAACCTTCGCTGCTCGTCCTATGCCATCTACTTGCCGGCCGGTCACCACTGCCCCAAAACCACACCTCCTCTCCAGCCCATTCCCCCACCTTTCGATCCCCTAGCCCGCATCAGCCGTCCCCTAGTTCGCCGGAAAGCCATGGTGCGCCGCAAGATCATGTACTACAAGATGTTGTTGCCGGAGCGCCTCGCAGAAATCGCGGCGGCGGTCGGCGCCATAGACCTCCGTTCTCAAGCTCGCTTTGCGACTGGCCAATCCCTGAGTTCTCTGGAGCCAAGCTCCAAGGAGGAGGAAGCCGATCCAATGTTCATGGCGGAAGTCGAGGCGTAGAAGGCCCCCAATGCGTATGAGACGATGGAGGTCGACTTTGTGCCGGCGTCCAGGTCCCCCATGGTGCAGGCGGACCAGCGGTTCAACCTGGCGATCCTAAAGGAGGACCGGGAGGTGGAGGCTCAACTCGATGCGGAGCGCGTGGATGCCGCTGCCGTCGAGGCCCTCCTACAGGCGAAACCGGATGTCATGGACGTGTACCGGGTGGCGGATGCTCAACTTGACACGGAGCACACGGATGCCGCTGCCATCGAGGCCCTCCTGCAGGCGGAACCGGACGTCCTGGACTTGGACCGGGCGGCGGAGGCTCAACTCGACGTGGAGCGCGCAGATGCCACTGCCATCGAGGCCCTCCCGCAGGCGGAACTGAACGTCGTGGACGTGAACCGGGCGGTGCTTGCGTCCATGTAGAGCGCCCGCATGCTCTGCGTGAACGAGTAGCTGGAGGCCGAGGACAACCATGGTGCGGAGACACACGTCGGTAGCTACGGCTGGTTCACGCCGGCAGCCAAAGACGACGAGGCCATCTCATTCCGTGTACAGTGATAGTTTTTCTTTATGTTGTTGTTTTTAGGGTTCTTTTGCTGTGCAAAAACATATATTTGTGCAAGTCGCCTGACTTCCATCATTTGGGTCAGTCGACCATTTCAGGCGGTTGGATGAATATCCTACGTCTCCTAACCCTTCTTCTTCCTCACCTCTTCTTCTTCCCCAACAGTCCACCGCACGGGCCGCACGGATCTTCCCCAACATGCGGTTGGATAAACATATTGTATGAATGAAAATTATGTGTCAGTGGTAGGATGACTGAGTTTGGTTTGATCACATGCGGTAGCACGTGTCAGTGAGGGTGTGTTCCTTTGGTTGGGTTTGCGGCATTCAGGACCGACTGTGTGAGGGTGCGGTGCGACCGCGACAGCCGTGCACAAGTGTACCTCCTTTTCATTTTGAAAAACTTTAGGCAATCTTGGCAAAAATGTGTGGCAAAGTATGGCAATGCAAGGCCTATGTAACACCACAGTGGTTAACTACAGTAATCACCCTTTTGATTATGCCATGTCATCATGATCAACAGTGCTTAATCATCATTAGTATCATATCTCTTTTCAAATTCAAATTAAATGGAAATTCAAACTGAAAGTGGAAAATAAAAGTTGCTCAAATCAGAAATTAAATTGTTCATTAAATAGCAAGTAAATCAGAGACAATTCTAAAATTGAAACCAACATTATTGGAATTGGGAAATTGACTCAAACATCCCCAAACAGTGGCTGAAAACAATATTTAATAACCTATTAATTAATATAAAATAAATATGAAATGATAAATACCCCAAACTATTTTTGGTGATAGGGTATGTTGCACTGTAATTTATGGACCAGTTTATATATTTTATAAAATTCATTTGGGTGCCTAACTATTTTCAAAACAGAGAAAAGAGAAAAAGAAAAGAAAATAAGAAAATAAAAGAGAAACAACCCCCCCCCCCACGTTGGGCCAACCGGCCCAGCTAGCCAACTGGCGGCCCGACGGCCGGCCCACCCCTCCCCCTGGCTATAACCCCCCAGTGGCAACGAAACCCTAGTCGATCCCCCACTCGCCCACGATCTCCTCCCCCGGTCTCTCCTCCCCCCCGTCTGGATCGCCCAGATCGCCGCCCTGGACGCCGCTGCCTCTACCCGATCTGGCGCCGCGCCGCCCCGACGCTGCACTGTCGCCGTCGCCGTCGCCGGATCGCTTCCTCGTCCCCCTCCCCACCGGTCGCCATCGCGCCTCGACGCCCCCTTCCCTCCAACGGACGGTGAGGACCCCGGTCCTCCTCCTTCCCGCGCCTCGTGCCTCACCGCGGCGGCCCTCGCCTCGCCTCCCCTGCGTTGCTCCCTCGCCCGCTCCCCGCGCCCGCTGGGCATCGCCTCGCTCACCGCCCCGGCGTGCACGCGCGCCCCTGCCTCTCCTCGCTTGTCGTCGACCCCGTCCTGCACTCCGGCGGAGACCTTGGCCGCCCGCGCGCGCCCAGCATCCATCGTCGTCGCGCCCTGCACGAGCCACGGTTGCGCCTGCACGCGAGCCCGCATCCCACCACTGTCCCTCGCCGTGCCGTTGCTGCGGCCTGCTGTCCGCGCACGGTCGCGCCAGCCCCGCGCTCCTCCGCCACTGCAGTGCCCCGCTGCTCCTCCGCCACCCGGCGCCCGCTGCCGGCGCTTGCGCCCGCGCGCGCCCGGGGTCGCCGTTCGGGTTGGCGCCCGCACCCGAACCCCAGCGCCCGTTTGGCCCTGTGGGTCCATGACGAGTGGGCCCCGCCCCTGGAACGTTTTCTTTAAAAAAAATTAAATAAATAAATAAAAAGAATTAAAGAAAATATGTTAAAATAAATAAATAATTAATTAACTTAATTAATACTGTTTAAATTAGCTGATTAAGATTAATTAACCTAATTAACTACTGTTAATTAGCTAAACAGCCACTGACAGGTGGGACCCACCTGTCAGGTTGACCCAGTCAACAGCATAGTTGAATGCTGATGTCATGCTGACATCATGATGACGTCAGCATACACTGTTTCGGATAATGTTGAATTTAAATAAATAATTAAATTCCAGAAAATAAATAAAACTTTGAAAAATCATATAAAATAATCTGTAGCTCAGATCGAAAAACCTTGTACATGAAAGTTGCTCAGAACGACGGGACGAATCCGAATACGCGGCCCGTTCGTCCGTCACGCATCCCTAACATAGCGAACGCGCAACCGTCCCCCTCCGTTTCCTCTGTCCGAAAATGTCCGGAACCGGGAAAACATTCCCGGATGAATTCCCCTTCGCTAGTATCACCCAGCACTGCGTTAGATCACCTCTGTCACCGCGTATTGCCATGTTATGCTTTGTGCTGCACTTATTTGCTCTGTATTTATTTGTTTCCTCCCCCTCTTCTCTCTCGTTAGACCCCGACGCAGTTCCCGGAACCGACGCAGCCCAGGAGCCCGACGACTCCACCGACGACCTTGCCTTTGCCGCCGAGCAACCAGGCAAGCACCCCCCTTTGAGCATACCGATATCGCCTATTCTTTCTGCTACTGCTTTACCTATTCTAATGCATAGCCTATTTATTGTAACCTGCTGTTGAAACCTTACTTGCTTATCCTAAACTGCTTAGTCTAGGCTGGGTAGAGACCTATCAGTGACCCCCACTTGTCCCGACTGCCCCGCTGGATTATCAGAAGACCCGATCAACGGGACTGAAGACCAGACCCCGGCACCGCACATCACCCCCTTAGTTGTAACGACACCGCAGCGTTGCTATCAAGTGCCGAGGGTGAAACCTCTTGTAGCACTTTTGATGTTAACTCTGTAGAGTAGTTATTCGGTCGTGGTCATCAAGGGTGATTCCTCCTTCACCGCTTCCGATAACGACGCCGTCGTACAACACCTCATGTGTGAACCCAGCGAGGGTGATTCCTCCGAGTTCACCTTAACAGATATATCGGGTAGGAATCCAACGAGGGTCACACCTCGGATCCCCCCCTGATGCTATGGACACACGGATACTTGGACTGTACTATTGTTGCTTGGAAATGGCGGGTCGACCCTGAGGGGTACCCGCGTGTGATGTGAAGACGGGTTGCCTGTATGGTGCCCGAGTGAGAATACGAGGCGTGGCCGGGCATTCTTGGCCCTTGCCACAAGTCCTCGAGACGGGGCGACGGGGTCACATCAATCATGAGTCTCTGCTCGTTACCGCACCCCCAAGGTACTAACGGTTTGGATATGTGATCTGAGTGGGCCTCTGGCCTGATAGCACTAACCACCACGCGGGCATAGTATGGGCGTTCTGCATCGTATGCATCAGCCGAAAGCTCTGTCAGACGTCCAGTTCAGCATGGCGGCACGGACGGACCGGCGCCTTCCTGTAGTGTTGGTGCCTGGCTTCACTGTGTGCGCAACGACCCAGAGTGCACAGGGCGATGGCCAAGACCCCTGAGCGCTTAGGATGTAGACCGGTGGGGACCTCTCTACTGAGCTGTAGGTAGGGTTGCGGTGTGTTGTTTGGCCGAGGCCGGGCATGACCCGGAAAAGTGTGTCCGGCCGGAGTTAAGCGAGCTTGGTGGGTAAGTTGGTGCACCCCTGCAGGGAAGAACTAATTTATGCATAGCCGGATCCTCGGTAACGGACACTCGGAGATGTATCCCGATCGATACAGCTAGAATTGGATACTATGGCTTTGGGATTGCTTCTCGCAGGGAGTCGAGAAGGGATCTCCGGACAAGGATGATGACTGTATGGCTCTGGGATTGCTTTCTCGCAGGGAGTCGAGAAAGGATCTCTGGGTGAGGTTGAGACTTAATGATACTACTACTTATACGGTACTAATCTACACTCTTCTAATGCTGCAAGACCGCTGAAGATGCTAGTCTTCGATAGGACTAGCCTTCTCTCTATTCTGGCATTTCTGCAGCCCAGTCCACATATACAGCCTTTCTCCATTGATAATGTTGCATATGTAGTATAGATCCTTGCTTGCTGAGTACTTCGGATGAGTACTCATGGTTGCTTTACTTTCTCTTTTCCCCATACCCCACCTTGATGATACATCAGACGATGGAGTCCAGGAGCCAGTTGTCCCAGCCAGAGCTTACTACCAGGAGGGTCCATACGGCACGTACTACTGGATTGAGCAAGCCGACCAGGAGTAGGATCGGAGGTTCCCAGGAAGGAGGCCTGCGCCTTTTGATCGTAGTGTTTTTCTTTTGCCCCGCCTTCGAAGGGCCTTTCTGTGTTATCTTTTATATCTGTACTCAGATATCTGATGCTTCCGCTGACGCTTGTATACGAGCTTTTGTATTCGAGCCCTCAAGGCCCCTGGCTTGTAATATAAAGCTTGTATGACTTTATTTATGTTTTAGAGTTGTGTTGTGATATCTTCCCGTGAGTCCTTAGGCTTGATCGTGTGCATTTGCGTGTATGATTAGTGCACGATTAAGCCGGGGGCGTCACAGCCTAGACCCAAATAGGATACAAGTACGTACTACTTGTGTTAAAAAAGAAAGGCGGGGCTTTCCTTCGCAGGATTGATCGATACAAATCCTCGTTTGACGTGTCAATTAATGCGTATTTTTTTCTCCAACGCCCAAAGAGCTAACCATGTCACTCATTGCTTGATTAATGCAGCGCCATGCAAACCAACCTTCTCACTTCCGCATGCATGCAAGGGTATATTAATGTCCTTGGTTGCTAGTACGAGGCAAACCCCATCAATTTTGCCTCGATTAGTGTTAGTGGCCTTCTGCAAATTGTAATTTTGATACTGGCCTTGTATACAAAAAAATGGAGGTAGTAACTATTTGACTTCCTTCCCCATTGCGGTGACGTCGACGATATCTCGAACGTTGTGGCTTTGGCAAAGTGCGTTCGATGGAGCACACCATTGAGGGAGACCACGGTAAGTCGTTCGCAAGTGCCACCTGCAACCCGAGACAACCGCCTTCTTTGAATCCAGGAAGTCCGTTGAACCAAAGGAGGCATAAATGTACTACTAGACAATAGCGTCATCTGTCCAGCTTAGTGCAGTAAGGTGGTTTCTCGAAGAATACGATGGAGAAGCGGAGTCAGCGAAGAGTGAAATGATGGTTGCTTCGTCCGTGCTTTGTGATTTGACGCCTCACTGTTTTGTGATTTCTGATAGAAGGGGCAGGGGAGTAGACTCTGTGCTCTATACTGTACATGCATCCAAGCATGGGAGAAAGAGGAGAGAGGTTGCATTTTTTCTATTCCTTCAATCAATCAATTAGGGAGCTTCGGTTCCCCCTTTTTGGCTTTGGCAGCACCCTCCACAATGGTTCCCATCGATACCAAAAGCTATTTTCACATTTGGCTACACATTGTAGATGCCCTTAACCGTACCACTTGGTTTTGCTCCTGTGTGCTATCTATACAAATCTCGATTATATTGATCTAAAAAATTATATCAAAATTAGTAAAAAGGAGGTGATTTTGCCATGCGGAAGGCGGGGGAGGTTTCTTATTTTTAGAGGACGTTGGCCTAGCGGTTTGCTAACATGCGGTCCCACGTGTCAGTGATTTACCAAGCCGATCCGCGTCCCACATGAGGCAGAACAACGGCAGAAGGAACACATGGTTAACTTGAAGAAGATGAGGGGAAGCGGATTCAGCAACAAGTGAAATGATGGTTGCTTCGTCCCTCCAACTTCTTTTTTTTAGCATCACTTCGTCCCTCCAACTTAACTGCGGGAAAGGTGCAACTTTGTGATTTGACGCCTCATTGCTCATTACTATGCCGGCGCCATGACCAGGGTGCTTCACCCCTGCTGCTCTGAACTGTTATTTCTGCATGGCACGTGGACCCGGTTGCTTGATGTCCCGCATATCGGCGAAAGGGACTAGAACATTTATGAAAGCAAGCCCTCCACTCTTACGACGGAGGAGTACACGACACGGCGACCCAGTGAACTGTTACTTGTACTGTAGTACTACTATAGTTTAGCTGTTTCGCACGATCCATCGATACAAACCCGATTAAACAGGCAAGGGCAGGATTTTTCCCGCGCGGTAGATGATACTAGCCATACATTTCAAAGGCAATTTTAATGTATGCAAACTGAATAATTAAGTAACAATATGAGATCTAGTAAAACTAAAAATACATATGATTTATTGTGTTAGAGTGTAGTAGTAGTACTGTATTGCATAGTTGTTAGATGTAACATGCGAGAACGTGTAGAGATGTACTTTTGGAGGGCCTACAGAGAGAAATTGGGCATAAAGTGGATTCAAATATTTGTATTCGTCTTCATAGCATTTGTAACTCATATCTACAGTTTGTACGGTAGACGTGAATGCTTGTTCGCTCTTACGAAACCAGTGAAACAATAATGGGGTGGCGCACGCCAATTTAGGCACTAGCATGTTGGCCTACTCGGCTCCACGGAGAGAGCGACAGAAGAGATAAATACACTGGCGGTCAGTGTATTTCAAGCGAAAAGCATAATACGGTCATCGGACTTCAGAATACGCTCATTACGGTCACTATATACGTTTTGCGGTGATTATACAGTCACTTGCTCACCATTCAGCATCGGATTGCACTCTGTTGACCGGCCAAATAGTCTGCGTGGCACTATGTTGACTGGTTAAATTGACCATGTTCCCTGTGGGTCCACCTGTCAGTTTGCATAGGAAAAAAGTAAGATAAACAAAAATTTACGCAGGCGCGACAAGACTCCAACCCGTGTGCGGGAACCACCTGGTTGTGTATGTGTCTGTCAGGGCCTGATGTGTGCGCATGCACGTGTAGGTTGAGCACTTGAGCGTGAGCGTGTGTGTTGGTCGTGTGATGTGTGCATGCATGCGTGTGAGTGTTGCGTGCGTGCGTGGCTGCGTGTGTGCGTGTGAGTGTTGCGTGCATGCAGTTCGTGTGCATGCGTGCATGTGTGTATAATCACCACACCAGCTCTTGTGTGTTAAAACAGACGGCTCAGCATACCAATACAATGCCACCTTGTCTGCTGTGCCCGCGGCCATGACTTCGAACCACCGTCCAATATTTTTTTATCATTTGTTTTCATTCTTATACACGCCGACAGGTGGGCCCAATGGTAGTGAGATAATGTGATGCAACACTAGAGGTGCCAAGTGGAGCGTTTAACTGGTTAACGAGTCGTGTCTTGAACAAATACAGAGCTGTACGGTGAGCCCGTGACTGTATAATAACCACAAAACATAAATGGTGATCGTAATGAGTGGATTCTGAAGTCAAATGTACGTATGATGCTTTCGCTTCAAATACAATCATCGTCACTGTATATATCACGAGAGAAATATGAAACATGCGTGAATGCGCTGGGGGCGTACTTTTAGAGGACCTGGAGATAGTTTGTGTGCGTACGTGAAAGGGGCGTAGAGGGGGTGTGTGCAATGGAGAGAGAGATGCTCTTTGTTTCTCTTTATTATGACTAACTTTATATATAGTATAAAAATATAAAAATTCACAGTGCGGAATAAATATCATTGGGTGCACCATGCAATGCAAATTAACTTTCATACTCCATATAACTTTGTAATGTTGTATATATGTAGCAATTCTAAAATAAAATTTTGGCCATAGTTTGTGTGGTTTTATTCAAAAGGAATGTTGTATGCGAAGTAAACGTGAAGAGAGGGCTTTTTAGATCAATGGGGTATGTGATAAGATGTAACATGTGTGAATGTGTAGTTGACGTATTCGGCAGGGCCTAGAGAGGGTATGTGTACGTATTCGAGAGAGGCATGGGTAGAGGGGCTGGCAGGAGGGGCACGTGGGAGAGATAGCATGAGAAATGAGAGAGATCTAGAGAGAGAGACGAATAGGATGTCACGGAGAGAGATTCCCTTGAGTGTGTACATGCAAGGGGGAAGGAGATAGAGGCATGAGGAGAAAATATTTTGTGTGGTGTCTGTGTTAGTATGTGTGGGTGTGAGAAGATAACGAGACCTAGGGGCAGAGGGTGTGTCACCGCGTGAGGTCCGGTGGGCCGAGGTGAGGCCCTTGGGTCGGTTCCGTCCTGCGCCACATTGGTTGGCCCGTGACGATTCAGGGAGACCCATGGAGGACTAGTCGTACAAGACAAAGATACCAGAGTCGTGAAGGACTCTATGTCCACTGACAAAGCCGGCTAGGATTTGTAACCCTAGGTCCTCGGACTAAGGTAACCCCTTCTCTCCGATATTACCATTCATCCAACCTAACTTTAAGGGGCATCCTACAGAATGCTCTGCTGGAATCATATTCGTCAATTAGGAAGAGAGGTGGAGACAATGCGTGCGAGATAGGCCTAAAGATAATGTGCGTGCGGGAGACACGTAGGCAGGTCTATGTATAGAGAAAGGGTCGATGGGGATTGTGTGTGCATATGCGTGTGAGAGGAAGAGTGCTTGTAATAAAGGTTAGTGAAAACAGTCGTAAATGGTTGCGAGAGGGAGGGAGGGTGATATCGAGAGCATGCGTGCGAGAAAGACACCTCGGGAGAGAGTGTGTGAGCATGTGTGAGAGACCACTGATGGATATACACCGTGTGCGTGTATGTGTGAGAGAGAAAGTTAGCGCGTGTGTGAGGAGGGACCTATGGAGAGTGAAACTACACGTAAAAGACTGATGTACACATTGATTAAAAATATAAATTGTATCCAAATATTAGGATGGGATCATGATATTTGCAATTCGCATAAGGAATGGTCATTGATCCATCAGGTATCTATATTCTATCGAATTTGAGCATGTCTATGTTATTATTCCACATAATTGATCCATAGAGTCGGTATTTTGAACTCCAGACAATGCATCGCTTTAGTAATTCGAATATAAACGTGAGTATAGTCCATGTTGTGTGTCTAAAGCACATTATACATACAAAAGTTACACAATGAACATTATAAATAGCTAGCTATGAACTAGCATACATTTGAATTCAACTTAAGGCGGTTTAAAAAATTCGAATTCAACATGAAGTCCATTCAATTATTTGAATTTGAGATCATGGCATTTGTAAATCATACCTAAATTATGGGGGCACCAATCTTTGCTCTGCTTTTGTACATAATAGCATATATAGTCGTCTACAAAATAGATTCAAATTTACCTCCTCCCTTCCAAAATAAGCGTAGTTATAGGATTGTCAAGTGTCAAAATTTCAAAAAGAAGCGCGTAATTTAATGAGGTTTTCAAACATACAAGGTCAAATTTAACGTTGTCTATTTAGGTCAATCCTCAAAGTTCAAGAGTACTCTAAACGTGAATGCTTCTGTTTCAAAATTTCAAACGAAGCGCCAAAAGAGCCTCTACTCGCCCGAAACCGCATGAGACCAATGTTTGGTAGAAGGAAATTACATTTCTAACTCCGACCTGTGAAACCTACCGGCCCGACGTCCAAAGGTCTAAACCGGGGTAGGTTTGTAACTTCATCTAGACGCCACGCAACCGCCTCCGGAAAACATTCATACACCGTGGCCGCCTAAACACACATGCACTCGGCCGAAATCGCTCCTACCCACTATTTGGGACACCTGGGATAACCCTCCTACCCCCAACCCACAGTAGGTCCGAAATTTAAGAGGGGGGCAAAGTTTGTACTTTCCCCAAATTTCAAACAAGTGCGTCCCATCTGTTAAAAAAACAAAAACAAGCGCGTCCCAGACCGAAACATGGTCCCCCCTTAGCTCCCCCCCCCGGCCGATTCCCCATTCATACTCCGTGGGCGCCAAAACTACCTCTCCACCAGCCGCGAAACCCCGGCGTCCTCCGTCCGCCACCCCATCCCACCCATCAACCGCTGCCCTCCTCCATCACGCCGGAGCCGATACCCCGACGTCGTCGTCCACCGCAACCGCAACGCCCTCCACGGCTAGTAGTTGAAGCCGAGGTCGAGCTGCCTCCAGGACGCTGACGTGCGCCGTAACTGAGCCAGTTCAACCACGCCGTCCTGTGCCTCACCGCTGCCGCTCCAACGTCGCCACCGTCCACAGCACCGGAGTTGTTCCCGCTATGCCATCCTTCGCCGCCTCGGATCTGCTTCCCCTCCGCCGACAGACGGCCATCGCAACACAGTCAACAATTTGGCCATGGGTTCGTCGAAGGCTACACCCTCCTCCAATACATCGGTTCCCCCGGTAAAAAGAAGAACATCACCACGAAATAAGGATGGCCCAGCACTGGCAACCTGAACTGGTACTCCTCTTCCCTTATTCAGCAAAACTTACGTGTCTGCTTGCACGGTATTCATCCCACAGAAGACACTAGTTGACCGCTTCTTCCTACACCTTCTTCCTGATACTAGATGTGCAAGCGCGTGCATCACGGCCACGCTTATACACCACAGTAGTTAGCACAACATTGATACGGAATCCTGTGCAAGCGCATGCACCGCGGCCGCATGGTCGATCGAAAGGTGCGTCACGGTGTCGCGCTGGAAGGACATCGACAGAACCTTTTTGTGTGTGTGAAAACAATCCTCGAATATTACTCTACTTTTTTTTGCTAGAAAAGTTCCTCATGCTACAATATTTCCATATATTTGTATTTAGCTTCAGTTCGTGATTATTTGGATTTGGACATTTTAGGTGCCCCCTACAACAAAAATTAATAGAGATTCTGTGTGTGTAACGGAGAGAGAACGCGTGTATGTGTTTACATGTGTGTTGTGGCGGAAGGGCAATGTGGAGACGGGGTGTGTGTGTGTGTGTGTGTGTGTGTGTGTGTGTGTGTGATAGTCATAGAGAGGTGTGAATGTGCAAATGATCATGTGTGAGTGAGACATAGAGATATACCGAGATGTTGTGTATACATGAGAGAATGGTCTTCTATTTGTATTTTTTGTGTGTGCGTGTGTGAGAGAGAGAGGAGCATCCGTAACACAACAACCATCTCTCTCGATTCGACCGTCCCTCACACAATCGCATGTAACACATGCATCAACGCACAAATTTTGACACCCTCACCCAGCCCCTGCCCGCCTCAAGGCCCGTACATCGCTCTCTATCTCGCACACACAATCTCTTCATGAAAACCCTATTTCGCATGCATGTACCTCTCTATCATATACACACCATGTACCACGCACACACATTTATCTCTCGCTATATATGTCTCTTTGCCTAGCAAACACACTCCCCATAGTGCTATTGTTGTATCCCGCACACGATGTCTCTATATTGCTTAAACATTGACACACATGATGTATCTTTCTCGCACCATTAGCCTCTCTCCCATGCTCAGTATGCACACACATTCTCTCCATAGGTTTCATTTCTCTCAATATATGATACACACACACAACCCCCCCCCCCCACCACCACACTATCCATCCCCATCCAAGGTTATATATCGACCACTGTCGCTTGTGCTTATCTGCACCTCCACATGCACACCACCTTGATCTTCAAGGAGGGCATCGGGAAGAACGAAGATGACGACCAGACCGCACTAGAGACCGTGGGGCCATTTGGAAGCATGATGACATGGCGACGGCTGAGTAACTCCTTGCCCCCTTATCTCTCCCTCTCCCTCCCTCCCGCACAAAATTATCAATCCCTCAGCCCACAAGATTCCCCTCTATTCCATGTTCTTTTGAGCTCTCTCATCAAACCTTTTGTCTCTTCTCCTTCCACATGTACAAAATCTCGATGCACACGCATCTCACTCCTTATATATTACATGTCTCTATCTTACTCATAGACCTCTCTCGCACACTTCCTCTCTCCCTCCTCTCTCTCTCTCTCTCTCTCTCTCTCTCTATCTATCTATCTATACAATCTTTCCCATCCTTTGTCTCTTTCTTCCACTGGGTGTATATCTTGTGTGTTGAGCGCATGCATCTCTCTCCCGCCATTGCTCCCTCTCTACAAACTCTCTATGTTTCATTCTTACATTGGGATGTGTTCTGAAAATTGCTTTAGACCGGATCATGTAGAGTTATGGTTGGTTTTCTTGCATCCAACAAATTAATAACTATGAAATGCATTTAGATTTTCATTTGAGTTGGATTATGTGAGTTTGAGCATATTGTGAAGTACTATAGACCTGGTATTCATCTTGGAATTCAACAACGATTCTAAATATTGAATTATACAAACCATTACATTCGAAGTTAATAGCTAAATATATTTATTTCACAATTACAACAAATAATTAATGCCACGACAAACTAAGAAAACAAATGTGTACTCCCTCTGTTTTTATTCAAGTCCACGTATTAGCATTGATCAAAGTCAAGTTTTGTAAACTCTGACAAAGTTTATAAACAAAAATATTAACATATACAATAACAAATCATACCATTAGATTCATTATTGAATGTACTTTCACATCATACATATTTGTTATGGTAAATATTTATATTTTTTCTATAAACTTGGTCAAACTTTAGGAAGTATGACTTCAGTCAAACCTAATATGCAGAGTAAATAAAATCGGAGCGAGTACTAGTAGTACTCCTAGCTGCTTAGCCCAATCACCCAACACGCCAGACGGGGAGTAGGGAGTAGTACAGTGTTACAAATTTTTAGGTCGGCGGCAAAATCTCCCACTTCCATCGAGATCTCTCGCGACTCAGATTCGACCAATGTAAAGTTACCATCATAACCTTGGTCGAACAGGGCGACTGATGCTGCTTAGTCGAGGGCTATTTTGGTAACTTCACGTTCACCCCACCCATCCAACCCCACCCTGGCACCTAGAGTACTCCTCATTACTCCCTATTTTCTATCCCCACCGCAAAATAGACTTCTCCACGGCACCGTAGCACCTTCGTGCCCCTCCACTTCTTCATCGGCGCACTCGTCCACCACAGCGCATCTGGCTCATCGACAATGTCATACGCTGCATTGGAGCCGGTCCGCCGTCACCGTCGTACATGGAGCCGCTTCCCCGGTGCCATCTTCCACGGTCTCGGATCTGCTTCCCGGAAGCCGACGCCAAGCGCAGCAGCACCACCGTCGTCGATAATGAACTGACTCCCATTGCTGACCATGATGCACAGACGCCGCCTCGACCTTCGTACTCCTCCTCGATTGGTAACTAGTAAGGTACACGTGCATTGCACGCATGAGATTTGGCAACCAAATTATGAATAAACACCACACTATAGCATGTAAGCTTTGAGTCATATATGCATGGTGTAGATGTTCGTTTAATTCTTATAGTTCATCCCATTCAAAACCAATTAGTTTTTATAAAAAAGTTAATCTATTTTAAGATTCATGGAATTGTGCGTTGTAAAGAATAAAGTAAAAACAAATAATGGCAATTCATCTAGAAAAAAAATTGGGCAATAATGATACGAAAGATTCTAGAACAAAGGAGAAGTGCTTGTGTTTTGAGGTTTGTGAATTATGCTTAAGTTCAACCATGGAGTATTCTAGATTGTACATGTGGCAGAATCTGGTGGAATGTAGATGATATCCAACGGCCGGTAGTGCTCGGATTTGCCATCTCTGCACCGTCGGATTGGCTTCATCCAACGACCATCTTTCAAAGTTATTCGCACGCTGTATAGGGGTATAGATGTGTATATTGATTCTCTAAGCAGTACGTGTGCAGTTCCGATTATGTTCATACCTACCCTTCCAATTTCCTGGCTGCTATTGTTCTGGTAAAAGTACTTGGTTATAGCTTGCATTGTCCAACAGAATATCATCTTGTAATTGTGCGTCGCTCCTGTATTGCACTGTGCTTGGGTGGGTTCTTCATCTGTAACCAGTAGTGTCGCAAATGATGGAAAGTTTTTTAGAATAGCAAGAAGGTGACCCCCCTGTTCTATTCACTCAAAATGAAACCACAACATAGTTCTAGCAAAGTTGAAGAGCCACATAGTAGGATATTAAAAATCACTCGTGCTAACATGGCAGATGAGTGCTTTAATGTTGCCGACAAGATGCGTGAGTATCACTATATTTTTCTTGCCATGTTGAGATTTTAAAACTACGAATGCAAACATGCAGAGGAGCAATGAAGACCAAATACGGGATGTTGGGGACATCTTCAAGGAACATCGCAAGTTAAAGAGGAGTTGCACCGAACCTGTAAAATGAGCTTTGGTAAGTAACAACCTTTCAATTACTTTGGCATTGAGAACCTGACTAGTAGTGGTGGATGTTTTGTGTGTCCTTGATGGTTTCGTTAATGAAATTGGAGGGAGGCCCCTCTTTTGACCTTTTTTTACTTTGACATGGTATGTGTCTGGCAGTAGTAGTGAACACAGGACCAGACCAGGCCCTGGGCAAGCCCTGAGCTGAAAACAACGTCAAACCATGTTGTCTGCTTGGCTAGGGTTCTTGCCATGCAATCCAGCAGTGTGGCAGATTATTAAATAATAATAGGCGAGACAAACAATTTCCTGTACACTTGATTAGGCTCTCAATCATTTGTAGGATCTCAATTTACTCAGTGGACCCACCATGCCGTAGGATGAATCTTTTGTAATTTTGTGTTGAAGCTAGTCAGTTAAACGCGTCTACAAACGCCTTGGAGATCATCTGGTTGCCGGTTGTTTTGCTGCAACAACCCTTGGCTTAGTGCACCCCTCTACTGGTTTTTCTATTTACCATAGCCTTGTGTTCTTCGATGTATATGTCGTAGTTTCTATAAGCTCGCTCTGTTTGATATGTAATAAACATAGTCTTAATTATCATAATGCTTTCCTTTTTAGCCTGATGTAGGAAGTGGGTGTTCTCACCTTGCAGTCTGTTTTTATATTTCTCATTTTCAATTCACTTCTCCTAGTCCTGTTTATCGGGCTTCTACTTAATGGATCTAGGGAGCTCTAACTACTGATCTGAAAAGAAGTAATTTCTTCATGTCAGGAAGCAGTTCCTGCGAGGAGGGAAGTATGGTCAACCTCGAGATCATGTTTCCAAAATGAGGCTGGATTACACACAAGGTGCCATTTCCCTAATGATGCCGGATTAGACAGAAGGTGCAAATTCCCAGATGATGCTGGATTACTCACAGGCCAGGTGGAGTCGTCAAGTGTTCGTGTCCTCGTTGCTCTAGTAAAGGCTGAAAGAAAGTGTGCAGCAACCCTTGAGAATGTAGCTGACTTCCTGAAGAAGCGAAAAGAGCAATCAGATGCTCTCTTCACCCAAGCCAAAGAAGAGATGGAAGAAGCCAGAAAGAAGCTAGCAGAGGCAGAGCAGGCTAGATGTCTCCTGCTATCTAAAACTGTTGTCAATACAAATTTTCATTCATAATAGCTAGGTTCAAATGTTTATCCAGTCAGCATGCATGGTGTGGTGTCTGTGCATCTACTGAGATGTATGTAAGTCTGTGATGCCTAGATGTGGCACAAAATAAAAAAAATTCTGGGTTATGTAATAATAGCCATTACTTCCCGAACAATAACAGACGAACCATTGGACATGGTATAGTTCACACGCAAGCCCAACATTCCAAGTTCAACTTCCACATCAAACTCATGTTCACAGATATCTACACATTCATAGATAATGTCCACAACCATGATTCACTTCAAAGCCAAAAAAATGTGAGGAGAGTTATAAATAAAGAAAAATCTCTAGTCCCTACTACAAGTGCGAGCACAACAAGTCAAGACCATACGTAACTAATTATATTTTGGACATTTTTTAACTAAACGCGAATAACTTCTGGAAGCAGGTATAATCTCTAGTGCCAGCCGCGACTGGGGTCCGTGATGTTTTGAGCCAAACCGGGCAACACACCTGGTGTCTATGCCGGTGACGCGGTGGTCGTAGCCTTCATGGGTTCGGAGCGGCGACGGCTCCCGTGGTCTACTATTCCTCGGTGTCAGCGGTGGCCACAGACATGTTGGCCACCTCCGCCGGCATGCCGCGGTTCCGCCAACATTCGCGTCAGATGGCACGGCCAGCCATGATGCACTGGACGCCGTGGTCCCCCGTGTGCCGGCGTGCAGCAACTGGCCACTCCTCTGCGAGCAGGCTTGGAGCATCGAGTTGATGCACCAGGGGCTAGCTTGGAGCGGCGCCTTGCTCTCCGCTTGCCTGCCTACAGCCTCGCCCATGGTACTGACGGCCTGGGGCGGGGAGGGAGGTGGGGAAGCGAGTTGCCTGGCTCGTCGGGGCACCCAGCCGGCTTTTATGCCGGAGAACTCGTCTTCGTGCTCACCAGATGCTATGGAGAGTGTGGAGAAAATGGTGCAAGGAGGATATGGGGAGCGGCGGTGTGGTGCGGTTCTTGCCAGGTGTCTGGCCTCATTTAAATAGCGGGAGAACGAGAGGAGCCAACCGGCGTTGTGTTCTAAAATGCTGGTCGGCTCGCGGAAGGACATGTTGCTAGCACATGCGCGGATTCAATGGAGGTAGGCGGGGCAGTCTGAAGCCGGTTGAATGTGCCGAGGAGGCGTGTTCAGCCTGGCGTGCAGTGAGTGGGGCCCTCTTGGCCGGTGCGCCGGTTCAATGCCTGTGGTAGTGAGAGGTCGCGTCCGTGTGATAGCAATCACTCCCTTCGGTCCTTTTTTGTTTGGGTATAAGAAAATATCATTTTCCATTCACATTTTACAAGTAAAATTCATGGACAAACTTTGACCCAAAATACGATGGGGACTAGTAAACCAGGACGGAGGTAGTAGTGATGAATTCCATTTTCGCTCCATACCAATCGTTCTAAAAACTAGTATAACGCGCCATTGAAAATCGAAACTCTTACCCCCGCTAAAAAATGATATTTTAAATGTGGCAACTCGATCAGTGGCGACTCGCGAGCCACCGCTTCCTGGTCATTCACCTGTGGTCCCCGACCATCAATTCCTACAGATCAAATTATCACGCGAGCTGACTATTCCTACAAAGGTGCGCTCCACCACGTACCCGGTACCCACCCATGTAGTAATTGTGCACCTATGGGTTTATTTGTTTACCGTGCCTTACGTAACTCTCATGTGTGCAAGATAGTGAGAGACCGACTATGTGTGTGCGCCTCTTCTCTTCGTATATGTACTCCAGTGTTTGTCTGGTGTCAGAAAAACAATACAGTAATAACTAGCAATGTGCCAATGTGTTGCAACGCATCCAGAGTAGAGTAATACATATTCACCAATTTGATAGAAAATACTCTATTTTTGATGTACATATATCACTAAAAATATCTTATGTTTCACTCAAAATATATTTCTTTGGTTGTTTTGATGAGATAAGGGAGGAACGTGGTTGGTTTCAAGATTCGAGAAGTGGGATATTGTTGCAAAAAGCCCATGTGTGTGTGTGAGTGTGAGGGAGAGAGGAGGAGGGCAGAGTGCGTGTATGACAAAGACACGAAGAGTGTGTGTGCGAGAGGTATTACCATAAAATGAGGCGATAGTGTGCGCGTGCACGATCGAGAGGGCGTGACGCAAGAAGGGACAAAAAATCTATATAGATACAAGGAGCAAAAGTGTGCGGTGGATGGATAAACCTATCTAGGGGTTGGTTGATCAATGTTTGTGAGAGAGATACGAGTCAGGGGTGCGAAAGCGGGAGTTTTGTGTGTTTGAGAGAGAGACGGTAGTTGGTAGGGGGATCCAAAGGAGTTGTGTGTGTGTGTGTGTGAGTGAGAGAGAGAGGGGGGAGAGAGATAGTTTGTCTAATCGGTAATAAACAAATGAATAATGTCAGTTTTGGAACAGAGATGAAGATGGAAAGGAGACCCCCAACAAATGATGTGTGTGTGCAGGAGAGAGTAATTTTAATGGTAGGGGTCATATCTAGAAAGATATAGGGTGCGTGAGAGAACCCTGGAGAGAAAGGCAAAGTGAAAGACGAGCTAGAGTGTGTGTGTGGCGGTGAAAAAGAAAGCTTAGGTAGCTATAGTGATACCAGAGAACGATAGAGACGTGAGAGATAATGAAAACCATGTAATCTATGAAGATAGAGAGAGTGTGAAACTTCTCGAGGGAGACGACGAGAGACCGTGCTTGCAAAAAATGGAGAAGCATGTAGTGAGCGTGCGGGTGAGATGGAGTAAAGAGAGTGATAGCTACATGAAGGAGCACGCGAGAGAGACCTTGAGAGAGATGGGCGTGAAACGAGATTCAAATATTAAGTTGTGTGCATAGAAGATGTCAACATAAAAGGGATTCAAATATTTGAATTCCAGATGATGATACATGTAATTCATACTCGAACCAAAATTGATCTATCAAACATGCATATTAATCTGAATTTGCGCACGTGTATGTTATTTAATATATTGATATTACCGATCCATACATTTGAGTTGAACATAATTTGGTTTCAAAAATTTGAATTCAAAGTCGAACATAATTTGGTTTCAAAAATTTGAATTCAACCTTATGATTTTGAGATCATTGTATTTGTAAATCATATTTTATATATAAAGGAGCAGAATTCTTTGTTGTGCTTTTGAAAGTATATATAAAAAATGATGTATATAGATTTGTATTCGAATACAAAATGGATCCTGCCCGAAGAAAAAAAGAATAAAAAATGGATTCGAATTGAGTTAGCACGGTAAACGTGCAATATTTTTCTGCAAAAATTTGAACGAAGCGGGGAAACTCGCACTAACCGCCCGAAACCAAAATCTGCGAGATGGAAATTACTACTGCCTATCCCTGACACGCAAAGCCTATCGACTCGATTTCTATAGGTTTCAATAGGGGTAGGCTTGTAATTTCACTCAAACCTGACATAACCGCCTCCGCCTCTCACCTCCCCAGATTCATACACGGTGGGCGCCAAAACAAGTTTCTACTCGGCCCAAATTGCCTCTCACCCCGATTCATACACGGTGGGCTTCAAAACACAGTTTCTCCTCGGCCGAAATCTTCGTCGGCAAATATTCGGTGTATGGGAGATTACCATCCTATCCCCAACCGACCAATATTGCTGTGATGTAGGAAATTGTGAACAGGGGCTAAGTTTGTAAATTTCCTCGCATTTGAGACAAGCGCATCCTGAAGACATGGTTCCCCCCTACATCTCTCCCTCCATTTCCCCATTCGTACTCCGTGGGCACCAAAACGCCCTCTCCACCACAGTCTCCTCCGTCCGCCACCCATCCTCCTCCACCATGCCGGAGCTGATACCCCGACGCCATTGTCCATTACAAGAGATCAACCTCTCTCATCCACAGCTTTGGACTAGGATCCTTGCATCGTGTCCTCTCGCTTCATCCGTGTCATCGCCCACCTTGCCGAGGCCGCTCGTACCACCATCTCGTCCATCGCGCCGGGATATTCCCCTCGCCGCCATCATCTGCCCTCCTAAATCTTCTTCCACGCCACCGACAGCCATCGCTACCGCAACACCCTCAACGCCTCAGCAGATGCTTACATGGCGCCACACCAGAGGCGGTACTCTTTCATATCTGCTCAAGTTATTTATCTCAGCAAGAAAATAGATCGCCACTACTTTACTGTGATTTCTTATCCATCGCTTAGAATCTTACTTGTTAGTTGAAAGCAAACATTGGTTGCGAAGTTGCCTTTGTCCAGTTTGCACCTTCAGATCCGCCATGGCACGCTCACCACTATACTCGCAATGCTTATGGTTTTCCCCTGTTATATTCCACATTAGCTTAAATGACAGTCGACTGAATTTGAATTTGGAGTCAGTCCATTTTTGAGAGTTCGCCGGAGTTCACCGGAGGGAAGCAAGGGGCTCGCCGGAGGGCTGCCCCATTATCTATCTTCGGGTTTTGGGTGGGGACAGTGGTTGTGGGGGGGCTATCGTCGGGCTATGGTGGGGCCTCGCCAGAGACAAAACTGGACACGGGTGGGGGGCTGGGGGTGGGTTGGCTGAGGGATGGCCGGGGGCGGCGGAAGACCGGAGGTGGTGGGCGGTTCAGTGGAGGGCGGGGGCCGGTCTTTCAGCCGGCGGCCCGTGCGGTGGTTTGTAGGGGAAGAAAAAGAGGCGAGGAAGAAGGGTGAGGAGACGTAGGATCTTCAACCAACCGCCTGAAATGGTCGACTGACCCAAATGACGATAGTCAGGCGACTTGCATGTAGACATTCCCTTTATATTCAGTGTACCATCATCCTAGGTGCTTCGAGACGTGCTACCACTGCTCCTCAACCCATCAAGCTAAACAACATGCCACTCATAATTAAAAACTTTGTTGCTCAAATACGAATCTGATATGATGTTGATATTACTAAAACAAAGAACGTTTAATTGGTCAGCTAATGTTCCTACTTTACTTTCGAAAAGCACGTGCGCCACATATAGAGAGATAATAGGGAGCTACATTCTTTATGCTCTCTGGTTCATCATGTGTGGGCAACGAACATTTTATTATCCAAAATCTGATTGCTCTTCTTTAGCATGTTCCTCTTCTGTTCTTCTTTAATACATACTCTCTCCGTTCCTAAATATAAGTCTTTGTAGAGATTCTTCCATGGACTACATACGAAGAAAAATGAGTGAATCTACACTCTAAAATGTATCTATATACACCTGTATGTGATCCATAGTGGAATCTCTACAAAGACTTATATTTAGGAACAGAGGGTGTATAATAGTTGTACAGTATGTTCCTTGTAGTGAAGAGGAGCAGGGACATTTGCAGTGTACAGGTCTATTTGGAAGCCTGTCATGGACGCTTTCAAATCTTCGTGTTGGTCTACCCTAATATCCAAGAAATGTTGGGAGCTGTGTCACCTTTGAGAGTTAGATTGATAGTAACAATATTGCGCCTTCAGTTGTAGAGAGCTGGTATCCGAAGCCTTTCTAGCCGTATCGGCAATACTAGCACATATTTTCCAGCAAGTTCCACTTTCCTGATTTTACTCGTGATGCTTAGGATTTTCCCATTATATCTACACTATGAACTGCACAGGTGCTTTGTGTCCTACTAGCAATAGTCCACCCTTTAAAGCTAAACAACACACCAATCATAATTCTAAAGCTTAGTTGTTCCAATACGAATGTGACATGATATTCATATTAGTTAACAGACATACATTTAATTGGTCAGCTAATGCTCCCACTCGAGTTTCCAAATGCCTGTGGCCACATAGAGAGAGAGACAACATGGAATTGCATTTCTTTGGATGCTCTGATTCATCATGGGTGGGCAACCGACATTGTATAGAAAGAAATGGAATCTCCATAATATGCTTCCTCTTCTATTCTTTAAAATGTTCCTCTCCTATTCTTCTTTAATAAGTAAAGGATGTTTCTCATCAAGAAGGCAAGCAGGGACATCTGTAGTCGACATGTCTATTTGGCCGCTTCTGCAAGTTGCTTTCAGCAATTCGAGTTGGTCTGCCATAATATCCAGGAAATGCTGGGAGCTGTGTGGCCTTTGAGAGACTAGACTGATAGTAACAGTAGCGCGCCTTCAGGTGAATAGAGCTAGCCTGTAGGTGATCGATAGGCTTTCGGTTAGTAGCGGCAATACAACCCCATATTTTCCAGCCAGTTCCACTTCCTCGATTTATTTATGATGCTTATGGTGTCCCCCTTTTATCGACACTACAATCTGTGTAGTGGCTTTGTGTCGTATTAGCAGCACTCCATCCTTCAAGCGAAACTACATGCCACTCATATTTCCAAATCTTACATTTAATTGGTCAGCTAATGTTACTACGTGAGTTTTGAAATGCATGTGCACCACTTATAGAGAAATGTTGGAATACTATTTCTCTGTGCACTCTCGTTGTCATGGTTTCACAATAAACTTTCAATACAACATACTATGAACCTATCATCTGCCAACTATCCTTACTTCTAGAGCTCCCAACAGGGAGCCTATTTTTTTTGTAGTTGTGCCAGATTATATTATTGTACGCACCAAATTACAGCACACAAGGGCTCTCTCATCAAAATCCAGTGATAGCACACAAGGGTTTACAAGGACCCCCTATTATATTAGAATATCCTCTGCATTACAAAGATAATCTCACTACTATTTATGTTGTCATGCTTCTCAGATATTAAACAAAATCACAATGAATATGAGAATGCGCACATCACAAGAGTATCGCGGAACAGTGCAATGACTAACAAACATGGCATCGAGGCATTGAGTTCCATTCTGGATGGAATGAAGCCCACATGCTCCGCACCTACAGATTGGTGTTCAGAATATGATCCTAATGACTATTCTGAGCTCAAGGAGTCAAAGGCAGATGGCCTATTATGTTCACCCTACAAGGTGCCTGTTCTAATTTGGCAAGGTTTTATTGGTTGCACGTAACTTGTGTAGGTTGTCTTGCATTTCTTCTGCTTCTTTGCAGCGCCATGTGCTTAGTTTACTCATCATATATGTGAAGTTGCCATGCCCACCCATTATCAATACGCATTCCATTTGTCATCATACCATGTTTTTCCATTCAAATGCTGCTCTTGTGTATCAGACATCCAAAAGGAAGGGAGTGATTGCAGAACCTGAAGAAGTAGTAGCAAAGTCCTTGAAAAAGGTGGTGGTACCACAGAAATCAGACAGCACCCCACTTATATTGGCAATAGAACCAGCACCACAAAACCTAGGATATCGCAACTGTGTTGCTCGCTACTTTGCTCTTGTTAGTAACTGTTGTCTTGTATCGCTGTACTTACATTCATACCTGGTTGATTATGTGACATTTGCATGCATGATAACCTTCATATCCACTGTTCTTCCTAATTATCAGATCTATATTAATGCTTACATTAATTTAGAATAAACCCAATGCTTATGAAGAAGTTTAGCTCTACATTGTTCTTATAAGTATGTGTTGTCCTTTATCACTGTACTTATATTGTCATCTAGTTGTTCATGTACCATCACTTTGCAGCTTATTTTCCCTTGGCATCCATTTTGTACACATCTGATCTTTGTTTACTCTTACCAAAATGTTGAATAAAACCAATGCTACTGAAGATGTTTAGCTCTGCATTACTCTTGTCAGTACCTTTTGGTTGTATGTTGTACCTACATTTATAGCTAGTTGATTATGTAGCATCACTCTGCATCTTAGCTTAAATAATCTCCATTTGTTCCTATATTATCACTTCTATATTTACTCTTAACAAAATGTAGAATAAAGTCAATGCTTATGAAGAAGACTCTGTGGTAAACTTCTTGAATTGCCCGCCCATCAACATGGAAAAGGGCTTTATAGAGCCGGTCTTCATTACTAACGTATGTTTGTCCTTCTCGAGCCTTCAAACTTTGTTGTGTATATTTAGATAGCAATGACTGTAACTGTTGTTTATTTTTGTCGCTTGCATCAAATTGCATTTGGAAGTTTATTATGAAGTTCATAAATATAAGTTTCTCCTTCTCAATTTCAGTTTTTAGTTGTACAACCTAGTTCCTTATTCATACCATGTAAATTAAACTAAACATAGCAAGTGATCTTCCTTAGCACTGCATGTATGCTTGTTGATCTGTAATCCAGTGGTGTGGTCAAACTACCAACTCCAGGACAATGTCATGTCCTGCTATGTCTTAACTATGAACAATGCATATTATGTTCATGTTATTTAAATCGTGTCTCTTTATTTACCAATCTGAAATGGGATAAATTGACAGTACACTCACCATCGATGCTTATACATTCTTTAGCACTGCATGTATGCTTGTGTTCTTGATCTGTAATCTAGTGGTGTGGTGAAGCTGGCCACTCCTGCACAATGCCATTTCCTGCCATGTCTTAAGTGTGAATTTTCTTTATTCTATTGTAATCCAGGTCACTTTATTTGCCACTAAGAAATGGGATGAATCGACAACACTGTTGCTTATATGTGCAAAGCATGTTATCTGTCTGTTTTTTCTCTTTCAGGGTGATATCACTGATGCCAAGAACTGCCATTGATGCTATGCAGCTAGAGTTGGATATAAACGCCAAACAAGTGCAGTCATCAGCTTGCTCAGCGGCTTCGCTGCAGCTCCCAGGCAGGGCTAACCTTTCTTGAACTGCGTTGAAGTGCTGTCAGTTCTATGTATTATTTTAGGCGGCGTGTTTATTTGCACTGCAGGCGCCCTTTGATGCCCAGTGTATGTAATCTGCCGTCTGGTTGCGCTTTATTATCGCTGGCGGCGAACTTTTATGCCCAGTGCACGTAATATGCAGTAATTTCTTTGTTGTATAGTCTAGGTATATTCTTCGTCATGATGCTGTAATTTAAATTCTGTATATGCCGTCGTCGCTCCCTGAAAAGGCTGTAAGCTTTGATGGAGAGCAATGGGCCTAAACATTCGGATTATTATATAAAAAATTATGGTACTAAAACTGGCCGGCCCCCCAATCGCTGTAAATGGGCCGAAACGTGGGCCTACAATCATGTCCGGCCAATAGCACGCCTAGACGTAAACTCACCAACTATTAGTTTCGGGCCTTTAATAGGCCTAGTAAACCAGTTGCCTAAGTTGGGCTAGAAAAAAGAATGGGCTTTTAATAGTTCGAAAAGTAGATTGGGCCTGAACAGTGTTGGAGGCCCATGATTGGCTCAACCACAAGACGGGCTGTTAACAGGCCAAAATATTTGTCGAGCCACAGTTGGCCGAATAACATAAAGGGTCGTAAGCAGGCCGGATGCAAAGCGGGCCATCATTAGGCCCAGTTATCTCACATGCCTTTAATGGGCCAATAGTCAGGTTGGGCTAAAATATATCCATGAAAACTACGAGCCTTTAAGAGGCCGAAAGTCACTTCGGCCCAGAAATAGGCCCACATGCAGCATAGGACGTTAAATGGCCGTAAGTGAAACCGGCCCGACAACGGCCCATATGTACCAATGGCCATTAACAGGCCGAAAGTAATATGGGGTTGAACTATTACATGGGCCTTTAAGAGGCCGTACTTCAAATGGGCCCCCAATGGGGCCGAAAGCACAGTGCCTGTTAATGGGCCAGATCATATATGGGCCGTAATTTGGCCCAAAGAATGTCAGGCAGTTAACGGGCCAGATCCTATATGGGTCGTCATTTGGCCCAAAACATGGCAGACTGTTAACGGGCCAGATCTGATGTGGGCTGTCATTTGGCCCAAAACATGATGGACATCTAAAGGGCTGGATCTTATGTTGGCCATAATTTGGCCCAAACCATGGCAGGATGTTAACGGGCCGACCCAGTAGAGTATGACAAAATCTTGTGGGCCCTTGGCTGGGCCGGCCTTTTTATCTTAAATGGGCTACTGTTAAGCCCTGCCACATGTCGAGGTAACATAGGCGCGTTCGCTCCAATGTACGGATGACATCTGTCCCAACGCTAAGCCGACACGTGGATCCTTCGGTGAATGAGAATTTTACACGTGGAAAATCCCCATTGGTCCGGGTTGTTAACGGGTTATCGGATCTAAACCGGAACCTGATAGCTTAACGGTGACCAGTTACGGTGGATGCCACGTGTCGGTTACCCTTGACAAAAACACTTCCATGATGCGCCATTTATCATCATGGAAGTGGACACTTCCGTGATGATAATTTGGTATTGTCATGGAACACTTCTACGACAGCACAGGTATGACTATCTTGATTCTGTCATAAAATCGTCATGGATGTACATGCATGACAGAAAACGTGACCTACTATGACAAACATGTATCATCACGGAAGTGGTTTTTTTTGTAGTGTTTACACTTGTAACTGACGCAATCAATGTCATTAAATGCCATGGCGACATGGAGGACATGGGGCTGCGGCACAATCTATATAATCCGCACTCCACCTCCTGAGCTAGGGTCGAGCAACCTTTGTAACCATACCCATCAAATCAAAAGCAAGCCTCAGGGCACGAGACGTAGGGATATTACCTCCACCGAGAGGGGCCTGAACTCGTTAAACACCGAGTGTTGCACCTACGTTGTAGCTAGGTTCTATGCCTTATTCGTACCCCTAGTACTCATTGTCAGTATTGTAACCCTAACAGGGCACGCTGAGTGCACCCACTGGGTGTAGTCCCAGAGACTACCGCTGACTGGAAGCACTCAGTGGTAGTCTTAGAACTTCTCTGGCTCCTTTGCCCTGGGGCTGGTTGCCGTATATACATCTCATGAACATGAGTCACTTTCCAGTGGGGGCACGCTGAGTGCACCCACTGGGTGTAGTCCTCGAGACTGATGCCGATGGTGGGCAACCGGTGGCAATCTTTAGAACTGTTCCTGTCATGTGGCACTCGTAGTGCTCGACCGCACTCGGCTGACCAAGGTAGTACTCTGATGAGACGAAGGATCGGATCTTCTTCATTGCTGACTCGGTGGTCAGCCGAATGATAGTAGATCAAGGTGTTGTTGTCCTCGATCTTCTTCATCGCCGACTCGGTGGTCAGCCAAATGATAGTAGATCAAGGCATTGTTGTCCTCGATCTTCTTCATCACCAACTCGGTGGTTAGCCGAATGATAGTAGATAAGGGTGTTGTTGTCCTCGATCTTCTTCATCGCCGACTCGATGGTCATCCGAATGATAGTAGATCAGGGTGTTGTTGTCCTCGATCTTCTTCACCGCCGACTCGGTGTTCAGCTGAATGATAGTAGATCAGGGTATCATTGTCCTCGATCTTATTCATCACTGACTCGATGGTCAGCCGAATTATAGTAGATTAGGGTGTTGTTGTAATTGATGTTTATTTTATCCATGCCTTCCGACTGACTATTTCTTGCATGGTGCAGAGAGCCTGTGAGCTGGGATCACATTACGCCGACCTGGAGAAGGAACTTATATCTCTCCGAGTGGACCTGGATGCGGAGAAACGCAAGAGCGCCCAGTTGGAGAAGGAGAAGAAAACCCTGGGAGGTAAGTTGTTCCCTCCGGCTGGTCTTCACACATTATTTTCTTATCATTCTGCTCCGACAGATGTTTGTAGCGAGAACTCCCAATTCGTAAAGAGGCTCATGACTTCTATTTCTTTAGAAACTATAAAGCAGGCTTTGGAAGACAAGGACAAACAGTTGGCGCTAGCTCAGAAGGAGGCCAAGACCAATACAAAGCTCGCTGAGGAGAAGTTATAGTCAGGCGGCAAGTTAGAGGAGGAGATCAAGACCCTCAGAGCCATTGCCACCGCGATGAAAGGTGAATCCATCGAGTGGGAGAAGTGCAAGGACAAGGCGTCTGCCGTTGAACAAGAGAAGAAGACTTTGGTGGAGAAGGCCAGTCAACTCCTCGAGAAGAAGAATGCACTGGAGCAGTATATTGATGACTTCTGCACCAAGATGAATGAGAAGCTTGCTGGTAAATTTTGCATGCGAATGCTGTCCATTTTCTCTCTGATTCACTCAATCATTAACTGTTGGAGTCCTCTTGTTGCGACAGAATACTGCCTTCATGTGGAGCTGGAGACAGGGCAGATCGAGTGAGACCGGAACCCCACCCGGCAGATCATCAATGACAAGGCTGCCCTTGTTATCCTCTGACTAGACGACCACCTCGACAACGTCGTGGGATATATCACCCGACTGCGCGGCACCATGGGAAGAGTCGACAAGGAGTTGTGCCCGGGGGAAAAGATTCATGTGGATCTCGAGGCCGTCATGATGTGGCTGAATGAGATCCCTGCTCAGGTATAGTCATGGAAGAAGTCGGTGGCTTGGAGTGGCTCCGATGTGGCCTTGTCACTCATCCACGTCCATTCCAAGGACATGGACGAGGAGAAAAGGAAGAACCTTAGAGTGGCCAACAAGAAGAAGCTCAAGTTCGAGGACTTCATGGAGACATTCGCTGAGGCCGCCATGCGCATCGCCAATGGAATTGATTTGGAGACCTTCGTTGAGCCAACCAGCCTGACGCCTGACGCCTGAAGAGTTTGACCGATTTAAATTTGCCCTGGAATGTCGGGTGGTTGATGTAACCATATACTCTTATGAGCTTTGAGCTTGTTTACTCAGCTTTTGTTTTGAACATTCGAACAGGTTGAAGCTTTTGATTTAAGAACTTTTGAGCCCTTATTTGTTTTTGCGTCTCTTGGACTTAGGTGAAAGCTGGTCCGCGGCCAAGAGCCCCCGAGTGTGGAGCATATCCTCACTCGGAATGTTTTCAAACTTAGGCGAAAAGCTGGTTCACAGCTAAGCCCCCGAGTGTGGAGCATGTCCTCACTCGGAATGTTTTCGAACTTAGGCGAAAGCTAGTTCGGGGCTAAGCCCCCGAGTGTGGAGCATATCCTCACTCGGAATGTTTTCGAACTTAGGCAAAAAGCTGGTTCACAGCTTAGCCCTCGAGTGTGGAGCATATCCTCACTCGGAATGTTTTAGAACTTATGCGAAAAGCTGGTTCGCTGCTAAGCCCCCGAGTGTGGAGCATGTCCTCGCTCGGAATGTTTTCGAACTTAGCCGAAAGCTGGTTCGCGGCTAAGCCCCCCGAGTGTGGAGCATGTCCTCACTCAGAATGTTTGCGAACTTAGGCGAAAGCTGGTTCGCGGCTAAGCCCCCCGACTGTGGAGCATCTCCTCACTTGGAATGTTTTTGAACTTAGGCGAAAGCTGGTTCACGGCTAAGCCCTCAAGTGAGGAGCATGTCTTCACTCAGATTATTTTTGTATCTTAGGTGAAAACTTGTTCGCAACTAAGCCAATTCACTCGCCCGAAGTGTGTTAGTTTCCTAATGTAGTTAGTCACCTGAGTGAAAATGCGGCTCTAGGATGAACTAGACGATATACAAGAAAAGTAAGACTTTTATTCATCTAAGTTCATTCGGGAAACTATTACAATGGAGAATTTTTATTCTAAATGTAAAATTTGCGAAGCAGGTCCACGTTCCAAGCTCTGGGCTCTTCTATCTCTTTGTTGAAGTTGTAGAGTCGGTAAGCTCCATTACGTAGGACCTTCGATATGCCGAAAGGCCCCTCCCATGGGGGTGCTAGTTTGTGAGGCCTCTGCTGATCCACTCGGAGGACCAGATCCCCTTCCTGGAAGGCTCGTCCCTTGACGTGTCTGTCATGGTAATGACGCATGTCTTTTTGATATAACTTTGACCTTATGAGCGCCAACTCACACTCCTCGTCTAAGAGGTCGAGACCGTCTTGGCATGCTTCTTCTTCTTCGGCCTCCGAGTAAAGATCCACTCGAGGGGAGTTGTGAAGTAGGTCACCCGGAAAGACCCCTTCTGACACGTACACCATGAAGAATGGAGTCCGATTGGTGGATTTGTTTGGGGTCGTCCGCAAGCCGCAGAGGACCGATGGTAGCTCGGTGACCCAGGCTCCCGCCGCATGTGTCAGGTCGCACATAAGGCGAGGCTTCAACCCTTGGAGTATCAATCCATTCGCCCGTTTGACTTGCCCATTCGACTGCGGGTGAGCCACGGAGGCGTAATCAACCCGAGTGCCCTGAGAATAACAAAATTCGCGGAACTTATCTGAATCGAAGTTGGATCTGTTGTCGGTGATGATGCTGCGGGGGACTCCAAATCTGAAGACTATTTCTTTGATGAATTGTATGGCTGTTGCCGAGTCCAGCTTCTTTATAGGCTTCGCTTCAATCCACTTAGTGAACTTGTCGACTGCCACCAATAGGTGTGTAAAACCACTCGCCCCTAGACCGCGAACGACCAAGTGAGGGGGATTGTCTTCAATGCGGATGCCGGATTGTGAGACTAGTTCGTGTAGAATTGGCAATCGACGCATTGGTCCACTATGTTCTGGGCGATTTCATTGGCGCGGGGACAATAGAATCCATCCCTGAATGCCTTGGCAACCAATGTCTGAGAGGACGCATGGTGTCCGCAGGTTCCCGAATGAATCTCCTGCAGAATCTGCCGTCCTTCCTCCGTTGATATGCAGTGCTGAGTGACTCCAGTAGTGCTCTTCTTGTAAACCTGATCTCCCATGATGATGAAGGTTTTAGATCGGTGGACAATCTGGCGAGGCTCAGCCTCCTCTTCCCGGAGTTCTTTCCTGAGCAAGTATGGGAGATATGCTTCGGTCCACTCGGGAGTTATAACAAGAATCTCTTGGACTAGGTCGATCACCACGGGGATGTCTACCTTAGTCGAATTCGAAGGACCGACTAGTTGCGGGGGCTCCTCCACGAAAGGGTCTTCCTTGATCATGGGCGAGTGCAAGTGCCTTAGGAACACTTTTTTAGGGACTTCCTTCCGAGTGGAACCTATCTTGGCCAAATCATCAGCTGCTTGGTTCTTGAGCCACGGTATATGATGGAGTTTTGGCCTTTCAAAGTTCTTCTCCAGCTTTTTGACGATGTTGCAGTAGCCTGTCATTGCTAGACTACGGATATCCCATTCTTTCATGACTTGGTTGACCACGAGGTCCGAGTCACCGTAGACCATCAGTCGGCGAATCCCAAGAGAGATTGCCATCCGCAACCCATACAAGAGAGCTTCATACTCGGCCTCATTGTTGGAGGAGTCAAAGTGTATCTAAAGCACATAACTAAGTCAGTTGCCTTTGGGGGACACCAAGACGGCTCCAGCTCCAGAGCCGTGGAGCATCTTGGAGCCGTCGAAGAACATCGTCCGGTGCTCAGGGAGACTCGGGACAGGCTGCTCCTGTTCCACCCACTCGGCGAGGAAATCCACTAGGGCTGGCAACTTGATGGCTTTCTTAGCTTCAAACTTGATATCCAAAGGAAGGAGCTCGATGGACCGCTTCGCCACTTGGCCTGTAGTGTCTCTGTTGTACATGATCTCACACAAAGGGGCGACACTTATCACTAGGACCAAGTGCTCTTGGAAGTAACGTGCCACCTTCTTTGTAGTCAAATAATATCCGATGAATTGTTATAGCCTCGTATGCATGATTGTTATTTGAGTCTTTGCTAAACTCTTTTATGCATGATTGTTATAGCCTCGTATTTCTTATCCGAAATTTTGGTTTGGTATGGCCAACTAGATTGATTTTTCTTGCCATGGGAACAGGTGCTTTGTGATGGGTTCGATCTTGCGGTGCTCAATCTCAGTGAAAGAAAGAGACATGACACACATGTATCGTTGCTATTAAGGATAAAAAGATGGGGTCTATTCCTACATGAATAGATCTTGTCTACATCATGTCATTCTTCTTATTGCATTACTCCGTTTTCCATGAACTTAATACACTAGATGCATGATGGATAGCGGTCGATGTGTGGAGTAATAGTAGTAGATGCAGAATTGTTTCGGTCTACTAATCTTGGAGGTGATGCCTATATACATGATCATTGCCTTGGATATCGTCATGATTATTCGCTTTTCTATCAATTGCCCAACAGTAATTTGTTTACCCATCGTATGTTATTTTGTTGAGAAGCCTCTAGTGAAACTACGGCCCCCAGGTCTATTTTCCTATCATATAAAACCAAAAATACCTTACTTTGTTTTTTCTTTCTTTATTTTATTTTGTGTTTTAGTTAGATCTATTTATCAATTCTCATACAATTTAATCTGTCTCAATAACGAGGAGGGATTGACAACCCCTCTTACGCATTGGGTTGCAAGTACTTGTTATTTGTGTGCAGGTGCTGTTTACATAGTGTTGCTTGGTTCTCCTACTGGATTGATAACCTTGGTTTCATAACTGAGGGAAATACTTACCTTTGCTGTGCTGCATCATCCTCTCCTCTTCGGGAAAATACCAACGCAGATACAAGCAATCAGGAAGAATTTCTAGCTCCGTTGCCGGGGAGACATCATCAACATCTATCAAGTACCCAATCACAAATCTCATCTCCTTGCAATTACTTTATTTGCCATTTTCCTCTCGTTTTCATCTCCCCCACTTCTAAAAGTTTTATAAAAAAAACACAAACATGTGTTTACTTTGTTGCTTTGCTTGTTTGTTTGGCATAATTTTATGTTTATTGGAAATCAGAAACAAAAAGCTTATGGATCCTCATCCACTTGCTAATCTTTTTAAAAGATCCAATTATGATGAACCAATCGCTAGTGAATTGAGTTCACTAGATTATCTTTATGAAGTTTTGCTTGAGATTCGTGAATCTGGAAATTGTGATGAAGTGTTAAAAGAAGAAATTTATAAAGTGGTTCACGATAGCTCCTTGAAAGAAAAGCATGACTACAATGATGTTATTATAAATTATATTAATGTCAATTGTGTTAATAATATGCAAAACCCCAAGCTTGGGGATGCTAATTTTGCTATGTCCACCACTTATTGTAATGATCATGATTGGGGTGATTCTTCTTATGATCTTGAAAATTTATTTAAGCCTTATGATGAATATGATATTGATAATAATGTTTGCAATAATATTTAAAGTGGTTTGGAAGAGGGTCAACTTTAGGTAAAAATAATCCCACATATTTGGAGAGTGTTCAATCTTATGAAATTTTCTCTAAAGGTGGGTTTGGAGAGGTCATGACTTTATTTGATGATAATCCCACTATATTGGAAGAGTGTCAACTTTTTATGCATGTGGATCATGAAGAGAAAATTTTATATGATAGCTATATTGTTGAATTTGATTATGATATTACATATTATTATGAGAGAGGAAAATATGGTTGTAGAAATTTTCATGCTACTAAATTACCTCTTATTATGTTGAGATTGTTATTGTTTCTTTCTTCTTCCTTGCATATGCTAGATATTTCTTGTCTTGATAAATTGTTTGCTTATAAAATGCCTACACATAGGAAGAGAGTTAGACATAAATGTGTTTGTCACATGTTTCATTATGCTATCTTTGTGTTTCAATAATAATCTTTCATTTGAGCATCATTAAAATTATCAATGCCTAGCTAAAAGGCTTTAAAGAAAAGCGTTTGTTGGGAGATAACCCAAGATTTTTATTGTCTGTTTTTATGAGTTTACACAATTATGCCTATGTTATGATTGTGCTTTTTATGTTTTAGTTAGTGTTTGTGCCAAGTAAATCCTTTAGGATTATGTTGGATGATACTTGACTTGATCCTACTGAAAAACAGAAACTTTTATGTCCAGTACCAGAATTGTTAAAAATCACTGGTGCGACAAAAAATTCTAAATTTTTTATACAAGATTGATATACGAATTTCCTCTGTTGTCCTAATTGTTCAGAATTTTAGGAGTTAGATAAGTATGAGCTTAATTCGGTTTTCTACAGACTGTTTTGTTTTTGACAGATTCTGTTTTCGTTGCATTGTGTGCTTATTTTGATGAATCTATGGATTGTATCGGGGGTTATAAGCCATGGTGAAGTTAGAATACAGTAGGTATAATGCAATAAAAAAATATGAATGGGTTGCAACAGCACTTAAAGTTGTGAATTGTTTTCTTATACCAACGGATCTCACGAAGGTTTTTGTTAAGTTTTGTGTGATTGAAGTTCTCAAGTTTTGGGTGAGATCACGATGGATAAAGGAATAAGGAGTGAATAGATCCTAAGCTTGGGGATGCCGATGGCACCCCAAGGTAATATTCAAGGAGTACCAAGCAACTAAGCTTGGGGATGCCCCGGAAGGCATCCCCTCTTTCTTCTAACGACCATCGGTAATTTTACTTGGAGCTATATTTTTATTCGTTACATATAATGAGTTTTGCTTGGAGCATCTTGTATTATAGGAGTCTTTGCTTGTTTTGCTTTTTAGTTTGCCAAAATCATCCTTGATGGACACACCTATTTGAGAGAGCCATAATGATGCTATGATTTGTTAGAATTGCTCTATGTGCTTCACTTCAATTTTTTTGAGCTATGGAATTGTTCTAGTGCTTCCCTTATATCTTTTTGAGCACGGTGGTAGTTTAATTTTTGAAGAATTACTCTCATGCTTCACTTAGATTATTTTGAGAGTTAGTAAATTTTTAAAGAAATGTCCTCTCATTACATCACTTATATTATTTTGAGAGATGAAAATTGTTTTGAAGAAATATTTATGCTCTTGTGCTTCACTTAAATTTATTTGAGAGATTGAAAAGTAGAAATGGTGATATATGAAATTAGTCCCAAAGTGATAGATATCCAAAGGGGATATAATAAAAACTTTCATGAAGATCATTGGACATTATAAACTTGATTCCTTGTAATAGTTTTGAGATATGGAGATAGTAATATGGGAGTCATGTTGGTGAGTAATTATGCTTAGTAGGAATATTGGTGTTAAGGTTTGTGATTCCCTATGCAAGCACGAAAGTCAATAGTTATGCAATGAAGTTATATCCTACTTGTGGTGCATTATTTGGTGTTAGTTGTGTGTAATGCTCGTTTATGATCATTTTTGTTTTTTGTTTTGTTGCTTCTCAATCTATTTGCTAGTCTTTCCTTGTACTAAGCGGGAATTCTGCTTGTGCATCCAAACTCCTTAAACCAAGTTGTGGCAATGAGTCCACCATACCTACCAATATGAGGTATTTCCATGCCGTTCGAAGTAAATTTGTATGTGCCAACTCTAATTTTCAAAATGAATTTCCTTTTTGTGTGCCTGTACTGCTCATGAAGCGGCAGGGGGTGGCCAATATTTTCCATGCTAGATATGTTATTCTCAAGATGAGTGTTTATTCACTTGTCATTGCATGAGAGTGTGGCAGGTAATAGGGATGCCCAGTCTTGAAATGAAAAAAATTATTTATGTTGTCAATAATAAATTCCTTGGAAAGTGTTGGTATGGAAGGCACCCGTGGATACGGCTAGCCATGCATTGTGAAAGAATGGTGGAAAAAGGAGTAAACTTTATCTTATGTTTAGGAACCACCTACGATTTATCTAGCATGGAAAGTATTGGGAATTCTTGGTCATTTTCATTGACAGGAAAAGCATGTCTCTCAAAACAATTTTATCTCTCAATTTAAGCTTTGAGCTCTGGCACCTCTACAAATCTCGGCTTCCCTCTGCGAAGGGTGTTGGCGTGGAGCTGGTGGTCTATGGGGCAGGGCTGCCCCTTTGCAGGTTCAGTTGGGGGTCAGTTGACGCGAAGAGCAAGCACAACAGGAGGCGCCATAGTTTTTACCCAGGTTTGGGCCGCTAACAAGCGTAAAACCCCACTCTTGCTTTTATGTATTGGGTGAAGGTGGAAGATAATACATGGAGCGCTCTCCCCTGGCAAGTTGCTATGAGAGAGCAGCTGCATGGATATCTATGTGTGTGGGTTGCAAGGCTTCGAACCCCTGTGAAGGTTTCCCTGGCCCTCCTTTTATAGCTCAAGGGGTTACCACAGTGGCAAAAAGGTTATTACAGGGTGATTAGACTGATGCAGATCTATCATACCTACTCTGCTAGTTAGGACAAAAGTGCATTAAATGCACTGCTAGGTGTCGTGTGGAGGGTGAAACCCGGCAAGGGTGATGCACTGCTTACCCACCTACCTCTTATTAGTGTGACATGCCATTAGGATGGGTTTCAAAAAAGGTAATCATCCTCCCCAGCAGGCTGACACGCATAGGCTGCCTCCACCTAATCATCTGCGAGCTCGACATCTCGCTGATCAACGACCAGCTGGCCGGAGAAGTGGAGCTTTGGCACTCAGCGGGAAGTCCATGCTCGAGGGGCTTGCCGGGCCGTGACTTGCCGGCTCTCTTTTGCTGGGGTCGGCTTTTCTGTTGTGAATCCTGTGGCTTGTTCCATGCCTTGGTCTTCTTAGTGCGCTTCTTGATCTCACGAAGAGCGACTTATCTGGTTTGGTTGTGTATGGAACTTGATGCATGCCAGGGAAACTACAATGTGTTTGTGCATAAGTCAGGGGAGCAAACGCCCATGTTTGTTGCACCGACAAGAGCCCCCGGGCCAGGACCACACGTGCTACTAGGCATCGTTGGGCTAGGCCCAAACAATGCACAGACTCACGTATTGATCTTGCCTGGAATGGCGTTGTGCCTTGAGATTTCTTTTGCTTCTTCATTAATCTGGGTTTGAGCCAGCCCCCAACTTCATCCTGGTATCTTTGGCGTTTGGTCGACGTAGGCCGTTTGTGTCAAAAACCAGGGGCGTGAGCGCACGTAGGAAGCCATTAGGGTGCCCGCACGTGATTCGGGGTAACTGTTGTTTTCGCAATCACTTCCCCCTTTACCGTAGCCTCCCCCTCTTTCCCATGATGCGGATTATGCACGGGATGTGGGATTGGTGCAGAAGGGCAGTCGTGGTGGCAGTGCCTTGATCAGAGGAGTCAGAGCGCTAGATTGGCGAAGTTGGGCGGTCGACGGAGCAAGACGCCAACCAGGGATGCAGAGGGTTGAATTGGAGGAGTGGGGCAGTTGCCCCTGGGTAGTGGAGAGCCAGCCCCCACGCTCCCCGCTATAAAAGGAGGGGTGCAAGGGCTGCGATGCTCATCTACCTTCTTCTCCTTCCTCCCCTTGCTACTGCTTCTGCCATGGCAAGAGGGAGAGGCCGGGCTTGTGCTCCGGCCACGGCGGCGAGAGCTTCTCCTCGACACCATGCTTCGGCTTCGGCCGCATCTATAGAGGCTGGTTCCAGCGCGCGAGGCGGGGCTATGGGGCGAGGTCGGGTCGACGCAGCGCCCGCGGTCGAGGAGGACGGAGCGGCGCGCTTGTTGTTTCCCGTCCAACTGCTCCCCCGGGCAGAGGGCCATACGGGGGACACGATGCTCGAGTTCATCGTCGAGCTGCACGATCTTCCCCGCAGTCGCCTGCAACTCCCTCGCCCTTTCGTCAAGGTGATGGAGGTTGACCAGCCGCTCGGGCTGTGGCTGCGCGCGAGCGGATGCTGCAACGGCGCCGTGTGGGCGAACGTCGAGTTCCCCGCGCCTCGTGTCATGCTCCTTAGGCGCGGGTGGAAAACCTTCGCTCGCACCCACTACCTTGGGGAGGGGCACGTCCTTTGCTTCAAGTTAGTGGAGTCCAATACGCTCTCCATCAAGATCTTCGGGCCTTCAGGCACTCGTCTTGGGTGCTGTGTAGAAAGCTCGAGCGATGACGAAAGCTCCTCTTCGAGCGACAGCGACGAGGAGGACACCAATACCGAAGACGGCGGCGGCGGGCATCCGGTCGTCAAGCCCGAAGATGGCGACTCAGACTCCGACTGAACGCCGGCAGCACCGTCATCACAACTACAAAAAAAGACACATCCGTGACATTTTGGCTCGAACGATTTGTTTTTCTGTCATGCTTATGACACTTCTATGACGATAATTGTGACAAAACCATGTATCATCATAGATGTGGTGGGATCCTACTTCTATGACAACAAATCATGATAGAAAATGGGCTTTTCTTCCTGGGCGGGGCAGGGCGGGGTCGAGCGATGCATGGAGGTTTGCGCGTTTCTCTCGTACACGTACGCGAGTGTGTGCGAGGCGTTGGGCTCTAACTGAACCCGAGCAAGGCGTTCGCTTACTGAACCTGAGCGATTGCACTAGCTACGTTACTGAACCCGAGCGATCGATCCCTTGGATGTTAATTGAACCCGAGTGATTCCTTCGCTACTGCTGCTAACTGAAGCCGATCGAACCTGCCTCTTGATGAACAGTGACCGTTGTTGGGGGTTGGATGAACAGTTCCCAGTGGGTGTTGGATGAACAGGACCCCGGGGTAGTAGGTCATTGCCGCTGGATGAACAGGACCCCGATCGAGGAGGTCGCCACACCCGAGCCGGTTGGGGGTGGATGAACAGGACCCTGTGGAGGGCTGGTTGAACAATAGCCGGTGAAGGATGGATGAACTAGTAGCCCGTGGATGAACAGTGGCTGGTGGAGGCTGGAGGAAGTCAACGGTGGATGAACAGTAGCAGGTGGAGGCTGGAGGAAGTCGACAGTGGATGAACAGTAGCCCGTGGAGGCTGGAGCGAGGCAGTAGACGCTGGATGAACAGTAGCCCATGGAGTTGTGTTTTGCGGTACGCCACACCCCTCCCGATGAGCGGGACCCCATTTCGACCGTAGGCACTCCAACACAAGTCCGTTTCCTCCGTTTTGCGGTACACCACACCCCTCCCGATCAACGAGACCTCGTTTCAACCGTAGCCGGTCAAACAGAAGGTCGTTTCCTCCGTACTATGGTATGCCACACCCCTCCCGATCAACAGGACCCCGTTTCGACCATAGGCACTCGAACAGAAGGTCGTTTCCTCCAATTTGCGGTACGCCAGACCTCATTTTGGCTGTTCCGTCCAAGCCAGTTAGCTCCTAATGAATAGGACGTATTCCGACCCAGTCGGTTGGCTCCCGATAAACACAACGTTGTTTCCTCCGTTCCGACACAGCCAGTTGGCTACCGATGAACAGGACGTTGTTTCTGCCGTCTGTTGCCTCTCCATGTACACGAGCCCTGGTCGTACATATGCGCGAGTACGTGTTCGAGACCCCACCCGTATGTACGTACATGGCTGTATTTTTTGGCATCTGGCTGTACGTACGTGTACACGATTTAGAAGGGACTGCCTGAACTGCTACGTCGGGGGCTCTACTACTACACGTGCCGCTGCTTGCTCGGCCATGGTTCATCATTGCAAAGAGACCGATCGACCAGTATGTACGTACATGTTCGCGACCAGAATGACAACGCTACGTACACTTCGACCGGGTGGGTCCCAGCTGTCAGGGAGGATAAGGAGGCACTTCCTTGCGTGCGAAGTTATTGATGGTGGGTTCAAGCTATCAGGGGGAGGATTAATTTTTTTGCGCGTAATAACGAGGCACTTCCTTGCGTGCGAAGATGTAGCTGGTGGGTCCAGCTGTCAGCCTCACCGCATACAGTACTCTTCCGATGGCTGTCGTTCATTGACCATGTTGACCATGCCGCGCGGACAACACCCAGGCGGTGGATGATGGTGAGGCAGGGAATGACACGGAGCCTGGGAACACGTGGAGGGTACTACGTGCATTGACTGGTTTGGCTGTGGTGTGAGGCTGCCATCTCCGCAGAATAACAGGGGGTGTGGGTGAGTAGAGGGATGGCCTGGCCATCGGTGGGAGTAGGAGGGGGCGGTGAGGCCTGTGCGGCAGCACAGCCGGCCACGGGAGGTAGTAGCACGCGGTGGTTTGGATGGCTGGAGCAAGAAAATCAGAGGTTGAAGAAGTAGGACGACCGTTGGATGTTAATAATCCAACGGTCACTGGTGATAGAATCGTTTGTTGACTAAGTTGACAAAGCCCTGCGTACACATCAACTTAGTAGGGCCATAAGTCAGCCTCCAAATCTGGTGGGCCCCAGCTGTCATGGGGAGCAATCGTTATTTTTTGCTTAATAAGGAGGCACTTCCTTTCGTGTGAAGATATAGCTGGTGGGTCCCAGCTGTCATGGGGAGGATTCTTTTTTTGGCGTAATAAGGAGGTACTTGCTTGCGTGCGGCCATGGACCATGTGGGTCCCAACTATCAGCCTCTCCACATACATCCCTCTTCCGATGTTGTCGTTTGTTGACAATGTTGACCACGCCGTGCCGAGAACACCGACGCGATGGACGACGGCGAGACCCAGGAAGGGAATGACCTGGAGGCGGTGAAGCCACATCAGTGGAGAGATGTGGGTGAGCAGAGGGATGGCCTGGACAGCGGTGGGAGTAGTAGGGGGTAGTGAGGCCTGCGCGGCAGCACAGCCAGCCATGGGAGGCGGGAGCAGGCGGTCCCGTCGGCGCTAGATTTGGCGGCTGGAGCAAGAAGATCAGAGATTGAAGAAGCACGACGGCTGTTGGATTGACATCCAACGGTCACTTCTGCTAGAATCATTTGTTGACGTATATAATAAGTAAAAAAATCTTGCATACACGTCAACTTAATAGGCCCACAAGTCAGCGGAATTCCTATTTTTTAATAATTTACAGCTCATTTGCAACTTCTTATGCAATTTATTGCAGTCCGTTTTCTTTTTGTTGGTCAGGGCCAGGGTTAAAAATTTAAATGAAATTTTGCATATTTTGGTGGGGTCCAAACTATTTTTAATACAGAAATGTAGAGCCAGATTTAAAGTACTTTGAAGATATATTTAAATTAGGTTAAAGCCCAATGAAATTGGAATCTGAAAATGTGAAAAAATTCAGAAATTTGAAAGTAATTGCCAATTTGTCGTGTGTTTTTTATATTTACAGCCCATTTCATATTACTTTTAAGGTTTGCAGCCATCTTGACTGAGTTGCAGCCCAGCAAGGTGGAGAAAAATAAGTAGGCCTGGGTTGGGTAAGCCTGGATTGGGTATTCTTCAGAAAAAATAAACTAGGCTAGCCATTTTCACAAAGAAAAAATAGCTGGGCTGGTCATGTGGTGAACGTAAAATACAAGCCTGGGCTAGACGAGCCACAGCCCAGTTGAAACCCTGCTCCGTCTCAACAATAACAAAAAAATATTGCTCGAGCAGCTACGTCCCAGGTGTCAGCCGCTCTTGTGATGTTCTCTTGTCTATTGACTATACGCTGACAATGTCGTGGGTCCCAGATGTCAGCAAACCACTAGGAGGAAGCATTTTCTTTTTCTATACACTGACAATGGAGTATATAACAAAAAATGAGGAACTTGCTTACGTACGACCATGGACATGGTGGATCCCTACTGTCATCCTCTCCAAGTACAGTCCTCTCCCGATTTCTCTTGTTTGTTGACCATGTTGACAACGCGAGAGGGCGGCGCCGCGGCAAGAGCACCAAAGCTCGTGGAGGACGACAGCGAGGCCTCAGATGGGAACAAACAAGAGCCAGCGAAGATGCAGCGGTGAAGTTTTGGGGCGAAGGGGAGTACAAGGATTGAATGGTTCGGGTGCGGGGTAGGGCTGACGTCGGCCTTAACGATTTAGGAGACGGTGGGGCGGCGATGCGTGTGCTGAGGCGCAGCCAGCCGTGGGAGGCGGGAGCAGGCGGCCTCGCCGGCGCTGGTTTGGTTTTGGCGGCTGGAGGAAGATGAGACTGAAGAAACACGACAGACTGTAAAAGCAACAGGAGTACTTAACAACCTTAACTGAAACCAGCAGGGGCACTTAACAACCATAGCTGAAAGCAATATGAGTACTTATACAGGTTCAACCGTACAAAGCACGCCTCAAACAATGCTACTTTGCCTACAGTTAACCAAGGGTGAGGCCCCCAAGCCCCAGGGCAAGGCCCAGGTGCCACCCCACGCATCCACAACCTTCTGAAAGTGGCTTCATCTCGCAATGTGGTCAATAAACAGGATATACGCTTCAGAGCCATGGAAAAGCTTGAGCATAACCTTCTGTCCTATTCTCCAAGATGGACGGGCCTTCATTATTTGAGACCACCCATGAATAAGTATCTTTTCACCTCCAAGGGAAATGGAGTAGGTCGACATAAACATCATGTTGTGACCAAGCGCAAGTCTGACCCGACCATGGTCAGGCATCTGTATAGGAACAATAAAACTGGGCAGTTTCTGTTTCAAGAAGATCACATCTGTAAAACTGTGTATAAGCAAGAGTTTATGAACAACATATATAACAGAAAACAACTCGTACCATAAGTTTCTTGACACAACTGGACCTATTCAACGTGTGCACCAGTGGCACACATATCCCACGTGGCTTCCACCATTGAAATGCCCCACAAGGACCTCAAGACGATCAATAAAGTGTAGGAACTGGTGGATGTCGTCCCAGTCAACTTCAGTGCCATCAGTAATAGTCGAGTTTTTATCAATAACAAATGAGTAGTGTCCTAAACTTTGTAATAACCTACACGTGCCACCAATTATAAGAAATATTAGTTAGAAGTAGCATCTTCCTGAGAGAAGGGAATCACAAATTGTTGCTACTTGTAAAGTCAAATTGTGATTAGTTAGATAGAATAGGTGGATTAAGTAGTAATTGAGGCAACATGCAAGAACCATATACAAAACTAACATGGATGAACTACTGGAACAACGTCGGGGTGGAAGGTCATAGTGAAGATGAGACCAGGTTCTGCTATTTCCATCAACATTCGTGTGCCAACTTTCAGTCCGTTACACTTGAGAAAGTTTATCCAAGTTCGGCCATAAAAAAGCAGCGATCTTCTTGGTTCATGAACCCAACTAGGAACTTATATCCATGGCGTGTCCTCAACGTGACCATTAAACTGGTGTATTCAGTTATGGCAAGGCCGACCATATCGAGTACATGTGTTCTAGCAGAGCAAGGGATGCACTGCAGGAAAAATAATATGAGAACACAATTTATTCGCTATCCAAATCTAGAAATAATTTACTCTTTCAGGTTAGTGTTGACCATGGTACTAGTACCTTTTATCCAAATATAGCAATCCAAATTTCCAAATTAGTCGACAGCATGTTCAAAAAACCCAACCCTCCCGGATAGAAAAGAGGATTGTAGGAACATACTTTGCGCGTTTTAAAATCATGTGTTAGGATGAGAAGGAACAAGTGTGGCGTCTCGCCGAGGGCGCAGAAACCTGTAGGGTCCTTGCACTTTGGGCACTGCAAATGAAACACACTAGATTTAGTAGGAAGAAAAATGCATCAACGGCGGCGGCTGCCATCCTAGGATTATAGGCGACCAAGGGACTAGGATTTATCGGGGATGGATGAAGAATTAGTACCTGGTTCTCCATGAGAAAACACTAAGCAATCGTCGAGAGGAGGTTTTCTTTGAACAAGCAGACGAGGGAGAAGGGGATTTAGGCCCAGTGAAATATTGCTACTTCGTCCGTCTAGCTTACTGCTACTGCTAGAAAGGTGGGGGTTTTATGATTTGACGGCTCATTGGGCATTACTTGGCGCTACGACCGGGGTGAGTCTACCGTGCAGTTGTGCACTCTAATTTGGTGCATGCCACGTGGACCCCATTGCCGGATGCCCCGCATATCAGCGAAAGTAAGTACAAAGGAAGGAGTAACTAGTTACACATAAATATATTTTTTATAGTCGAAGTTCTAGGGTTATTTCTGGCGGTTTCTCTATTTATAGGGTTTTTTTGGTGTCGGTTTCATGCGAAGATGGGCTAAGGTGGTCCCACTAGGCACCTGGGCGCACCCTGGTGCATAGTGGCCCACCTCCGTCACCTTATAGTCCTCCCACGAAACTTCTAGTGCCTCTTTTGTTCCAAAAAAAAAACCGTCAAAAACTTTCGCTGCATTTGGAGAACTTTTATTTCTACACAAAAAAACAACACCACTGTAGTTCTGCTGAAAACATCGTCAGTCTGGGCTAGTTCCATTCAAATCATACCAAAACCATATAAAATTGTTGTAAACATGGCATGAATACTTCATAAATTATAGATAGGCTGGAGACATATCAATATGCACTAAAGTTTTGGCGACATTACCTTCTCGGTAACCATTGCGAAATCTTCACTAAACATCAAAGACTGAAGTATCTGTTTACTCAGCCAGATCTGGATGTTCGTCAACAGCGATGGATGGAAGCAATTATAGACCATGACCACGGTATTTCTTATACCCCTGGCAAGGCTAATGTCATGGCCGATGCCCTGAGTCGCAAGTCTTATTGCAACAACCACATGGTTCATAAAGGTCAGCCCCTCCTTCATGAAGAACATTGCAAATTGAACCTGCACCTTGTTCCACAGGGTTCTCTTAATAACCTTGTCCTAGAACCAACTCTTCAAAAAGCTATTAAGTCTGAGCAAGCAAAAGACGCTGAAGTTGATCAGATGAAGTGGGATCTTACTCTTGAGAAGCCCAGAGATTTCTCGCTTGCTGAAGATGGAACCTTGTACTGTAGAGATCGCCTTGTGGTACCCCGATTTGAACTTATGACAGAGAAAGTGATGAAAGAAGCACATGACACACCTCTCTCTATTCATCCGAGAAGTACCAAGATGTATCTAGACATTCGTCAGAAATACTGTGGTCTAAGATGAAGCAAGACATTGCTCGATATATTGAAGAATGTGACGTTTGTCGTCACGTCAAAGCAGAACATCAGAAACCTGCTGGACTTCTGCAACCGCTTCCTATTCCCGAATGGAAGTGGGATAAGATACAAATGGATTTCGTCACTGGCCTCCCCAGATCACAAAAGGGTAATGATGCTATCTTTGTCGTCAGCGACCATTTCTCCAAAGTTGCCTACTTTCTGCCAGTCAAGGAAACAATCACTGCTAGTCAATTAGCAAATTTGTATATCTACAGAATTGTGACACTCCACGGCATTCCAATGGAGATTAGTTCAGACCATGGCAGCATTTTCACCTCGAAGTTCTGGGATAGTTTCCAAGAAGCAAAGGGAACTCATATAACCTGGAGCACTGCTTATCACCCCCAGTCCCAAGGTCAAGTTGAAAGAGTCAACCAAATTCTTGAAGATATGCTGCGTGCTTGTGTCATCTCCTTTGTCAAGAAATTGGAAGAATCTCTCCCTTATGCTGAATTCTCGTACAACAACGGCTATCAAGCTAGATTGAAGTTGGCACCCTTCGAGGTACTATATGGACGTAAGTGCCGAACCCCTCTGAATTGGTCAGAAACTGGGGAACGACCGCTCATTGGTTCGTATGTTATTCAATAAGCTGAAGAGCAAATCCACATTGTCCGGGATAATCTCAAGGCATTCTAGTCCCGCCAGAAGAGAAATTATGAAAGTAAACACTGGGGTTCTACCTATCAACCTGGTGATCAAGCTTATCTGCATGTCACTCCTATGAGGGGCACTCATCATTTTGGAGTCAAGGGCAAGTTAGCTCCTCGCTACATTGGTCCCTTCTGCATTCTCGCCCGACGTGGACATGTGGCTTATCAATGGGAATTGCCACCTCAGTTCTCTCATGTCCATGATGTCTTCCATGTGTCACAACTTCGTCGTTGCTTCAAGGACCCGCATCGTGAAGTGGATCCTGAAATGATCGAAGTGCAAGATGATCTCTCTTACAAAGAGCATTCAGTCCGCATTCTTGATCAAGCTGAACATCGAACCCATGAGAAGGTTACCAAGTTCCTTAAAGTGCAGTGGCCGAATCATAATGAAGATGAAGCCACTTGGGAACGTGAGGAACATCTTTGGAAAGAATACCCCGATCTTTTCCCTTCTACCTCTTCATTCTCGGGATGAGAATTTCTTTTAGAGGAGGGGAGTTGTAACACCCCCATGTATGAAGATACAGTAACCCTCTTTGATGATGCTAAGACATTTTGCTTATCAGTGCTTGATCAGCTATGAGTTCATATCTCATTTCAAATTCCACCTATGAATTCAAATTCAAATCCAAATTATAAAGTCTAGAAGTTATTTCACCAAAGCCTAGGACAAAAATGTTCATAGTGTTGCAAACAACCACTGAATAATTTTCATGGTGAAACCAACATTTTATAAAGTAATTTAATGCCCTAAAACAATTAAATCAGGGGCCAAAAGAATATTTTAATTGCTTTTAAAAATTATAAAAATTCCAAACTAATTTAAAGCCTCCCAAACTTTTTGTGGCAATGTCCAAAATTGCTCTATAAATAATGGGCTAAGTTCCATTATTTACTAAACCTATTTGCTATTTAAAATAAATGCAAAACATAAGCTAAATAAAAAGAAAGAGAAAATAAATTAAAAGAAAAGAAAACCCCCTGCCCTTGGGCCTTAGGCCACAGGGACAGGCCCGTACGGCCCAGCCCACCTTTCCCCCCGGTCGGCTTCAACCTTGCTACAGGGAGCCGACCGAGGGCGCGCGTCCACGCTGAATCTCCTCGCCGGCAGCGCCGGGGAGGGGATAAGGGCGCCACCTCCCCGCGGCTCCTCGGGCTCCTCTCCTCCACTCACCCACTCTCACTCACTCTCTTCTCCTCCCTCTCAACTCTCCCCTCGCCCTCTCCACTCGGTCGAGCGCCGTTGTCGCCGCCATTTGTCACCATCGCGGTGACCGCCGTCCCCTACCCCTACTGCCGTGTCTGGAGGCACCGCCGCATTCGACCTTGTCCCCTACGATGAGCCCCTAGAGCTAGGAGGACCTGCAGCCCCAGGATCGAGTCGTCGTCCACCTCGGGACCCGCCGTCGATCTCCTTCAACTCCGGCCACCCCCTACGCTACTAAGCTTCTCGCAGGCCTCCTTGCGCCGTTAGGTGAGCACCGCTCTGTCCCCCTAGTCTTCCCCTTGCTGCATTTCCCGCAGCTTGCCTCGCCTCCATTGTCGTTGCTCGTCGCTGCCGTTTACTTTGCCGCCGCGGCCAACATAAGCCTAGCTCGCTACCGAGCACGCAGGCATGTTCCTGAGTCCACCAGGAACCTGTGGCAGCCTCTCGTTTGTCCTCCCATGCCTCCTAGCATTGTCTGCATCGAGCTCATGCTCCGGCTGCCGCTGGCCATCACCGTTGCGGACCACTCCAGCCGCCCCCGCACACGCTGCAGCCGCCACTCGACGCAGCTTTCTGTCCGCGTTCGAGCACCGCCGCTCGCTTGCCCTATCACACCCCTTATTGACATTCGCCATCGTGGCCGATCTTCGGCCGTCGCCCTTTGTCAGCCGCCGCCATTTTGGGCCACCTCCGCCCGAACCAAGGACGATGTTGCACGCGCGACACTTCTCTAGTCTGAACACGCCCGCGCGCGTGTTTTGGTCGCCGAAGGACGGATTCCGCGCCTCGCTGCCACTCCTGTGGGTGCCGCCGGCACGCCACCGCGTTTTAAATGCCGGTGGCCAGCTGACCGGTTGGGCCCAGGGCTATTAGCCACTAACCTCCCTCCCTAACAGCCATTGCCAGTGGGTCCCGCAATGATTAACTAACCGGTTAATTAAAATGTTTAAAATAACTAAACTACACACTGACAGCCCGGGCCCACCCCTAATTAAACTTAATTAGTTTAGTTTAATTACTGTTAAACTAACAATGGCTGAGCACTGGGTCCCACTGTACCCAGTTGACCAGTCAACTAGCTGACTGGGCAAGCCCAGTCACTGGCAGGTGGGTCCAGTGGACCCCCTTGACCAGTCAAAGTTTGACCAGTGATTTGCTGCATCAGCAGTTGACTGGCCCCACCCGTGAGCCCCTTTGGCACACTGCTGTGTACACTTAGTGTGTGCACTTAGCAATTTCCTTTTTATTTCCGAATTAATGATAATTTCAGAAATTGTTTAAAACTTTGAAAATCATATAAAATAATGTATAACTCAGATGAAAATAATTTATATATGAAAGTTGCTCAGAAAAGTGTGATGAATCCGAATATGCTATCCACTCATTTGTCACATGCCTCTAAAATGATGAACATGGATCCTTCGCCTCCGATTCATCTGTCTGAAAACTACCAAACGCTGGGAAAACATTCCCAGATGTTTCCCACTCTGTCTGTAACGTGTAGCACTACGTTAGGTCACCCCTAGCACAACATTTTACCATGTCATGCATTGTGATGCATTTGATTGCTTTATATTTATTGTTTCTTCCCCCTATTCTCTTCGGTAGACCCCAAGACTGACGCTGCTCCCGGGTATGACTACACCTCTGACGTCCAGCCACTTGCAGCAGAGCTTCCAGGTAAGCAAAACCCCCTTGCCTGGTGTTTTGTTCCACTCTTGCCGCCCTGTTCCTTGACGAGTGCTCCTAACACATGTGGGTGTATGGGAACCCCCTGACCAATCGCTTAGTGAAGAACTCTACCAGCAAGGCCTAACTTTGGTTTTAACATTTGCCAACATAATAATAAATCTGATAATAAATTTGACTCATAGGGAGTTAGCGCTACACGAGGTTCGTTATTCAACATAATACAAGTGGGGCTAGTGCCGATGGTATTGGTCCAAAACGGGCAACCTACAGGGCCACCATGGGGAAACTCGAGGACATGTTTTACTCGTAGCTTGACCTATCCGGTTGTGCCCTGAGAACGAGATATGCGGCTCCTATCGGGATTGTCGGCACGTCGGGCGGTCTTGCTGGTTTAGTTTTTACCTTTGACAAGAGGCAGGTCCACCGGAATTCCTTATCGTCAGCATCGTGTTCTTCATGGTGTGAGGATGTTCTATCGGATGCGCGTGGAATTTATAATGGACCACTTGGAGCACCCCTGCAGGGTTAAATCTTTTCGAGAGCCATGCCCATGGTTATGTGGCAGATTGGAAATTTATAATATCCGGTTGTAGAGAATTTGACAGCAGATCCGAAATAAAATACACCAACCGCGTGCGTAACCGTGACCGTCTCTTTTCAAGCTAGTTCGGGAAGAGAACACAGTGGGGTTATGTTTGACTCGTAAGTAGTTCAGGATCACTTATTGATCATTACTAGTTGCGACCGTTATGCGTAGTAACTCTTCTTACACCTGTACTCGTAAGTTAGCCACCATACAATGCTTAGTGTTGCTGCAACCTCACCACTTATCCATTCCATACCCATTAAGCTTTGCTAGTCTTGATACCCATGGTAATGGGATTGTTGGGTCCTCGTGGCTCACAGATTACTACAACAACAGGTGCAGGTACAGGTAATGTGATCATATGACGTGAGAGCGATGCTTGCTTGCTTTTGGAGTTCTTCTTCTGCTTCTTCTTCTTCAATCGAGGGATAGGTTCCTGGTCGGCAGCCTGGGCTAGCAGGGTGGATGTCGTTTGTGTTTTCCGTTTGATTTCATCCGTAGACAGATGCTGCTTTTCTGTATGATGTTTGATGTATTCATGTGGCGATTGTATGCCTTTGTATGTATCCCCAAGTGTGTTGTATATGGTCCGATGTAATGATATCCACCTTGCAAAGCATCTTCAATATGTGGCTCTATCCTTGGTGGGACCTTCGAGTTCCTTTTGGATAGGATTGCATATTGGGGGTGACCAAGGTCACCTTGACGGCTACATCGAGTAGGAATCTTTCGAGGGTAATTCCCCAGATTCCCCCTTGATGTTATGGACCATCGAGTAGGAATCCATCGAGGGTGATTCCTCGGATTTCCCACTTGATATTATAGACACATGGTTACTTTGACTTTACCTCAGAACCTTGTTGAAGTCGGGTCGGCCCCGAGGGGTACCCGCGAGAGTTACTAAAGTCGGGTTAGCCCTAAGGGGTATCCGCGAGAGTTACTAGAGTTGGGTTGCCCATGAGGGTACCCGCGAGATAATTACGTGGCACTGCCGGGCATTCTTAGCCCTTGCTGTAAGTCCGCGAGACGGGGCGACAGGACCATAGATCGTGGATCATTGATCGTCTCCGTGCGCTCTCAACACACTAACAGTTTGGATATGTGATTTGAGTAGGCCTCTGGCCTTTTCACAATAACCACCACGCGGGAATAAGTATGGGCACTCAGCGTCGTACGATTCTCATGAAAGCTCTACAGATGTCACAGTTGAGCGGCACACGCCTGGGTGGTCCGCGTAAGCACCTGCTTTGTATAAAGAGGTAGCCAGGACTGATCCCGGCCGTCCTTGCAACGTGTAGGATTGTAAAGGACGATTGGCCCATGACCCCTTTGCATTTAGGATGTAGACCGGCGTGTGACCTCTCTGGAGAGCCTAGGTAGGAGTACGATGTGTTGATCAGCCGAGGCCGGGCATGACCCAGAAAAGTGTGTCCAGCCAAAGCTAATCGAGCGTGTTGGTTAAGTTGGTGCACCCCTGTAGGGAAGTATATCTATTCGAATAGCCGTGTCCACGGTAATGGACGCTCGGAGTTGTATCTCGATCTATACAACTAGAACTGGATACAGGAGACACTAAATGGATATGATGGCTCCCGGATTGCTTTCTCGCAGGTAGTCGAGGAAGGATCTCTGGGCGTTGATACTACAATATACTTATTAATTATGTTATGTTACTCTACTCTCTTCTGTTGCTGCAAGATGCTAGTCTTCGATAGGCTAGGCCTTCCCTCTATTCTGGCATTTCTGCAGTATGTAGTCCAAAGATACAGCCCCATTCCTTTGATACTGATGCATACTTAGCATAGATCAGATGAGTACTCACGGTTGCTTTGCTACCTCTTTTCCCCTCTACTTGATTGATGTGATCAGATGATGGAGCCCAGGAGCCAGTTGATACCGCCGATGACTACTACTACCCCGACGGAGCCTACTACTACGTGGAGACTGCCGACGACCAGGAGTAGATAGGTGGCGCCCAGGTAGGAGGCCTGCACCTTTTCGATCCATGTTGTCTTTGTTTTGTTAGCCTTCTTAAGGCAGACTTGTTTATCTTATGTCTGTACTCAGATATTCTTGCTTCCGCTGACTCTTATGTATTCGAGCCCTCGAGGCCCCTGGCTTGTAATATGAAGCTTGTATTATTTTAAATTTGTGTCTAGAGTTGTGTTGTGATATCTTCCCGTGAGTCTCTGATCTTGATCGTGTACATTTGCGTGTATATTAGTGCACGGTCGAGCCAGGGGCGTCACAGTTCTTAACTGAGGGAAATACTTATCTCTATTGTACTGCATCATCCTCTCCTCTTTGAGGAAATCCCAATGTAGCTCACAAGTAGCAAGAAGGAACATTCATCAACCAAGCCACGTATACCCAAGACATGCCCAAGAGATTCAAGCTAGATGATGTCAAGCCGACCAAGACTCCAATGCCAACCAAGTGCCAACTTGACATTGATCCCAATGGTAAAGTGGTGGATCAAAAGGTATATCGCTCCATGATTAGATCCTTCATTTACCTTTGTGCATCTAGGCCGGATATCATGTTGAGTGTGGGAATATGTGCAAGGTTCGAAGCCACACCTAAGGAAAGTCACTTTGTGGCGGTCAAGCGAATCTTTCGATATTTGGCTCACACCCCTAACTTTGGCTAATGGTACCCCAAAGGAGCAAGCTTTGATCTCATGAGATATTCGGTCTCGGATTGGTCGGGGGACCGTGTGGATAGGAAGTCAACTTCCGGATTGTGCCAATTCCATGGTCGCTTTTTGGTGAGTTGGTCTTCGAAGAAGCAAAATTGTGTTTCTCTCTCCACCATCGAGGCCGAGTATGTAATCGCCGCAAGTTGTTGTGCAAAATTGCTATGGATGAGGCGAACTTTAAAGGATTACAGCGTCACTTGTGACAAAAAGTGCCCGATGACCCACAAGTATAGGGGATCAATCATAGTCCTTTCGATAAGTAAGAGTGTCGAACCCAACGAGGTGCAGAAGAAAATGACAAACGGGTTTCATCAAGGTATTGTCTACAAGCACTGAAATTATCGGTAACAAATAGTTTGATAGCAAGATGATTCACAATGAGTAACAAGTAGGAATGGTAACAAAGGTGCAGCAAGGTGGCCCAATCCTTTTTATAGCAAAGAACAAGCCGGAACATTCTCTTATAATTAGCAAAGCGTTCTCGAGGACACATGTGAATTCATCTAGTTACTTTCATCATGTTTATTTCATTCGCGTTCGCTACTTTGATAATTTAATACATGGGTGGACTGGTGCTTGGGTGTTGTTCTTACTTGAACAGGCCTCCCACTTATAATTACCCCCTCTCGCAAGCATACGCAACTATGGAAGAAGAATTACGATAAATCTAACCATAGCATGAAACATATGGATCCAAATCAGCCCCTTATGAAATAATGCATAAACTAGGGTTTAAGCTTCTGTCACTCTAGCAACCCATCATCTACTTATTACTCCACAATGCCTTCCCTTAGGACCAAGTGTGGTGAAGTGTCATGTAGTCAACATTCACATGACACCACTAAGGAAGCAACAACATACATATCATCAAAATATCGAACGAATACCAAATTCACATGATTACTTATAACAAGACTTCTCCCATGTCCTCAAGAACAAAAGTAACTACTCACAAATCATATTCATGTTCAAGATCAGAGGGGTATTGAATATCATTAAGGATCTGAACATATAATCTTCCACCAAATAAACCAACTAGCATCAACTACGAGATGTAATCAACACTACTAGCAACCCACAAGTACCAATATGAGGTTTTGGGACAAAGATTGAATGCAAGAGATGAACAAGGGTTTGAGAAGAGATGATGCTGGTGAAGATGTTGATGAAGATTAGTCCTCCCGTGATGAGAGGATCGTGGTGATGTCGATGGCTTCGATTTCCCCCTCCCGGAGGGAACTATCCCTGACGGAATCGCTCCATCGGAGAGCAAAAGTGCTCCTGCCCAGGTTCCGCATCGAGACAGCGGCGTTTCGTCCCAAAAGTCCTCTCCTTATTTTATCTAGGTCAAAACCCCTCATATAGCAGAAGATGGGCACCGAAGGCCACCTGTGGGATCCACAAGGCATCAGGGCGCGCCTGGGGGGAGGGTGGCCGCGCCCTGTTGCCTTGTGGGCAGGTGGTGGGCCCCCTCCGGTACTTCTTTGCTCCAGTATTTTTTATATATTCCATAAAAATTCTCTGTGGCAGCTCATTTGGAGTTGTGCAGAATAGGTATCTCAGATGTAGCTTTTCCAGGTCCAGTATTCCAGCTGCTGGCAATCTCCCTCTTCATGTAAATCTTGCAAATTAAGAGAGAAAGGGCATTGGAATTGCATCACAAAGTGTTATAATGATAAAAAAACATTATAAATATTAGTAAGAAAACATGATGCAAAATGGATGTATCAGTGCCTCTTCTATATGACAATGTAAGTGCTATCAAGATCTCCTACAATCCGGTGCAAGATAGCAAGACGAAGCATATTGAGATTCGTCATCATTTCATATGGGATCACATCAAGCATGGAGAGATTAATATTATCTACGTCAACACTCAAGAGCAACTAGCGGATATTTTCACGAAGCCATTGGATAAAGCAAGATTTCGCGAGTTAGGGTATGAGCTAAATATCATTGATTCAAGCAATGTGGCTTGAATCTAGGAACACCCCACCACATCCACCATGTTATCTTGTTCTAGGTGTAGGCATGGACATAGGGGGGTGTTGTTCTCTCAATGAACTCTCCACCCCCCCCCCCCAATTATGCATAAATAAATCAAAATATTTCACATTAGCCATTTTTATGGTACTTGTGCTTCAAAGATGAGTTTTGGTCTTGGGCCCAAGGTTAAAATCTTCGCGGTGCCATACCAATTGACTCGAACGTAGGTGGCTTAGGCCACCACCCTCTCCTTGAAGAGGTTCTTGTTCGAGTTGGTTTTATTTGGTATTTTGTAGTGTTTAGGACCTTGTTTGTGCTTTGAATCACTCAAAGTTTGCTCTCTTTTGTTTGTGTCTTTGAACTTGGAGTATCTCTTCCCATTTGCCGGTTTTCGTTTCTCCAACCCAAGCCTTCCCATCTACAAACCTCTTAAAATTGCATAAGTCTCCATTCCAAATTTGCGCCTAGCAGTTTTCTGAGTTGCATGTGCTACTACCGTTGGTGTTGGACGGTACTACCGTGCAAGCGGTACTACCATTCCGGCCCACGGTACTACCGCTAAGAGCAGCTCTACCAACCTCCTGCTGCGTAGCACTGTGCTACTTGTGAGCTGTGTTGGAATTTCCTCGAAGATGAGAGGATGATGCAGTACAGTAGAGATAATTATTTCCCTCAGTTATGAAACCAAGGTTATCAATCCAGTAGGAGAACCAAGCAACACTATGAAAACAGCACCTGCACACAAACAATAAATACTTGCAACCCAACGCGTAGAGGGGTTGTCAATCCCTCAACGGTTATGAGCAAGATTAAATTGTATAGTTTTTGATTGATAGATCATACAAAAATACAAAATAAAATAAATAAAAGAAAATTGTAGCAAGGTATTTTTAGGATTTTATATATGATAAAGATAGATCCGGGGCCATAGTTTTCACTAGAGGCTTCTCTCAAGAAAAATAGCATACGGTGGGTAAACAAATTACTATTGGGCAATTGATACAAAAGCAAATAATTATGACGATATCCAAGGCAATGATCATATATAGGCATCACGTCCGAGACAAGTAGACCAAAACGATTCTGCATCTACTACTATTACTCCACACATCGACCGCTATCCAGCATGCATCTAGTGTATTAAGTTCATGGAAAAACGGAGTAACGCCTTAAGGAAGATGACATGATGTAAACAAGATAAAATCACGTATGAATAAACCCCTTCTTTTTACCCTTAATAGCAATGATACATATGTGTCATGTCCCTTTCTTTCACTGGGATTGAGCACCGCAAGATCAAACCCATTACAAAGCACATCTTCCCATGGCAAGATAAATCAATCTAGTTGGCCAAACCAAACCAATAAATTAGAGAAGAAATACAAGGCTATAGTAATCATGCATAAAAGATTTTAGAGAAAACTCAAATAATATTCATGGATAGATCTGATCATAAACTCACAATTCATCGGATCCCAACAAACACACTGCAAAAAGTCATTACATCAAATAGATCTCGAAGAACACCAAGGAGAACATTGTATTGAAGATCAAAAAGAGAGGAGAAGCCATCTAGCTACTAACTATGGACCCATAGGTCTATGGTAAACTACTCACACATCATCAGAAAGGCAGCACGGTTGATGTAGAGCCCCTCCATGATCGATTCCCCCTCTGATAGAGTACCGGAGAAGGCCTCCATATGGGATCTCGTGGTTCTGGAACTTGCGGCGATAAAAAAAGTATTTTGGGTGTCTCTTTGATGTCAGTGGAATATTTGAGTATTTATAGAGGTGAAATTATGTTTTGATGTGCCACAAGGGGCCCACAAGCTTGGGGGGCGCCCCCTAGGGTGCGCCCCTAGGGCTTGTCGCTCCCTCGTTGCTCCTCTGGCCTCCTCCCGAACCTTCCAGGGTCTCTTCTGGTCCAGAAAAAATTAATCCAAAGTTTTTTCTCTGTTTGGACTTCGTTTGATATTGATTTTTTGAAAAGCCAAAAGCATGAAAAAAAACAACTGGCGCTGGGCACTGAGTTAATAGGTCAGTCCCAAAAAATGAGATATAATTGCATCTAATGACATATAAAACATTCAAAATTGATACTATAATAGCATGGAACAATAAAAAATTATCGATACGTTGGATATGTATCAAGCATCCCCAAGCTTAATTCTTGCTCGTCCTCAAGTAGGTAAATGATAAAAATAGAATTTTTGATGTGGAATGCTGCTACTTCTTGAGCTTGCGTTGGTTTTTCCCTTGAAGAGGAAAGGGTGATGCAGCAAAGTAGAGATAAGTATTTCCCTCAGTTTGAGAACCAAGGTATCAATCCAGTAGGAGACAACGCACAAATCACCGAATACCTGCACAAATAATCAAACAACTTGCACCCAACGCGATAAAGGGGTTGTCAATGCCTTCATGGTTACTTGCAAAAGTGAGATCTGATAGAGATAGATAAACAATAAAGTAAATATTTTTGGTATTTTTGGTTTATAGATCGGAAAGTAAAAGATTGCAAAATAGTAGATCGGAAACTAATATGATGGAAAATAGAAACTTATATGATGGAAAATAGACCCGGGGGCCATAGGTTTCACTAGACGCTTCTCTCAAGATAGCAAAGAACACGGTGGGTGAACAAATTACTGCCGAGCAATTGATAGAAAAGGGCAAAGTTATGACGATATCTAAGGCAATGATCATGAATATAGGCATCACGTCCGTGTCAAGTAGACCGAAACGATTCTGCATCTACTACTATTACTCCACACATCGACCGCTATCCAGCATGCATCTAGAGTATTAAGTTCATAAAGAACGGAGTAACGCATTAAGTAAGATGACATGATGTAAAGGAATTAACTCAAGCAATATGATGAAAACCCCATCGTTTTATCCTCGATAGCAACAATACAATACGTGCCTTGCTGCCCCTACTATCACTGGGAAAGGACACCGCAAGATTGAACCCCATGCTAAGCACTTCTCCCATTGCAAGAAAAACCAATCTAGTTGGCCAAACCAAACCGATAGTTCGAAGAGAATTACAACGATATCAAATTATGCATATAAGAATTCAGAGAAGATTCAAATAATATTCATAGATAAGTTGATCATAAATCCACAATTCATCGGATCTCGGCAAACACACCGCAAAAAAGTATTACATCAAATAGATCTCCAAGAACATCGAGGAGAACATGGTATTGAGAATCAAAGAGAGAGAAGAAGCCATCTAACTACTAGCTATGGACCCGTAGGTCTGTGGTAAACTACTCACGCTTCATCGGAAGGGCAATAGAGTTGATGTAGAAGCCCTCCGTGATCAAATGCCCCTCCGGCAGGGTGCGGGAAAAGGTCCCTAGATGGGATCTCACGGGTACAGAAGGTTGCGGCGGGGGAAAAGTGTTTTCGTGGATGCCTTTGGTGGTTTGGAGATATTTGGGAATATATAGGTGAAAGAATTAGGTCAGGAGGGTCACGGGGGGCCCACAAGGGTGGGTGGCACGCCCTCCATCCTTGTGGCCGCCTCGTGGCTCCTCCGACTTCATCTCCAAGTCTCCTGGTTGTCTTTTGGTCCAAGAAAAATCATCGCGAAGGTTTCATTCCGTTTGGTATTCTTTTTCTGTGAAACAAAAAAACAAGGAAAAAACAGGAACTGGCACTGGGCTCTAGGTTAATAGGTTAGTCCCAAAAAGAATATAAAATAGCATATTAATGCATATAAAACATCCAAAACAGATAATATAATAGCATGGAGCAATCAAAAATTATAGATACGTTGGAGACGTATCAAGCATCCCCAAGCTTAATTCATGCTCGTCCTCAAGTAGGTAAATGATAAAAACAGAATTTTTGATGTGGAATGCTACCTAACATATTTATCCATGCAATTTTCTTTATTGTGGCATGAATGTTCAGATCCATAAGATTCAAAACAAAAGTTTAATATTGACATAAAAACAATAATACTTCAAGCATACTAACAAGGCAATTATGTCTTCTCAAAATAACATGGCCAAAGAAAGTTTATCCCTACAAAATCATATAGTCTGGCTATGCTCCATCTTCATCACACAAAATATTCAAATCATGCACAACCCCGATGACAAGCCAAGCAATTGTTTCATACTTTTGATGTTCTCAAACTTTTTCAACTTTCACGCAATACATGAGCGTAAGCCATGGATATAGCACTATAAGTGGAATAGAATATGGTGGTTGTGGAGAAGACAAAAAGAAGGAGATAGTCTCACATCAACTAGGCGTATCAACGGGCTATGGAGATGCCCATCAATATGTATCAATGTGAGTGAGTAGGGATTGCCATGCAACGGATGCACTAGAGCTATAAGTTTATGAAAGCTCAAAAGAAAACTAAGTGGGTGTGCATCCAACTCGCTTGCTCATGAAGACCTAGGGCAATTTGAGGAAGTCCATCATTGGAATATACAAGCCAAGTTTTATAATGAAAAATTCTAACTAGTATATGAAAGTGACAACATAGGAGACTCTCTATCATGAAGATCATGGTGCTACTTTGAAGCACAAGTGTGGTAAAAGGATAGTAACATTGTCCCTTCTCTCTTTTCTCTCATTTTTTTTGGGCCTTCTCTTTTTTTTTGGCCTCTTTTTATTTATTTTTTTATTTTTTGTCCGGAGTCTCATCCCGACTTGTGGGGGAATCATAGTCTCCATCATCATTTCCTCACACGGGACAATGCTCTAATAATGAAGATCATCACACTTTTATTTACTTACAACTCAAGAATTACAACTGGATACTTAGAACAAAATATGACTCTATATGAATGCCTCCGGCGGTGTACCGGGATGTGCAATGAATCAAGAGTGACATGTATGAAAGAATTATGAATGGTGGCTTTGCCACAAATACGATGTCAACTACATGATCATGCAAAGCAATATGACAATGATGGAACGTGTCATAATAAACGGAACGGTGGAAAGTTGCATGGCAATATATCTCGTAATGGCTATGGAAATGCCATAATAGGTAGGTATGGTGGCTGTTTTGAGGAAGGTATATGGTGGGTGTAAGGTACCGGCGAAAGTTGCGTGGCACTAGAGAGGCTAGCAATGGTGGAAGGGTGAGAGTGCGTATAATCCATGGACTCAACATTAGTCATAAAGAACTCGCATACTTTTTGCAAAAGTCTATTAGTTATCGAAACGAAGTACTACGCGCATGCTCCTAGGGGGATATATTGGTAGGAAAAGACCATCGCTCGTCCCCGACCGCCACTCATAAGGAAGACAATCAATAAATAAATCATGCTCTGACTTCATCACATAACGGTTCACCATACGTGCATGCTACGGGAATCACAAACTTTAACACAAGTATTTCTCAAATTCACAATTACTCACTAGCATGACTCTAATATTACCATCTCTATATCTCAAAACAGTCATAAGGAATCAAACTTCTCATAGTATTCAATGCACTTTATATGAAAGTTTTTATTATATCCCTCTTGGATGCCTATCATATTAAGACTAAATTTATAACCAAAGCAAATTACCATGTTGTTTAGAGACTCTCAAAATAATATAAGTGAAGCATGAGAGTTCAACAATTTCTATAAAATAAAACCACCGCCGTGCTCTAAAAAGATATAAGTGAAGCACTAGAGCAAAATTGCCTAGCTCAAAAGATATAAGTGAAGCACAAAGAGTATTCTAATAAGTCAGGATTCATGCATGTCCCTCTCAAAAGGTGTGTACAGAAAGGATGATTGTGGAAAACTAAAAAGCAAAGACTCAAATCATACAAGGCGCTCCAAGCAAACCACATATCATGTGATGAATAAAAATATAGCCTCAAGTAAAGTTACCGATAGACGAATACAAAAGAGGGGATGCCTTCCGGGGCATCCCCATGCTTAGGCTCTTGGTTGTCCTTGAATATTACCTTGGGGTGCCTTGGGCATCCCCAAGCTTAGGCTCTTGCCACTCCTTATTCCATAGTCCATCAAATCCTTACCCAAAACTTGAAAACTTCACAACACAAAACTCAATAGAAAATCTCATAAGCTCCATTAGTATAAGAAAATAAATCACCACTTTTGGTACTGTTGTGAACTCATTCTTTATTTATATTGGTGTAATATATACTGTATTTCAACTTTTCCATGGTTCATACCCCCTGATACTACCAATAGATTCATCAAAATAAGTAAACAACACATAGAAAAACAGAATCTATCAAAAACAGAACAGTCTGGAAAGATCTGAATTGTTCTAATACTTATGTAACTCCAAAAATTCTGAAAACTAAGGAAAACAGAGGAAATTTGTATATCAATCTTGTTTAAAAAATTCATAGTTTTTACACGCTCCAGTGAATCTAAACAATTCTGTGACTGGACGCAAAAGTTTCTGTTTTTCAGCAAGATCAAATCAACTATCACCGTAAGCCATCCCAAAGGTCTTACTTGGCACAAACCCTAATTAAAACACAAAACCACATCTAACCAGAGGCTAGATGAATTATTTATTGCAAAATAGCAAGGAAAAATATTGGGTTGCCTCCCAACAAGCGCTTTTCTTTAAAGCCTTTTTAGCTAGGCATTGGGATTTCAATGATGCTCACATGAAAGACAAGAATTGAAGCACAAAGAGAGCATCATAAAGCATGTGAAAAACGAGTTTAAGTCTAACATACTTCCTATGCATAGGCATTTTATAAGCAAACAAATTATCAAGACAGGAAAAACCTAGCATATGAAAGGAAGGAGAATAAAACATAGACAATCTCAACATGAAGAGAGGTAATTTAGCAACATAAAAATTTCTATGACCATATTTTCCTCTCTCATAATAATTACATGTGGGATCATATTCAAATTCAACAATATAACTATCACATAAAATATTCTCTACATGATCCACATGCATGCAAAGTTGACACTCTTCCAAAATAGTGGGATTATCATAAAATAAAGTCATGACCTCTCCAAACCCACTTTTATCAAAAAATTCATAAGTTTGATCATTCTCCAAATATGTGGGATCTAGAGTTGACACTCTTCCAAACCCACTTTCAATATTATTGCAAACATTATTATCGATCTTATATTCATCATGGGGCTTAAATAAATTTTCAAGATCATAAGAAGAATCACCCCAATCATGATCATTGCAACAAGTAGTGGACATAGCAAAACTAGCATCCCCAAGCTTAGGGTTTTGCATATCATCAACACAATTGACATTAATAGAATTTATAATAACATCATTGCAATCATGCTTTTCATTCAGGGAGCTATTGTGAATCACTTTATAATTTTCTTCTTTCAACACTTCATCACAATTTTCAGATTCACGAATTTCAAGCAAAACCTCATAAAGATAATCTAGTGCACTCAACTCACTAGCAATAGGTTCATCATAATTGGATCTCTTAAAAAGATTAGCAAGTGGATGAGGACCCATAAACTTTTAGCAAGTGAAGATGCAAGGAAAAAGAAGGCACATGGTAACACAAGCAAACAAAAGATCAAACGGAAAGAAGGCAAACAAAAAGGCAAATCTTTTTGAAAATCGTTTTAGAAGTGGGGGAGAGGAAAACAAGAGGCAAATGGCGAATAATGTAATGCAAGAGATGAGAGTTTATGATGGGTACTGGGTATGTCTTGACTTGGCGTAGATCTCCCCGGCAACGGCGCCAGAAATTCTTCCTGCTACTTCTTGAGCTTGCGTTGGTTTTTCCCTTGAAGAGGAAAGGGTGATGCAGCAAAGTAGAGATAAGTATTTCCCTCAGTTTGAGAACCAAGGTATCAATCCAGTAGGAGACAATGCACAAACCACCGAATACCTGCACAAACAATCAAACAACTTGCACCCAACGTGATAAAAGGGGTTGTCAATCCCTTCACGGTTACTTGCAAAAGTGAGATCTGATAGAGATAGATAAACGATAATGTAAATATTTTTGGTATTTTTGGTTTATAGATCAGAAAGTAAAAGATTGAAAAATAGTAGATCGGAAACTAATATGATGGAAAATAGAAACTTATATGATGGAAAATAGACCCGGGGGCCATAGGTTTCACTAGAGGCTTCTCTCAAGATAGCAAATAACACGGTGGGTGAACAAATTACTGTCGAGCAATTGATAGAAAAGCGCAAAGTTATGACGATATCTAAGGCAATGATCATGAATATAGGCATCACATCCGTGTCAAGTAGACCGAAAGGATTATGCATCTACTACTATTACTCCACACATCGACCGCTATCCAGCATGCATCTAGAATATTAAGTTCATAAAGAACGGAGTAACGCATAAAGTAAGATGACATGATGTAGAGGAATTAATGCAAGCAATATGATGAAAACCCCATCTTTTTATCCTCGATGGCAACAATACAATACGTGCCTTGCTGCCCCTACTGTCACTTGGAAAGGACACCGCAAGATTGAACCCAAAGCTAAGCACTTCTCCCATTGCAAGAAAAACCAATCTAGTTGGCCAAACCAAACCGATAGTTCGAAGAGAATTACAAAGATATCAAATCATGCATATAAGAATTCAGAGAAGATTCAAATAATATTCATAGATAAGCTGATCACAAATCCACTATTCATCGGATCTCGGCAAACACACCGCAAAAAAGTATTACATCGAATAGATCTCCAAGAACATCGAGGAGAACATGGTATTGAGAATCAAAGAGAGAGAAGAAGCCATCTAGCTACTAGCTATGGACCCGTAGGTCTGTGGTAAACTACTCACGCTTCATCGAAAGGGCAATAGAGTTGATGTAGAAGCCCTCCGTGATCGAATCCCCCTCCGACAGGGTGCCGGAAAAGGTCCCTAGATGGGATCTCATAGGTACAGAAGGTTGCGGCGGTGGAAAAGTGTTTTCGTGGATGCCTCTAGTGGTTTGGGGATATTTGGGAATATATAGGCGAATGAATTAGGTCAGGAGGGTCATGGGGGGCCCACAAGGGTGGGGGCGTGCCCTTCATCCTTGTGGCCGCCTCGTGGCTCCTCCGACTTAATCTCCAAGTCTCCTGGTTGTCTTCTGGTCCAAGAAAAATCATCGCGAAGGTTTCATTCCGTTTGGACTTCATTTGGTATTCTTTTTCTGTGAAACAAAAAAAGGAAAAAAACAGGAACTGGCACTGGGCTCTAGGTTAATAGGTTAGTCCCAAAAATAATATAAAATAGCATATTAATGCATATAAAACATCCAAAACAGATAATATAATAGCATGGAACATTCAAAAATTATAGATACGTTGGAGACGTATCAAATGCTACCTAACATATTTATCATATATTCTTTTCATTTGTAGCTTGGATGTTTATGTTGAGTGATTCAAAGCAATAGTCTATAATTTGACATGAAAACATCAATACTCAAGCATACTAACAAGGAACAATGTCTTTCAAAATGTCAACACCAAATAAAGTTGTCCCTAGCCCATTATGCTCAATCATTGATCCATTCATGAAACACACTCAAATATTAGCTACATCCAATACACAAGTATGACAATAGTGTTCCCTAGTTGGTGCTTTGTAAGAGAAGATGGAGACTCAAATATAAAAAATAAAATTGCATAAAAGTAAATAGATAGGCCCTTCGCAGAGGGAAGCAGAGATCTGTACAGGTGCCAGAGCTCAAAGCTTAAATCTAGAGATAAAAAATATTTTCAGAAGCATGCTTTTCCTGTCAACCCTACGACCAAGAGTTCCCAACATCTTCCATGCTAAGACAAATCATAGGCGGTTCCCAAACAAAAAATAAAGTTCATTTTCTTTCCACCTTTCTTTTCACAAGCCATGGCTAGCCGTATCCACGGGTGCCTTCCATACCAACACTTTCCAAGGATTTTTTTTTCAAATTTGGGATTGGGCATCCCTATTACCTGCCACACTCTCGTGCAATGACAAATGAATAAACACTCATGATGAGAATAACCCGCCTAGCATGGAAAACATTGGCCACCCCCTGCCGCCACATGAGCGGTACGGGCACACAAAAATAAAATTTATTTTGAAAAATTAGAGTTGGCACATGCTAATTTACTTAGAACGGCAAGGAAATACCGCATATAGGTAGGTATGGTGGACTCATTTGGCACAACTTTGGGTTTTAGGAGTTGGATGCACAAGCAGTATTCCCACTTAGTACAAATGAAGGCTAGCAAAAAGATTGAGAAGCAACCAACCAAAAAACGAAAACGGCCATAAACGCACATTGAACATAATTAACACTGAATAATGCACCACAAGTAGGAAGTAACTTTGTTGCATAACTATTGGCTTTACGTGCATGCATAGGGAATCACAAACCTTAACACCAATATTCTTACTAAAGCACAATTACTCACTAGCATGACTCACATATCACTATCTCCATATCACAAAACTATTGCAAGGAATCAAGCTTATCACATCCAATGATCTATATGAAAGTTTTTATTATATCCCTCTTGGATATTCATCATATTGGGACCAAATTCATATCTTGTGCAAATTACCACTACTATTTTCAACTCTCAAAAAGATATAAGTGAAGCATGAGAGTGCAAATATTTATTTAATTTTTTCTTCAACTCTCAAAATAATATAAGTGAAGCATAAGAGTAAATTTCTTCAAAATTTAATCATATAAACTCTCAAAATAATATAAGTGAAGCATGAGAGTAAATTTCTTCAAAATATAACCACCGCCATGCTAAAAAATATTTTAAGTGAAGCACTAGAGCAACTTCCTAGCTCAAAAGATTTAAGTGAAGGACATAGAGTATTCTAACAAATTATGATATGCGTGTGGCTCTCTCAAACAAGTGTGTTCAGCACGGATGATTGTGACAAACTAAAAAGCAAAACAAGCAAAGACTCATATAATACAAGACACTCCAAGCAAAACTCATGATATGTGGCGAATAAAAATATAGCTCCAAGTAAAATTACCGATGGTCGTTAGAAGAAAAAGGGGATGTCTTCCGGGGCATCCCCAAGCTTAGTTGCTTGGGAGTCCTTGAATATTACATTGGGGTGACTCGGGCATCCCCAAGCTTAGGCTCTTTCCACTTCTTATTCCTTCATCCATCGTGATCTCACCCAAAACTTGAAAACTTCAATCACACAAAACTTAACAAAACCTTCGTGAGATCCGTTAGTATAAGAAGACAAATCACTACTTTAAGTGCTATTGCAAACCCATTCATATTTCATTATTGCATTGTACCTACTATATTCTAACTTTACCATGTCTTATACCCCCATATACATTCCATAGATTCATCAAAACAAGCACACAACACAACGGAAACAGAATCTATCCAAAAAGAACAGTCTGTAGAAACCTGAATTGTGCTCATATTCTGTAACTCCAAAGATTCTAAAAAATTTAGAAGACGTAGGAAATTTGTATATAAATTATGTGTAATAAAATCAGATTTTTTCCACACTCCAGAAAATTTTAAAAATTCTGCTATTGAACGCAGAAGTTTCTGTTCTTTCACAGAATCAAGTAAACTATCACCCAAACCATCCTAAAGGCTTTACTTTGCGCAAACACTAATTAAAACAGAAAAAACACAATCATAATAGTAGCATAATTGTTTACTTATAGCAAGGAAACAAAAAGAATTAAAAAATAACTATTGGGTTGCCTCCCAACAAGCGCTATTGTTTTATGCCCCTAGCTAGGCATAATGCATAGTTTCAAGTGCTGTCATCTTTGCTTTTGATAATCTTTGTAGGAGTTTTCTCAAACCCAGGAGGTTCTTTAAGCTCACGTTGTTCTGAGGCAGTGAGGCCATTTTAAGATCTAGAATATCCAATCGCTTATTACATAAAGTAATCAAAGTGTTCATGTGATTGAGGTTTCCACTAATATGTTTGAGAGGTTCATTAGACTTTTGCAACTCAACAAAAAAATTCTGCATATCACCTAATTTTTCTAGTATTTGAATCCCCTCTTGGGAGAAAACAAATCCCTTTTGTGGAGGTCGAACCCCCAGTATTCCCTCTATTATTTCATAGGAAGTATTCGCATCACTCTCAATAAAATTCCCTTTTGCGGCAAAATCCAAAAGTTGTTTATGGGGCATAGTTAAACCTATATAGAAATTGCAAAGAAAATTTTTAAATCCCCTTTTATGGAGCAAACACGGTAAGATTCCATTAACCTATACCAAGCATCCTTAAGATTTTCTCCCTGTTTCTGTTTGTAGTAAAGAACTTCAAAATCTGGTGACAAAGGAGGGGTAGTTGCGCTAGTCATGATGACAAGGTAAACCAATCAAGCAAAAAGGCAAACGAAAAAATATTTTTGTATTTTTGCAAAAACTTTTTAGAAGTGGGGGAGATGAAAATGAGAGGCAAATGGCAAATAATGTAAATGGAAGGAGATGAAAGTTTATGCGTAGGTAACTAATAGATGTTGATGATGTCTCCCCGGCAACGGCGTCAGAAATTCTTCCTGCTACTTGTGAGCTACGTTGGGATTTCCTTGAAGAGGAGAGGATGATGCAGTACGGGAGAGATAAGTATTTCTCTCAGTTATGAAACCAAGGTTATCAATCCAATAGGAGAACCAAGCAACACTATGTAAACAACACCTGCACACAAACAACAAAAACTTGCAACCCAACGCGTAGAGGGGTTGTCAATCACTTAATGGTTATGAGCAAGATTAAATTGAATATTTTTTGATAGATAGATTGAACAAAAATAGAAAATAAATAAATAAAATAAAATTGTAGCAAGGTATTTTTAGGATTTTATATATGATAAAGATAGACCCGGGGGCCATAGTTTTCACTAGAGGCTTCTCTCAAGAAAATAGCATACGGTGGGTAAACAAATTATTGTTGCGCAATTGATAGAAAAGCAAATAATTATGACGATATCCAAGGAAATGATCATATATAGGCATCACGTCCAAGACAAGTAGACCAAAATGATTCTGCATCTACTACTATTACTCCACACATCAAACGCTATCCAGCATGCATCTAGTGTATTAAGTTCATGGAAAAACGGAGTAACGCCTTAAGCAAGATGATATGATGTAGAAAAGATAAACTCATGTATGAATAAACCCCATCTTTTTACCCTTGATAGAAATGATACAAACGTGTCATGTCCCGTTCTGTCACCGGGATTGAGCACCGCAAGATCGAACCCATTACAAAGCACCTCTTCCCATGGCAAGATAAATCAATCTAGTTGGCCTAACCAAACCAATAAATCGGAGAAGAAATACGAGGCTATAGTAATCATGCATAAAAGAGTTCAGAGAAAATTCAAATAATATTCATGGATAAATCTGATCATAAACTCACAATTCATCGGATCCCAACAATTACACCGCAAAAAGTCATTACATCAAATAGATCTCCAAGAACACCGAGGAGAACATTGTATTGATGATCAAAAAGAGAGATGAAGCCATCTAGCTACTAACTATGGACCCGTAGGTCTATGGTAAACTACTCACACATCATCGGAAGGGCAGCAAGGTTGATATAGAGCCCGTCCGTGATTGATTCCCCCTCTGGCAGAGTATCGGAGAAGGCCTCCATATGGGATCTCATGGTTCTGGAACTTGCTGTGGCGGAAAAAGTAGTTCGGGTGTCTCTCTGATGTCAGGGGAATATTTGAGTATTTATAGAGGTGGAATTAGGGTTTGATGTGCCATGAGGGGCCCACAAGCCTGGGGGGCACGCCCCCCTGGGGTGCGCCCCTAGGGCTTGTCGCTCCCTGGTGGATCCTTTGGCCTCCTCCCGAACCTTCTAGGGTCTCTTCTGGTCCAGAAAAAATTAATCCAAAGTTTTTTCTCCGTTTGGACTTTGTTTGATATTGATTTTCTAAAAAGCGAAAAACATGCAAAAAATAGCAACTGACACTGGGCACTAAGTTAATAGGTTAGTCCCAAAAAATGATATATAATTGCATCTAATGACATATAAAACATCCAAAATTGATACTATAATAGCATGGAACAATAAAAAGTTATAGATACATTGGAGACGCATCACACTGCAGCGGTACTACCACTAGGAGGGAACCGGACTACATGAAGGATCTTATTCAATCTATAGGTAGTTATAGTTGACTCTCATGACATGAAACTAGGTTCAAGGGTTTTGGATGTGACGCCCCCGGCTTAATCGTGCACTAATCATACACGCAAATGCACACGATCAAGCCTAAGGACTCACTTGAAGCAATCACAACACAACTCTAAAACATAATTAATAAAGGCATACAAGCATTATATTACAAGCCAGGGGCCTCGAGGGCTCGAATACATAAGCTCGCATACAAGCGTCAGTGGAAGCATCAAATATCTGAGTACAAATATAAAAGAAAGACAGATAGGCCTTTAAAAGGCGGGGCAAAACAAAAGCTACGATCGAAAAGGCGTAGGCCTCCTGCCTGGGACCCTCCAAACCTACTCCTGGTCGTTAGCCAACTCGTAGTAGTAGCCATCCTCGGGGTAGTAGTAGCAGTCGTCGACGGGGGCAGCTGTCTCAGGGGCTCCATCGTCTGGTTGCATCAAACGGATATGGGGAAAAAGAGGAAGCAAAGCAAACATGAGTACTCATCCGAAGTACTCAGCAAGCAAGGATCTACACTACATATGCAACATTATCAAAGAAAGGTTGTATATGTGGACTGGGCTGCAGAAATGCCAGAATAGAGAGAAGGCCTAGTCCTATCGAAGACTAGCATCTTCAGCGGTCTTGCAGCATTAGAAGAGTGTAGATTAGCACAATATAAAGTAGTAGTAGTGTTAAGTATCAACCTCGGCCAGAGATCCTTTCTCGACTCCCTGCGAGAAAGCAATCCCAGAGCCATACTATCCATTTCTCATCACAAGTATCCAGTTCTAGTTGTATCGATCGGGATACAACTCCGAGCGTCCGTTACCGAGGATCCGGCTATATAGATTAGTTCTTCCCTGCAGGGTTGCACCAACTTCCCCACCACGCTCGCTTAACTCCGGTCGGACACACTTTTCTGGGTCATGCCTGGCCTCTGCCAAATGAGACGCCGTAGTCCTACCTAGGCTCAGCAGAGAGGTCCCCGTCGGTCTATATCCTAAGTCCTCAGGGGTCTTGGAACATCGCCCTGTGCACTCCGGGTCGTTGCGCACATGGTGAAGCTAGGCACCACCTCTGTCCTGGATGGCGCCGGTTCGTCCGTGCCGCGATGCTGAACTGGATGTCTGACAGAGCTTTCAGAAGAAACATACGACGCAGAGTGCCCATAACTTATTCCTGAGTGATGGTTAGTGCTATCGGGCCAGAGGCCCACTCAAATCACATATCCAAATCTTTAGTGTATTGGTAGCGTGCGGTAACGAGCAGAGACTCACGATCGATGTGACCCCGTCACCCCGTCTCGAGGACTTGCGGCAAGGGCTAAGAATGCCCGGCCACGCCTCGTATTTATCTCTCGGGTACCCCCCAGGTCAACCCGACTTCCCATCACTCGCTGGTACCCCTCAGGGTCGACCCACCTTTCTAAGTAACAGTTGTGAAGTCCAAGTATCCGTGTGTCCATAACATCAGGGAATCCGAGGTATCACCTTTGTTGGATTCCTACTTGATGTATCCGTCAAGGTGAACTTAGGAGGAATCACCCTCGAGGTTCACACTTGAGGTGTTGCACGACAGTGTCGTTATCGGGAGTGGTGAAGGAGGAATCACCCTCGATGACCACGACCGAATAGCTACTCTACAGAGTTAACATCAGAAGTGCTAAAGGAGGTATCATCCTCGGCACTCGATAGTAACACTGCAGTGTCGTACAACTAAGGGGGTGATGTGCATTGCCGGGGCCTGGCTATCGATCACGTTGATCGAGTCATCTGATAATCCAGCGGGGGCAACTGGGTCAAATTGGTGTCTTTGGTGGGTCTCTATCCAGCCTATTCTAAGCAGTTTAGGATAAGCAGGTAAGGTATCAATAGCAGGGTACAATAAACAGGCTATGCATCATAATAGGATAACTCAAAGCAGTAGCAAATTCTAATGCAAGCAGGAGGGAGAAAGAATAGGCGGTATAGGCATGTTCAAAGGGGGGGTGCTTGCCTGGAAGCTCTGCGGCAAGAGAAGGGTTGTCAACAGTGTAGTCGGACTCCGGAGCTGCATCGGCCTGAGGGACTACGTCAGTGTCGGGGTCTACCGAGAGAGAAGAGGGGAAGGAAACAAATAAATACACAGCAAACATATGCAACACAGAGCATGCTATGCTAACGTGCAGTGCAGGGTTGCCTAAAGACATGTCAAAATCATTTTAGTTATTATAAGATTAAAGTTGGATTTATTAACCAGTATATATGCACTATTCATCTACCAAAAACAGGCTAAAAGTTGTGGGTTCGCCTCCGTAGAGGGTCCCGACACGGAAACAGATAGCACGGTCAGCTTCGTCTCGTCGTTCTGAGCAACTTTCATGTATAAAGTTTTTTCCAACCGGGCTACAGTTTATTTTCTATGAATTTTCAAAGATTTAAACAATTTCTGAAATTATTTAAATGAACAGAAATGAATAATTGCATCAGCATGATGTTAGCCTGAGGTCAGCAGGTCAACTGCCACTGTCCAGGTTAAACCTAACAGTGGGTCCCACCTGTCATAGGCAAAGGACTAAACAGGGTCTTGTTTAATTTAAACAGAGATAATTAGCAGCTAGGCCCCACCTATCGGCGAGTTATTAGACTAACTAATTAATTAACAGGTTTAATTAGCATTTTTAGTTATTTAGAAAAAACATTTTACGAGGTGGGGCCCGCGAGTCAGTGGCACACTGTGCCACATCATCGGTTGACCCAGGTCAACGGGGCCCGCGGGGCCCACATTCAGTGGCACTAGCGGTGGGGCCTGGCTGGCCAGGTCAGCACCAGCACCGGAGCACGCCGGCGAGCTCGCGCGACGGCGACGAGCTCTGGCGAGCCCGGGTTTCGCGCACGGTGCACCAAATCAGGCATTCTTGGGCTCTATCGAACGTGCACATCACGGCGCATCTGGTGGTGGCGGTGGTTGGAGCTGGGGAGGCTGGAGCTGACGACGGTGGAGCTCTCGGGCAGCGATCGAGTTCGGAGCAACGGCGCGCGTGCGAGGAAGCAAAAGGGCTGGGCGAGGTCTGCGGGTTGCGGCGAGCAAAACGGGCAGCGGCACGGGGCCCAATGGTCGATGGAACAGCGCCGGCGATGAGCTATGCGGCGGCGTGATCAGGCATCTCCAACATAGCGGCTACGGTGACCAAATCGAGCAGGAATGAGAGGGGGAAGGCGTAGAGGAGCTCACCGAGCGGCTACGTAAAGCCATCAAAAGCTTTGGAGCAGCAGGGGAGTTTGGGGTCGCCGGTGAGCACCGAAGACAGAGACGAAAGGGGCGGCAGCGATCGGCAGCTGCAGGGCCTCCCCGTTCTAGCTGAGAGCACCGGACAACGAGGCGGTCGCCGGCGGACCTTCTGGACACCACGGAGGGAGGAGCAGGAGCCGGTGGCCGCGGCAACGGCGAGGCGTGGCGGCGAGCGTGTTTGGTGGTGGTGGATCTGGAGGGAAGAGGAGAGGAGAGCGAGCAGAGAGAGAGGGGGGGGGAAGTGGATGAGGATGGCTAGGGGAAGGAACGGCTCGGCCTTATCCGCTCGCCCGGCCTGTAGCACCGCGGTGGCGAGCTGCGGCTGGCGGAGCGCGGTTTTCCATGGAGACGACGACACGGAGGGGAAGGTAGGTAAGCTGGGCTGGGCCAGCTCTGGCCTGCAACAGGTAAGTGACCTCTGGCCTTTTCTATTTCTCTGTTTTCTGTTATTTCTTTTATTTATTAAACAAAGTGAGAATAGAAGTACTTGGGCATCCATTCCACTTAGGGGAAAAAACATGGGAAGTGTCTCTTAATTTCCCTGATGATTTTAGACACTATCACAAATATTGTGGGGACCAGTGAAATTCATTTGTATTTTTCATAAATGAAATAGCGTTTAAATATGCTGGAATTGCACTGTTTTGGTTGCTACTGTTCATCTTTGCATAAGAGTGATGTTGTTTTCCTTAACAAATAAATGTTATGGAATTTTTGCTAGGTGATGAACATTTTTCCAGCAACTTTTGGGCAACTTGATTTTGCACTTTAAATTTGAATGGATTTCAGAGTGAAATTTGAATTGAAGTGTTTAAACACTGTGATCAAGCAATGCAAATGGAAATGACTTGGCATGATTAACAGAAGAACACAGTGCTTATTACACAGGGGTGTTACAATTCTCCTCCTCTAAAAGAAATTCTCGTCCTGAGAATTCAAGAGGTAGAAGGGAAAAGGTCGGGGTATTCCGTTCGAAGATGATCCTCGCATTCCCAAGTGGCTTCATCTTCTGTATGATTCGACCACTGCACTTTCAGGAACTTGGTCGTCTTCTGGCGGGTTCGATGTTCAGCTTCATCGAGAATGCGGATTGGATGCTCCTTATAAGATAGGTCATCTTGCAATTCGAGCATCGCGTGATCCACTGCTCGGTGCGGAGATTCCTTGAAGCAACGACGAAGTTGCGATACATGGAAGACGTCGTGGATATGAGAGAACTGCGGTGGCAACTCCAATTTGTATGCCACCTAACGACGCCTAGCAACAATGCGGAAAAGACCAATGTAGCGGGGAGCTAACTTGCCCTTAATTCCGAAACAGTGAGTGCCCTTCATAGGAGTGACACGCAGATAAGCATGATCACCAGGTTGATAGGTCAAACCCCATCGTTTGCGATCGTAATTGCTCTTCTGGCGGTCCTGAGCCGCCTTGAGATTTTCGCGGATGATACGGACTTGCTCTTCGGCGTGTTGGATAATATCCAGACCCATGAGTGGTCGTTCCCCAGTTTCTGACGAATTCAGAGGAGTTCGACACTTACACCCATAAAGTACTTCAAAGGGAGCCATTTTCAAGCTGGCTTGATAGCTGTTGTTATATGAGAATTCCGCATAAGGAAGAGATTCTTCCCACTTCTTACCGAACGATATAACACAAGCTCGAAGCATGTCTTCAAGAACCTGATTGACTCGCTCGACTTGGCCTTGGGATTGGGGGTGATAAGCTGAACTCCAGGTAATATGAGTTCCCATAGCATCTTGGAAACTTTCCCAGAACTTTGAGGTGAAAAGATCGCCACGGTCCGAACTGATCTCCTTCGGAATACCGTCGAGTGATATAATTCTGGAGATATATAATTCTGCTAACTGACTAGCAGTGATAGTCTCCTTGACGGGCAGAAAGTGTGCAACTTTAGAAAGTTGGTCGACGACGACAAGAATAGCATCGTGACCCTTTTGTGAGTTGGGAAGGCCGGTAATGAAATCCATTTGAACTTTATCCCATTTCCACAAAGGAATAGGAAGTGGTTGCAGAATTCTAGCAGGCTTCTGATGTTCTGCTTTAATGCGACGGCAAACATCACATTCAACAACATATCGAGCAATGTCCTGCTTTATTTTGGACCACCAGCACCTTTGACAGAGATCACGATACATCTTGGTGCTACCAGATGAATAGACAGTGGTGTATCATGTGCCTCCTTCATGACCTTGTCAGTCATAAGCTCGAAGTGAGGTACGACAATGCGGTCTTTGAAATACAAGGTTCCATCTTCGGACAAAGAGAAATCCCTGTACTTTTCAAGGTGAAGATCTTTCTTCATCAGATCAACTTCAGCATCTTTAGCTTCCGCACTGTTAATAGCCTTCTCAAGGTCTGGTTCAACAACCATGGTATTTAGGTATCCTTGAGGAACTATCTCGAGATTTAGCTTTCGAAGTTCTTCATACAGGAGTGGTTGTTGTAGCTGGACTTCAAGTTCACAGCAGTAGGATTTATGGCTCAAAGCATCAGCCATTACATTAGCCTTGCCAGGGGTATAAGAAATACCCAAATCATAGTCCGTAATGGTCTCCATCCTTCTTTGCTGACGGAGGTTCAGAGATGGCTGAGTGAACAAGTACTTCAGGCTTTTATGGTTTGTGTAGATCTCGCAACAATTACCGAGGAGGTAATGTCGCCACAACTTTAATGCATAGATGACAGCTGCTAGTTCTAGATCAAGTACCGGATAATTCTCTTCATGCGGGCGCAACTGTCGAGATCCATAAGCAATCACTTTACGCTCTTGCATTAGGACACAGCCTAATCCTTCACGGGATGCGTCACAATAAATCACAAAATCTTTGCGAGAATCTAGAGGAGCAAGCACTGTTAAGTAGGGTGACGTGGCATAATTAGCAGATGATCACAGTGGTTATTACACAGGGGTGTTACAAATTCTCCTCCACTAAAAGAAATTCTCATCCCGAGAATTTAGGAGGTAGAAGGAAAGAGGTCGGGGTATTCCTTGCGAAGATGATCCTCGCGTTCCCAAGTGGCTTCATCTTCAGTATGATTCGACCACTGCACTTTCAGGAACTTGGTCGCCTTCCGATGAGTTCGACGTTCAGCTTCATCGAGAATGCGGATTGGATGCTCCTTATAAGATAGATCATCTTGCAATTCGAGCATCTCGTGATCCACTGCTCGGTGTGGAGATTCCTTGAAGCACTTACAAAGTTGCGACACATGGAAGACATCGTGGATATGAGAGAATTGCGGCGGCAACTCCAATTTATATGCCACCTGACCACGTCTGGCAAAAATGCGGAAAGGACCAATGTAGCGTGGAGCTAGCTTGCTCTTGATTCCGAAACGGTGAGTGCCCTTCATAGGAGTGACTCGCAGATAAGCCTGATCACCAGGTTGATAAGTCAAACCCCATCGTTTGCGATCATAGTTGCTCTTCTGGCGGTCCTGAGCCGCCTTGAGATTTTCTCGGACAATACGAACTTGCTCTTCGGCGTGTTGAATAATTTCTGGACCCACGAGCGGTCGTTCCCCGGTTTCTGACCAATTCAGAGGGGTTCGGCACTTACGTCCATAAAGCACTTCGAAGGGGGCCATTTTCAAGCTGGCTTGATAGCTGTTGTTATAAGAGAACTCGGCATACGGGAGAGATTCTTCCCACTTCTTACCGAAAGAAATAACACAAGCTCGCAGCATGTCTTCAAGCACTTGATTTACTCGTTCGACTTGGCCTTGGGATTAAGGATGATATGCTGAACTCTAGGTGATATGAGTTCCCATAGCTTGTTGGAAACTTTCCCAGAACTTGGAAGTGAAAAGGCCACCATGGTCCGAATTGATCTCTTTCGGAATACCGTGGAGTGAAACAATTCTGGAGATGTATAACTCGGCTAACTGACTAGCAGTGATTGTCTCTTTGACAGGCAAAAAATGTGCAACTTTAGAAAGTTGGTCGACAACGACAAGAATAGCATCGTGACCTTTCTGAGACTTGGGAAGACCAGTAATGAAATCCATCTGCACTTTATCCCACTTCCACAAAGGAATAGGGAGCGGTTGCAGAATTCCAGCAGGCTTCTGATGTTCTGCTTTAACGCGACGGCAAACATCACATTCAGCAACATATCGAGCAATGTCCTGCTTCATTCTAGACCACCAGTACCTTTGACGGAGATCACGATACATCTTGGTGCTACCCGGATGAATAGACAGCGGTGTATCATGTGCCTCCTTCATGAACTTGTCAGTCATTAGCTCGAAGCGAGGTACGACAATGCGGTCTCTGAAATACAAGGTTCCATCTTCAGATAGCGAGAAATCCCTGTACTTTTCCAGGTGAAGATCTTTCTTCATGAGATCAATTTCAGCATCTTTAGCTTGCGCACTCTTAACGGCCTTCTCAAGGTCTGGTTCAACAACCAAGGTTTTTAGGTATCCTTGAGGAACTATCTCGAGATTTAGCTTTCGAAGCTCTTCATACAGGAGTGGTTGCTCTAGCTGGACTTCAAGTTCACAGCAATAGGATTTACGGCTCAATGCATCAGCCATTACATTAGCCTTGCCAGGGGTATAAGAAATACCCAAATCATAGTCCGCAATAGTCTCCATCCATCTTTGCTGACGGAGGTTTAGAGTTGGCTGAGTGAACAAGTACTTCAAACTTTTATGATTCGTGTATATCTTGCAACGATTACCGAGGAGGTAATGTCGCCACAACTGCAGTGCATAGATGACAGCAGCTAGTTCTAGATCATGTACCGGATAATTTTCTTCATGCGGGCGCAACTGTCGAGAGCCATAAGCAATCACTTTACGCTCTTGCATTAGGACACAGCCTAGTCCTTCACGGGATGCGTCACAATAGATCACAAAATCTTTGCGAGAATCTAGAGGAGCAAGTACTGGGGCAGATGTCAGCTTGTCTTTGAGTGTTTGAAAACTTTCCTGACATTTTTCTGTCCACTCAAATTTAACGCCTTTGTGAAGCAGATCAGTCAAAGGCTTAGCAATCTTTGAGAAATTCTCAACAAAGCAACGGCAATAGCTTGCAAGGCTAAGAAAACTTCTGACTTGCTTGACATTCTTCGGTGGAGTCCATTCAAGAATAGCCTGAACTCATTCTGGGTTAACAACAATGCCATCTTTGGAGATCACGTGGCCGAGATATGTCACTTCAGACAACCAGAATTCACATTTAGAATACTTGGCATATAGTTGATGTTCACACAGCTTTTCCAGTACCAGCCGAAGATGTTCGGCATGTTCTTCTTCATTCTTGGAATATATAAGAATATCATCCAAGTAAACCACGACGAATTTGTCGAGGTAATCCATGAAGATATAGTTCATCAGCCGAGAAAAAGTTGCTGGGGCATTGGTTAATCCAAAAAACATGACAGTATACTCATAAGAGCCATAATGGGTAACAAAGGCAGTCTTCGGAATATCCTCTTCGCGAACACGGATCTCATGATAGCCCAACCTCAAGTCGAGTTTAGAGAACACCGATGATCCAGCAAGTTGATCATACAGATCATTGATCCGAGGAAGTGGCTTGTTCTGAATTGTTGCTTGGTTGATTGGTCGATAATCTTGAACCAACCGATTCGTACCATCCTTCTTCCTAACAAAGAGGGAAGGTGCTCCCAAAGCAGACGAACTGGGCGGATGAAACCCTTTCTAAGTGACTTGTCGATTTCCTCCTTAAGTTCAAGGAGTTCATGCGGCGGCATCTTATAAGGACGCTTCGCAATAGGAGTAGTGCCCGGCTTCAAGTCTATGATGAATTCAACAGCCCTAGCAGGGGGTATTCCTGGAAGTTCTTCTGGAAAGACATCTTGGAAATCATGAACAACTGGAACGTTCTCGATGCCTTCAAGAGGTGAAGCATTCAATGCATTTAGAACATATATCTGATTCTCGGCATCCTGAACTGCTCGAGCTGAGTATCTGACTGTTTGTCCGGAAGGATGTGTGATGCGGACTGTTTCAGCGGCACAGTCAATCAAAGCTTTATGAGGCTTCAACCAGTCCATACCCAGAATAATGTCTATGTTGGAGGTCTTGAGAGCAATGAGTGAAATGGGGAACACCAATCCTCCAATCACAATGTGGTTACCGTGGCTTACCAAGGTAGTTTGCCAATTAGCCCCAGGTGACTGGATTACTAATCGGGTGCACATCTCCTCGAAAGGTATATCATGGCTTCGCGTAAAACTTTCGGACATGAAGGAGTGCGATGCTCCAGAATCAAAGAGTACAGAAGCTGGGATTGAATTCACTAGTAGGGTACCCATCACAATTTTGGTGTCCTGTCGAGCTTCTTCAATTTTAACATGGTTGACATGGACAGGTTGACTAGCAGGTAGTCTAGCATTACGATTCCTGGAATGATGGGTTCGATGGTCCTTCCTACGACCAATAGGAGGACGTGATGCATTCTGAGGCTGACCCTGGCGACAGTTGATAGCAAGGTGCCCTGGCTGTCCACAGTTATGGCATAAACCATCATTATGGGGAGGAGCCATAACATTGGGCTGTCCAGCTTGAACCGTTAGCTGTCTTGGCGGCGCAGGCAGACGAGGTGCAACATAAGAAGGTCTCGACGCCGGGGCAGGTCGGTGATGTACATTGTGTGGAATCCACACTCGACGTTTCTGAACAGGCTGACCCGAGGATGAGCCAACCTCACGAGTGTGCTTGAGCGACTCCTGGTACTTAGTCAGAGCAGTTTCAACTCAGAAAGTTTGGCTGACAAGCGTTGCAAAGTCTGTGCAATCATGGACAGCAAGTGCGAGGTTTATATCAGTATGCAATCCTTTACGGAATTTCTCCTGCTTGCGTGCGTCAGTGCAGACGTCATCTTCTGCATAGCGGGATAATTCAAGGAATTTCCTCTGGTATTCATCCACAGTCATTTTTCCCTGAGAGAGTTTGCGGAACTCCTGCTTCTTCTGGTCGATCAGACCTGGAGGAATGTGTTAGGCACGAAAAACTATCTGAAATTCCTGCCAAGTGGTTACAGTTCCATCAGGTAGTATATGCCTATGACTTTCCCACCATTGAGCAGCTGAACCCCTCAGGTGATACGTCGCATAGGTGACGTAACTGTCAGGGTTAACATTAGCCGACTTCATCTGAAAGGCAATGTCACGGAGCCAATCATCAGCATCCATTGGATCAGTCGAGCTGCGAAAAGTGGATGGATTGAGGCACACGAATTCTGGCAGAGTTATTGGAGCAGACTGTTGCTGAGCATTCTGAGTTGGGAACTGAGCCATTACTCTGGTTGTAAACTGATGGTTCAGTTCAAACTGCTGCATTATTGCGGCAATATAAGGTGGAGGTGGAGGATCGTCAGCCATCCTACCAAATCAACAGGGGCAGTTTAGCAAGAAAAATTGCATGTGTAATAGGTCAATCACGATGTAACATGAGTAATGAACAAGGAGGGCATGAGGTACATATTAGCAGTCATTAAAGACATACAAAACTATGCACGGAGTTGGACATAAACAGTGGTAGGAGTTCGGAAACGCACGCAGCTAGACGAACTAGGTGGCGCGCAGGCACGCGGTGAGGATTACAAAAACGTGACATAGCACAGGCTACATCACGTCGGAGAAAACTGCTGGGGCGAGGAATCTGCAAGTGACAACACAGGGTGCCCTCGATAAAAGGATCCTGTAAGCAGAACCTGGCCCACAATCTTGAAGAAAAGGGGGGAAATTTCAGAACTCCGGGTGGATGTGATCACGAGAACCTAATGTTGGAGTTAGAAAAACCATTTAACCCAAATAGTAGAGAGATCAGAGTCCCAGAGTAAAGACGAGGAATAAAAGATACTAATACCACCCATTCGGCGATGTGGGCCCGTAAGCCACACAACCATGTTAGTAAAATAGTTTTTTTGAAAAACTAGACTCAACTTCGGCCAAGGAGTTGGAAAGGGGGTTTCTACAGGCAGTCGGCTCTGATACCAACTTGTGATGCCCTGGCTTAATCACGCACTAATCATACACGCAAATGCACACGATCAAGCCTAAGGACTCACTTGAAGGAATCACAACACAACTCTAAAACATAAATAAAGGCATAAAAGCATTATATTACAAGCCAGGGGCCTCGAGGGCTCGAATACATAAGCTCGCATACAAGCGTCAGCGGAAGCATCAGATATCTGAGTACAAATATAAAAGAAAGACAGATAGGCCTTTAAAAGGCGGGGCAAAACAAAAGCTATGATCGAAAAGGCGCAGGCCTCCTGCCTGGGACCCTCCGAACCTACTCCTAGTCGTCAGCCAACTCGTAGTAGTAGCCATCCTCGGGGTAGTAGTAGCAGTCGTCGACAGGGGCAGCTGTCTCAGGGGCTCCGTCATCTGGTTGCATCAAACAAATATGGGGAAAAAGAGGAAGCAAAGCAACCATGAGTACTCATCCGAAGTACTGAGCAAGCAAGGATCTACACTACATATGCAACATTATCAAAGAAAGGCTGTATATGTGGACTGGGTTGCAGAAATGCTAGAATAGAGAGAAGGCCTAGTCCTAACGAAGACTAGCATCTTCAGCGGTCTTGCAGAATTAGAAGAGTGTAGATTAGCACAATATAAAGTAGTAGTAGTGTTAAGTATCAACCTCGGCCAGAGATCCTTTCTCGACTCCCTGCGAGAAAGCAATCCCAGAGCCATACTATCCATTTCTCATCACAAGTATCCAATTCTAGTTGTATCGATCGGGATACAACTCCGAGCGTCCGTTACCGTGGATCCGGCTATGCATAGATTAGTTCTTCCCTGCAGGGGTGCACCAACTTACCTACCACGCTCGCTTAGCTCCGGTCAGACACACTTTTCTGGGTCATGCCCGGCCTCGGCCAAATGACACGCCGTAGTCCTACCTAGGCTCAGCAGAGAGGTCCCCGTTGGTCTATATCCTAAGTGCTCAGGGGTCTTGGGCCATCGCCCTATGCACTTCGGGTCGTTGCGCACATGGTGAAGCCAGGCACCACCTCTGTCCTGGATGGCGCCGGTCCGTTCGTGCCGCGATGCTGAACTGGACGTCCGACAGAGCTTTCAGAAGAAACATACGACGCAGAGTGCCCATAATTTTTTCCGGCGTGATGGTTAGTGCTATCGGGCCAGAGGCCCACTCAGATCACATATCCAAATCGTTAGTGTATTGGTAGCGTGCGGAACCAGCACAGACTCACAATCGATGTGACGCCGTCGCCCCGTCTCGAGGACTTGCGGCAAGGGCTAAGAATGCCCGGCCACACCTCGTATTTATCTCTCGGGTACCCCCAGGTCAACCCGACTTCCCATCACTCATGGGTACCCCTCAGGGTCGACCTGCCTTTCCAAGTAACAGTTGTAAAGTCCAAGTATCCGTGTGTCCATAACATCAGGGAATCCGAGGTATCACCCTCGTTGGATTCCTACTTGATGTATCCATCAAGGTGAACTTAGGAGGAATCACCCTCGAGGTTCACACTTGAGGTGTTGCACGACAGCGTCGTTATCGGGAGTGGTGAAGGAGGAATCACCCTCGATGACCACGACCGAATAGCTACTCTACAGAGTTAACATCAGAAGTGCTAAACGAGGTATCACCCGCAGCACTCGATAGTAACGCTGCAGTGTCGTACAACTAAGGGGGTGATGTGCGGTGCTGGGGCCTGGCTGTCGATCACGTTGATCGAGTCATCCGATAATCCAGCGGGGGCAACTGGGTCAAAGTGGTGTCTTTGGTGGGTCTCTATCCAGCCTATTCTAAGCAGTTTAGGATAAGCTGGTAAGGTATCAATAGTAGGTTACAATAAACAGGCTATGCATTAGAATAGGATAACTCAAAGCAGTAGCAAATTCTAATGCAAGCAGGAGGGAGAAAGAATAGGCGATATAGGCATGTTCAAAGGGGGGTGCTTGCCTGGAAGCTCTGCGGCAAGAGAAGCGTCGTCAATAGTGTAGTCGGACTCCGGAGCTGCATCGGCCTCGGGGACTACGTTGGTGTCAGGGTCTACCGAGAGAGAAGAGGGGGAGGAAACAAATAAATACACAGCAAACATATGCAACACAGAGCATGCTATGCTAACGTGCAGTGCAGGGTTGCCTAAAGACATGTCGAAATCATTTTAGTTACTATAAGATTAAAGTTAGATTTATTAACCGGAATATATGCACTATTCATCTACCAGAAATAGGCTAAAAGTTGCGGGTTCACCTCCATAGAGGGTCCCGACACGGAAACAGATAGCATGGTCGGCTTCGTCTCGTCTTTCTGAGCAACTTTCATGTATAAAGTTTTTTCCATCCGGGCTACGATTTATTTTCTACAAATTTTCAAAGATTTAAACAATTTCTAAAATTATTTAAATTAACAGAAATGAACTATTACATCAGCATGATGTCAGCCTGAGGTCAGTAGGTCAACTGCCACTGTCCAGGTCAAACCTAACAGTGGGTCCCACCTGTCATAGGCACAGGACTAAACAGGGTCTTGTTTAATTTAAACAGAGATAATTAGCAGCTAGGCCCCACCTGTCGGCGAGTTTTTAGACTAATGAATTAACAGGTTTAATTAGCAATTTTAGTTATTTAGAAAAAACATTTTACGCGGTGGGGCTCGCGGGTCAGTGGCACACTGTGCCACATCAGCGGTTGACCCAGGTTAACGGGGCCCACGGGGCCCGCAGCCAGTGGCACTAGCAATGGGGCCCTGCTGGCCAGGTCAGCACTGGCACCGGCACACACTGGCGAGCTCGCGTGACGGCGATGAACTCCGGCGAACCCGGGTTTTGCGCACGGTGCACGAAATCAGGCGTTCTTGGGCTCTATCGAACGTGCACATCACGGCGCATCTGGTGGTGGCGGTGGTTGGAGCTGGGGAGGCCGGAGCTGACGGCGGCGAGCATGTTGGCGGTAGAGCTCTCGGGTGGCGATCGAGTTCGGAGCAACGGCATGCGTGCGAGGAAGCAAAAGGGATGGGCGAGGTCTGCGGGTTGCGGTGAGCAACACGGGCAGTGGCATGAGGCCCAATGGTCGCCGGAACGGCACCGGCGATGAGCTATGCGGCGGTGCAATCGGGCATCTCCAACGAGGCGGCTACAGTGACCAAATTGTGCAGGAAAGAGAGGGGGAAGGCGCAGAGGAGCTCACCGAGCGGCTACGTAAAGCCCTTGAAAGCTTTGGAGCGGCAGGGGAGCTCAGGGTCGCCGGCGAGCACCGGAGACAGAGACGAAAGGGGCGGCGGTGATCGGTAGCTGCAGGGCCTCCCTGTTCCAGTTGAGAGCACCGGGCAGCGAGGCGGTCGCCAGCGGACCTTCTGGACACCACGGAGGGAGGAGCAGGCGCTGGTGGCCGCGGCAACGGCGAGGCACGGCGGCGAGCGTGTTCGATGGCGGTGGATCTGGAGGGAAGAGAAGAGGAGAGCGAACAGAGCGAGGGGGGAAGTGGATGAGGATGTCCAGGGGAAGGAACGGCTCGGCCTTATCCCCTCGCCCGGCCTGTAGCGCCGCGGTGGCGACCTGCGGCTGGCGGAGCGCGGTCGTCCATGGAGATGACGACATGGAGGGGAAGGTAGGTAAGCTGGGCTGGGCCGGCTCTAACCTGCAACAGGGAAGTGGCCTCTGGCCTTTTCTATTTCTCTGTTTTCTGTTATTTCTTTTATTTATTAAACAGAGTGAGAATAGAAGTACTTGGGCATCCATTCCACTTAGGGAAAAAAACATGGGAAGTGTCTCTTAATTTCCCTGATGATTTTAGAAACTACCACAAATATTGTGGGGACCAGTGAAATTCATTTGTATTTTTCATAAATGAAATAGCATTTAAATATGCTGGAATTGCATTATTTTGGTTGCTACTGTTCATCTTTGCATAAGAGTGATGTTGTTTTCCTTAACAAATAAATGTTATGGAATTTTTGCTAGGTGATTAACATTTTTCCAGCAACTTTTGGGCAACCTGATTTTGCACTTTAAATTTGAATGGATTTAAGAGTGAAATTTGAATTGAAGTGTTTAAACACTGTGATCAAGCAATGCAAATGGAAATGACTTGGCATGATTAACAGAAGAACACAGTGCTTATTACACAGGGGTGTTACATTGGATGCACAAGTAGTATCTCTACTTGGTTGGGATTTTTGGCTAGGAAAAGATATTGAGCAAGCACCACATGTTGGAGGATCCATGCCAATATAACTTCTATGTGAATATAAGCAAGCATAACTCATTACGTTGTCTTCCTTGTCCAACATCAATTAATTGACATAAAATATTTAATGGAGGCTCACAATCAAAAACATGTCCAAGATGGTATATTTATATGTGAATCTTCTCTTCCCTTATTAATTTATCATGAATTGCATCATTGACCAATAGTATGTTAACTTCCAACAAATTTATCAATTATACCTTTCTTTATGTAAAGTTATTACTTTCCATGGGATTAGCATATGATCTTTTTATTATTTTCATTGCTAAGATTGAAACATAAAAGGAAAGAAGCAAAACTCAAACTACTCTTTATTATATGACTCTCAACTAGATTACATAGATAGATAGATCACGAAACTAGCACTCGAAAATAGATCATACTAAACTTTTATTCTTCTAAATCACGAAATAACTAAGGATCAAACTAAAATAGATAAAGGTAATAAAAGTGATGGTGCTACGATACTGGGGCACCTCCCCCAAGCTTGGCACAAGCCTAGGGTGGTGCCCATACCCGTGTACTCAAGTCTCTTTCTTTGTTGGTGGTGCAATATTCTTGGCAATGATACCCCTGAGGATGCGATTCTCCTCTTCGAGCCTATTAACTTGGCGCTTAAGATCCATGATTTATTTTTGGAGCTTCCCGGTGAAGGGTAATGCACCATCCACCCAAGGATGCATCCTGGCTGAAAAGATGAGGCAACACTCCTTTTCAAGTGACGATAAGAATTAAATTGGGTATTGGGAGGTTTAACCGTATCTGGCAAGCTTTATTTCTTGAACTCCACATGCATATCTCCAGGTTGAGGTAGGGAGGTTTTTTCCTGATCCTCACACGTGGAGTCCATCCTCTTCAAGTCAGCCTCCACCTCATCATCGGTCGACCACCTGTAGGGGTCGACATCACCATAGGTTCTAGAATTTGTTGTAACATGGGAAACATGGCTCTCCCCATCTGATTCTTGCGATGACATAGTGCTCAGATCTGCCAGAAAAACAACACGAAACAAGAAAAGAGGAGATTCTTGTGATACAGTGGTCAAAACATCCGGGAGTATATATAAAGAGTTTTATCTTGCGAAACAAGTATACCATAAGAAAACGGAGTCGGGAAGGTAGACGAGGGGCCCATAACTCAACCAGGTGCGCCCAAGGGGTAGGGCGCGCCCTGTTGCCTTGTGACCTCCTCATGGGTCCCCTTGGCTATTTCTTATTTTTGTATTTTTTCTAATATTCCAAAATGGACAGAAATTATTTTTATGGAATTTTTGGAGTCGGTTTACTTACCATATCACATACCTACTCTTTTTGAGGGTTCTGGAGTGTTCCGGAATGTTTCACTTATGTGTTCCTCCGGTGTCATAGTTTGAACAATATTAGTTTCAACATTATTAGGTGTACCTGAGATATAATGCTTAATTCTTTGTCCATTAACCACTCTCGGATCAGTGCCCTCGGCATTATTAATCTTGATAGCTCCAGAGCGATAAACTTCTTCGATGATATAGGGTCCTTCCCATTTGGAGAGAAGTTTTCCTGCAAAAAATCTAAAACGAGAGTTGTACAATAGAACATGCTCACCCACTTTGAATTCCTGTTTTTGAATTCTTTTATCACGCCATCTTTTAACTTTTTCTTTAAACAACTTGGCATTTTCATAAGCTTGGGTTCTCCACTCATCCAGAGAGCTAATATCAAATAACCTATTTTCACCAGCAAGTTTGAAATCATAATTAAGTTCTTTCATTGCCCAATAATTTAAGAGGTACATGACATGCTTTTCAATACACCATTTTATACGGAGACATACCAATATTTTAAGAGGTACATGACATGCTTTTCAATAAACCATTTTATACGGAGACATACCCATAGGATTCTTATAGGCAGTTCTATAACCCATAGTGCATCATCAAGTTTCTTAGACCAATTCTTTCTAGATCTATTAACGGTCTTTTGCAAAATTAATTTGATTTCTCTATTGCTCAATTCAACTTGAACACTAGAATGAGGATCATAAGGAGATGCAATTCTATGGTTAACATCATATTTAGCAATAAGTTTACGGAAAGCACCATGAATAAAATGTGAACGATCATCAGTTATTAAATATCTAGGGACTCCAAACCTTGGGAAAATAACTTCTTTAAGCATTTTAATAGATGTGTTATGATCAGCACTACTAGTTGGAATAGCTTCTACCCACTTAGTAACATAACCAACAACAACTAGAATATGTGTATAACCATTAGAGGAAGGAAAAGGTCCCATATAATCAAAGCCCCAAACATGAAATGGTTCAATAACAAGTGAATAATTCATAGGCATTTCCTGACGTCTACCAATATTACCAATTCTTTGACATTCATCACAAGAGAGGACAAACTTACGTGCATCCTTGAAAAGAGGAGGCCAATAAAACCAGACTGTAATACCTTATGTGCAGTTTTGTCTCCAGCATGGTGTCCTCCGTATGCCTCAGCGTGACACTTTCGTAGGATTTGTTCATGTTCATGCGCAAGTACGCAATGTCTAATAACACCATCTACCCCTTTATATAGATGTGGGTCATCCCAAAAGTAATGTCTTAAATCAAAAAAGAACTTTTTCTTTTGTTGGTATGTGAAACTAGGTGGTATATATTTAGCAACAATATAATTAGTCTGCATACCAAGGAGTATTACAAGAAACATTTATAACAGCTAATTGTTCATGAGGAAAACTATCATCAATAGGCAGTGGGTCATCAAGAACATTTTCCATTCTAGAAAAATTATCATCTACGGGATTCTCAGCTCCCTTTCTATTAATAATATGCAAGTCAAATTCTTGTAGCAAAAGGACCCACCTAATCAACCTAGGTTTAGCATCTTTCTTTTCCATAAGATATTTAATAGCAGCATGATCGGTGTGAAGAGTCACTTTAAGATCTGAATTTATCACATGCAAACACAACTGCTAAAAATTATTTTTCAGTAGTAGCATAATTTGTTTGAGCACTGTCTAGAGTTTTACTAGCATAATGAATAACATTAAATTTCTTATCAACTCTTTGTCCTAGAGCAGCACCAACAACATAGTCACTAGCATCACACATACTCTTAAAAGGCAGATTCCAATCAGGTGGTTGAACAATGGGTGTAGAGATTAAGGCTTTCTTAATATTTCAAAGGCTTCTACGCAATCATCATCAAAAATAAATGGAACATCTTTTTGCAAAAGATTAGTAAGAGGCCTAGAAATTTTAGAGAAGTCTTTAATGAACCTCCTATAGAAACCAGCATGACCAAGGAAACTTCTTATACCTTTTATATCTTTAGGACATGGAATTTTCTCAATTGCATCAACTTTAGCTTTATCTACTTCAATAACTCATTCATAAATTTTATGCCCGAGGAATATACCTTCATTTACCATAAAGTGGCACTTATCCCAATTCAAGACAAGGTTAGTTTCTTCACATCTCTACAAAACTCGATCAAGGTTGCTTAAGCAATTACCAAAAGAAGTTCCATAAATGAAAAAAATCATCCGTGAATACCTCAACAATCTTTTCACAAAAAATAGAGAATATAGCAGTCATACATCTTTGAAAAGTAGCAGGTGCATTACACAAACAAAAAGGCATATGTCTATAAGCATAAGTTCCAAAAGGACAAGTAAAAGTAGTTTTCTCTTGATCTTCTTTTGACACGGGTATTTGAGAAAACCCAGAATATCCATCAAGGAAACAAAAGTGTGTATTCTTAGACAACTTTCTTACATTTGATCAATAAAAGGCAAGGGGTAATGAACTTTTCTAGTAGCTTTGTTTAATTTCCTGAAATCAATTACCATCCTATAACCAATTACAATTCTTTGCGGGATCAGTTCATTTTTATCATTATTAGGAACAATTGTAATGCCTCCTTTCTTAGGAACACAATGAACATGACTTACCCATATACTATCGGATATGGGATAAATTATACCTGCTTCTAGAAGCTTTAATATTTCAGTTCTTACCACATCCTTCATTTTAGGATTCAATCGACGTTGATGATCAACGACTGGTTTAGCATCATTCTCCATATAAATATTGTGCTGACATAAAGTGGGACTAATGCCCGTAAGATCATCAAGAGTATATCCAATAGTAGCACCGTGCTTCCTCAAAAATTTTAGTAACCTCTTTTCTTCATGCTCTGAAAGGTTAGCACTAATAATAACAGGATATATCTTCTTTTCGTCAAGATAAGCATATTTCAATGTATTAGGTAATTTCTTGAGTTCAAACATAGGATCACTCTTAGGTGAAGGAGTATCTCCAAGAGTTTCAACAAGAAAATTATGTTTAAGGATAGGAGCTTGATTAAAGAATATCTCAACTATTTCATTTCTTTCATTCATATGCATACCATTTTCATGGTCTAGCAGGTATTGTTCTAACGAATCAGCGGGATGTACGACGATAGAAGCAAGGCCAATGATTTCGTCCTTACTAGGCAATTCTTTATCATGTGGTTGTCTATGAAATTTAGAGAAATTAAACTCATGAGATGCTGATACGTCTCCAACATATCTATAATTTTTTATTGTTCCATGCTATTATAGTATCAATCTTGGTTGTTTTATATGCATTTATGTGCCATTATATATCTTTTTGGGACTGACCTATTAACTTATTGCCAAGTGCCAGTTGATGTTTTTTGCTTGTTTTTGGTTTTCCAGAATATCAGTACCAAATGAAGTCCAAATTCCATGAAACTTTTTGGAGACTTTTTTCTGGACAAAAGAGACCCTGGAAGCTCAGGAGAGGCCCAAAGATGAAGGAGGTGCCCACGAGCCACCTAGTGGCTCATGGGGCCCACAAGCGTCTGTTTGACCTAATTCTGCCTCTATAATATCTCTAAAATTGGGAAACCAACAGAGTGCCACCCAAAATACTTTTTCAGCCACCGCAAGCTTCTGTTCTCGAGAGATCCTATCTAGAGGCCTTTTTCGGTACTATGATGGAGGGGGAATCAACCACAGAGGGTCTCTACATCAACCTTGTTGCCCTTTTGATGATGTGTGAGTAGTTTACCACAGACCTACAGGTCCATAGTTAGTAGCTAGATGGCTTCTTCTCTCTCTTCGATCTTCAATACAATGTGCTCCTCGATGTTCTTGGAGTTCTATTCGATGTAATCACTTTTTGCGGTGTGTTTGTTGGGATCTGATGAATTGTGAGTTTATGATCAGATTAACCATGAATATTATTTGAGTCTTCTCTGAACTCTTTTATGCATGATTATTATAGCTTTGAATTTCTCTCCGATCTATTGGTTTGGTTTTGGCCAACTAGATTGATATTTCTTGCAATGGGAGATGTGCTTTGTGATGGGTTCAATCTTGCAGTGATCTATATCTCAGTGACAGAAACGGACAAGACACGTATTTGTATTGTTGCAATTAAGGACAAGAAGATGGGGTTTATTCATGCATGAGCTTACTTTGTCTACATCATGTCATCTTGCTTAAAGCGTTACTCCGTTCTCTATGAACTTAATACTCTAGATGCATGCTGGATAGCAATCCATGTGTGGAGTAATAGTAGTAGATGCAGGCAGGAGTCAGTCTACTTGTCTCAGACGTGATGCCTATATACATGATCGTTGCCTTATATATTGTCATGATTATTCGCTTTTCTATCAATTGCCCAACAGTAATTTGTTTACCCACCGTATGCTATTTTCAAGAGAGAAGTCTCTTGTGAAAAATATGGCCCCGGGGTCTACTTTTATCATATATTAAAATCCAAAAATACCTTGCCGCAATTTTTATTTACTTTATTTTATTTTCTATTTTATCTATCTATCTATCACTACGAGATTTGATCCTTGCATTTAACCGTCGAGGGATTGACAACCCCTTGTTCGTGTTGGGTGCAAGTATTTGTTATTTTGTGTGCCGGTACTGCTAACAAGGTGTTGTGTAGTTCTCCCACTGGATTGATAACATTGGTTCTTAACTGAGGGAAATACTTATCTCTACTGTACTGGATCATCCTCTCCTCTTCAAGGAAATCCCAACGCAGCTCACAAGTAGCAGGAAGAATCTCTGGTACCGTTGCCGGGGAGACATCATCAACATCTATCAAGTACGTACACATAAATTTTCATCTCCTTGCATTTACATTATTTGCCATTTGCCTCTCATTTTCATCTCCTCCACTTATAAAACATTTTCACACAAACACAAAAATATTTTCCATTTGCCTTTTCCTCGTTTGTGCGATCGCTCATTTTATCGTTATGGCCAGTTATTCTCTTGTTACGTGTACCCCTGAAAATGAAGTTCTCAATTTTAAAGAAAGGGGAGGAGATAATCTAAAAGATGCTTGGCATAGGATTTGCGATGCTCAAAATAGATTAACTCGTAAGCAATCTACTACGGTTCTTCGTTGCAATTTTTATGTGGGTGTTACTACTTGGTTCAGATTTGTGCTCGACACTATTACCGGAGGGAATTTCTCGAGTAGTCACCCTATGGATGCTTTCAATGCTATGGGAAATTTAGTGGGATCACCGCCTATCACTATTAATGAAACATCTTTAACTTTGGAACATGTTATGCAAAGGCTAGACGTGATTGAGAATAACATGCCTACGATAGGGCATATTGAAAATTTGGATTAAAAAATTCATAATCACATCACTCAATTTGGATCAAAGGTAGGAAACACTTTTACGATGCTAAAAGAGGAAGAACCAATAATTAATGAGAGGCTAGAGCAAAGTCCCGCTAGGATCGATAAGTTGGAAGAAATTATTAATAATCTGGGTTCCATGTTTTCTTCCATTAAAACCATTGAAAAACTCCTCCTAGCAAGAATTGCAAGTTTATATATGTTCCTAAGAATAAGGGTGCTACATCTAGTAATGGAAGTGAGGATCTTAAAATGATAAGCGTAAATTCCTCAATTTTATCCCTAGGAGCGTGATCCTTAAAAATTTGTGTGTTAAAATTCCTAGGAAGTATGGATGTGTTATTGAGGAATTGGAAACTAAATATGGCAACACTTGAAACTATGCATTACGCCTAGCTGGGGGCGTAAAACGATAGCGCTAGTTGGGAGGCAACCCAATAGTTATCTTAATTTTCTTGTTTTTTTTTATATTTTTTGTGTACACACAATTATGCTACTATTATGGTTGTGTTTTTGTGTTTTAGTTAGTGTTTGTGCCAAGTAAAGCCTTTGGGATGATTTGGATGGTAGTTGATTTGATTCTGTGAGAAAACAGAAACTTCTGCGTCTAGTAGCAGAATTATCAAAATTTTCTGGAACATGGAAAAATTCTGCATTTATTGCACATGATTTATATACACATTGCCCACGTTTTCGTAATTTTTCAGAATTTTTGGAGTTAGATAAGTATGGTCATTATTCGAATTACTACAGACTATTCTGTTTTTGACAGATTCTGTTTTTGTTGGATTGTTTGCTTGTTTTGATGAAACTATGGATTGTATCGGGGGGAATAGGCCATGGAGAAGTTAGAATACAGTAGGTATGATTGAATAAAAAAATATGAATGGGTTTACAACAATACCTAAAGTGGTGATTTGCTTTGGTATTCTAATGGATCTCACGAAGGTTATTATTGAGTTTTGTGTGCTGAAGTTTTCAAGTTTTGGGTGGGAGCACGATGGATGAAGGAATAAGGAGTGGCAAGAGCCTAAGCTTGGGGATGCCTGAGGCACCCGAAGGTAATATTCAAAGAACTCCCAAGCAACTAAGCTTGGGGATGCCCCAGAAGGCATCCCCTCTTTCTTCTACCAACTATCGGTAATTTTACTTGGAGCTATATTTTTATTCATCACATGATATGAGTTTTGCTTGGAGCATCGTGTATTATATGATCTTTTCTTTGTTTACTGTTTAGTTTTTTACAATCATCTTTGGTGGACACATCTTTTTTTAGAGGGACACACATTATTCGTGATTTGTTAGAATAATCTATGTGCTTCACTTATATCTTTTAAGCTAGGCAGTTGCTCTAGTGCTTCACTTATATCTTTACAGCACGGCGGTGGTTATATTTTAAAGAAACAGTTGCACTCTCATGCTTCACATATATATTTTCTAGAGTTGATAGTAGTAATGGCAATTAGTACAAGTTATGAATTTGGTCCTAATATGATAGGTATTCAAGAGGGATATAATAAAAACTTTCATGTAGATCACTTAATATGATAAGTTTGGTTCCTTGCAATAGTTTTGCGATATAAAGGTTGTAATATGTGGGTTGTGCTAGTGAGTAATTGTGGTTTAGTAAGAATATTGATGTTAAGGTTTGTGATTCCCGAAGTATGCATGTATAGTCTCTCGTTATGCTAAGAACTTGGAGCATGATTTATTATTATTGATTGTATTCCTTATGAGTGGCGGTCGGGGACGAGCGATGGTATATTCCGACCAATCTATCCACCTATGGGCATGCATAGTAGTACTTTGCTTCGAGGGCTAATAAACTTTTGCAATAAGTATGTGAGTTCTTTTATGATTAATGTGAGTCCATGGATTATACGCACTCTCACCTTTCCGCAATTTGCTGGCCTCTTAGGTACCGTGCATTGCCCTTTCTCACCTTGAGATGTGGTGCAAACTTCGCCGGTGCATCCAAACCCCGTGATATGATACGCTCTATCACACATAAGCCTCCTTACATGTTCCTCAAAACAGCCACCATACCTACCTATTATGGCATTTCCATAGCCATTCCGAAATATATTGCCATGCAACATCCACCGTTCCATTTTATTATGACACACATCATCATTGTCATATTTCTTTGGATGATCATATAGCTAACATAGTATTTGTCGCTCAGCCACCATTCATATTTTTTATACATGTTACACTAGATCATTGCACATCCCGGTACACCGCCATAGGCATTCATATAGAGTCATATTTGTTCTAGTATCGAGTTGTAATTTTCTTTTGAGTTGTAAGCAAATAAAAGTGTGATGATCATCATATTCATTATTAGAGCATTGTCCCAAATGAGGAAACAAAAAAATAAAAAAGAGAGGCCAAAAAGAGCCCATAAAAAAGAGGCCAAAAAGAGCCCAACAAAACAAAGAAAAAATTTAAAGAAAAAGAGAGAAGGGGCAATGTTACTATCCTTTCCACACTTGTGCTTGAAAGTAGCACCATGTTTTTCATATAGAGAGTCTCCTATGCTTTCATTTGCATATAACTAGTGGGAATTTTTCATTATAGAACCTGGCTTGTATATTCCAACGATGGGCTTCCTCAAATGCCCTAGGTCTTCATGAGCAAGCAAGTTGGATGCACACCCACTTAGTTTTATTTTTGAGCTTTCATACACTTATAGCTCTTAGTGCATCCATTGCATGGAAATCCCTACTTCTTGCATTGACATCAATTGATGGGCATCTCCATAGCCCGTTGATTAGCCTCGTCGATGTGAGACTTTCTCCTTTTTTGTCTTCTCTATATTATCTCCATCACCATACTCTATTCCACCCATAGTGCTATATCCATGGCTTGCACTCATGTATTTTGTGAGAGTTGGAAAAGCTGAAGCGCGTTAAAAAGTATGAACAAGTTGCTCGGCTTGTCATCGGGGTTGTGCATGGTAAATACTCTGTGTTCATAAGATGGAGCATGACAAGGGTATATGATTTTGTAGGGATAACTTTCTTTAGCATTGATATTTTGAAAGACATGATTGTTTGTTAGTATGCCTTATTATTGTTGTTTTTATGTCAAACTATAGACTATTGCTTTGAATCATTCGGATCTTGATATTCATGCCAGAAAAGAGAGATTACATGATGAATATGTTAGGTAGCATTCCACATTAAAAAATATTTTTATCATTTACCTACTCGAGGACGAGCAGGAATTAAGCTTGGGGATGCTTGATACGTCTCCAACGTATCTATAATTTTTTATTGTTCCATGCTATTATAGTATCAATCTTGGATGTTTTATATGCCATTATATATCATTTTTTGGGACTAACCTGTTAACTTAGTGCCAAGTGCCAGTTGTTGGTTTTTGTTTCCTGTTTTTGGTTTTCCAGAATATCAGTACCAAACGAAGTCCAAATGCCACGAAACTTTTTGCAGATTTTTTTCTGGACAAAAGAGACCCTGGAAGCTTCGGGAAAGGGCCAGAAGATGAAGAAGGTGCCCAGGAGGCACGAGGGCACGCCTAAGGGGGTAGGCGCGTCCTGGTGGCTCATGGGGCCCATGAGCGTCCGCTTGACCTAATTCCGCCTCTATAAATTCTCTAAAATCAGGGAACCAACAGAGAGCCACCCCAAAATACTTTTTCCGTCGCCGCAAGCTTCTGTTCTCGAGAGATTCCATTTGGAGGCCTTTTCTGGTACTCTGCCGGAGGGGGAATCAACCACAGAGGGGCTCTACATCAACCTTGCTGCCCTTCTGATGATGTGTGAGTAGTTACCACAGATCTACGAGTCCATATTTAGTAGCTAGATGGCTTCTTCTCTCTCTCTCTTTGGTCTTCAATACAATGTTCTCCTCGATGTGGAGTTCTATTCGATGTAATCACTTTTTGCGGTGTGTTTGTTGGGATCCGATGAATTGTGAATTTATGATCAGATTATCCATGAATATTATTTGAGTCTTCTCTGAACTCTTTTATGCATGATTATTATAACTTTGTATTTCTCTCCGATCTATTGATTTGGTTTGGCCAACTAGATTGATTTTTCTTGCAATGGGAGAGGTGCTTTGTGATGGGTTCAATCTTGCGGTCATCTATATCCCAGTGACAGAAAGGCAAAAGACACGTATTTGTATTGTTGCCATTAAGGATAGAATGATGGGGTTTATTCATGCATGAGTTTACTTTGTCTACATCATGTCATCTTGTTTAAGGCGTTACTCCGTTCTTTATGAACTTAATACTCTAGATGCATGCTGGATAGCGGTCTATGTGTGGAGTAATAGTAGTAGATGCAGGCAAGAGTCGGTCTGCTTATCTCGGACGTGATGCCTATATACATGATATTGCCTTGGATATCGTCATGATTATTCGCTTTTCTATTAATTGCCCAACAGTAATTTGTTTACCCACCGTATGCTATTTTCAAGAGAGAAACCTCTAGTGAAAACTATGGCCCCTAGGTCTAATTTTATCATATATTAAAATCCAAAAATACCTTGCTACAATTTTTCTTTACTTTATTTGATTTTGTGTTTTATTTATCTATCTATCACTACGAGATTTGATCCTTGCAATTAACCGCCAAGGAATTGACAACCCCTTGTTCTAGTTGGGTGCAAGTATTTGTTATTTTATGTGCAGGTACTGCTAACGAGGTGTTGCGTGGTTCTCCTGCTGGATTGATAACCTTGGTTTTTAACTGAGGGAAATACTTATCTCTATTGTACTACGTCATCCTCTCCTCTTCGAGGAAATCCCAACACAGCTCACAAGTAGCAGATACATCACCAGAATTAACACTAACTGATTCCCTATTGGAATCAATCTTATCATTAATTGTATTCAGGAAAGGTCTACCAAATATGATGGGACAAAAAACATCTTGTGGAGAACCAAGAACTAGAAAATCAGTATGGTACTTGATCTTACCACACAAGACTTCGACATCTCTAACAATCCCAAGCGGTGAAATAGTATCTCTATTTGCAAGCTTAATAGTAACATCAATGTCCTCTATCTCAGCAAGTGCAATATCATTCATAATCTCTTGATATAAAGTAAAAGGAATAACACTTACACTAGCACCCAAATCACATAAACCATGATAACAATGATCTCCTATTTTAACACAGACCACAGGCATGCCATCAACAAGCTTATTTTTATCTTTAGAACCAAGTTTAGCAATCCTAGTTGCTTCATTGCAGAAATATATGATGTGCCCATCAATATTATCAACCATAAGATCTTTAACCATAGAAACATTAGGTTCAACACTTATTTGTTCAGAGGGTTTAGATGTTTTAATATTACTCTTATTGATCACAGTTGAAACTTTAGCATGTTCCTCCATCCTAACAAGGAAAGGTGGTTTCTCAATATAAGCAGTAGGCACAACTGGATCAACATTATAGATAATTGTTTCATCTTAGATATAACAGGTTCCTCTAATAATTCTTCAATAGGTGGATGATAACCACTTCTCCTTAGGGGGATCAACATGAGTAGCAAATGATTCACAAAAGGAGGCTACTATCTCAGAGTGAAGTCCATATTTAGCACTAAACTTATGAAAAGCATCAGTTTCCACAAAATATTTAACACAATCAAATTCAAGATTTATACGTGACTCTTTACCTTTGTCGAGTTCCCAATCTTTAGAGTTGTGTTTAATTCTTTCCAGAAGACCCCATTTGAATTCAATAGTTTTCTTCATAAATGGATTGATCATTATGAGAAAGTGGAGCATAAAAGTTTTGGATAATAGTTTCTCTTGAGAACTCATGATTGGGGCATGTGTACATCATGTACTTAAGCCTCCCCCAAGCTTGAGCGATACTTTCTCCTTCGTGGGGACAAAAATTATATATATAATTCTGAACACGATGAACCATATGCATAGGATAAAACTTCTGATGAAATCCCAATTTCAACAGGTTCCAATCCCATGTTCCAATATCATCCAATAGCTTATACCATGTCAATGCCTTTCCCTCCAAAGATAAAGGGAATACCTTCTTCTTAACTCCATCCTCAGATAAACCTGCAAGCTTAAACAATCCACAAATTTCATCCAAATAGAATAAGTGCATATCGGGATGTACCGTTCCATCTCCTGCATAAGGATTAGCTAGCAGTTTCTCTAACATACCCGAAGGAATCTCATAATAAATATTTTTAGTAGGTTTAGTAGATTGAGGGGAAAATCTTAGAGCTTCCATACGAGGTGAAGATACACTGAACAAACCCCTCAAGGGATGACTTTCCATAGTAACAAGTAACAGTAAATTTCAGCACTCAGTATAAATGTTTCCTTACCAAAGGCGCTTCACTCCCCGGTGACGGCACCAGAAAAGAGTCTTGATGACCCACAAGTATAGGGGACCAATCATAGTCCTTTCGATAAGTAAGAGTGTCGAACCCAACGAGGAGCAGAAGGAAATGACAAGCTGTTTTCAGCAAGGTATTCTCTGCAAGCACTGAAATTATTGGTAACAGATAGTTTGATATCAAGATAATTCGTAACAAGTAACAAGTAGCAATGGTAACAAAGGTGCAGCAAGCTGCCTAATCCTTTTTATAGCAAAGGACAAGCCGGAACGTTCTCTTATAATAAGCAAAGCTTTCTCCAGGACACATGGGAATTCATCTAGTTACTTTCATCATGTTTATTTCATTCGCGTTCACTACTTTGATAATTTACTATGTGGGTGGACCGGTTCTTGGGTGCTGCTCTTACTTGAACAAGCCTCCCACTTATCATTAACCCCTCTCGCAAGAATCCGCAACTACGAAAGAAGAATTAAGATAAATCTAACCATAGCATGAAACATATGGATCCAAATCAGCCCCTTATGGAATAACGCATAAACTAGGGTTTAAGCTTCTGTCACTCTAGCAACCCAACATCTACTTATTAATCCACAATTCCTTCCCTTAGGCCCAAGTATGGTGAAGTGTCATGTAGTCGACGTTCACATGACACCACTAAAGGAAGCAACAACATACATATCATCAAAATATCGAACGAATACCAAATTCACATGATTACTTATAACAAGACTTCTCCCATGTCCTCAAGAACAAAAGTAAGTACTCACAAATCATATTCATGTTCAAGATCAGAGGGGTATTGAATATCATCAAGGATCTGAACATATAATCTTCCACCAAATAAACCAACTAGCATCAACTACGAGATATAATCAACAATACTAGCAACCCACAGGTATCAATCAGAGGTTTTGGGCAAAGATTGAATACAAGAGATAAACTAGGGTTTGAGATGAGATGATGCTGGTGAAGATGTTGATGAATATTGGTCCTCTCACGATGAGAGGATCATGGTGATGTCGATGGCTTCGATTTCCCCTCCCGGAGGCAAGTATCCGCGCCAGAATCGCTCCGCCGGAGAGCAAAAGTGCTCCTGCCCAGGTTTCGCCTCGAGACGGTGGCGCTTCGTCCCGAAAGTCATCTCCTTATTTTTTTTCTAGGTCAAAACCCTCATATAGCAGAAGATGGGCACCGAAGGCCACCTGTGGGACCCACAAGGAATTAGGGCATGCTTGGGGGGGGGTGGCCGCGCCATGTTCCTTGTGGGCAGGTGGTGGGCCCCCTCTGGTACTTCTTTGCTCCAGTATTTTTTATATATTCCATAAAAATTCTTCATGGCAGGTCATTTGGAGTTGTGTAGAATGGGTATCTCATAACCCACAAGTATAGGGGATCAATTGTAGCTTTTTCGATATATAAGAGTGTCGAACCCAACAAGGAGCTAAAGGTAGGATTAATATTCCCTTCAAGTTCTATAGACCACCGATACAACTCTACGCACACTTAACGTTTGATGTACTTAGAACAAGTATGAAACTATTTTGTAGGTCTGAGGATAAGTTTGCAAGGATAAAACTAGAAGTACTTAGCGAGAATAAAACTATGAGTAATTTGCAAGGTAATATAAGTTAGTTGTTTAGTAGAAAGGTTTTTGTAACACAAGAGAAGGATTTGTCCCTAGGCAATCGATAACTAGACCGGTAATCGTTATTGTAATTTTATATGAGGGAGAGGCATGAGCTAACATACTTTCCATACATGGATCATATACACTTATGATTGTAACTCTAGCAAGCATCCGCAACTACTAAAGATCATTAAGGTAAAACCCAACCATTGCATTAAGTATCAAGTTATCTTTACTCCCATATGCTACAACCCCCTTACTCGGGTATGTGTTTCTATCACGCATGCCACTGATGTCTACTACGCAACCTTCTTCTTGTAGACTCGTGTTGAGCCTCCAAGCATAGAGTTTTGTAGGACAGTAGCAAATTTCCCTCAAGTGGATGACCTAAGGTTTATCAATCCATGGGAGGCGTAGGATGAAGATGGTCTCTCTCAAACAACCCTGCAACCAAATAACAAGGAGTCTCTTGTGTCCCCAACACACCCAATACAATGATAAATTGTATAGGTGCACTAGTTCGGCGAAGAGATGGTGATACAAGTGCAATATGGATGGTAGATATAGGTTTTTGTAATTTGAAAATATAAAAACAGCAAGGTAACTAGTAACAAAAGTGAGCGAAAACGGTATTGCAATGCTTTGAAACAAGGCCTAGGGTTCATACTTTCACTAGTGCAAGTTCTCTCAACAATGATAACATAATTAGATCATATAACAATCCCTCAATGTGCAACAAAGAGTCACTCCAAAGTCACTAATAGCGGAGAATAAACGAAGAGATTATTGTAGGGTACGAAACCACCTCAAAGTTATTCTTTCTGATCGATCTATTGGGCTATTCCTATAAGTGTCACAAATAGCCCTAGAGATCGTACTAAAATAACACCTTAAGACATACATCAACCAAAACCCTAATGTCACCTAGATACTCCAATGTCACCACAAGTATCCGCGGGTTTGATTATACGATATGCATCACACAATCTTAGATTCATCTATTCAAACCAACACAAAGAACTTCAAAGAGTGCCCCAAAGTTTCTATCAGAGAGTCAAGACGAAAACGTGTGCAAATCCCTATGCATAAGTTCACAAGGTCACAGAACCCGCAAGTTGATCACCAAAACATACATCAAGTGGATCACGTGAATATCCCATTGTCACCACAGATAAACACATGCAAGACATACATCAAGTGTTCTCAAATCCTTAAAGACTCAATCCGATAAGATAACTTCAAAGGGAAAACTCAATTCATTACAAGAAGGTAGAGGGGGAGAAACATCATAAGATCCAACTATAATAGCAAAGCTCACGGTACATCAAGATCGTGCCAAATCAAGGGCACGAGAGAGAGAGAGAGAGATCAAACACATAGCTACTGGTACATACCCTCAACCCCGAGGGTGAACTACTCCCTCCTCGTCATGGAGACCGTCGGGATGATGAAGATGGCCACTGGTGATGATTTCCCCCTCTAACAGGGTGCCGGAACAGGGTCCTGATTGGTTTTTGGTGGCTACAGAGGCTTGCGGCGGCGGAACTCCCGATCTAGGTTTATTTCTGGGGGTTTCTGTATTTATAGGAATTTTTGGAGTCGAGAACAAGTCAGGGGGGTCCACGAGGAGCCCACAAGTCCGGAGGGCGTGCCCTCCACCCTTGTGGAGGCCTCGTGGCTCTTCTGGCCCAACTCTTTTGCTTTGGGGGCTTCTTCTGGTCCATAAAAAATCACCGTAAATTTTCTGCTCATTTGGACTCCGTTTGGTATTCCTTTTCTGCGAAACTCAAAAACAAGGAAAAAACAGAAACTGGCACTAGGCTCTAGGTTAATAGGTTAGTCCCCAAAATAATATAAAATAGCATATAAATGCATATAAAACATCCAAGATGGATAATATAATAGCATGGAACAATAAAAAATTATAGATACGTTGGAGACGTATCAAGCATCTCCAAGCTTAATTCCTGCTCGTTCTCGAGTAGGTAAATGATAAAAACAAATTTTTTGATGTGGAATGCTACCTAGCATATTTATCAATGTAATCTTCTCTATTGTGGCAAGAATATTCAGATCCATAAGATTCAAAACAAAAGTTTAATATTGACATAAAAACAATAATACTTCAAGCATACTAATAAGGCAATCATGTCTTCTCAAAATAACATGGCCAAAGAAAGTTATCCCTACAAAATCATATAGTCTGGCTATGCTCCATCTTCATCACACAAAATATTCAAATCATGCACAACCCCGATGACAAGCCAAGCAATTGTTTCATACTTTTAGTGTTCTCAAACTTTTTCAACTTTCACGCAATACATGAGCGTGAGCCATGGACATAGCACTATAGGTGGAATAGAATATGGTGGTTGTGGAGAAGACAAAAAAGAAGGAGATAGTCTCACATCAACTAGGCATATTAACAGGCTATGGAGATGCCCATCAATAGATATCAATGTGAGTGAGTAGGGATTGCCATGCAACGGATGCACTAGAGCTATAAGTTTATGAAAGCTCAAAAAAGAAACTAAGTGGGTGTGCATCCAACTTGCTTGCTCATGAAGACCTAGGGCATCTGAGGAAGCCCATCATTGGAATATACAAGCCAAGTTCTATAATGAAAAATTCCCACTAGTATATGAAAGTGACAACATAGGAGACTCTCTATCATGAAGATCACGGTGCTACTTTGAAGCACAAGTGTGGTAAAAGGATAGTAACATTGCCCCTTCTCTCTTTTCTCTCATTTTTTTCTTTTTTTCTTTTTTCTCTTTTTTTTCTTTTCTCTTTTTTTCTTCTCTTTTTTTTTTGATTGGCTTTTTTTGCCTTTTTATTTTTCCTCACATGGGGCAATGCTCTAATAATGAAGATCATCACACTTTTATTTACTTACAACTCAAAAATTACAACTGGATACTAGAACAAATATGACTCTATATGAATGCCTCCGGTGGTGTACCGGGATGTGCAATGACTCAAGAGTGACATGTATGAAAATTAAGAACGGTGGCTTTGCCACAAATACTATGTCAACTACATGATCATGCAAAGCAATATGACAATGATGAAGCATGTCATAATAAACAGAACGGTGGAAAGTTGCATGGCAATATATCTCGTAATGGCTATGGAAATGCCATAATAGGTAGGTATGGTGGCTGTTTTGAGGAAGGTATATGGTGGGTGTAATGCACCGACGAAAGTTGCGCGGTACTAGAGAGGCTAGCAATGGTGGAAGGGTGAGAGTGTGTATAATCCATGGACTCAACATTAGTCATAAAGAACTCACATACTTATTGAAAAAGTCTATTAGCTATCGAAACAAAGTACTACGCGCATGCTCCTAGGGGGATAGATTGGTAGGAAAAGACCATCGCTCGTCCCCGACTGCCACTCATAAGGAAGACAATCAATAAATAAATCATGCTCCAACTTCGTTACATAACGGTTCACCATACGTGCATGCTACGGGAATCACAAACCTCAACACAAGTATTTCTACAATCCACAATTACTCACTAGCATGACTCTAATATCACCATCCTCATATCTCAAAACAATCATAAGGAATCAAACTTCTCATAGTATTCAATGCACTTTATATGAAAGTTTTTATTATATCCCTCTTGGATGCCCATCATATTAGGACTAAATTCATAACCTAAGAAAATTACCATGCTATTTAAGACTCTCAAAATGATATAAGTGAAGCATGAGAGATCAATTTCTTCAAAATAAAACCACCGTCGTGCTCTAAAAAGATATAAGTGAAGCACTAGAGCAACTGACAAACTACTCCAAAAAGATATAAGTGAAGATCAATGAGTAGTCAAATAATTATGTAGCTGTGTGAAGACCCTCTCATCTAAGAATTTCAGATCTTAAGTACTTTATTAAAACATCAAGAAAAACAAAATAAAATGACATTCTAAAAATAGCACACATCATGTGAAGAAGTAAAAACTTAGGCTCAACCGATACTAACAGATAATTCTTGATGAAGAAAGGTGGGATGCCGACCGAGGCATCCCCAAGTTTAGATGCTTGAGACTTCTTGAAATATAACTAGGGATGCCTTGGGCATCCCCAAGCTTGAGCTTTTGTGTCTCCTTAATTCCTTTTATATCATGGTTTCCCTAAATCTTAAAAACTTCATGCACACAAAACTCAACAAGAACTTGTGAGAAAAGTTAGTATAAATCAAATGCAAAAGCTTATCATTCTCTACTGTATAAAATCACTAAAATTATTATTTAACATTGCATACTAAATGCCTCTGCATATTTAATACTCCTATCCTCAAATAGAATCATTAAGCAGGCAAACATATGCAAACAATGCAAACATAACAGCAATCTGTCTAAACAGGACAGTCTGTAAAGACTGCAATTGTACTCATACTTCCGTAACTCCGAAAATTCTGAAAAATTACCAAACTGTAGAAAAATTTGTTGTTACTCATTGTGTAAAAATTTCAAGATTTATCATTTTCTGACTTTCCAGAAGAATTCAGACAACGATAGAAAACTTTCTGTTTTCGAAACAGCAACATATAGACTTGCAAAATAAGCATGGTAAAGGCTAAACTTGACACTTTTATTGAAATAAAAGATGAAAAACATTAATATAAATAACAGAAAACAAATACTAATAAAAGAAAATGATGCTTCAAGCAAAACACATATCATGTGACAAATAAAAATATAGCTCCAAGTAAGGTTACCGATAATGTTGAAGACGAAAGAGGGGATGCCTTCCGGGGCATCCCCAAGCTTAGTTGCTTGGATATTCCTTGAATATTACCTTGGGGTGCCTTGGGCATCCCCAATCTTAGTGTCTTGCCACTCCTTATTATCCTCATATCGATATCTCACCCAAAACTTGAAAACTTCAATCACACAAAACTTAACGGAACTTCGTGAGATGGGTTAGTATGATAAAACAAATCATTCACTTTGGTACTATCAGGGCAAGATTCAAATTTTTTCTCACATGATGCCTACTGTACCCTATAATTTCTACAATTTATATTAAGCAATATAAGCCATAGAAACTAGAAAACAAGCAAACTATGCATCGAAAGCAGAATCTGTCAAAAACAGAACAGTCTGTAAAGATCTGAATTAAGGTCATACTTATGTAACTCCAAATATTCTTAAAAATTAGGAAAACGTAGAAAATTTGTATATAAATCCTCTGTAAAAATTTCAGAGTTTTTACACGTTACAGTGAAAGATAGGAATTTCTGTACTGGGTGCAAAAGTTTCTATTTTTGCACAGAATCAAATCAACTATCAACCACACTATCCCAAAGGCTTTACTTGGCACTTTATTCAAACAAAAGCTATAAAACATGATTACTACAGTAGATTAATCATGTGAACACATAAAAACAGTAGGGGTAAATGTTGGGTTGTCTCCCAACAAGCGCTTTTCTTTAATGCCTTTTTAGCTAGGCATGATGATTTCAATGATACTCAAATAAAAGATAAGAATTGAAACACAAAGAGAGCATCTTGAAGAATATGACTAGCACATTTAATTCTAACCCACTTCCTATGCCTAGGGATTTTGTGAGCAAACAAATTATGGGAACAAGAATCGACTAGCATAGGAAGGTAAAACAAGCAAAACTTCAAGATTTTCAACACATAGGGAGGAAACTTGATATTATTGCAATATGTAGAAGCTTGTGTTCCTCTCTCATAATAATTTTCAGTAGCATCATGAATGAATTCAACAATATAACTATCACATAAAGCATTCTTTTCATGATCCACAAGCATGCAAATTTTACTACTCTCCACATAAGCAAATTTATTCTCATGAATAGTAGTGGGAGCAAACTCAACAAAAGAACTATCATGTGAGGCATAATCCAATTGAAAATTAAAATCATGATGACAAATTTCATGGCTATCATTATTCTTTATAGCATAGATTTCATCACAATAATCATCATAGATAGCAACTTTGTTCTCATAATCAATTGGAACCTCTTCCAAAATAGTGGATTCATCACTAAATAAAGTCATGACCTCTCCAAATCCACTTTTATCAATATTGTGAAAAGATTCAACACCCTCCAAAATAGTGGGATCATTAGTACCTAGAGTTGACACTCTTCCAAACCCACTTTCATCAATATAATCATCATAAATAGGAGGCATGCTATCATCATAATAAATATTCTCATCAAAACTTGGGGGACTAAAAATATCATCTTCATCAAACATAGCATCCCCAAGCTTGTAGCTTTGCATATCATTAGCATCATGGATATTCAAGGAATTCATACTAACAACATTGCAATCATGCTCATCGTTCAAAAATTTAGTGCCAAACATTTTATAGACTTCTTCTTCTAACACGTGAGCACAATTTTCCTTTCCATTATTTTCACGAAAGACATTAAAAAGATGAAGCATATGAGGCAACCTCAATTCCATTTTTTGTAGTTTTCTTTTATAAACTAAACTAGTGATAAAACAAGAACCTAAAATATTTGATTGCAAGATCTAAAGATATACCTTCAAGCACTAACCTCCCCGGCAACGGCGCCAGAAAAGAGCTTGATGTCTACTACGCAACCTTCTTCTTGTAGACTCGTGTTGGGCCTCCAAGCGCAGAGTTTTGTAGGACAGTAGCAACTTTCCCTCAAGTGGATGACCTAAGGTTTATCAATCCGTGGGAGGCGTAGGATGAAGATGGTCTCTCTCAAACAACCCTGCAACCAAATAACAAAGAGTCTTGTGTCCCCAACACACCCAATACAATGATAAATTGTATAGGTGCACTAGTTCGGCGAAGAGATGGTGATACAAGTGCAATATGGTTGGTAGATATAGGTTTTTGTAATCTGAAAATATAAAAACAACAAGGTAACTAGTAACAAAAGTGAGCAAAAATGGTATTGCAATGCTTCGAAACAAGGCCTAGGGTTCATACTTTCATTAGTGCAAGTTCTCTCAACAATAATAATATAATTAGATCATATAACAATCCCTCAACGTGCAACAAAGAGTCACTCCAAAGTCACTAATAGCGCAAAATAAACAAAGAGATTATTGTAGGGTACGAAACCACCTCAAAGTTATTCTTTCTGATAGATCTATTGGGCTATTCCTATAAGTGTCACAAACAGCCCTAGAGTTCGTACTAAAATAACACCTTAAGACACACATCAATCAAAACCCTAATGTCACCTAGATACTCCAATGTCACCACAAGTATCCGTGGGTTTGATTATACGATATGCATCACACAATCTCAGATTCATCTATTCAAACCAACACAAAGAACTTCAAAGAGTGCCCCAAAGTTTCTACCGGAGAGTCAAGACGAAAACGTGTGCCAACCCTATGCATAAGTTCACAAGGTCACAGAACCCGCAAGTTAATCACCAAAACATACATCAAGTGGATCACGTGAATATCCCATTGTCACCACAGATAAACACATGCAAGACATACATCAAGTGTTCTCAAATCCTTAAAGACTCAATCCGATAAGATAACTTCAAAGGGAAAACTCAATTCATTACAAGAAGGTAGAGGGGGAGAAACATCATAAGATCCAACTATAATAGCAAAGCTCGCGGTACATCAAGATCGTGCCAAATCAAGAACACGAGAGAGAGAGATCAAACACATAGCTACTGGTACATACCCTCAGCCCCGAGGGTGAGCTACTCCCTCCCCGTCATGGAGACCACCGGGATGACGAAGATGGCCACCGGTGATGATTTCCCCCTCCGGCAGGGTGCCGGAACAGGGTCCCGATTGGTTTTTGGTGGCTACAGAGGCTTGCGGCAGCGGAACTCCCGATCTAGATTTATTTCTGGGGGTTTCTGTATTTATAGGAATATTTGGCATCGAGAACAAGTCAGGGGGGGTCCACGAGGAGCACACAAGACCAGAGGGCGCGCCCTCCACCCTTGTGGAGGCCTCGTGGCTCTTCTGGCCCAACTCTTTTGCTTCGGGGGCTTCTTCTGGTCCATAAAAAATCACCGTAAATTTTCTGCTCATTTGGACTTCGTTTGGTATTCCTTTTCTGTGAAACTCAAAAACAAGGAAAAAACAGAAACAAGCACTGGGCTCTAGGTTAATAGGTTAGTCCCAAAAATAATATAAAATAGCATATAAATGCATATAAAACATCCAAGATGGATAATATAATAGCATGGAACAATCAAAAATTATAGATACGTTGGAGACGTATCAGCCACCCACTATAAGCGAATCATGAACGTATTGCAACACCCTACAGCGGGAATCCCTCACGCTTACGCGACACGGAGGGTACCATAGGATAGCACCAAAATAAAACATACAACTCAAACCAATCATGATCATCAATCAACCCATAGGACAAAATGAATCTACTCAAACATCATAGGATAGCAATACATCATTGGGAAATAATATATAGCATGAAGCACCATGTTTAAGTAAAGATTATAGCAGGGAGAAGAGGTGTTACACCATTGCATAGAGGGCGAGAGAGAGTTGGTGATGACAGCAGTGAAGTTGTTGGTGTAGATCGATGTCACGATGATTGCCCAGGTGTCGTTCCGGCGCCACCGGGAGAGAGGGGGAGAGAGCCCCCTCCTTCTTCTTATTGCTTGGCCTTCCCCCTAGATGGGAGGAGGGTTTCCCCTCTGGTCCATGGTCTCCATGACGGCAGAGGGGCAGTAGCCCCTAGGAGATAGGATCTCTCTCTCTTTGTTCTCTTCTGTTTTGCATTCCTCTTTTCTGGCTGAAAACCGTTTCTTAAATTCCCGGAGGTCCGTAACTCTGATCGGGATGAAATTTTAACACAATTTTTTTCTTGATATTATCTTTCTTGCGGCGAAAGAAGGGCGCCAACTGACTTACGAGGGGCTCACGAGGCACCATGGCACGCCCTATCCCCTAGGCGTGCCCTGGGGCCTCATGGGGCCCATGAGCATGGTCTTGCATTGATTCTTCTTCCCAAAAATCACATATATACCAAAATAAATTCCGTAAATTTTTATCGCATTTGGACTTCATTTGATATGGATATTCCGTGAAACAAAAAACATGCAACAAATAGGAACTGGCACTGGGCACTGGATCAATATGTTAGTCCCAAAAATAATATAAAATGTTGCCAAAAGTATATGAAAGTTGTAGAATACTGGCATGAAACTATCAAAAATTGTAGATACGACGGAGATGTATCAGCATCCCCAAGCTCAATTCCTGCTCGTCCTCGAGTAGGTAAATAATAAAAAAGTAATTTTTGATGTGGAATGCTACCTAGCATAATCTTGATCATGTAATCTAATCATGGCATGAATATTAAGATACGAGTGATTCAAAGCAATAGTCTATTATTTGACATAAAGACATCAATACTCAGGCATACCAACAAACAATCATGCCTTTCAGAATAAAAATGCTAAAGAACGCTATCCCTACAAAATCATATAGTCTTGTCATGCTCCATCTTCTTAACACAAAGTATTTATCATGCACAACCCCGATGACAAGCCGAGCAATTGGTTCATACTTTTTAACGTGCTTCAGCTTTTTCAACCCCCACAATACATGAGCGCAAGCCATGAACATAGCACTATGGGTGGAATAGAGTACAGTGGTAGAGACGATATGAAGAAGACAAAAAGGAAGAAAGTCTCACATCAACGCGGCTAATCAACAGGCTATGGAGATGCCCATCAATTGATGTCAATGCAAGGAGTAGGGATTGCCATTACCATGCAATGAATACACTAAGAGCTATAAGTGTATGAAAGCTCAAATTAAAGGTGTGCATCCAACTTTCTTGCTCATGAAGAACTCGGGCATTTGAGAAAGCCCATCATCGGAATATACAAGCCAAGTTCTATAATGAAAAAATTCCCACTAGTATATGAAAGTGACAACATAGGAGACTCTCTATATGAAAACATGGTGCTACTTTGAGACACAAGTGTGGAAAAGGATAGTAACATTGCCCCTTCTCTCTTTTTCTCTCATTTTTTTGGTTTTATTTTTTTTCTTTTTTTGTTGGGCTCTTTTTGGCCTCTTTTTTCTTATTTTTTGTGATCTTTTTGGCCTCTTTTTTTATTTCTCACTGAGACAATGCTCTAATAATGATGATCATCACACTTCTATTTACTTACAACTCAATATCTAGAACAATATGACTCTATATGAATGCCTCTGGCAGTGTACCAGGATGTGCAATGATGCTAGCATAACATGTATAATAAATAATGAACATTTCCTGAGCCACAAATACTATGTCAGCTATATGATCATGCAAAGCAATATGACAATGAATGCTCAATTCATGTATATGATGATGATGGAAGTTGCATGGCAATATATCTCGGAATGGCTATGGAAATGCCATGATAGGTAGGTATGGTGGCTGTTTTGAGGAAGATATAAGGAGCCTTATGTGTGATAGAGCGTATCATATCACGTGGTTTGGATGCACCGGCGAAGTTTGCACCAACTCTCGAGGTGAGAAAGGGCAATGCATACCGAAGAGGCTAGCAAATTTCGGAAAGGTGAGAGTGCTTATAATCCATGGACTCACATTAGTGATAAAGAACTCACATATTTATTGCAAAAGTTTATTAGCCCTCGAAGCAAAGTACTACTACGCATGCCCCTAGGGGGATAGATTAGTAGGAAAAGACCATCGCTCGTCCCCGACCGCCACTCATAAGGAAGACAATCAATAATAAATCATGCTCCAACTTCTTAGCATAACGAGAGACTATACGTGCATGCTTCGGGGATCACAAACCTTAACACCAATATTCCTACTAAACCACAATCATTCACTAGTACCTCCCACATATTACCATCTCTATATCCCAAAACTATTGCAAGGAATCAAACATATCATATTCAATGATCTATAAGTTTTAAGTAGGATTTTGTGACTAACCTTGTGAATGACCAATTCATGTTGACTCACTAAATAGATATAAGTGAAGCAAGAGAGTTTTAATTCTTTCTACAAAAGGACATGCTCTAATAAATATAAGAGAAGCAAAAGAGCATTCTACAAATAACGGTTTTTCTATAAGTAGAGAAACATGCATCCAAACTTCAAATGATATAAGCGAAGCACATGAAGCATTCTATAAAGCCATACTCAAAAGATATAAGTGAAGTGCAAAGAGAATTCTATAAATCAACCAAGGTCTATCTCATACCAGCATGGTGCATTATTAAAAGAAAAATAAAAATCACATGACGCTCCAAGAATTTACGCATATCATATGAACAAAACAAAAACCGAAACATACCGATAATTCTCGAGGAAAGATGGGGTGCCTTCCGGGGCATCCCCAAGCTTAGAGCTTGAGTCTCCTTGAATATTTACTTGGGGTGCCTTGGGCATCCCCAAGCTTGAAATCTTGCCTCTCCTTATTCTCCTCATATTGATACCTCCTCGATCTTCGAACACTTCATCCACACAAAACTTAACCGAACATTTTAGTAGAGGGGTGTCGGTGTACCGAGGCCTGGCCTCCCGGTACCCCGGACTTATGCACAGGCAATGGTGATCCCCCGCCAAGGAAACTTGCCGGGGGATCAGGGCTCAAGTCAAGATGGACGAGGCCTGACAAGACTCTCAAGCCAAGGGAGCCGCTCTTTGAGGGATCAATGAGCGCATCAAGAAGACCAAGAACAAAACATTTATCAAGATCAACACTAGAAGCGGCTACTGCTGGCAAGGCTGAGCTGACAAGACGAAAGCCCGACGAGCTCCTTGGCCGGCAAGCTCCCGCCAGCTGCCAGTGCTCCACCTCATCGAGCAGCTAGTCGCTGGTCAGTGATGTGTCGAGCCCGCAGGCAGTTAGGTGAGGTTTGTTGGACACGTGTCAGCTCACCGGGAGGATTTTACCTTTATCGACACCCGTCCAAATGGCATGTCAAGCTAATAGGAGTTAGCTAGGCAAGTGGTGCGGCAACCTTGCTGGGGGCTCCTCCTCCTCACGACACCTAATAGTGCATTTAATGCTCCTTGTCCTGACTAGCAATGTTAGGTATGGTAGCACTGTTTGCTATCTAATCATCATGTAATTACCTTTTTGGCACTGTGGTAACCCCTTTAAACTATAAAAGGAGGGCCAGGGCAATGTTTACAAGGATCGACCCTTTGCACCACTACACGCGTAGTTGCTCCCTCTCGCACCTTGCCGAGGATAGCACTCCTTGTACTTGTGTTCAACAAAATCACCCAATATAGCAAGTAGGAGTAGAGTATTACACCTCTCGGTGGCCCGAACCTGGGTAAAATCCCTGCGCCTTCCCTTGATTTTGCTCTTTGCATTTTGTGCATCTCCCTAGCTGAACCCCAAAGGGCCTTGATGGCCCCATAGATGGTCGTTCCACACCGACATCTTTGGCGCGCCAGGTAGGGGGATCACTGGCGTGAACCTAAATCAGCGGACGGCACGTTGATTTCATCAACTTTCATCACCATCTTCATCATCAATGGCGCCCTAGAAGAAGGGCACCCTGATGATGAAGCATTCTGCCTCCAAAGTTCCTTCACACGCATCCACAGGCGGCGCCACCACTGCAGATTATGCAAACACCATGGCTGGCGCGACAGGCGCTGGCAGCGCAGTCGCCATGCCCACCATGGTGGGGATAGGAGGTGGGGCCGCTGGAGGCGATCATCTTCCTCAACCCTACGGTGAGAACAACCATGACGGCGCGGGTGGTGCGGACGGACAAAACCCGCCGCCTCGACACGTCGGCGGGCGGAGCCATCGGAGCAACACTACGTAGACGAGTGCGAGCCAAGACTTCCCTGTTGCAACAATGCAGAGCGGCATCGCTGGGCACAGACATTTGCGCCTGCATGGCAAAACACCTGTTGATCAAGTCCAAGATCTCCAGGCACTTCCCCCGCCACGCCAACCTGCAGTTGCACTTGGACCGAGGCAACAAGGTCGCAATGGCGCTCCCACTGGCCCTGCCGGGGGTAGAGCGATGTCGCGTTTCTCCGCGCCCAACCATACTAGAAACAACTGCATAAGCCGTGACGGGAGCCAAGATGCCACCCAACTGGAGCCTTGTCGCAAGCAGTTGTGCCTTTATTTTGTTTCAAGCCTGCTCAACGAATCAAATGGCCGTGCTGAGGCCGCCAAGGCTCCTTGCCGGTGACATCATTTGGAACAGGCAGAATAGTTTTTTCACAACTATGTGTGCATTTTTTTCCTTATGAACATATGTCATGTTGTGGTTATGCTCTAAACCATATGAGATAGCCAACGAACTGTCAAAAGTTCCCGAACCATGCTCTTTTCTTCTATTTTTCTGAGAAACAGAAGGATCCCTTGCGTGCATGTTTCCCGGGGGAGGAGTGATGACATGAATTCTGTTTGAAAGGCGTTCGAGTACCCATTTCGCACGGCGGGAAGCACAACAAATGAAAGCTAAGTTGAAATATTTTCAACTAAGAATTCCCTTATTACGCTTTGCGATTCCCCTTAGTACAACTTTGTATTTGTGTGAGAAGCCTGCACACAAAGGGACCTTGTCGTGATCATTCGCGCCCTTGTTTTGTTCGACTCCGCTCAACAAATTAAGTGGCTGCATTGAAAGCGTCGACGGAAAACTTGTCGGTGGCGACACTACCAGCAGGCTACTAGGAATCCGTCCCCAAAGCGCTTGCGGCAAGTGTTCGTCCCGGCAAGCTTCTGGCATGTGTAGGGAATCCAATCATACAAAGACGAGAAAAAGTGCGACAAGGGGATAGCATGCATTGATGCGCCTACTTAAAGTTATATTACATCGCAAATGCAGTACGGGCCTAACATAAGAAGGAATGTATCTTTCATGTGACAGTACGGGGATGGAATTGACAACAAGCCTAATCATGGCGATCGCCTTGGACCCTGGGGACTTTGAGAACTTTGTCGGCGAGGGGAGCGGCAACCTTGCCGGCGGCCGTGATGTCAGCGTTCTCCGGCAGTTTCTTGAAGATCTTGGAGAGGTCAAGGCCTGGATTACGATGGGCAAGATTGAGCAACACTATGTAAAGGATGTTGCGCGCGAATTGCCGGCACTCATTGGTGAAGGAGACACCCATGTCTTCATGATATGTTTTCAGCGCTTCGATGAGGCCGTCAAAGAACTTGGTCAATCTGGCACTGACGACTTCATGATCGTTGGAGGTGAAGCTCTAGCTCTTCATATCCATGACAACTAGTTGAGAAGTGAGGCGCTCTGCTATGTCAACTAGCCTCTCTGTCCAAAGGGGGTGCGTCTGCTGCAGCTGTTCAAGCTTGTTTTCGGCATCCTTCTGGAGGGTTTCTTCTACGGCAAGCTTCTCTGCCAAGAGTTTTTCCCGTTCCTTAGTAGCTTTGAGGTTTTTCTCCAGGATGGCAAGGTTGGATTCTAAATCCTTGACTGCACCATCAGCAGCGACCAATTCTTGGTACTTCGATGAAAGCTGCATCTGCAGCTCCCCTAGTGTAAGAGCTGCTTTCTGCGCTTCGGCTTTGAGAGCCTCGATCTCCTTGGCGCTGTTGGCGAGCTCTTCCTTCAACTTGCTCGCCTAGGCCTCAAGATCTGCTTTGATGGTAGCCACGACCACAGCTTCATCAGTGACTTCCTTAAGCTTGGCGGCATTTTCCGAAGCTTGGGTTTCAATGGCTTTTTTGTGGTCGTCCTCCAGCTCCGCTGCTTGAGAAGTGCTTTGATCTCTTCGTCCTTTCCACGGAGAGTGGCGGCAAGGGTTTGTTCCCGGGCGGCGAGCTCTCTCTCCTTGACATTGAGTAGCGCTTCGCGCTCCGTCAACTTGCCATCACGGATGGCCGCCTCCCCTTGGCGGAATCAAGCTTTCATCTTGCCTTACGAGATTGAGGGCTCGCTCATTGTACCACGTGCGCAACTCGTCCGCCTTCTCCTTCAGGTGTTGATTGGCCAAATCCGCAGATTTGCGCTCTTCCTAGACTTTGTTCCACCTCCTTCTGTACCTCTCCTGGACGTCCCTGAAACCAACAACCATGGCCTTCAAGAAAGCAAAATCCTCATCATCATTGGTGGCATCGTCGATTTTTGTGGTTCTTCGGGATAAGGGAAGTAGGATTTGAGCAATTTCTTCATCAAAGTTTAGTCCTGCGGTACCAGATGAATTGGGGGCTCCCAGCTCATGATGTGGGGTAACCAACGCCAGGCTGCTTGGCGGGGCTTGCATAGTCGGCGCTGCTGGACGGTTGTCAGGATTTGACACTTCATCATTGGCGGGCGCGTTGTCCACGTCCATGCCGGTAGGGCCAGATGTGTTGCCGGTCGACCTTTCCAGCTCTTCGGGGACTGCTATGGTCTCATCGGCAACCCGTGCAAGGTCCGCTACAGCGGCAATTTTGGTGGCTTCCTTAGCAGCAGCCTTCGCGATATCCACCACCTCTCCAAGGATCTCACCCTCTTCTGGAGAGGTTGGGGTTGTGGATCGGAGCAGAAACCAAAGACAGAGATGAGATTTAGATTGAAAGTCAAAGCCAAGAAAAACAAGAATTCTGTAGAAGGTGCACAATGATAAGAGGATTACCCGTCGATGCTTGATGTGGGGGGGCGTCCCCTCCCCCGGCAAACTGTCATCAACGACCCCAGTTGTCGAAATGGCACCGGTGTGAATAGGCTCATCAGGGAAGGCCCTTGTCGGAGAGGCACTCTCCTGTATGATGATTGGATCTGCTGTCAGTGTTCTGGGAACCAGGGTACCTAGACCTGCCTATTTGCGGCCCATGGCATGGCTCCATCGATGGCCTGGTACGGCCCATCTACAGGACCACCAAGACAAGACCCTCGCGAGGGGGCCAAGCCTCGCGAGGCGGACGATACCAAGACCTCCCGAGGGAGAGGCCTCCCCAGGTGGCCTCTGGAGGAGCAGAGATTTCTATGCAGGTAACCAACCTCACGAGGCTACCATGATGCCAGCCATGATGACCAAGGCAGGCGGGCGCCAGCGGGCGCAGAGAAGGCAGTTTCCTCTTTGGTGCTAAGGAGGCAAGGACGGATGTGAGTTCCCAAGGAATCTCGCAAAGGTTTCCATTCCGGTGCAATGAGACCAAGGCCACCGGCGCGGCAGGACGGATGTCATCGCCGAGCCCACCGCTGCATCACAACCAGAAGCTTTGTAGGCGAAGACCACCTTTCATTAGGATAAGATGTACTACTTGTCCCCTTTCAAATTGGCCACTGTGGAATCCCTTCCCGCCTATGTTTTGGGGGAAGAGGACCAAGGCCAGTATAAATATAGGTTAGGCACCACCGTAGAAGGGGTCGACTCGTTCCCTCGCCCTTAGACCTCGTGAGGTTGATCATCCCTTGTACTAGTTCATCCTCAACCCCTCGTGAGGCCAATCCACCACAAAGTAGGAGTAGGGTCTTACACCGCAAGGTGGCCCCAACCTGGGTAAACTACCGTGTTCACCTTCTTCTTTGTTCGTGTGCATCGAGCTAGGACGTGGGGCGACGAGCTGGTTGGCTGGATAGGTTGAGTTCTTCGCACACGTCCCAGAGTTCGAACCTTTCTTGGGTCTGCGGAGCCCTGAATTCGACATTTGGCGCGCTAGGTAGGGGCGTGTCGAAGCCTCTCTTCCACCGTTCGCTCCGCCGCCGTTCCGTCGTTCCTATGGCCGACGCTCGCCGTGTCCATGCCAAGTGTTGAGCCGCTCGTGTCGCTTAGACGGCACCCGTGGGCAACGGTGCTCCCCGCTGCTCTGCCTCCCCGGTGGCTAACGCCGCCACCGACCCTGCTGCTCGCGAACAGCAGGATTCGTCGCTGCCACCATCCATGTGGCGCGATGGCCGCACCACAACTCCATCACCCACTCCAGCCACGGCGTCGTCTTCTCACGTTCATTGCGGGCCGGTGAACACGCAGGCTGCGCTGCTCATGGCACGTGAGCTTCTGTGGTACCGTCCGGCCAATGACCTCTACGACGACTGGCTCGGCCGCATCGCTGAGCTCGTCAACGCCACTGGTGAGGCCCCCGCACCGTCCCGTTCGCCTCGTCCTCCGCCGTCCCTGGTGAGCGACGTGGCTCACGGCGCGCCTCCTCCTCCTCTGCACGGCATGGACCCCGAGCCCAGGCGTGAGGCGCCCTAACGCGACCCGCCGCGCAGGGCGCCGACGCGCGATGAAGAAAGCTGCCAGGTGGTGCAGCGGCTGTAGGCCGATGCGCGCGCGCTTCCAGTGCCGCCGGAGGCAGGGCGTGCGGGCGACAAGATCAAGCTCCCCCCATGCGACCGGCACCGGTGAGTGCGGTAGGCTGCTGTGCTTTCACCCCGGAGCTGCGCCTCGTCGTCTGCTCTACGAGCTGAGCATCGAGGCGGCGAACGGCAACGACAAGGTCATGGCGAACTGGTTCCCCATGGCCCTCAAGGATGGCGCGTGTTCTTGGTTCCTGAACCTTCCGGTGGGGTCGATCTCCTCCTGGGACGAGCTACGCGAGCGCTTCGTCGCTAACTTCCAGGGCACTCGCGACCGCGCTCCTACAGCAGGCGACCTGCGGCACATAAAGCAGCAGCCGGGCGAAACCTTGCACAAGTACATACAGCGCTTCACGAACGTCCACCTCAAGATCCCAAAGGTGTCAGACGAGGCCATCATTTCGGCGTTCCCTGAGGGCATCCAGGATGTCAAGATGAAGGAGGAGCTCGGCATACACAAGGACTTGTGCTCGGCTCTGGAGATGTTCAACATGGCCGCCAGGTGCGCGAGGGCAGAGGAAGGTCGCCTCTCCCTCCTAGAGCTTCCGGAGGTCGATCCCGAAGACAAGAAGGCCAAGGCTAAGGAGGTAAAGTGCAAGGGCCCCGCTGTGCTTGCGGCTGAACCTGAGATGAACCGCGGCTGCGACCACCCCGAATCCTCCAGGGGCAACCGCCCGTTCTGCGTCTTCCACAATGCCCACAGCCACAACACCAACGACTGCCAGGAGCTCAGGGCAATCCGCGACGGACGCCTTGGCCGCTGTCCTGAGCGCAGCGACCGCGGCTACAGCCGTGGAGGAGGTTGTGGCGGTGGCCGCTGGGACAATCGTGACCCCCGCCAGGACTGGTGCGACCAACCTCGTGAGGACCGCTGGCAGGGCCAACCTCATGATGGCCCCTGGAGAGACCAGCCTCGTGAGGACCGTCCTCAGGGCAATGCCGGCCTCCCTCCGCTGCCGCCACCACCAAGGAGAAACAACGACAACCACCAAGGTGATTGGGCTGGGGGCTTCCAAGAGCCTCGTGCGATTGCCTGCATCCTGGGTGGTGCTCAGGCCCCTGCCTCTCATCTCATCTTCAAGCAGTTCGCTCGTGAGGTGAACGCGGCCCTTCCCAAGATCGAGGCGTCGCGCCCCCTCAGATGGTCCAAGCACGCCATCACCTTCGACTCCATGGACCAGCTCAAGTGCTCAGCTGCAGCCGATGCGCTCCCGATGCTCTGCACGCCCACCATCAGCAACGTCCTCGTCACCAAAACCCTCATCGATAGTGGCGCGGGGCTCAACGTTCTTTCCGTCAAGACGTTTGAGACGCTCCAAGGGCCCTACGACCAGCTTCTGCCTACCAAGCCTTTCTCAAGGGTGACCGATGGCTCCACCATTCCCATAGGGTAGATCCGCCTGCCGGTCACCTTCGGCAAGCACAGCAACTACCACATTGAGCTCATCGACTTCGACGTCGCCCACATCCACCTCCTGTACAATGCCATCCTCGGGTATCCGGCCCTCGCCAAGTTCATGGTGGTGACGCACCATGGCTACAATGTCCTCAAGATGCCAGGAAGTGGCGGCATCATCACGGGCGCCTGTGATGAAAAGGATGCTGTGTGCTGCCTCGAGCGCTCCTACCAGGCTGCGGCGGTCGAGAACTCTGACGACGATGGCGCCGTCCTGCCTCCTGAGGCCGTCCCCAAGAAGAAGAAGTCGCTCCTCCCCAAAGGCCGTCAGGAGGCTGTGGCGCCTGTTGGACGTGCCTCGAGCCCCGCGCCCACTGCTGGGGTGCCTTCCCCTCTCGCATAGGAAGGCGCGCCTGGCGCCCCTCTCAGGACAGGCTCGGGGGCTCTCATCTGGAGGGCCTCTGACCTGACCAACGTCATGAGGGAGGCGTTCAGGTACCACATGGGGGCATGCTTCGACGCGCGCCTCAGTGAGCAAGGCGAAAAGTGCGAGGCACCAGGCGCTCAGGAGTTCATCACCAAGGCGATCGAGGAGCTGCAGGAGGCGCGAGCCATGCGTGGCGAGCGTCGCCATGGACCACCCAGTGCAGCTGCCGCCCAGGACATGGGTAGCGAGCTGCGCATCTGCGTCAACATCCCAGTCCTCAACAGGGCTACTTCTCAGGAGCTCTTCTGGCCGTCCCGCGTCGGCCGGAGTGGGGGTTACCCCTGCAGCCACGTCTGCATGCTGTTCGGCCTGCTGAACGCGGCTGCCTCGTACCAGCGCCTCATGCAGGGAGTCTTGGCGGCCCGCGACGCAAGGCGCCAGGCGGTCCTAGCAGAGGAGGTGTCGGGCCGTCGCGAGCTCCCCGGACCTCCGGAGCCTCCCGGGCCCCAGGAGCCGGCTGGCCCGTGAGGACCGATCTCTGCAGCGCGCGTCTTCAGCTACTCCATTGCTTCTACAACGATCGTGCCAGGTGACTTTTTGGTTTGTTCAACTGAGGGCACCCCTCGGGCTGCATCATCCTCAGGCTACTAGGGCCCGCCCTCGCAGCTGCGTCATTTTGATTCCTGTACTCTGGACAAGTTCTGCATGCTCAAGTATTGTGGTTATTAACATTACGCCTGTCGATCCGTCATCTATGGTATTGCCTTTCGCGACCCCCGCGCGTTGCTGACCCGCCTCTTGCTCGTCCCACAAGGGGGGCTATTGGCACGGCACCTGTGCTCAGGTTCATCCCTGCAGCGCTGATAAACCTAAGAGACCGAGCTCTGGCTCGTGGCCGGCCCCGCACACGTCACCTCACCAGGTCCTTAGTGCCTTCGTCTCCTCGTGGAAAGATCACGGGCAGGATAGCAAGCGCGACTGCCCTTTGTGTCTTGTGGCTAACTCGCAGGAACCTCCGAAGGCAGGATCATGAGTGGCTTCGCCAACACCTCGCCACCGCGGAAGGATGTCGTGCTATGTGCCATGGGGCGCAACCCCTCCTAGGTACCCCCTCGGAGCCAGCCATTCTTTTCTCGCGCAAGTCGCTTGCACGTAAAAGGGGGGGCCCTTGAGCATCGCGCCTCAGGGGCTCCTACCAGCTCTCGAGCCCTCACCCCCTTGCCTTGACCACGGCATCATGACCTGGCATACCAGCGGCGGCTGAGCCTCGCTCGAGAGCCGGGTCCCAAGGATGTAGAGCACCCTGACGAGCGGAAGAGATGGAGTCAGTAGGAGCCCTACGGGGAGGGCGCAGCCTAACGTCGCACAAGAGGCTCGCCCTCACGAGAAAGAAACCACCGCAGGCTCACCAAGATAAGTCTCTTTGCACACCCGGGCGCGAACCCCATAATCGGTGTTTTATCTCTCATGATTTCGCTCTGGCAAGGAAACTCCCCTTTCAGTCCTTCGGGAGCCGCTTGCACGCCAAAGGGGACCTCCTGAGCATCGCGCCTCGGGGGCTCTTACCGGACCTCGGGCTGCTCACCTCCTGGCCTGGACCACAGCATCACGACCTGGCGTACCAGCGATGGCCGAAGCTTGCCTGGGGACTGGGTCTTGTCAGCGTAGAGCACTAAGCTATCGTGAAAATAAAAAGGGGGGAACCATGCCCAAGTGAGAGACACAAACACAACATAAGTTGGGGACGCTGATATCAAGGCAAAAGTGTCACAGTCTTTAAACACCACCGTGGGGCCCTTCATGATTTTTGCGTAGGAATGAAATAAAAAGGAAAGACCTCCTGAAAATCGCGACCCAGGCGGCGTCGACCATGACTCTCGGCCGGCACCATTCCTCCCACAAGCCCGAGCGCCGCGGCACGGCGGCTCGTGGCAGTCGTCGTCGCTTGAGCTTGGTTCGGAGGACGTGTCGCTGCTGCTGGAGGAGCTGCGGACAAGGCCAAGGGCAAGTTCACCGCGAGGGCAACCGCGCCTTTTCTTCGGCGGGAGCAACTCCGGCTCCACCAGAGGGTTTTTCCCCTTCTCGGTGGCCGAGAACCTCCTCACTGGCGCCATGGATGCTCTGGCGAGATGGCGGCACGGCGAAGAAGAAGAAGGAGCGAGCAGCAAGAAGACGAAGATGGGCTGGGGGCTCTGCCCCCCTTTCCCCATTTATAGGAGGGGAAGGCTAACCGGCGGCCTCTCACGTTCTAAGTAATGATGGCCCCTCTGCATGCACCAGGCAGTTGTCAAGTCCGAGCAGTTGCCGAGGTGGCGTGGGGAAGCGGAGACGCCCACGTCCCGTCAGGCACCACACGTCAGCCTGGACTGCAGGTGATTGGGGCCCGCGGCGCTTCGCCCTTGCCCTTTGGCTTCACCTCGAAGCCAAGTCCGAGCGCGCCTTGGGCCCGGGGGCCACTGTCGGCGTTCTGGGAACCAGGGTACCTAGACCTGCCTGCCTGCGGCCCATGGCGTGGCTCCATCGACGGCCTGGTACGGCCCATCTACAGGACCACCAAGACAAGACCCTCGTGAGGGGACCGAGCCTCGTGAGGCGGACGACACCAAGACCTCCTGAGGGAGCGGCCACCCCAGGCGGCCTCTCGAGGAGCGGAGATTTCTATGCAGGTACCCAGCCTCATGAGGCTACCATGACGCCAGCCATGACGACCAAGGCAGGCGGGCACCAGCGGGCACAGAGAAGGCAGTTTCCTCTTTGGTGCTAAGGAGGCAAGGACAGACGTGGGTTCCCAAGGAATCTGGCAAAGGTTTCCATTCCGGTGCAACGAGACCAAGGCCACCGGTGCAGCAGGATGGATGTCATCGCCGAGCCCACCGCTTTGTAGGTGAAGACCACCTTTCATCAGGATAAGATGTACTACTTGTCCCCTTTCAAATTGGTCGCTGTGGAATCCCTTCCCGCCTATGTTTTGGGGGAAGAGGACCAAGGCCATTATAAATATAGGTTAGCCACCACCATAGAAGGGGTCGACTCATTCCCTCGCCCTTAGACCTCGTGAGGTTGTTCATCCCTTGTACTAGTTCATCCTCAGCCCCTCGTGAGGCCAATCCACCACAAAGAAGGAGTAGGGTCTTACACCACAAGGTGGCCCGAACCTGGGTAAACTGTCGTGTTCATCTTCTTCTTTGTTCGTGTGCATCGAGCTAGGCCGTGGGGCGATGAGCTGGTTGGTTGGATAGGTTGAGTTCTTCACACACGCCCCAGAGTTCGAACCTTTCTTGGGTCTGAGGAGCCCTGAATCCGACATCTGCCTCTTGGTGTCCCTCCTCTTGGTGGACCTCCCACATCTCCTAGTCAAGCTCGGGGAGGAGAACTTCAGTACTAGCGCTGGCTGGCGGGATCTGCAACACGTTCTCGTGCAGAGGGATGTACTGGGGGCTGACAACCATGGCGTCAGCCGCTGATATCCCCTACCTAGCACTCGTCGCAGGGTCGTGTTCCGCCAGATGCTTAACCCGTTTCACCCAGCGCTCAAGTGGTTCTACGTCCCTTAAATACAGAAGAAATCAAATCAAGATGGCAGATAGGCAAAGACAAGACCTGACAAATAGAAACAAAGGATGCTTACTCTTTGTCAGACTCGAGAAGGACATCCATGCATGTCATATTTGGGAGGCGGGGGTGATTCCCTGGCCCTCTTGATGGCTGGCGGAGGCGAGCTTGCCGACTGGGAAGACCCACTTCCCCCGGCAGGTCCTTGTTGAGAAGATGAGAACTTGGGCTTGGGATGCCGAGCGAGTTGCCAGTGTACTTCTTCCTGGTGGCCAGTCTTGGTGATCGACTTCTTCACTGTGGGAGCAGCTCGCGGCGGTAAGTGGCTGCCACCTCTTGGTTGGCCCTCCTCCGAAAGTGGTGCCTTGGCGGTGGAGATTGAGGGCCTTCTTCCTCTTGCTCATCTTCTTCGTGCTCCCCGGCTATTTCAGTCCTGGCAACCTCGGCTTCGGGAATCTCATTCCCGGCAAGCTCGTCCTATTGTTCCTCGGCAGGTTCTTCCTCATCGGACTCCTCTTCATCGTTGTCGTCCTCGGCCTTTGCAGGTTCCTCAGCTTCGACCCTTCGGGCCTCCTAAGCCCTGCTGGCGATATACACCTCCTCCTCCTTTGTGGTGGCCTGGATGAGGTCCGTCTCTTTCCGGGAAGCTACTTCCGTCGGATTGAAAGCCCACTCCATTTCATCCTCCAGCTTGGGTAGTTCCCAATCTTACTTGATTCCTTGGGTGGTGCACTCTGGCATCCACAGCAAAATAGCGCTCCTGGCAGAGTTAATGTGCAATGGGACGACATGGGTCGACAGGTGGAACATGCCGGTCTTTTGAAACGGTCGCTGGCAAAGCCAAGCATGTTCCATGACTGCCAAATTATTTCCGAGCCCAGGGTATAACCGCATCTTGTCAGTGGAGTTCTTGTACTCCCAAACAAACCTATCCCTCTTCTGCAATGGCGAGATGTAGCATCGAAGGAAGTCAGCTCCCACCATCTCTATGGTAAGCTTCGCACGCTTCAAGCGAGCTATCCTATTCAGTGTCGGGCGAAGCTTTCCTTCGGTGGCGCCAAAGCGGCTCCAATTATCACCGCGTTCGATCATTTTTGTCCGCGGCAAGTGGAATGCAGGGGAATCTTTCTCCTGAATCTAGCACCAATTTTCCCTCCACTCCTCCCACTTGCCGTGGAGTTCCCTGGCAAGGTAGTCCCTTTGATCCTTCTTTCCTCTCGGGATCCATGTCACGCTGCCGGAGAGTGATTTGTCTTCTATCCGGGGGACGAACAAGTGGCGGAACAGATCCACATTGGGGGCAACCCCGACAAAACCTTCACACAGGTGGGCTAAGATTTCCATGCACGCCAATGCATTTGGAGTGAAGTACAACAATCTGAACCCGAAGGTATCCATCAAGGCGCAGAAAAAATACGAGAACGGGGGAACCAGGCCACACTAAAAGTATGCGCAGAAGAACATATATGAATCTGCGGGAACCTTGTGGCCTTTGGGGGGGACTACTAGAGATCCATGATCATCGGTCTTCTTCCCCCACATGTACGCATACCTGTCGACCAGATCATTGCCCAACAAGGCCGACAGCGAGAAAACTACGTTCTCTCTCCGTCGCCTCTCCATTTCCTCCAGTTCCTTCTTCTTCTTTTCCGCCTTAAGGTCGAGCGGCTTGGCCGTCTTCTTCCCCTTCGTGTCATCCTTCTTGGGTGCCATTGGGACTCAAGGAGGATGGAGGGGATTGGATTGGTGCGGAGGTCGGCGGCGGTGGCAGTGGGAGCGGTTCCGGTGGGGAAAGGAAGATGGAGCGGGGCGAGAACAGGAACGAATGAGCAGCGCCTCCTCGCATTTCCTTTTTATGGGCAAGGTGCGAGGGGCTGGCTCTTCACTGTTCGCCCTAGCAGCACCTTTTGTGGGCACATTACCACAAGGAAATTGCAACAGTCCACATTCCCATGACCCGCATTTGATGCGCGTATTGGACGTGTGTCAGAAAAGCCCATCATGATTAGGATTGCATCAAGAGATGTGGTAGATGTTCTCCGCCACGTGTGACTGTGCATGTTTTTGGGCCTAGCCCAACGATGCCTCGCATGCGCATATGGCCAAGGCCCAGGGGCTTCTGTCGGTGTACTGAGGCATGGCCTCCTGGTACCCCTGCTTATGCACATGCAGCGGGGATCCCCTGCCAAGGAAACTTGTCGGGGGATCAGGGATCAAGTCAAGATGGGCGAGGCCCGACAAGACTCTCAAGCCAAGGGAGTCACTATTTGAGGGATAAATGAGTGCATCAAGAAGACCAAGAACAAGATAGTTATCAAGATCAACACTAGAAGCAGCTACTGCTGCCAAGGCCGAGCCGGCAAGACCAAAGCCCGAAAAGCTCCTTGGCCAGCAAACTCCGGCTAGCTGCCAGCGCTCCACCTCATCGAGCAGCTAGTCGCTGGTCAGTGAGGTGTTGAGCCCGTGGGCAGTTAGGTGAGGTTTGTCGGACACGTGTCAGCTCACTGGGAGGATTTTACCCTTATCGACACCCATCCAAATGGCGTGTCAAGCTAATAGGAGTTAACTAGGCAAGCAGTGCGGCAACCTTGCCGGGGGCTCCTCCTCCTCACGACACCTAACAGTGCATTTAATGCTCCTTGTCCTGACTAGCAGAGTTAGGTATGATAGCACTGTTTGCTATCTAATCATCATGTAATTACCTTTTTGCCATTGTGGTAACCCCTTTAAACTATAAAAGGAGGGCTAGGGCAATGTTTACAAGGATCGATCCTTTGCACAACTACACGTGTAGCTGCTCCCTCTCGCACCTTGAAGACCCACAAGTATAGGGGATCGATCATAGTCCTTTAAATAAGTAAGAGTGTCGAACCCAATGAGGAGCAGAAGGAAATGACAAGTGGTTTTCAGCAAGGTAATTTCTGCAAGCACTGAAATTGTCGGTATCAGGTAGTTTGATAGCAAGATAATTTGTAACAAGCAAGTAATAGTAACGGTAAATAAAGTGTAGCAAGGTAGCCCAATCCTCTGGATGGCAAAGGACAGGCCAAAACGGTCTCGGATAATAAGCAAAGTGTTCTTGAGGGCACACGGGAATTTCATCTAGTCACTTTCATCATGTTGGTTTGATTCGTGTTCGCTACTTTGATAATTTGATATGTGGGTGAACCGGTGCGTGGGTGTGGTTCTTACTTGAAAAAGCCTCCCACTTATGATTAACCTCCTCACAAGCATCCGCAACTACGAAACAAGTATTAAGATAAAATCTAACCATATCATTAAACATATGGATCCAAATCAGTCCCTTACGGAATAGTGCATAAACTAGGGTTTAAGCTTCTGTCACTCTAGCAACCCATCATCTAATAACTACTCCACAATGCATTCCCTTAGGCCCAAAGATGGTGAAGTGTCATGTAGTCGATGTTCACATAACACCACTAAGGGAATCACAACATACATATCATCAAAATATCGAACACATATCAACTTCACATGATTACTTGCAGCATGACTTCTCCCGTGGCCTGAAGAACAAAGGTAACTACTCACAAATAATATTCATGCTCAAGATCAGAGGGATATTAAATGGCATAATGGATCTGAACATTTAATCTTCCACCAAATAAACCATATAGCATCAACTACAAGATGTAATCAACACTACTAGTCACCAACAGGTACCAATCTGAGGTTCCGGTACAAAGATTGAACACAAGAGATGAAATAGGGTTTGAGATTATATGGTGCTGTTGAAGATGTTGATGGAGATTGGCCTCCCAAAGATGACAGGGTTGTTGGTGATGACGATGGCTTCGATTTCCCCCTCCGGGAGGGAAGTTCCCCCGGCGGAATCGCTCCGCCGGAGGGCAAAAGTGCTCCTACCTAAGTTCCGCCTTGAGACGGTGGCGCTCCATCCCGAAAGTCCTCTCCTTATTTTTTTCTAGGTCAAAAGACCTTATATGCCAGAAGATGGGCACCGGAGGTGGGCCAGGGTGCCCACCACCCACCAGGGCATGCCTAGAGGGGCTGGCGTGCCCTGGTGTCTTGTGTGCACCTGGCAGCGCCCCTCTGGTAGTTCTTTTCTCCAATATTTATTATATATTCCAAAATTATTCTCCGTAAAATTTCAGCTCATTTGGAGATGTGCAGAATAGGTATCTCTGACATAGCTTTTTCAGGTCCAGAATTCCAGGTGTCGGTATTCTCGCTCTTTGTGTAAACCTTGCATATTATGAGAGAAAAGTTATTAGAATTACTCCATAAAGTGTTATTATGCATTAAAACATGGTAAATAATAGTAGGAAAACATGGTGCAAAATGGACGTATCAACTCCCCCAAGCTTAGACCTCGCTTGTCCTCGAGCGAAAGCCGATATCGAAAATCATGTCCACATGTTTAGAGAGAGAGAGGTGTCAATAAAAACAAAATACAGACATAGTAGCATCATGCATATTATTATAACAGCAACAAACTTCATCACAAAGCTTTATCATATAACTTCTCATGAACAAGTAACAATTCATCACAACATCGAAGTAAAAAAGCATAAACATTATTGAAAACTAACAAACTATGTTCTCAGTCAACTTTGCAACTACAATTCATCATATTTTCAGGAAGGGTCGCGTATCGGAGCCTTTTGGCAAGTCCACATACTCAACCATCATTTAATCTTCTATGATTGCTAACACTCACAACATATATATGAGCAAAAAGTTTCAACCGGACACATAGAAAGATAGGGGCTTATAGTTTTGCCTCCCAACTTATTCAACTCAATGGCGATGTCAACAATAATAACTCATACTCACTCATATCCAACTGGGTATGTGTGCCTAGATCTTTCCCCACCACGTGAAGCTTGCCAAAGAGAAAATAAAAAGGAATAGGGGAAATACATTGACTCTTGCATAAAAGGTAAATACATAAAAGTAAAAGATAGTCCCTTATTGCAAAAGAACGTCATGTTATATTTCCCCTTATGATAGCAACCTTTATTATGCAGTCCGTCGCTTTTATTACTTTGCCATCACAAGTTCGTGCAACGCTTAATTTCTCTTACACTAAAGGATCAAACACATTTAGAAGCAATTTTTATTTTCTTTTTGCACCGAAGACAACTTACTTGAAGGATCTTACTCAATCCATAGGTAGGTATGGTGGACTCTCAAAACATGAGTTTGGGCTTATGGTTTTTGGATGCACAAGTAGTATCTCTACTTAGTGTGGAATTTTGGCTAGAAAAGATATTGAGCAACCACCACATGTTGAAGGATATATGACAATATAACTTCTATGTGAATATGAACAAATATAAATCATTACATTGTCTTCCTTGTCCAACGTCAACAGTTTGGAATAAGATGTTTAGTGGGGGCTCACAATCATAAAAGTTGTCCAAGATAGTGTATTTGCATGTGAATCTTCTCTTCCCTTATTAATTCTTTCATGAATTGCATCATTGACTAATGCTATGTTTGTCAACTTTCAACAAATTTTACCACTTATACCTTTCCTTATGTGATGTCATTACTTACCATAAGATTAGCATATGATATTTTTCATTATTTTCTTTTATTTTGATTGAAACAAAAAAGTAAAGAAGCAAAATCTAAAACTAAACTTTATTATATAGCTCTCACTCGATTACATAGATAGATTACGAAACTAGCACTCGAAAATAGATCATACTAAACTTTTATTCAACTAAATCATGAAATAGCTAAGGATCGAACTAAGATAAGTAAAGGCAATAAAAGTGATGGTGATACGATACCGGGGCATCTCCCCCAAGCTTGGCACAAGCCAAGGGGAGTGCCCATACCCGTGTACTCGAGTTTCCTTCGATGGAGAAGATGGTGGTGGTGATGAGGTAGTAGCAAACTTATCCTCCGACTTCCATGGCAGCGGCTCACCATCATAAGTGGAAGCACGAGTCTCCTGAGTCCTGCAACTGGCAGCTAAACTCATACATTTAAATCTTGCCTCTTACTCAAAAACTTGATTTTGAAGATCATATATTAGGCTTTGCAGAAAATTAATTTGCTCGTTGAAGGTGAAGACGATGTCCTTCATAGACTGGCCATCCACCTTGTGATCACGGGTGAACTCCGTGATCATGAGGTGATTGGCACTAAGTCCATGCTCCACCATCCCTTGGCACTTGAAGGTCTCCTGCTCCACCACCTTGAGCCTGGCCTCCATGCTTCCCATCTTATTGGGCCCTTGAACATCCCGGATGTGGAGCACCCCCTCACGCATCTCAATGGCTTGAGGGTGCTTCATCACCTCTGACAAGTAGGGATTGATTACCCTCTCGATGAACTTGTCATTGGAGGAGCTTAGTGCGGCCATGGCGATCTAGATCTGTCAGAAAAATAACACGAAACAAGAATAGAGGATTTCTCCGTGATACGGTGGTCAAATCGTCCGGGGGTATATATAAAGATTTTTTATCTTGGGAAACAAGCATACAGAAGGAAAACAGAGTCAGGAAGGTGCCCGAGGGACCCACCACCCACCAGGGCGCATCAGGGGGGACAGGCGCGCCCTGGTGTCTTGTGGGCACCTGGGTTGCCTTCTCGGTTATTTCTTATTTTCCTATTTTTCAAATATTCCAAAACTGACAGAAAATATTTTTGTGGATTTTTCAGAGTCCATTTACTTACCGTATCATGTACCTCTTCTTTTTCAGGGTTCTGGAGTGTTCTGGAAGGTTTCTTTTATGTGTTCCTCTGGTGTCATGGTTTGGATAATGTTAGTTTCAACATTAATGGGAGTACCTGAGATATATTGTTTAATTCTTTGTCCATTGACCACCTTCGGGTTAGTACCTTCGGCATTATTAATCTTGATATCTCCAGAGCGATAAACTTCTTCGATGATATACAGTCCTTCCCGTTTGGAAAGAAGTTTTCCTGCAAAAAATCTAAAACGAGAGTTATATAATAGAACATGTTCACCAACTTTGAATTCCCGCTTTTGGATTCTCTTGTCATGCCATGTTTTAACTTTTTCTTTAAATAGTTTGGCATTTTCATAAGCTTGGGTTCTCCATTCATCTAGTGAGCTAATATCAAATAACCTCTTTTCACTGGCAAGTTTGAAATCATAATTGAGTTATTTAATTGCCCAATATGCTTTATGTTCTAACTCAAGAGGCAAATGGCAAGCTTTTCCATAAACCATTTTATATGGAGACATACCCATAGGACTTTTATAAGCTGTTCTATAAGCCCAAAGTGCATCATCTAATTTCTTAGACCAATTCTTTCGGGACCTGTTGACAATTTTTTGTAATATTAATTTTATTTCTCTATTGCTAAGTTCAACTTGACCACTAGATTGAGGATGATAGGGTGATGCAATTCTATGGCTAACATCATATTTAGCAAGCATTTTATGGAAAGCACCATGAATAAAGTGTGAACCACCATCAGTCATTAAATATCTAGGGACTCCAAACCTTGGGAAAATAACTTCTTTAAGCATTTTAATGGAAGTGTTATGATCAGCACTGCTAGTTGGAATAGCTTCTACCCACATAGTGACATAATCAACAGCAACCAAAATATGTGTATACCCATTAGAGGAAGGAAAAGGTCCCATATAATCAAAGCCCCAAACATCAAAAGGTTCAACAACAAGTGAATAATTCATAGGCATTTCCTGATGCTTACCAATATTACCAATTCTTTGACATTCATCACAAGACAAGACAAACTTACGGGCATCCTTAAAAAGAGTGGGACAATAAAACCAGATTGTAATACCTTATGAGCAGTTCTATCTCCTGCATGATGTCCTCCATAGGCTTCGGAGTGACATTTCTGTAGGATTTGGTCCTGTTCATGCTCGGGTACACAACATCTAATAACTCCATCTACTCCTTCTTTATAAATATGTGGGTCATCCCAAAAGTAATGTCTTAAGTCATAGAAGAATTTTTTTTCTTTTGTTGGTATGTGAAACTAGATGGTATAAATTTAGCAACGATATAATTAGCATAGTCAGCATACCAAGGAGTATTATGAGAAGCATTAATTATAGCTAGTTGTTCTTCAGGGAAGCTATCATCAATAGGTAGTGGGTCATCAAGAATATTTTCTAACCTTGACAAGTTATCAGCTATGGGGTTCTCAGCTCCTTTCCTATCAGTGATATGTAAGTCAAAGTCTTGTAGCAAGAGAACCCACCTAATGAGTCTAGGTTTAGCATCTTCTTTTTCATAAGATATTTTATAGCGGCATGATTGGTGTGAACAATTAATTTGGAATCAACAATGTAAGATCTGAATTTATCACAAGCAAACACAACTGCCAAAAATTCTTTCTCAGTGGTAGCATAATTTCTTTGGGCACTGTCTAGAGTTTTGCTAGCATAATGGATAACATTTAATTTCTTATCAACTCTTTGTCCTAGAACAGCACCAACAGCACAATCACTAGCATCACACATAATTTCAAAAGGCAACTTCCAATCAGGTGGTTGAACAATAGGTGCAGAAGTTAAGGCTTTCTTAAGTGTTTAAAGGCTTCTACACAATCATCATAAAAAACAAATGAAACATCCTTTTGTAAAATATTAGTAAGAGGCCTAGAAATTTTAGAGAGGTCTTTAATAAACCTCCTATAGAAACCAGCATGACAAAGGAAACTACGAATTCCTTTAATGTCTTTAGGACATGGTATTTTCTCAATTGCATCAACTTTAGCTTTATCCACCTCAATACCTCGTTCAGAAATTTTATGCCCCAAGACTATGCCTTCATTAACCATAAAGTGGCACTTCTCCCAATTCAAGACAAGATTAGTTTGTTCACATCTTTGCAAAACTCAATCAAGGTTGCTTAAGCAATCATCAAAAGAAGTTCCGTAAACGGAAAAATCATCCTTGAAAACCTCAACAATCTTTTCACAAAAATCAGAGAATATAGTAGTCATACATCTTTGAAAGGTAGCAGGTGCATTACATAAACCAAAGGGCATATGTCTATAAGCATAAGTTCCAAAAGGGCAAGCAAAAGTGGTTTTCTCTTGATCAGGTTGTGATACATGTATTTGAGAGAAGCCAGAATATCCAACAAAAGTGTGTGTGCTTAGATAATCTTGCTAACATTTGATCAATGAAAGGCAGAGGGTAATGATCTTTTCTAGTAGCTTTATTTAATTTTCTAAAATCAATTACCATTCTATAGCCAGTAAAAATTCTTTGTGGGATAAGTTCATTTTTATCATTAGGAACAACAGTAATACCTCCTTTCTTAGGGACACAATGAACAAGACTTACCCATCTACTATCAGCTATGGGATAGATTATACCTGCTTCCAAAAGTTTTAATATTTTAGTTCTAACCACTTCCTTCATCTTAGGATTCAATCGTCGTTGGTGATCAACAACGGGTTTAGCATCAGGTTCCATATTAATCTTCTGCTGACAGAGAGTGGGACTAATGGTTGCTACTTCTTGAGCTTGCATTGATTTTTTCCATGAAGAGGAAAGGGTGATGCAGCAAAGTAGAGATAAGTATTTCCCTCAGTTAAGAACCAAGGTATCAATCCAGTAGGAGGCACAAGAAAGTCTCCAATATATGCACCTGCACAAACTAACAAACACTTGCACACAACGCGAAAAAGGGGTTTGACAATCCCTTCACGGTCATGAACAAGAGTGAGATCTAATAGAGATAGGTATAAAAGATAAATAAAAGAGCAAAATAAAGTAAATACAAATAAAGTACAACAAGGTATTTTTGGGTTTTTTGGTTTATAGATCTAAAAATATATGATGGAAAATAGACCCGGGGGCCATAGGTTTCACTAGAGGCTTCTCTCTTGAAGAAAACATACGGTGGGTAAACAAATTACTGTTGAGCAATTGATAGAAAGTGGATAATTATGAAGACATCTAAGGCAATGATCATGAATATAGGCATCACGTCCGTGACAAGTAGACCGAAAAGATACTGCATCTACTACTATTACTCCACACATCGACCGACTCCTACCTGCATCTAGAGTATTAAGTTCATAAGAACAGAAATTCATAAGAATGTCATTTTCTTATTTTTCTTCCTTTGGCTTAGCTCAAGCCAGGATGTTGTGTTTGCTTTATTTATTAATATAAAAATTGAAGTGGGGCATTGTCCTACTGTGTACAGTCAAAAAAAAAAGAACAGAGCAACGCTTTAAGTAAGATGACATGATGTAGGGGCATAAACTCAGGCAATATGATATAAACCCCATCTTTTTATCCTTGATGGCAACAATACAATACGTGCCTCGCTACCCTTCTGTCACTAGGTGAGGACACCGCAAGATTGAACCCAAAACTAAGCACCTCTCCCATTGCAAGAAAAACCATTCTAGTTGGCCAAACCACATCGATAGTTCGAAGAGAAATACAAAGATATCTTAATCATGCATAAAAGAGTTCAGAGAAGACTCAAATAATATTCATAGATAATCTGATCATAAATCCACAATTCATTGGATCTCAACTAACGCACCGCAAAAGAAGATTACATCGAATAGACCTCCAAGAACATCGAGGAGAACATTGTATTGAAGATCAAAGAGAGAAAAGAAGCCATCTAGCTACTAGCTATGGACCCGTAGGTCTGTGGTAAACTACTCACACATCATCGGAAGGGCAGAGGGGTTGGTGTAGAGGTCCTCCGTGATCGAATCCCCCTATGGCGGAGTGCCGGAAAAGGCCCCAGGATGGGATCTCACGAGAACAGAGACTTGCGGTGGTGGAAAAGTATTTTTAGTGTGCCCTCCGGTGTAGGAGGAATATTTGAGGATTTATAGTGCAAAGATTAGGGTTGAAAGGTCAACTATAACACCCCAAAAATTTAATCATGTTTTTACTAAATAAAAATTTGGCCAGAAATAAAATTTTGAATTTATATCAAGTCCTTTATTATTTTTAGGGTATTTTCTGTATCTGTTTTACAAAATTCTTCCCTCCACATAGAAATTTTTGAAAATAATATTGTGGCTTTGGGAGTTTTCTTAAACCATTTTGTTACTACTTTAATAATAGTAGGAATTATTTTGCCCCAAAACTATTCTTTTAATAGCATTTTCAAATTTTTGAAATACCTCTGTATCACTACAACCATTTTAAATAAATATTTTAAAATTCCACAAAAATTAGGAGAGGTCATGTGATGCCTACATATCACTTTTATGCAAAAACCTAACTTGGTCTGTTGGAAATTATGAGTGAAACAACCCCTTTTCAATTATGTCTTGTATTTGAGTTTCTACTACAACCCCATTTTTCCTTGCCCCAAAAATCCTGAAAATTATCCCACTTATAGTCCTTCTAACCAAACCCTTAAGTCCAGAATTTTAGCTCCATTGGAATCTGTTTAGTTCACCAAATATTCCCCTGTGGCTTCTGTCCAGAAACTAAATTCTTCAAAACTTGCACTATCAAGTCTCTCTTTTTGCCAAACCAGCTCCACCACCATCTCTACCAATAAGAGAGAGACCATCCTGCCAAGTCTCACTTCCAACAAATTTCCCTAGCTAGCTCTATCATTTTCTCAAACAGGTTGTGAGCATGGCAGAAACTTTCAATCATCAAACATTTCACTTGGCACTTGGTTCTTTAGCCAAGCCAGCATGTCTCTCATATTTGTCACCTAAGTATGTGTTACCCTGTCAAAGACTAGCTCGATTAGAACCACCTAGGGTGCCATGGCATTCGGTCGAGCACCCTATGTGCGTGCACTGGACGTGCCCGGAGCGCGCGCGCTGCAGGCCAGGACACCCCGAGCCTCTACGCGTTGCCAGCACTGCATCCTCTTGCTCCCTAACGCGCCTGAGCCACTGCACCAACCACCAGCAACCCACCGCACCTAACCCTATCCGCTAGCACCGGCCAAGCCACCGGCCAGCACCGTCGTCGTCTCTGCTACGTCACTGCCGAGATGCGTGGCACATCCAGGAGCTGCCAGCCCTCCCCCTGGACGGTGGTCTTCCCCCAGAAGCCTCCGCGCTGCACCGACCACTCCACCGACCCGCCGACCTCGCCAACTACCTTGACGGCGCCATAAATGGCTGCCGCCGTCATGTCTTCTCGGGGAAGCCGCGGCACCGCCCTTCCCCACCTATTTAAGCTGCCCCCGGGCCCTCTCAGTCCATCACCACCTTCCCCTCTCCCTCTGTAAGCTCTTATGTCCAGCGAATCAACCAGAGGTGGTCATTTTCCCCACCTACGGCCACCATTGCCATACCATGGCTCTGGCCGAATTCATGCCACTCCGACCTCCCTCGCCCCAACCAAGCACTCCAATAGAGTCCCCACACTTCGGCAAGTACACCAGCCACCTTGCCCGGCTAATTTCTTCACCGGAGCTGCTGCACTGGCCGGAGGCCGCCGCTCCCTGTCGCGGTCGCCACGCCCTACACCGGCCACCCCCGGCCCCAGCTCCTCCATCCACAGGCACGGGGTGAGGCAGGGGACCCATCCCCGGCGGCGCCCAAGCTCGCCGTGCCCCCAGTGGCCGGCGCCAGCAAGGGCCGAAGCTCCTCTGTCCCTGTGTCGGGAGGAAGAAGGAGATGGCGCCAGGAGGGAGAGAAGAGGCGCAGGCCCCGCTTGTCAGCGACTCCAGCCGCGGGTCCCCCTGTTTAAGTGGAAGCGTAGTAACAGGAATACGCTTTCGCCATAGGAGATCGTATTTCAGCGAATACGCCTCCGACGTCATCTCCTCCTCCGCGCAGCTGGTCGGCTGGGCCGGCCCAGTGGCACCGCATGGCTAAGTTGCGCTCAGGCGCACTTCTGCCCTTTTCTTTTTCTTTTTCAGTAGAATTCCACAAATTCCACAGGACCCTTTTCATATCCAAAATTTATGATTCAAATTTCTACAGACTTCTAAAATCATGCTCTATTTATTTAGACTAGGTGAATATTTTCCTAAAGTTTAGTATTTACTGATCTACTAAATAGTCCAATTCTTTTATATTTTCCAAATTAGAAATTCCATAGTGAAATCATCTGAACTTCAAATAATTTGATTCTTTTTCTGGCATTTCCAATTTTTCATCTAGTTTATTTTAGTAATTATTTCAAAAGTATTTGAACAATTTTTGGTACTGTTTTTGTTTTATGTGGTAATTTCAATATTTTTGAAAATAGGCAATGGAGGGGAGATAAATATTTCAAAGTTTTGGTGTGCACCCAATACCTCTGCATGCTCAAGGCAAGCATCTTGAACACTTGATATGGTGAATGCATGGTAGATTATTTGCTAGAATAATTTGAACATGACTATGTTGAATTCAAATAAAACTGGCATATGGTTATTTTTGCATGCATGTAGTGTTGGCATGTTTCATCGTATCGTGCATCGTGTGCTTGACTTGACTAACCGCAGGAGCAGGCATAAGAGAAATACCGTTACCGGTGGAAGGGTGATCACGTTGGAGCGTGATCATGCCTTGTTTGATATGCTTGTTGGAGCATGCAAGGGTTGTGGCCCTGTTGGTATTGCTGTTGAAAGAGTACCTTGTTGTGCTAACCGTTGCAGGAAACTTAAGCCTCCTGAGTCGACCGTAGATCGAGTCTTGTTCCGGTAACCCCCATACTTGATTCGTGCTGCCACTTGTCCCTGCCACAGGTGGGGTATGGTTTAGTAAGTTGTTAACCCCTTTCCATGCACACACCGTACAGAGGGCCACGATGAGGATTTCCAGGGCCATGGACTAAATCCTGTCATCGGGTCAGGGGGCATGGGTGTTACCGGCTGTAGCCGAGAGGGACTATCCCCTTGGAATCCACGCGTATTAATAGTGATCCCATGCTACTCGAGATTGTTGTCTCCCCGACTTAGAGTTTTTCTGAAACGATGCCTTGGGTGATTCCTGGCATCCGGACGGCTAATCTGGTGTGTGTGCTGGTCAGGTGTGTTTTCAACCCAAAGACCGTAATGGGAATTAGTCAGTGTCACGGTACTGACTGAAGAAATCCTTTACTTGTGGGTAAAGAGTACACCCTCTGCAGAGTTTAAACCTATTTGAATAGCCGTATCCGCGGTTAAGGGCTACAGTCTGGGTTGGTCAAGTGTCGGTCTTAGTGTCGGTCTTCGGAGGAAAATAATTAAATTGAGCCTGAATTATTTTGCGAAATAATTATTGTCACCCTGTTGCTACCATGAATATTTTATGCTTGTTAAATATTGTTCTGGTTATGCATAATATTGAGGACTAACCCATATCTCTTATTTTGAATTTTTCCTGAGTGTCTCAGGGGCTGGCTAGACTACCCCAGGCACTCAATTTTATTGTCAAGACCTCTCGTGGTGTCCCTCGAGTTAACAGGCGGTTTATCACGCCACTACTCTTGTGGACACCCGTTTGGCATTTCTCTTCAAGTCCGATCGTGGCGTCACTTGACACCCGACTAGCATTTCTTTTCAAGACCTCTCGTGGCGTCGCCTGAGTTCTCGGATGGTCCTGTCTCGTCCGATTTCTTTTTTAGACACCCGTTTGGCATTTCTCTTCAAGACCTACCGTGGTGTCACTTTAGACATCCGACCGGCATTTCTTTTATTTTATTTTCCTTTAACTATCCTTGTTTATCACTAACATTTTTATATATCCATTTATTTGCACATGCTAACATTTTATCATGCCATGATTTAATTCCTGTCAGTAGGCATTTAAGTCCATCATGAGCATACGCATAAAGTGTAGTTCATCATTATTATATAATTAATTGTGGCATTCGGTATATCTTTTGTTCATGATGTTTGCGAGTACATTCCAATGTACTCACAGGCTTGTCCCTGGCTATTTACTTGGCTAGGTCAGGAGTTCTACGAGGAGTACCACAGCGACGTCCGTACGGAACCTAGGATGGCAGCCACGCGGATAGGAATTATCCGGGTCAGCCGTTCCTGTGGGAATGGAGCCCCATCGACGTTGAAGAACCACAAGACAACTCAGTCATCCACCGCCAGAATCATTGTTGTATCATTAGACCTTCATGGACTTGTATCCAATTCCTGTAATAGCTTGGTAATCTGTAACAAGGACGTGTCCACCAGTAACGGTAATCCTGGGCTGGTGATGACACGAGGGGTTAATTTCTGGGATATCGTGTCCCGGCCCCGGCATCTACGGGGGGCCCACAAGCCCTGGGCGCCCCCCTAGGTCGCACCCCTCTGGCTTGTGGCCACCACGTAGAGCTTCTGGCCTCCTCTCCAAGTCTTGTGGGTTTCTTCTGGTCCAAGAAAAATCATCGTAAAGTTTTATTCCATTTGGACTCCATTTGATATTCCTTTTCTGTAAAAGTTAAAAACAAGGGGAAAACAGAAACTGGCACTGGACTCTAGGTTAATAAGTTAGTCCCAAAAATAATATAAAATAGCATATTAATGCATATAAAATATCCAAAATAGATAATATAATAGCATGGAACAATAAAAAATTATAGATATGTTGGAGACGTATCAAGCATCCCCAAGCTTAATTCCTGCTCATCCTTGAGTAGGTAAATGATAAAAACAGAATTTTTGATGTGAAATGCTACCTAACATATTTATCAAAACAATTTTCTTTATTGTGGCAAGAATATTCAGATCCACAAGATTCAAAACAAAAGTTTAATATTGACATAAAAAAATAATACTACAAGCATGCTAATAAAGCAATCATGTCTTCTCAAAATAACATGGCCAAAGAAAGTTATCCCTGCAAAATCATATAGTCTGGCTATGCTCTATCTTCATCACAGAAAATATTTCATCATGCACAACCCCGATGACAAGCCAAGCAATTGTTTCATACTTTTAATGTTCTCAAGCTTTTTCAACTTTCACGCAATACATGAGTGTGAGCCATGGATATAGCACTATAGGTGGAATAGAATATGGTGGAGGTTGTGAGGAGAAGACAAAAAAGGAGAAAGTCTCACATCAACTAGGCAAATTAATGGGCTATGGAGATGCCCATCAATTGATATCGATGCAAGTGAGTAGGGATTGCCATGCAAGGGATGCACTAGAGCTATAAGTGTGTGAAATCTCAAAAAGAAACTAAGTGGGTGTGCATCCAACTTGCTTGCTCACGAAGACCTATGGCAATTTTGAGGAAGCCCATCATTGGAATATTCAAGCCAAGTTCTATAATGAAAAATTCCCACTAGTATATGAAAGTGACAAAATAGGGGACTCTCTATCATGAAGAACATGTTGCTACTTTGAAGCACAAGTGTGGAAAAAGGATAGTAACATTGTCCCTTCTCTCTTTTTTGTTTGGGCTCTTTGGCCTCTCTTTTTTGGCTCTTTGGCCTCTCTTTTTTAAGTCTGGAGTCTCATCCCAACTTGTGAGGGAATCATAGCTTCTATCATCCTTTCTGCACATGGGACAATGCTCTAATAATGATGATCATCACACTTTTATTTACTTACAACTCAAGAATTACAACTCGATACTTGAACAACATATGACTCTATATGAATGCCTTCGGTGGTATACCGAGATGTGCAATGATCAAGAGTGACATGTATAAAAAATATGAACGGTGGCCAAGCCACGAATACTATGCCAACTACATGATCATACAAAGCAATATGACAATGATGGTATGTGTCATAATAAACGGAATGGTGGAAGTTGCATGTAAATATATCTCGGAATGGCTATGGAAATGCCACAATAGGTAGGTATGGTGGCTGTTTTGAGGAAGGGTATATGGTGGGTTTAATGCACCGGCGAAAGTTGCGCGGTACTAGAGAGGCTAGCAATGGTGGAAGGGTGAGAGTGCGTATAATCCATGGACTCAACATTAGTCATAAATAACTCACATACTTATTGCAAAAATTTATTAGCCATCAAAGCAAAGTACTAATACGCATGCTACTAGGGGGGTAGATTGGTAGGAAAAGACCGTCGCTCGTCCCCGACCGCCACTCATAAGGAAGACAATAAAAAATAAATCATGCTTTAACTTCATCGCATAATGATAGACCATACGTGCATGCTTCAGGAATCACAAACTTTAACACAAGTATTTCTACTAATCCACAATTACTCTCTAGCATGACTCTAATATCACCATCGTTATATCTCAAAACAAATGCAAGGAATCAAACTTCTGATATATTGAATGCTCTTTATGAAAGTTTTTATAATATCTCTCTTGGATGCCCATCATATTAGGACTAAATTCATAACCTAAGAAAATTACCATGATGTTTAAAGACTCTCAAAATAATATAAGTTAAGCATGAGAGTTCATCAATTTCTATAAAATAAAACCACCGCCATGCTCTAAAAAAATATAAGCGAAGCACTAGAGCAACTACCTAGCTCAAAAGATATAAGTGAAGCACATAGAGTATTCTAATAAATTCACGATTAATGTGTGTCCCTCTAAAAAGGTGTGTACAGCAAGGATTATTGTGGCAAAATAAAAAGCAAAAACTCATATCATACAAGACGCTCCAAGCAAAACACATATCATGTGGTGAATAAAAATATAGCCTCAAGTAAATTTACCGATGGATTGAAGACAAAAGAGGGGATGCCATCCAGGGCATCCCCAAGCTTACATGCTTGGTTTCCTTGAATATTACCTTGGGGTGCCTTGGGAATCCCCAAGCTTAGGCTCTTGCCACTCCTTATTCCGTTGTCCATCAAAACTTTACCCAAAACATGAAAACTTCACAACACAAAACTCAACAGAAAGCTCGTAAGATCCGTTAGTATAATAAAATAAATCACCACTTTAGGTACTGTTGTGAACGCATTCTAAATTTATATTGGTTCTATATCTACAGTATTCCAACTTCTCCATGGTTCATACCCCCCGATACTACCCATAGATTCATCAAAATAAGCAAACAACACATAGAAAACAGAATCTGTCAAAAACAGATCAGTCTGTAGTAATCCGGAAATTTAGTATACTTCTGTAATTCCAAAAATTCTGAAAAATTATAAAAACCTATTAAATTTATATATAAATATTTTGTAAAAAAATCAGATCAAAAGCACGTTTCTGTGATTTTCTAAATTTCTTGCAATGAGCACAAAAGTTTCTGTTTTTCAGCAAGATCAAATCAACTATCACCATAGACCATCCCAATGGTCTTACTTGGCTCAAACACTAATTAAAACACCAAAACACAATTACTACATAGGTAATAATGTGTATTTATTGAAAAACAGGAGCAAAAACAAAAACACAAAATAAAAAATTGGGTTACCTCCCAACAAGCGCTATTGTTTAACGCCCCTAGCTAGGCATAAAACGTAGCTCTAGGTATTGTCATCTTTGGTATGCAATCCATAAGTGGCCCTCATAATAGATTCATATGGTAACTTAATTTTCTTTATTGGAAAGTGCTCCATGCCCTTCCTTAACGGAAATTGAAATCTAATATTTCCTTCTTTCATATCAATAATTGCACCAATCGTTCTAAGGAAAGGTCTACCAAGAATAATAGGAGATGTAGGATTGCAACCTATATCAAGCACAATAAAATCTACGGGCACATAATTCATATTTGCAACAATAAGAACATCATTAATCCTTCCCATAGGTTTCTTAATAGTGGAATCCGCTAGATGCAAATTCAAAGAACAATCATCAAATTTATGGAAACCTAGCACATCACATAAAGTTTTCGGAATAGTGGAAACGCTAGCACCCAAATCACACAAAGCATTGTACTCATAATCTTTAATTTTAATTTTAATAGTAGGTTCCCACTCATCATAAAGCTTTCTAGGGATTGAAACTTCCAACTCAAGTTTTTCTTCAAAAGATTTCATCATAGCATCAGAGATATGTTTAGTAAAAGCTTTATTTTGTTTATAAGCATGAGGTGAATTAAGCATGGATTGCAACAAGGAAAAACAATATATTAAAGAACAATTATCATAATTAAAGTCCTTGAAATACAAAAGAGTGGGTTCATCGCTACTTAAAGTTTTGACCTTACCAATCCCTCTTTTATCAATTTTTTTCATTAAGATCTCCACCATCCAAATTATTGGGACGCCTTCTAGCTAAAGTTGACTCATCTCCAGTACTCATATTTATAAAGTTTTATATTAGCAAACAAATATTCAATAGGAGTCACACCAATCACTTTAAGATCTTCATCATTATTATCACAAAAACTAGAAGAACATGCTTTTTCTAGCCAATCTATCTTAGCACGCATCCTAGCTGTTCTCTCTTTACACTCCTCCATAGAAATTTTAATAGATTTCAGAGACTCATTAATATTAATCTTGGGTGGCATAGATCTGATCTTAAAAGAATCAATCTCATGAGAAATTCTATCAACGTTCCTAGCCAAATCATCAATCTTAAGCAATTTTTCTTCTACCATAGCATTAAAAATCTTTTGAGAATTAATGAAATATTTAATATCATTCTCAAGATCAGAGGGTATTTTATTATAATTTCCATAAGAATTGTTGTAGGAATTACCATAATTATTAGAGGAATTACTAGGAAACGGCCTAGGGTTGAAATTACCTCTATACGCGTTATTACCAAAAAAATTCCTACCAACAAAATTCACATCTATAGATTCATTATTATTTTCAATCGAAGTGGACAAAGGCATATCATTAGGATCAATAGGAGAACTCTTACTAGCAATCAATTTCATAAGTTTATCAATCCTTCCACTCAAAGTATTAATTTCTTCAATCGCATGCACTTTTTTTACCAGTAGAAGATCTTTCGGTATGCCATTGAGAGTAATTTGCCATAATATTATCTAGGAGTTTAGTAGCTTCTCCTAATGTGATTTCCATAAAAGTACCTCCCGCAGCAAAATCTAAAAGATTTCTAGATGCAAAATTCAATCCGGCATAAAATATTTGTATGATCATCCATAAACTTAAACCATGAGTAGGGCTATTTCTTATCATCAATTTCATCCTTTCCCAAGATTGTGCAACATGTTCATGATCAAGTTGCTTAAAATTCATTATATCGTTCCTAAGGGAGATGATCTTGGCGGGAGGAAAATACTTGGCAATAAAAGCATCTTTACACTTGTTCCATGAATCAATACTATTTTTAGGCAAAGATGAAAACCAAGTTTTAGCACGATCTCGTAGTGAGAACGAAAATAGCTTCAATTTAACAATATCATTATCCACATCTTTTTTATTTTGCATATCACACAACTCAACGAAAGTATTTAGATGGGATGTAGCATCTTCATTAGAACTACCAGAAAATTGATCTTTCATAACAAGATTCAACAAAGCGGCATTAATTTCATAAGATTCCGCACTAGTGCAGGAGCAATCGGAGTACTAATAAAATCATTATTATTAGTGTTGGAAAAGTCACACAACTTGGTATTCTCTTGAGACATCGTGACAAAGCAAGCAATCTAGCACACAAGCAAACAAAAGCAAATGAAAAGACGAACGAACGAAGCCGAATAAAAAGGCAAATATTTTTGTGTTTTTCTGAAAATGTTTTAGAAATGAGGGACAGGAAAACGAGAGGCAAATGGCAAATAATGTAAGTGCAAGAGATGAGAGTTTATGATGGGTACTTGGTAGGCTTGATGTAGAACCTCCCCGGCAATGGCACCAGAAATTCTTCCTGCTACCACTACAAAAAAAAAGACACATCCATGACATTTTGGCCCTAATGAATTTTTTTTCTGTCATGCTTATGACACTTCTATGACGATAATTGTGACAAAACCACGTATCATCATAGATGTGGTGGGCTCCTACTTCTATGAAAAAAAATCATGACAGAAAATGGGCTTTTCATCTTGGGCGGGCCGGGGACGCACCTGCATGACATTCTTTGGGCCGTTCATGACGGAAAAATCCATGGTAGAAGCAAGGGCGAGGAAAATTTCGGGCAGTTCCCGGTTACGGTGGGTGGTCGCGACCGAGCGATGCATGGAGGGATTGCACGTTTCTCTCGTACACGTATGCGCATGTGTGTGAGGCGTTGGGCTCTAACTGAACCCGAGCGAGGCGTTCGCTTACTGAACCCGAGCGATTGCACTAGCTATGTTACTGAACCCGAGCGATCGATCCCTTGGCTGTTAACTGAACCCGAGCGATTCCTTCGCTACTACTGCTAACTGAAGCCAATCGAACCTGCTATTGCCTCTTGATGAACAGTTCCCTGTGGGGGTTAGATGAACAGGACCCCGTGGTAGTAGAGGCCGTTGCCGTTGGATGAACAGGACCCCGATCGAGAGGAGGCCGCCAAACACCACCCGATCGAGCCGGTTGGGGGTGGATGAACAGGACCCTCTGGAGGGCTGGTTGAAGAGTAGCCGGTGGAGGGTGGATGAACAGGACCCCGTGGAGGGCTAGATGAACAGTGACTGGTGGAGGCTGGAGGAAGTCGACGGTGGATGAACAGTAGCAGGTGGAGGCTGGAGGAAGTCGACGGGGGATGAACAGCGTGGAGGCTGGAGCGAGGCAGTAGACGGTGGATGAATAGTAGGCCGTGGAGTCCCGTTTTGCGGTACGCCACACCCCTCCCAATGAACAGGACCCCGTTTCGACCGTAGGCGCTCCAGCACAAGTCCATTTCCTCCATTTTGCGGTACGCCATACCCCTCCCGATCAACAGCACCCCATTTCGACCGTAGGAGCTCGAACACAAGTCCGTTTCCTCCGGTCTGCGGTATGCCAGACCCTTCTCGATGAACAGGACCCCGTTCCGACCGTACGTGGTCGAACAGAAGGCCATTTTCCTCCATTTTGCGGGACGCCAGACCCCGTTCCGGCTGTTCCGTCCAAGCCGGTTGGCTCCCGATGAATAGGACGCATTCCGACCCAGTGGCTTCGCTCTCGATGAACATGACGCGTTCCGACCCAGTCACTTGGTTCCTGGTGAACACGACGTTGTTTCCTCCGTTCCGACCCAGCCGGTTAGCTGTCGATGAATAGGACGACATCGCTGCCGTCCGTTGCCCCTCCATGTACACGAGCCCTGGCCGTAAGTATGCGTGCGTACATGTTCGAGACCCCGCCCATATGTATGTACATAGCCGTATTAACTTTCTTGCAGCGTGGTTGTACGTACGTGTACACTATATATATAGACGGGATTGCGTTACATGCTACGTCCGTGCCTCTACTATGACACGTGCATCTACTTACTCGGCCATGGTTCATCGCTGCAGAGAGAGCGATCGACCAGTATGTACGTACACGTTCGCCACCAGACAGACAACCCTACGTACGGTTCGACCCGGTGGGTCCCAGCTGTCAGGGAGGATATGGAGGCACTTCCTTGCGTGCGAAGATATAGCTAGTGGGTCCTAGCTGTCAGGGGGAAGAATCATTTTTTTGCCCGTAATATGGACACACTTCCTTGCGTGTGAAGATATAGCTGGTGGGTCCCAGCTGTCAGGGGGGAAACATTTTTTTCGCAAAATACGGCGGCCCTTCCGGTGGGTCCCTACTGTCTGGTGGAGGGATCATTATTTTGCGCATAATAAGGAGCCACTTCCTTGCCGCGGCCATGGACCCAGCTGTCAGCCTCTCCAAGTACAGTCCTCTTCCGATGGAAGTCGTTCCTTGACCACGTTGACCATGCCGCACCGAGAGCACCAAGGCGATGGACAACGGCGAGGCCTAGGAAGGGAATGACCCGGAGTCGGGGAAGACTCGGCAGTTGTTTCCCACGCGAGCGGGAGTACGAGGGTTTACTGGTTCGGTTGCAGTGTGAGGCTGCTGTCGCCGAAGAATAACAGGAGGTTTGGGTGAGTACAGGGATGGCCAGCCAAGCAATGGGAGTAGGGTGGGGCGGTGAGGCCTACGCGGCAGCACAGCCGGCCATGAGACGCAGGAGCAGGCGGCACGGCCAGCGATGGTTTGGGTGGCTGGAGCAAGAAGACCAGAGGTTGAAGAAACACGACGGCCGTTGGATGGACATCGTACGGTCACTGCAGCTAGAATCGTTTATATTGACTAAGTTGACAAATCATGCGTCCGCGCCAACTTAGTAGGCCCACAAGTCAGCCTTCAAATATGGTGGGTCCCAGCTAGCAGGGGGAGTATTCATTTTTTTGTGCGTAATAAGGAGGCAATTCCTTGCGCGCGAAGATATAGCTGGTGGGTCCGAGCTGTCAGCAGGAGGAACTTTTTTTCGTGAAATACAGAGGCGCTTCCAGTGGGTCCCCACTGTCAGGTGGAGGAATCATTATTTTGTGTGTAATAAGGAGGCACTTCCTTGCGTGCGGCCGTGGACCCAGCTGTCATCCTCTCCACATTTGACCAGGCCGCACCGAGAGCACCAGGGTGGTGGACGACGGCGAGGCCTAGGAAGGGAATGACCCAGAGCCGGAGAAGACTCAGCAGTTGTTTCCCACATGGAGGGGAGTACGAGGGTTTACTGGTTCGTCTGCCATAGCCGGAGAATAACAGGAACTGTGGGTGCGTAGAGGGATGGCCAGGCCAGTGATGGGAGTAGTGTGGGGCGGTTAGGCCTGCGCGGCAGAACAGCCGGCCACGGGAGGCATGAGCAGGCAGTATGGCCGACGCTGGTTTGGGCGGCTGGAGCAAGAAGACCAGAGGTTGAAGAAGCAGCACGGCCGTTGGATTAACAATCCAACGGTCACTGCTGCTAGAATCATTTGTGGACTAAGTTGACAAAGCCTTTCGTACACGTCAACCTTGTAGACCCACAAGTCAGCCTCCAAATCTGTCCCAAACAGCATACAGCCTGAAATTTCTAGGCAGATTCAAATTAATTTAAAAAATAAACATACATTAATGTAAAATCCAATGAAATTTTACCTGCACAAAAATGATGAAATTTAAAATATCAAAATCAAAAAGAAAAATGTAATTTGGAACTAATTGCCTGTTTGTTGTATTTTTCATTTTATAGCCCATTTATTATTACTTATAGCCCATTTTCTGGGCAAGCCGAATGCTTCCCTCCTTGTCTTGAAAGATTTCAGGACCAGCAGGGTGTAGAAAAGAAAGTAGGCCTCCATTGGTTATTCTGCAAAAAACAAAATAGCTGGGCTAGCCATTTTCAGAAAGAAAAAACAAAACTAGGCTGGTCATGTGGTAAACATATGAAATAAAAGCCTGGGCTAGATGGGCAACAGCTCCCGCACAACCCAGTTGATACCCTGCTCCGTCCCGAAAACAAAAAAATAATACTGCGCGAGCTGCTGGGTCCCGGGTGTCAGCCGCTCCTTGTGCAGTTATCTCGCTTATTGACTATGTTGATAGTGGCGTGTGACCTGGATGTCAGGAAACCATCAGGAGGAACCTTTTTTTTCTTGTAATAAAGGAGGCACTTGCTTCCCTACTGCCATGATCCTGGTGGGTCCCTACTGTCATCCTCACCATGTACAGTTATCTCCTTATTCCTCTCGGTTGTTGACCATGTTGACAAAACCGGAGGGCGGCGCTGCGGCGAGCGAACCAAGGCGGAGGACGATGGTGAGGCCTCAGATGGGAACAAACAGGAGCCAGGGAAGATGCGCAGAGTTTTAGGGTGTGATGTGGCCGCGAGGCGTGCGCGGCAGCATAGCTAGCCGTGGGAGGCGGGAGCAGGCGGTCCCGCCGGCGCTGGTTTGGTTTTGGCGGCTGGAGGAAGAAGAGACTGAAGAAACACGATAGACGTTGAATGTCAATACAATGGTCAAGTTTGGCACAATCATTTGTTGACTAAGCCGACACCATGTAGCATACTTTTTTATAGGAAGAAAAGAAAAACTGGGCTCGTTCGCCAGATAACATTCCCGAAACTGCCACCGTTTGATCTTGCGTCACAACTAAAACTGCCAAGAAAATGCATTCGTTTGCCGTCCTCCTCCCAGGGAACGTCCGCCACATAACATTCCCGAAATTCAAAGACTTGAGAAGGCGTACAGAACAAGCTAGTGTACCAGTAAAGAGACATTGCTGAGTTTTAGAAAAAAGAGAGACGTGCTCCTGTAGCTGGTTCGAATCCAAACCTAGACTATGATTATATATAGTGCTATGCTACTCTGCAAGTAATGAAATTGACACATCCAACGTTCGCTTCTCCTCTTCTCTAGTTACTCTGCCTAGCATCAGAAGCTCCGGCCACAGCAACCATGTCCGCTGGCGGTTCATCCACCTGCTCTTCAGCAGGCAACAACCAGATATGCGCCAAGTTGCCACCCGTACCATCCCCTGTGGGTCTCATCACACCCCCGCCGGCACACTCATCGTAGCCGGTTGCTCATCGCAACCCACTGCCGTTGGTGTGGTGCCACTGCTGCAAATCATGCAGAGTCATCCGTCGCGTCTCAACTACAATCCTCAACCCTGGCCGAGTCTTCTACAAATGCCCGAATCATGGGGTAATAATATGTTTAAGTGTTGTTCACCTGCTTTCAGTTGCTGATTTTTTTAATAGTTTCATTGATGATCTTCCAATTTGATTCATGTAGAAAAGGGAAGATTCATGTGATTTGTATTTCTAGGAAGTTGCTGATGTGGGGGAATGGAACTATGCTGATTATTTGGTTAGCCGAGGAATCCCAATACCAGCATGTTGGGGTGTTGGACAAGTAACTGAAGGAACGGCAGAAGAGGAAGATGCAGAGCAGAAGGTTAAAGATGTAGATCATCTTATCATGGCCAAGCAACAACTATTGAACGGCCTTGATAGCAATGAGGAGATGAAAGAGCTTGTGAAGATAATGGGCAAGATCGTTGTGCTCTGTAGGATGATTGTCTCTTTATTTGCAGTGTATGTAGCACTCGTGATGTATTTCAGTGGCTATGACATGAGCACTTTGCTGAAACTAGTAATGAATGAAACCTGTTTAGCAGGTTGGGTGTAGTGTTGTGAACATTTAATGATTTTTATTAATGGAAATGGGGGGGGGTATCCCCTTTTGCTCATAAATAAATAAATAGCAGAGGCCATTTTGCTAATAAATAAATAAATTAGCAGAGGCCCTGTCGGGTCAGCTTTGTTCCCATTCGAAGACGTCGAGCAAATTGCAGTCCAACAACAAACTATGTCATCAAATACAAGTTTCACAGCCAAATATGAGTACAACTAAACAACAATGTCATCATGTTTTAGTCGTCATACAATCACCAAACACAAATCAACATACATAATAAGTGATGTTCTCACAGCAAAATACTAAACAACAACTTCATCAGGTTTCAGTTGTCATAGCAAACACAATTTCACATAGTAGATAAAAAGTTGTCTTCTCACAGGCAAATACGACAAAAGCAATCTAATCATCATCCGCAGCAGCAGCGTCAACATCTTCGCCATGTGTATTAGTCTGAATCGTAATTCCCCCCAGTGTCATCTTCTTCTTCATCCTCAATGTCCTCGAACGTTGGCGTCTTATTGATCAACTCTCGTATGTCCACAGCATGACAGGGAATCTTTTCGCCAGCGTTATTGATGTGATGGTTCTCAAAGATATTAGGAACATCTGTGGAATCTTCTACATCAGGAGCAGTGTAAGCATCATCTTGTTGTGCAACTTCATTAAATGAATTCCTCTGCTCAAACCTTTGCAATACTCTCCAGTCATCGCTACATGCATATGTGTCTTCCAAGAAAAATATCTGTGTTGCTTGATTTGCCAAAATAAAAGGCTCATCGGTCTGGTACTCCACCTTGACATTGATGGATTTCAAATAATCATCAGCTCTGGGTTTTGCGATCCTGGAAAACAGGTTATACCAACGACAGCACAACAGAACCACACACCGATGAACCTCAAAACTGGAGATATACTACAACTAAACAATGTTTGTTATGTTAGCATACATTTTAGTTGTCTCTTTGCCGTACGTATCCGCGCTCGTGATGGCACTGTTTTGTGTCTTCCTGCCTTCGTCGCATGCAAGGGCGTTGTAGCACACATCTCCAACAATGCAAGATTCATAATGTCTTACCCGAGTATCAGGACCCATTGCTAGTGCGTAAAGGGCATCATTAACTGCCTGCCCATCCTCCTGCATCTTCTTAACCTATGGTTAGAAAATAGACAAGCTGATCGCCTTATGTACTCAATATATTAAAAAAACTGATAGTGCAATTCAAAAGCTTACATGGCTCTTGAACCATTTCGCAAATCCTGCCATAACCAGTTTATCAATGTTTCTTGGATTTTGCGGCAGTCACTCCTTTTTGTAGATGCTGCACAACATAGTGATCGCGTCAAACCTCTAAATATATAAGAATGTGCTGCAAGTTTAGTAGATTACGATGTATAAGCTGTAGTACTTAGCACTTACTCGATATAAGGTAGAATCTCAGGACAGTTATTCAACACATACCAAACCATTTTGTCCAAATCTTTAGGTTTGTCGTCTTGTCAACTCTTCCCTGTAACTCGAATGGAACAATCGAAAACATTGAGCTCGGGATTGTCTTCACCCACCTCTTTGCTAAGTTGATCAGCTGTTTCAATGTATTTTGAGCAGAATGTCAATGCTTCTGTAGCAATGTAGGCCTCTGCAATGGAACCCTCAGGTCCAGCTCTGTTCCTAACATAGCCCTTGAAAGTGCCTAGCCACCTTTCAATAGGGTACATCCAGCCATACTGTACTGGACCTCTAAGTAGTGCCTCATTAGGTAGATGAATAGCCAAATGCACCATTACATCAAAGAAGGCTGGAGGATATATCTTCTCAAGGTCGCATAGGATAGTTGGTATCTTGTCTCTAAGACGCTCCAAAGCATCTATCCTGATATTTCTACTGCAGAGTTCCCTGAAGAATTGTCCCAACTCTGCAACTACTTTGTATAAGTCAGGGCGGCCCAATCCTCTAAGGATAACAGGTAAAACCCTTTGAAGTAGGACGTGGCAGTCATGAGTTTTCAACCCTTGTACCTTGTTTCCATCTGCACTGACTCTCCTTTTAGGGTTGGAAGCAAATCCATGTGGGAATCTCACACGTGAGAGGACCTTGCAGAATTCTTTTCTTTTTACCTTGTCCAACACGTACACAGCTGGTGCCATATCCCGTGATGCACCATCATCTTCCACCTGCAAATCCCTTCTGATACCCAGGTGTGTCAAATCAATCCTAGATTTTAAGGTATCTTTCGTCTTGCCTTCAATATTTAGAAGTGTGCCGATAATGCTGTCACATATATTTTTCTCGATGTGCATCACATCAAGATTATGCCGCAGATCCAAATCTTTCCAATACTCCAAGTCCCACAAAGTGGACCTGTGGGTAAACAATAATCTCTCTTCTGCCCTGCCACACTTCCTTTTCCCGCTACCATTATCAGGATGGTTTCCTAGTGTAATATGCCTGACCTTCTCTAATTCCACTTGCAACTCATCGCCGGTGAGCCTCTTTGGCGCATCATGGTTTTCATGCTTTGCATTGAACACATGTCTTCAGTATTTTGTAGGACACGGCTTGTCCTTGGCAAGGAAACGATGGGGTCCAATGTAACAGATCTTGCTAAGTATTGCGTATGACAGCGGATTCTTGTCACAGCAAACACATGCATTGTAACCATGTGTCGTTCGCCCTGACATAGTGCCCAAAGCCGGATAATCATGGATGCACCAAATTATAACAGCACGCAGAAAGAAATCAGTTGGTGGGCTGCTATATAGGTCTCGAGTGAGAACACCCCTCCATAGCTGTTGAAGTTCTTCCACAAGAGGCTCCATGAATAAATCAAAATCCTTTCCAAGACTTTTTGGACCTGGGATGAGCAAGGCCATCATGTAGTTTGATTCTTTGGTGCAGACATTTGGTGGCATGTTGTAAGGGATAACAAGCACTGGCCACATGCTATAGGTGGCACTATGGTGGCCAAATGGGTTAAATCCATCTGTAGCTAAGCCAAGTGTAATGTTTCTCGGGTCAGCAACAAACTTTTTGTGTTTCTGATTGAAGCTTTTCCAGTCACTACCATGAGATGGATGGCTCATTACATTCTGATCTCTGTACTCCTGGTTCCTAGAATGCCATAGTACATCCTCTCTTGTTTCAGCAACATGAAACAACCTCTGCAATCTTGGTATATTTGGAAAATGTCTCAGAACATTATGAGGAATCCTCTTCACAACATCGCCATCTTTCCATCTTGATGATTTGCATTTTGGGCATTCACTTAAGTTGGCATAATCCTTCCGGAACAGAACACAATTATTCTTATAAACATGGATCATTTCATATCCAATTCCAACAGCACGAAGGAAATTCTTCATTTTACCGTAGGTGTGTGGCAGCTCAGACGCATCTGGGAAAGATTTGCAGAAAGCAGCCAACATCGCATCGAATGATTTGTTGGTCATTCGCTCATATGTCTTCACCTGAAGAAAGGTGACCATAGCTGAGAATACTGGTAGCTTATTTCTTGGGGTGACTGCCACGTTGGATTGTTCCAACATGCGGACCCACCGTTTTTCTTCTTCAGGTGAAAGTTCACGAAATGCGTGAGCATTTTCTAGCATTGTTTCAATGTTGGTCAAACTCACTGGCTCCACCGCCACCACCTCCTCCTCCTCCTCTTCCACCTGAGCATCAAGCAGATCAAGATGGTGATCTGCTGATTCCACATAGTCAGTAACATTGACGTTCACAGCTTCACCATGATGAACCCAAATAGTATATGTGACCGACATCCCATACAAGTGTAGATGATTTTGCACAGTTGACTGGGGTCTTGTAACTGAATTCATACAACTGCTACACGGGCAGAGCATATCTGATTTTGGACCACCATACTCAGCTCTGAGAAAGTTCATGAAGTTTTCAACCCCCTTGACATATGCAGCAGAGAATCTTCAAGCAGAAGTTATCCAAGTCCTGTCCATCTGTTAGACATACAAATTAGTTCTTCTACTAGATATTATAGGAAAAACATATATGCTTTTTTATAAAGTCCAGAAAAAAAATACCTATGTTGATGTCTCAAGCTATGGCAAGATATTTGGACAAGCAGATCTAAGTAACGAAATATATGTAAAGTTAATTCAGCAAACAGATTTATGTGCTAAATTATGGCAGGCTATTTCAGCAGTCAATGAGGCCGAGCACATAGCCATCGAAGGCCATCTCAGCAACAAAGATCGAGTATAAAATGGTGTCGAGCTATTTCACCTAACAGATTGGCTACTAGACCATGGCAATCTACTTCACAATAAATATATGGCAGGATATTTTAGCAACTAATCGGGCGTGGCATGCCATCTCAGCAAAGCAGATTGAGTGCAGAATAGGGCAAGGAAGCTTCTTAAGCAGAGCATATTGATTGTAAACTATTTCGGCAAACAGTGAGATTAACAGCGTCTATCAGCTAATATTCAGCGCTACTCCGACATGCACGGGGCCTCAATCTAGAATGCGCATACTGTGGGAGAAGCTGACCTTAGTGTGTCTCCACAAGAACGTCACCAGCGGTGGCGGCACGGCTGGAGGATGGCAGTCTACGAGAGCGTACTATGGGAGCGAGAGGATCGCCGTGCGTCCCCTCGACGAACTGCGGCGCTGACGTATCACTGTGGCGGGGAGGGCGGCTTTGGCGGAGCGAATGGAGTGGAGGGGGCCGGGGGGGGAGGGGGGTTTGGGGAATATTATTGGCTAGTTGGCCGAAGGGCAGCTGAATTTTGGATTTGGGGGGAATTTTCGTGCGGTGGGCGGGGGAGTTTGGCGCATGGTCGGTTTCTCCAAATGCGGTCCCACGTGTGAGTGAAGAGGCAAGCCGAAGCGCGTTCCGTTTGCGTGAGCCGTGTGTAGGACCGACCGTGTGAGGCGTGCAATGCGACCGCGACAGGCGTGCTGTGAGTGTACCACCTTTTTCCTTTTAAACTTGGTGCTTCGCGCGATCCATCGATACTACTCCTACTACTAGTAATCCGGTAATCCCGACTAAAATGGCGCGGCTGGGTCTTTTCCCGCGCGATATGCTGGAAGGTTGGCTTAGTTGGTTTTTTAGGACTTTATTTTTTAGGACAAGGCTTAGTTGGTTTGAGAGATAGAGCGAGAGAAAGATGTGAGATGCGTGAATGTGTAGTGGACGTACTATTGGAGTGCCTAAGATAAATTGTGTATGTATACCTATGTGTTTATTTACTTCGCATGTTAGCTTTGTCTCAGGTCAAACCTTCTAAACTTAGACCAAGTTTATACACACAAAAATGAATCATCATTCAATATATTTTCATACAATATATCTTACTATTATTGTGAAAGTTCATATACACCGGACGATATTCATGCAAACACGGCAGATTTTCATTACATTTCGAACTTTTATAGGACAGACAAAGAAAAGAAACCCGACCCTAAACCTATTCTACGGTGGCGACCGACGTCCACTTTCCTTTGTGCTTCCACATCGGCGACGACGTCCTCCATCTGCCGTCTCCATGAATGGCGGCGGGGTTCAAGACCCGTGAAGTGAAGGTGCGGTCTCCGGCGAGGAAGAGTAGAACACGGGAGACGGACCGGCCAGTTGGCACACCATGCCCTGCCGCCTCCCATGCCCTACTCATCCTCGGAGGAGTCCCCGACCTCAGCGGTGCCGGTGGATGTGAGGTCGATGATGATGGACACGGACGGTCTGTCGCTTCACCTGCCACATGCGCCATCGAACGTTGGACGGCGACAAGTAGGACGCGTGGCTGGCGGTGCTCCCGTCATCGAACGCCAACATGGCCACCGCTTGTGCGGTCGCGTTCGCGTCCAGCTACGCCGGTATTGCATTGTGAGCGGCGAGTTGAGTGAGGGCAGCGACCTCGAGCTTCATCCCTGAAGACAAGCTCTCCTGTAGAGCGTTCCCACTCGCGGTCATTGTGGATGTGGTGCCAGGTAGGAGGATGCGCTATGGTGTGGAGTTTAGCTGGGCGTTGCCGCTTTAAGTAGCACATTCCGGTGAGGCCAAGCGTCTCGGTACGTCAATAAGTCGTCGGAGTTGGTTCCTCGGGTAGCGAGCCTGCTTAATGATGGCATACGGACGGACTGCATGAATGCGGGTAGCTGGCGCCGGTTGGGAACGCACGCGCGCGACGGTGCGGGGGACGAGGGTTTTTTGTGTGCCAGGGTAGTCAGCTGCGGGCGTGGCAACGTTGGACATGCCCTTTGCTCACATGCAATCCCACATGTCATTGAAAGACAACCCGGCATGGTCTTAGGTCCTGGGGATGCAGTTGGCCGTGCTAGAACACTCCGCAGATGCGTCGCGACGCACGCGCACTTTGGCATCCCGTGCATCCTCGACGAGCCGGGTGTTGATCTGCTAGTCGTGCCACAGCGGTAGCGCCACACTCGGCACCCTAAAGCCGAGCGTGTCCAGTGGCGATGAGCGTGTCACTCACCACGGTCACAGTGTCCAGAGGCGGTGCATGAGCTGCACCACATTGCTGGCCCCCACGACCCACATGAAGGGTTGCCGGTGGTGAGGAGGTCGTGGGCCAGCTCCTCCATTGGACTAGTCTGCGCCACATCATCCCCATAGGTGTGCCCCACATGTCGGTTTCCCTATTTTCCCGGCCAAATTCGAGTGTTAGTATGGCCTCATTAACACTCGGCCGACCTCTCTCTCTTCTCGTCTAGTAGTAAATGACGCGGGCGGGGGAGGGGGAGGGACGTCGGTTTGCTCTCAACTGCAATCCCACAAGCGAGCAAAAACGCAAGACGAAGCATGTTCCATTCGTTGAGCGGCGTGCAGTGTCCACCGTGCCGGGGTACAACGCGAACGCGACAAGAGTGATGTACACCATCCATTCCTTATGAACTTGCATACTTCGAGTACTCCTTTTTTTGAACACAGTACAGACGCAAGCGCTCATACATGCGCGCATACACTCACCCCTATGAACACACACACGCACACCCTACCCCTATGAGCACCTTCGAGAGACTGAGCTGTCATATCTATAATATATCTCTACTCTTATCTCTACTCTCGGTGATGATGGTGTGCCTGCCATCTTGCAATATAGACCGTCCGATCTATATCTGACGGATAGAAAGCAAACTATGGCAATTTTGCAAAAGGATACCCGCACCTCTCTCGTTCATCCTTATCTCCCACAACTTCATTGTTTAGTAATTAAAAAAGGAAGCCTCTGGAACAATCTGGCATGGTGGTCATTGCCGGCGTCATCCATCCCCATGCCTCCGCTAAGTCCGACCACCAATCACCACCGCGCCCACTCCTCCTCACCTTATCTCTCATCTTTCTCGGGATATCATTTTTCGATGACATTCTCGAGATACCATTTTTTCGATGTAATTCTCGAGATATCATTAGTTTTTACACATGGGATTACTCCTGCATGGGTCAATCACAGCAGGTGTTTTGTAAAAAAAAATGCATCCTAATGTTCCGTGCAATGCACGGGCATCTTGCTAGTCATCTTGAGATTTATGAAGTCACCGCCTCGTCGTCGACAGGAACGGTGGGGAGGTCCGGACGTCTGCCACATGAAGCACTGAAACTTTGGTCCCATCCCACCCCACAACTCTCTAGGCTCCAACCATCCGGCTTTGCAAACTCCGCACAGTCAAAACCAATTGACCAGTCATCATCGGAACCACTATTCACACCAGAACCTTCGCTGCTTGGCCTACGCCAGCTACTTGCCAGCTGGTCACCACTGCCCCAAAACCACACCTCCTCTCCAGCCCATTCCCCCACCTTTCGATCCCCTAGCCTACATCAGCCGTCCCCTAGTGAAAGCCATGGTGCGCCGCAAGATCACATACTACAAGATGCTGACGCCAGAGCGCCTCGCAGAAATTGCGGCGGCGGTTAGCGCCACAGACCTCCGTTCTCAAGCTCGCTTTGCGGCGGGCCAATCCCCGAGTTCTCTAGAGCCAAGCTCCGAGGAGGAGGAAGCCGATCCAATGTTCATGGTGGAAGTCAAGGCGTAGAAGGCCCCCAATGCGTATGAGACGATGGAGGTCGACTTCGTGCCGGCGTCCAGGTCCCCCATGGTGCAGGCGGACCAGCGGTTCAACCTGGCAATCCTAAAGGAGGACCGGGAGGCGGAGGCTCAACTCGACGCGAAGTGCGTGGATGCCGCTGCCATCGAGGCCCTCCTACAGGCGGAAGCGGATGTCGTGGACGTGAACCGGGTGGCGGAGGCTCAACTTGACGCGGAGTGCACAGATGCCGCTGCCATCGAGGCCCTCCTGCAGGCGGAACCGGACGTCCTGGACTTGAATCGGGCGGCGGAGGCTCAACTCGACGCGGAGTGCGCGGATGCCGCTGCCATCGAGGCCCTCCTGCAGGCGGAACCGAATGTCGTGGACGTGAACTGGGTAGTGCTTGCGTCCGTGTAGAGCGCCCGCACGCTCTGCGTGAATGAGTAGTTGGAGGCCGAGGACAACCACGGTGCGGAGACACACGTCGGCAGCTACGGCTGGTTCACGTCGGCAGCCAAAGACGACGAGGCCGTCTCGTTCCACGTGTAGTGATAGTTTTTCTTTATGTTGTTGTTTTTAGGGTTCTTTTGCTGTGTAAAAACAAATATTTATGCAAGTCGCCTGACTTCCATCATTTGGGTCAGTCGACCATTTCAGGCGGTTGGATGAATATCCTACGTCTCCTAACCCTTCTTCTTCCTCACCTCTTCTTCTTCCCCAACAGTCCACCGCACGGGCCGCACGGATCTTCCCCAACATGCGGTTGGATAAACATATTGTATGAATGAAAATTATGTGTCAGCGGTAGGATGGCTGAGTTTGGTTTGATCACATGTGGCAGCACGTGTCAGTGAGGGTGCGTTCCCTTGGTTGGGTTTGCGGCATGCAGGACCGACTGTGTGAGTGTGTGGTGCGACCGCGACAGTCGTGCGCAAGTGTACCTCCTTTTCATTTTGAAAAACTTTAGGCAATCTTGGCAAAAATGTGTGGCAAAGTATGGCAATGCAAGGCCTAGACCCAAATAGGATACAAGTACGTACTACTTGTGTTAAAAAAGAAAGGTGGGGTTTTCCTTCGCAGGATTGATCGATACAAATCCTCGTTTGACGTGTCAATTAATGCATATTTTTTTCTCCAACGCCCAAAGAGCTAACCATCTCACTCCTCATTGCTTGATTAATGCAGCGCCATGCAAACCAACCTTCTCACTTCCGCATGCATGCAAGGGTATATTAATGTCCTTGGTTGCTAGTACGAGGCAAACCCCATCAATTTTGCCTCAATTAGTGTTAGTGGCCTTCTGCAAATTGTAATTTTGATACTGGCCTTGTATACAAAAAAATGGAGGTAGTAACTATTTGACTTCCTTCCCCATTGCAGTGACGTCGACGATATATCGAACGTTGTGGCTTTGGCGAAATGCGTTCGATGGAGCACACCATTGAGGGAGACCACAGTAAGTCATTCGCAAGTGCCGCCTGCAACCTGAGACAACCGCCTTCTTTGAATCCAGGAAGTCCATTGAACCAAAGGAGGCGTAAATGTACTACTTGACAATAGCGTCATCCGTCCAGCTTAGTGCGGTAAGGTGGTTTCTCGAAGAAGACGATGGAGAAGCGGAGTCAGTGAAGAGTGAAATGATGGTTGCTTTGTCCGTGCTTTGTGATTTGACGCCTCACTGCTTTGTGATTTCTGATAGAAGGGGCAGGGGAGTAGACTCTGTGCTCTATACTGTACATGCATCCAAGCACGGGAGAAAGAGGAGAGAGGTTGTATTTTTTCTATTCCTTCAATCAATCAATTAGGGAGGTTCGGTTCCCTCTTTTTGGCTTTGGCAGCACCCTCCACAATGGTTCCCATCGATGCCAAAAGCTATTTTCACATTTGGCTACACATTGTGGATGCCCTTAACCGTACCACTTGGTTTTGCTCCTGTGTGCTATCTATACAAATCTCGATTATATTGATCTAAAAAATTATATCGAAATTAGTAAAAAGGAGGTGATTTTGCCATGCGGAAGGCGGGGGAGGTTTCTTATTTTTAGAGGACATTGGCCTGGCGGTTTGCTAACATGCGGTCCCACGTGTCAGTGATTTACCAAGCCGATCCGCGTCCCACATGAGGTAGAACAACGGCAGAAGCAACATGTGGTTAACTTGAAGAAGATGAGGGAGAAGCGGATTCAGCAACGAGTGAAATGATGGTTGCTTCGTCCCTCCAACTTCTTTTTTTTAGCATCACTTCGTCCCTCCAACTTAACTACGGGAAAGGTGCAACTTTGTGATTTGACGCCTCATTGCTCATTACTATGCCGGCACCATGACCGGGGTGCTTCACCCCTGCTGCTCTGCACTATTATTTCGGTATGGCACGTGGACCCGGTTGCTTGATGTCCCACATGTCGGCGAAAGGGACTAGAACATTTATGAAAGCGAGCGCTCCACTCTTACGACGGAGGAGTACACGACACGGCGGCCCAGTGAACTGTTACTTGTATTGTAGTACTACTATAGTTTTGCTGTTTCGCATGATCCATCGATACAAACCCGATTAAACAGGTAAGGGCGGGATTTTTCCCACGCGGTAGATGATACTAGCCATACATTTCAAAGGCAATTTTAATGTATGCAAACTGAATAATTAAGTAACAATATGAGATTTAGTAAAACTAAAAATACATATGATTTATTGCGTTAGAGTGTAGTAGTAATACTGTATTGCATAGTTGTTAGATGTAACATGTGAGAACGTGTAGAGATGTACTTTTGGAGGGCCTACAGAGAGAAATTGGGCATAAAGTGGATTCAAATATTTGTATTCATCTTCATAGCATTTGTAACTCATATCTACAGTTTGTACAATAGACGTGAATGCTTGTTCGCTCTTACGAAACCAGTACATCAATAATGGGGTGGCGCACGCCAATTTAGGCACTAGCATGTTGGCCTACTCGGCTCCACGGAGAGAGCGACAGAAGAGATAAATACACTGGCGGTCAGTGTATTTCAAGCGAAAAGCATAATACGGTCACCGGACTTCAGAATACGCTCATTACGGTCACTATATACGTTTTGTGGTGATTATACAGTCACTTGCTCACCATTCAGCATCGGATTGCACTCTGTTGACCGGCCAAATAGTCTGCGTGGCACTATGTTGACTGGTTAAATTGACCATGTTCCCTGTGGGTCCACCTATCAGTTTGCATAGGAAAAAAGTAAGATAAACAAAAATTTACGCAGGCGCAACAAGACTCCAGCCCGTGCGCGGGAACCACCTGGTTGTGTATGTGTCTGTCAGGGCCTGATGTGTGCGCATGCACGTGTAGGTTGAGCACTTGAGCGTGAGCGTGTGTGTTGGTCGTGTGGTGTGTGCATGCATGTGTGCGTGTGTGCATGTGAGTGTTGCGTGCGTGCGTGGCTGCGTGTGTACGTGTGAGTGTTGCATGCATGCAGTTCGTGTGCATGCATGCGTGTGTGTATAATCACCACACCAGCTCTTGTGTGTTAAAACAGACGGCTCAGCATACCAATACAATGCCACCTTGTCTGCTGTGCCCGCGGCCATGACTTCGAACCACCGTCCAATATTTTTTTATCGTTTGTTTTCATTCTTATACACGCCGACAGGTGGGCCCAATGGTAGTGAGATAATGTGATGCAACACTAGAGGTGCCAAGTGGAGCGTTTAACTGGTCAATGAGTCATGTCTTGAACAAATACAGAGTTGTACGGTGAGCCCGTGACTGTATAATAATCACAAAATGTAAATGGTGATCGTAATGAGTGGATTCTGAAGTCGAATGTACGTATGATGCTTTCGCTTCAAATACAATCATCGTCACTTTATATATCGCGAGAGAAAGATGAAACATGTGTGAATGTGCTGGGGGCGTACTTTTAGAGGACCTGGAGATAGTTTGTGTGCGTACGTGAAAGGGGCGTAGAGGGGGTGTGTGCAATGGAGAGAGAGATGCTCTTTGTTTCTCTTTATTATGACTAACTTTATATATAGTATAAAAATATAAAAAATCACAGTGCGGAATAAATATCATTGGGTGCACCATGCAATGCAAATTAACTTTCATACTCCATATAACTTTGTAATGTTGTATATATGTAGCAATTCTAAAATAAATTTTTGGCCACAGTTTGTGTGGTTTTATTCAAAGGAATGTTGTATGTGAAGTAAATGTGAAGAGAGGGCTTTTTAGATCAATGGGGTATGTGATAAGATGTAACATGTGTGAATGTGTAGTTGACGTATTCGGCAGGGCCTAGAGAGGGTATATGTACGTATTCGAGAGAGGCATGGGTAGAGGGGCCGGCGGGAGGGGCACGTGGGAGAGATAGCATGAGAAATGAGAGAGGTCTAGAGAGAGAGACGAATAGGATGTCGCGGAGAGAGATGCCCTTGAGTGTGTACATGCAAGGGGGGAGGAGATAGAGGCATGAGGAGAAAATATTTTGTGTGGTGTCTGTGTTAGCATGTGTGGGTGTGAGAAGATAACGAGACCTAGGGGCAGAAGGTGTGTCACCGCGTGAGGTCCGGTGGGCCGAGGTGAGGCCCTTGGGTCGGTTCCGTCCTGCGCCACATTGGTTAGCCCGTGACGTATTCAGGGAGACCCATGGAGGACTAGTCGGACAAGACAAAGATACCCGAGTCGTGAAGGACTCTGTGTCCACTGACAAAGCCGGCTAGGATTTGTAACCCTAGGTCCTCAGACTAAGGTAACCCCTTCTCTCCGATATTACCATTCATCCAACCTAACTTTAAGGGGCATCCTACAGAATGCTCTGCTAGAATCATATTCGTCAATTAGGAAGAGAGGTGGAGACAATGCGTGCGAGATAGGCCTAAAGATAATGTGCGTGCGGGAGACACGTAGGCAGGTCTATGTATAGAAAAAGGGTCGATGGGGATTGTGTGTGCATATGCGTGTGAGAGGAAGAGTGCTTGTAATAAAGTTTAGTGAAAACAGTCATAAATGGTTGCGAGAGGGAGGGAGGGTGATATCGAGAGCATGTGTGCGAGAAAGACACCTCGGGAGAGAGTGTGTGAGCATGTGTGAGAGACCACCGATGGATATACACCGTGTGCGTGTATGTGTGAGAGAGAAAGCGCGTGTGTGAGGAGGGGCCTATGGAGAGTGAAACTACACGTAAAAGACTGATGTACACATTGATTAAAAATATAAATTGTATCCAAATGTTAGGATGGGATCATGATATTTGCAATTCGCATAAGGAATGGCCATTGATTCATCAGGCATCTATATTCTATCAAATTTGAGCATGTCTATGTTATTATTCCACATAATTGATCCATAGAGTCGGTATTTTGAACTCCAAACAATGCATCGCTTTAGCAATTCGAATATAAACGTGAGTATAGTTCATGTTGTGTGTGTAAAGCACATTATACATACAAAAGTTACACAATGAACATTATAAATAGCTAGCTATGAACTAGCATACATTTGAATTCAACTTAAGGCGGTTTAAAAAATTCAAATTCAACATGAAGTCCTTTCAATTATTTGAATTCGAGATCATGGCATTTGTAAATCATACCTAAATTATGGGGGCACCAATCTTTGCTCTGCTTTTGTACATAATAGCATATATAGTCGTCTACAAAATAGATTCAAATTTACTTCCTCCATTCCAAAATAAGCGTAGTTATAGGATTGTCAAGTGTCAAAATTTCAAAAAGAAGCGCATAATTTAATGAGGTTTTCAAACATACAAGGTCAAATTTAACGTTGTCTATTTAGGTCAATCCTCAAAGTTCAAGAGTACTCTAAACGTGAATGCTTCTGTTTCAAAATTTCAAATGAAGCGCCAAAAGAGGCTCTACTCGCCCAAAACCGCATGAGACCAATGTTTGGTAGAAGGAAATTACATTTCTAACTCCGACCCGTGAAACCTACCGGCCCGACGTCCAAAGGTCTAAACCGGGGTAGGTTTGTAACTTCATCTAGACGCCACGCAACCGCCTCCGGAAAACATTCATACACCGTGGCCGCCTAAACACACATGCGCTCGGCCAAAATCGCTCCTGCCCACTATTTGCGACACCTGGGATAACCGTCCTACCCCCAAACCACAGTAGGTCCGAAATTTAAGAGGGGGGCAAAGTTTGTACTTTCCCCAAATTTCAAACAAGCGCGTCCCATCTGTTAAAAAAACAAAAACAAGCGCGTCCCAGACCGAAACATGGTTCCCCCTTAGCTCCCCACCCCCCCCCCCCCGCATCCGATTCCCCATTTGTACTCCATGGGCGCCAAAACTACCTCTCCACCAGCCGCGAAACCCTGGCGTCCTCCGTCCGCCACCCCATCCCACCCATCAACCGCCGCCCTCCTCCATCACACCGGAGCCGATACCCCGACGTCGTCATCCACCGCAACCGCAACGCCCTCCACGGCTAGTAGTTGAAGCCGAGGCCGAGCTGCCTCCAGGACACTGACGTGCGCCGTACCCGAGCCAGTTCAACCACACCGTCCTGCGCCTCACCGATGCCGCTCCAACATCGCCACCGTCCACTGCACCGGAGTTGTTCCGGCTACGCCGTCCTTCGCCGCCTCGGATCTGTTTCCCCTCCGCCGACCGACAGCCGTCGCAACACAGTCAACAATTTGGCCATGGGTTCGTCCAAGGCTCCACCTTCCTCCAAAACATCGGTTCCCCCGGTAAAAAGAAGAACATCGCCGCGAAATAAGGATGGCACAGCACTGGCAACCGGAACTGGTACTCCTCTTCCCTTATTCATGCAAAACTTACGTGTCTGCTCGCACGGTATTCATCCCACAGAAGACACTAGTTGACCGCTTCTTCCTACACCTTCTTCCTGATACTAGATGTGCAAGCGCGTGCATCACGGCCACGCTTATACACCACAGTAGTTAGCACAACATTGATACGGAATCCTGTGCAAGCGCATGCACCGTGGCCACGTGGTCGATCGAAAGGTGCGTCACGGTGTCACGCTGGAAGGACATCAACTGAACCTTTTTGTGTGTGTGAAAACAATCCTCGAATATTACTCTACTTTTTTGCTGGAAAAGTTCCTCACGCTACAATATTTCCATATATTTGTATTTAGCTTCAGTTCATGATTATTTAGATTTGGACATTTTAGGTGCCCCCTACAAAAAAAATTAATAGAGATTCTGTGTGTGTAACGGAGAGAGAACGCGTGTATGTGTTTACATGTGTGTTGTGGCGGAAGGGCAATGTGGAGACGGTGTGTGTGTGTGTGTGTGTGTGTGTGTGTGTGTGACATAGTCATAGAGAGGTGTGAATGTGCAAATGATCATGTGTGAGTGAGACATAGAGATATACCGAGATGTTGTGTATACATGAGATAATGGTCTTCTATTTGTATTTTTTGTGTGTGCGTGTGTGAGAGAGAGGAGCATCCGTAACACAACAACCATCTCTCTCGATTCGACCGTCCCTCACACAATCGCATGTAACACATGCATCAACGCAAAAAAATTGACACCCTCACCCAGCCCCTGCCCGCCTCAAGGCCCCTACATCGGTCTCTATCTCGCACACACAATCTCTTCATGAAAACCCTATTTTGCATGCATGTACCTCTCTGTCATATACACACCATGTACCACGCACACACATTTATCTCTCGCTATATATGTCTCTTTTCCTAGCAAACACACTCCCCATAGTGTTATCTTTGTATCTCGCACACGATGTCTCTATATTGCTTCAACATTGACACACATGATGTATCTGTCTCGCACCATTAGCCTCTCTCGCATGCTCAGTATGCACACACATTCTCTCCATAGGTTTGATTTCTCTCAATATATGACACACACACACAACCCCCCCCCCCCCCCCCCACATCTATCCCTTCCCATCCAAGGTTATATATCGACCACTGTCGCTTGTGCTTATCTGCACCTCCACATGCACACCACCTTGATCTTCAAGGAGGGCATCGGGAAGAACGAAGATGACGACCAGACCGCACTAGAGACCGTGGGGCCATTTGGAAGCATGATGACATGGCGACGGCTGAGTAACTCCTTGCCCCCTTCTCTCTCCCTCTCCCTCCCTCCCGCACAAAATTATCAATCCCTCAGCCCACAAGATTCCCCTCTATTCCATGTTCTTTTGAGCTCTCTCATCAAACCTTTTGTCTCTTCTCCTTCCACATGTACAAAATCAAGATCCACATGCATCTCACTCCTTATATATTACATGTCTCTATCTTACTCACAGACCTCTCTCGCACACTTCCTCCCTCCCTCCTCTCTCTCCCTCTCTCTCTCTCTCTATCTCTCTCTCCTACTCTCTCACCCAGATATATACAATCTTTCCCGTCCTTTGTCTCTTTCTTCCACTGGGTGTATATCTTGTGTGTTGAGCGCACGCATCTCTCTCCCGCCATTGCTCCATCTCCACAAACTCTCTATGTTTCATCCACACACATTGGGATGTGTTCTGAAAATTGCTTTAGACCGGATCATGTAGAGTTATGGTTGGTTTTGTTACATCCAACAAATTAATAACTATGAAATGCATTTAGATTTTCATTTGAGTTGGATTATGTGAGTTTGAGCATATTGTGAAGTACTATAGACCTGGTATTCATCTTGGAATTCAACAACGATTCTAAATATTGAATTATACAAACCATTACATTCGAAGTTAATAGCCATATTTATTTATTTCACAATTACAACAAATAATTAATGCCACGACAAACTAAGAAAATAGATGTGTACTCCCTCTGTTTTTATTTAAGTCCACGTATTAGCATTGATCAAAGTCAAGTTTTGTAAACTCTGACAAAGTTTATAAACAAAAATATTAACATATACAATAACAAATCAATACCATTAGATTCATTATTGAATGTACTTTCACATCATACAGATTTGTTATGGTAAATATTTATATTTTTTCTATAAACTTGGTCAAACTTTAGGAAGTATGACTTCAGTCAAACCTAATATGCAGAGTAAATAAAATCGGAGCGAGTACTAGTAGTACTCCTAGCTGCTTAGCCCAATCACCCAACACGCCAGACGGGGAGTAGGGAGTAGTACAGTGTTACAAATTTTCAGGTCGGCGGCAAAATCTCCCACTTCCATCGAGATCTCCCGCGACTCAAATTCGACCAATGTAAAGTTACCATCATAACCTTGGTCGAACAGGGCGACTGATGCTGCTTAGTCGGGGGTTGTTTTGGTAACTTCACATTCACCCCACCCATCCAACCCCACCCTGGCACCTAGAGTACTCCTCATTACTGCCTATTTTCTATCCCCACCGCAAAATAGACTTCTCCATGGCACCGCAGCACCTTCGTGCCCCTCCCCTTCTTCATCGGCGCACTCGTCCACCACAGCACATCTGGCTCATCGACAATGTCATACGCTGCACTGGAGCCGGTCCGCCATCGCCGTCGTACACGAAGCTGCTTCCCCAGCGCCATCTTCCACGGTCTCGGATCTGCTTCCCGAAGCCGACGCCAAGCGCAGCAGCACTACCGTCGTCGATAATGAACTGACTCCCGTTGCCGACCATGATGCACAGACGCCGCCTCGACCTTCGTACTCCTCCTCGATTGGTAACTAGTAAGGTACACGTGCATTGCACGCATGAGATTTGGCAACCAAATTATGAATAAACACCACACTATAGCATGTAAGGTTTGAGTCATATATGCATGGTGTAGATGTTCGTTTAATTCTTATAGTTCATCCCATTCAAAACCAATTAGTTTTTATAAAAAAGTTAATCTATTTTAAGATTCGTGGAATTGTGCGTTGTAAAGAATAAAGTAAAAACAAATAATGGCAATTCATCTAGAAAAAAAAATTGGGCAATTATGATACGAAAGATTCTAGAACAAAGGAGAAGTGCTTGTGTTTTGAGGTTTGTGAATTATGCTTAAGTTCAACCATGGAGTATTCTAGATTGTACATGTGGCAGAATCTGGTGGAATGTAGATGATATCCAACGGCCGGTAGTGCTCGGATTTGCCATCTCTGCACCGTCGGATTGGCTTCATCCAACGACCATCTTTCAAAGTTATTCGCATGCTGTATAGGGGTATAGATGTGTATATTGATTCTCTAAGCAGTACATGTGCAGTTCCGATTATGTTCATACCTACCCTTCCAATTTCCTGGCTGCTATTGTTCCAGTAAAAGTAATTGGTTATAGCTTGCATTGTCCAACAGAATATCATCTTGTAATTGTGCGTCACTCCTGTATTGCGCTATGCTTGGGTAGGTTCTTCATTTGTAACTAGTAGTGTCGCAAATGATAGAAAGTTTTTTAGAATAGCAGGGAGGTGACCCCCCTGTTCTATTCACTCAAAATGAAACCACAACGTAGTTCTAGCAAAGTTGAAGAGCCACATAGTAGGATATTAAAAATCACTCGTGCTAACATGGCAGATGAGTGCTTTAATGTTGCCGACAAGATGCGTGAGTATCACTATATTTTTCTTGCCATGTTGAGATTTTAAAACTACGAATGCAAACATGCAAAGGAGCAATGAAGACCAAATACGGGATGTTGGGGACATCTTCAAGGAACATCGCAAGTTAAAGAGGAGTTGCACCGAACATGTAAAACGAGCTTTGGTAAGTAACAACCTTTCAATTACTTTGGCATTGAGAACCTGACTAGCAGTGGTGGATGTTTTATGTGTCCTTGATGGTTTCTTTAATGAAATTGGAGGGAGCCCCCTCTTTCGACCATTTTTTTACTTTGACATGGTATGTGTCTGGCAGCAGTAGTGAACACAGGACCAGACCAGGCCCTGGGCAAGCCCTAAGCCGAAAACATTGTCAAACCATGTTGTCTGCTTGGCTAGGGTTCTTGCCATGCAATCCAGCAGTGTGGCAGATTATTAAATAATAATAGGCGAGACAATCAATTTCCTGTACACTTGATTAGGCTCTTAATCATTTGTAGGACCTCAATTTACTCAGTGGACCCACCATGTCGTAGGATGAATCTTTTGTAATTTAGTGTTGAAGCTAGTCAGTCAAACGCGCCTACAAACGCCTTGGAGATCATCTGGTTGCTGGTTGTTTTGCTGCAACAACCCTTGGCTTAGTGCATCCCTCTGCTGGTTTTTCTATTTATCATAGCCTTGTGTTCTTCGATGTATATGTCGTAGTTTCTATAAGCTCGTCTGTTTGATATGTAATAAACATAGTCTTAATCATCCTAATGCTTTCCTTTTTAGCCTGATGTAGGAAGTGGGTGTTCTCACCTTGCAGTCTGTTTTTATATTTCTCCTTTTCAATTCACTTCTCCTAGTCCTGTTTATCGGGCTTCTACTTAATGGATCTAGGGAGCTCTAACTACTGATCTGAAAAAAGTAACTTCTTCATGTCAGGAAGCAGTTCCTGCGAGGAGGGAAGTATGGTCAACCTCGAGATCATGTTTCCAAAATGAGGCTGGATTACACACAAGGTGCCATTTCCCTAATGATGCCGGATTAGACACAAGGTGCAAATTCCCAGATGACGCTGGATTACTCACAGGCCAGGTGGAGTCGTCAAGTGTTCGTGTCCTCGTTGCTCTAGTAAAGGCTGAAAGAAAGCGTGCAGCAGCCCTTTAGAATGTAGCTGACTTCCTGAAGAAGCGAAAAGAGCAATCAGATGCTCTCTTCACCCAAGCCAAAGAAGAGATGGAAGAAGCCAGAAAGAAGCTAGCAGAGGCAGAGCAGGCTAGGTGTCTCCTGCTATCTAAAACTGTTGTCAATACAAATTTTCATTCATAATAGCTAGGTTCAAATGTTTATCCAGTCAGCATGCATGTTGTGGTGTCTGTGCATCTACTGAGATGTATGTAAGTCTGTGATGCCTAGATGTGGCACAAAATAAAATTTTTCTGGGTCATGTAATAACAGCCATTACTTCCCGAACAATAACAGACGAACCATTGGACATGGTATAGTGCACACGCAAGCCCAACATTCCAAGTTCAACTTCCACATCAAACTCATGTTCACAGATATCTACACATTCATAGATAATGTCCACAACCATGATTCACTTCAAAGCCAAAAAAAAGTGAGGAGAGTTATAAATAAAGAAAAATCTCTAGTCCCTACTACAAGTGCGAGCACAACAAGTCAAGACCATACGTAACTAATTATATTTTGGACATTTTTTAACTAAACGTGAATAACTTCTGGAAGCAGGTATAATCTCTAATGCCAGCCGCGACTGGGGTCCATGATGTTTTGAGCCAAACCGGGTAACACACCTGGTGTCTATGCCGGTGACGCGGTGGTTGTAGCCTTCATGGGTTCGGAGCGGCGGCGGCTCCCGTGGTCTACTATTCCTCGGTGTCAGCGGTGGCCGCAGACGTGTTAGCCACCTCCGCCGGCATGCCGCGGTTCCGCCAACATTAGCGTCAGATGGCACAGCCGGCCACGATGCACTGAACGCCGTGGTCCCCCGTGTGCCGGCGTGCAGCAACTGGCCACTCCTCTGCGAGCAGGCTTGGAGCATCGAGTTGATGCACCAGGGGCCAGCTTGGAGCGGCGCCTTGCTCCTCTGCTTGCCCGCCTACAGCCTCGCCCATGGTACTGACGGCCTGGGGCGGGGAGGGAGGTGGGGAAGCGAGTTGCCTGGCTCGTCGGGGCACCCAGTCGGCTTTTATGCCGGAGAACTCATCTTCGTGCTCACCGGATGCTATGGAGAGTGTGGAGAAAATGGTGCAAGGAGGATATGGGGAGCGGCGGTGTGGTGCGGTTCTTGCCAGGTGTCTGGCCTCATTTAAATAGCGGGCGAACAAGAGGAGCCAACCGGCGTTGTGTTCTAAAATGCCGGCCGGCTCGCGGAAGGACGTGTTGCCGGCACATGCGCGGATTCAATGGAGGTAGGCGGGGCAGTCTGAAGCCGGTTGAATGCGCCGAGGAGGCGTGTTAGCCCTGGGGTGTAGTGAGTGGGGCCCTCTTGGCCGGTGCGCCGGTTCAATGCCTGTGGTAGTGAGAGGTTGCATCCGTGTGATAGAATCACTCCCTTCAGTCCTTTTTTGTTTGGGTATAAGAAAATATCATTTTCCATTCACATTTTACAAGTAAAATTCATGGACAAACTTTGACCCAAAATACGATGGGGACTAGTAAACCAGGACGGAGGTAGTAGTGATGAATTCTATTTTCGCTCCATACCAATCGTTCTAAAAACTAGTATAACACGCCATTGAAAATCGAAACTCTTACCCCCACTAAAAAATGATATTTTAAACATGGCAACTCGATCAGTGGCGACTGGCGAGCCACCCCTTCCTGGTCAGTCACCTGTGGTCCCCGACCATCAATTCCTACGGATCAAATTATCACGCGAGCTGACTATTCCTACAAAGGTGCGCTCCACCACGTACCCGGTACCCACCCATGCAGTAATCGTGCACCTATGGGTTTATTTGTTTACCGTGCCTTACATAACTCCCATGTGTGCGAGATAGTGAGAGACCGACTATGTGCGTGCGCCTCTTCTCTTCGTATATGTACTCCAGTGTTTGTCTGGTGTCAAAAAAAATAATACAGTAATAACTAGCAATGTGCCAATGCATTGCAGCGCATCCAGAGCAGAGTAATACATATTCACCAATTTGATAGAAAATAGTCTATTTTTTATATACATATATCACTAAAAATATCTTATGTTTCACTCAAAATATATTCCTTTGGCTGTTTTGATGAGATAAGGGAGGAATGTGGTTGGTTTCAAGATTCGAGAAGTGGGATATTGTTGCAAAAAGCCCATGTGTGTGTGTGTGAGGGAGAGAGGAGGAGGGCAGAGTGCGTGTATGACAAAGACACGAAGAGTGTGTGTGCGAGAGGTATTACCATAAAATGAGGCGATAGTGTGCACATGCACGATCGAGAGGGCGTGACGCAAGAAGGGACGAAAAATCTATATAGATACAAGGAGAAAAAGTGTGCGGTGGATGGATAAACCTATCTAGGGGTTGGTTGATCAATGTTTGTGAGAGAGATACGAGTCAGGGGTGCGAAAGCGAGAGTTTTGTGTGTTTGAGAGAGAGACGGTAGTCGGTAGGGGGATCCAAAGCAGGAGTTGTGTGTGTGTGTGAGTGAGAGAGAGAGAGGGGGAGAGAGATAGTTTGTCTAATCAGTAATAAACAAATGAATAATGTCAGTTTTGGAACAGAGATGAAGACGGAAAGGAGACCCCAACAAATGATGTGTGTGTAGGAGAGAGTAATTTTAATGGTAGGGGTCATATCTAGAAAGATATAGGGTGCGTGAGAGAACCCTGGAGAGAAAGGCAACGTGAAAGACGAGCGAGAGTGTGTGTGTGGCGGTGAAAAAGAAAGCTTAGGTAGCTATAGTGATGCCAGAGAACGATAGAGACATGAGAGATAATGAAAACCATGTAATCTATGAAGATAGAGAGAGTGTGACACTTCTCGAGGGAGACGACGAGAGACCGTGTTTGCAAAAAATGGAGAAGCATGTAGTGAGCGTGCGGGTGAGATGGAGTAAAGAGAGTGATAGCTACATGAAGGAGCACGCGAGAGAGACCTTGAGAGAGATGGGCGTGAAACGAGATTCAAATATTAAGTTGTGTGCATAGAAGATGTCAACATAAAAGGGATTCAAATATTTGAATTCCAGATGATGATACATGTAATTCATACTCGAACCAAAATTGATCTATCAAACATGCATATTAATCTGAATTTGCGCGCGTGTATGTTATTTAATATATTGATATTACCGATCCATACATTTGAGTTGAACATAATTTGGTTTCAAAAATTTGAATTCAAAGTCGAACATAATTTGGTTTCAAAAATTTGAATTCAACCTTATGATTTTGAGATCATTGTAATTGTAAATCATATTTTATATATAAAGGAGTAGAATTCTTTGTTGTGCTTTTGAAAGTATATATAAAAAATGATGTATATAGATTTGTATTCGAATACAAAATGGATCCTGCCCGAAGAAAAAAAAGAATAAAAAATGGATTTGAATTGAGTTAGCACGGTAAACGTGCAATATTTTTCTGCCAAAATTTGAACGAAGAGGGGAAACTCACACTAACCGCCCGAAACCAAAATCTGCGAGATGGAAATTACTACTGCCTATCGCTCACACGCAAAGCCTATCGACTCGATTTCTATAGGTTTCGATAAGGGTAGGCTTGTAGTTTCACTCAAACCTGACATAACCGCCTCCGCCTCTCACCTCCCCAGATTCATACACGGTGGGCGCCAAAACAAGTTTCTACTCGGCCCAAATTGCCTCTCACCCTGATTCATACACGGTGGGCGCCAAAACACAGTTTCTCCTCGGCCGAAATCTCCGTCGGCAAATATTCGGTGTATGCGAGATTACCGTCCTATCCCCAACCGATCAATATTGCTGTGATGTAGGAAATTGTGAACAGGGTCTAAGTTTGTAAATTTCCTCGCATTTGAGACAAGCGCGTCCTGAAGACATGGTTCCCCCCTACATCTCTCCCTCCATTTCCCCATTCGTACTCCGTGGGTGCCAAAACGCCCTCTCCACCATAGTCTCCTCCGTCCGCCACCCATCCTCCTCCACCATGCCGGAGCTGATACCCCGACGCCGTTGTCCATTACAAGAGATCAACCTCTCCCATCCATAGCTTCGAACTAGGATCCTTGCATCGTGTCCTCTCGCTTCATCCGCGCCATCGCGCACCTTGCCGAGGCCGCTCATACCACTGTCTCGTCCACCGCACCGGGATATTCCCCTCGCCGCCATCGTCTGCCCTCCTAAATCTGCTTCCACGCCGCCGACAGCCATCGCTACCGCAACACCCTCAACGCCTCAGCAGATGCTTACACGGCGCCACACCAGAGGCAGTACTCTTTCGTATCTGCTCAAGTTATTTATCTCAGCAAGAAAATAGATCGCCACTACTTTACTGTGATTTCTTGTCCATCGCTTAGAATCTTACTTGTTAGTTGAAAGCAAACATTGGTTGCGAAGTTGCCTTTGTCCGGTTTGCACCTTCAGATCCGCCATGGCACGCTCACCACTATACTCGCAATGCTTATGGTTTTCCCCTTTTATATTCCACATTAGCTTAAATGACAGTCGACTGAATTTGAATTTGGAGTCAGTCCATTTTTGAGAGTTCGCCGGAGTTCACCGAAGGGAAGCAAGGGGCTCGCCGGAGGGCTGCCCCATTATCTATCTTCGGGTTTTGGGTGGGGACAGTGGTTGTGGGGGGGCTGTCGTCGGGCTATGGTGGGGCCTCGCCGGAGGCAAAAATGGACACGGGTGGGGGGTTGTGGTGGGTTGGCTAGAGGGTTGGCCGGGGGCGGCGGAAGACCGGAGGTGGTGGGTGGTTCAGTGGAGGGCGGGGGCCGGTCTTTCAGCCGGCGGCCCGTGCAGTGGTTTGTAGGGGAAGAAAAAGAGGCAAGGAAGAAGGGTTAGGAGACGTAGGATCTTCATCCAACCGCCTGAAATGGTCGACTGACCCAAATGACGATACTCAGGCAACTTGCATGTAGACATTCCCTTTATATTCAGTGTACCATCATCCTAGGTGCTTCGAGACGTGCTACCACTGCTCCTCAACCCATCAAGCTAAACAACATGCCATTCATAATTCAAAACTTTGTTGCTCAAATACGAATCTGATATGATGTTGATATTACTAAAACAGAGAACGTTTAATTGGTCAGCTAATGTTCCTACTTTACTTTCAAAAAGCACGTGCGCCACATATAGAGAGACAATAGGGAGATGCATTCTTTATGCTCTCTGGTTCATCATGTGTGGGCAACGAACATTTTATTATCCAAAATCTGATTGCTCTTCTTTAGCATGTTCCTCTTCTGTTCTTCTTTAATACATACTCTCTCCGTTCCTAAATATAAGTCTTTGTAGAGATTCCTCCATGGACTACATACGAAGAAAAATGAGTGAATCTACACTCTAAAATGTATCTATATACACCCGTATGTGATCCATAGTGGAATCTCTACAAAGACTTATATTTAGGAACAGAGGGTGTATAATAGTTGTACAGTATGTTCCTTGTGGTGAAGAGGAGCAGGGACATTTGCAGTGTACAGGTCTATTCGGTCGCCTGTCATGGACGCTTTCAAATCTTCGTGTTGGTCTACCCTAATATCCAAGAAATGTTCGGAGCTATGTCGCCTTTGAGAGTTAGATTGATAGTAACAATATTGCGCCTTCAGTTGTAGAGAGCTGGTATCCGAAGCCTTTCTAGTCGTACCGGCAATACTAGCACATATTTTCCAGCAAGTTCGACTTTCCTAATTTTACTCGTGATGCTTAGGATTTTCCCATTATATCTACACTATGATCTGCGCAGGTGCTTTGTGTCCTACTAGCAGCAGTCCACCCTTTAAAGCTAAACAACACACCAATCATAATTCCAAAGCTTAGTTGTTCCAATACGAATGTGACATGATATTCATATTAGTTAACAGACATACATTTAATTGGTCAGCTAATGCTCCCACTCGAGTTTCCAAATGCCTGTGGCCACATAGAGAGAGACAACATGGAATTGCATTTCTTTGGATGCTCTGATTCAGCATGGGTGGGCAACCGACATTGTATAGAAAGAAATGGAATCTCCATAATATGCTTCCTCTTCTATTCTTTAAAATGTTCCTCTCCTATTCTTCTTTAATAAGTAAAGTATGTTCCTCATCAAGAAGGCAAGCAGGGACATCTGCAGTCGACAGGTCTATTTGGCCGCTTCTGCAAGTTGCTTTCAGCAATTCGAGTTGGTCTGCCATAATATCCAGGAAATGCTGGGAGCTGTGCGGCCTTTGAGAGACTAGACTGATAGTAACAGTAGCGCGCCTTCAGGTGAATAGAGCTAGCCTGTAGGTGATCGATAGGCTTTCGGTTAGTAGCGGCAATACAACCCCATATTTTCTAGCCAGTTCCACTTCCTCGATTTATTTATGATGCTTATGGTGTCCCCCTTTTATTGACACTACAATCTGCGTAGTGGCTTTGTTTCATATTAGCAGCACTCCATCCTTCAAGCGAAACTACATGCCACTCATATTTCCAAATCTTACATTTAATTGGTCAGCTAATGTTACTATGTGAGTTTTGAAATGCATGTGCACCACTTATAGAGAAATGTTGGAATACTATTTCTCTGTGCACCCTCGTTGTCATGGTTTCGCAATAAACTTTCAATACAACATACTATGAACCTATCATCTGCCAACTATCCTTACTTCTGGAGCTCCCAACAGGGAGCCTATTTTTTTGTGTAGTTGTGCCAGATTATATTATTGTACGCACCAAATTACAGCACACAAGGGCTCTCTCATCAAAATCCAGTGATAGCACACAAGGGTTTACAAGGACCCCCTATTATATTAGAATATCCTCTGCATTACAAAGATAATCTCACTACTATTTATGTTGTCATGCTTCTCAGATATTAAACAAAATCACAATGAATATCAGAATGCGCACATCAGAAGAGTATCGCGGAACAGTGCAATGACTAACAAACATGGCATCGAGGCATTGAGTTCCATTCTGGATGGAATGAAGCCCACATGCTCCGCACCTACAGATTCGTGTTCAGAATATGATCCTAATGACTATTCTGAGCTCAAGGAGTCAAAGGCAGATGGCCTATCATGTTCACCCTACAAGGTGCCTGTTCTAATTTGGCAAGGTTTTATTGGTTGCACGTAACTTGCGTAGGTTGTCTTGCATTTCTTCTGCTTCTTTGCAGCGCCATGTGCTTAGTTTACTCATCATATATGTGAAGTTGCCATGCCCACCCATTATCAATACGCATTACATTTGTCATCATACCATGTTTTTCCATTCAAATGCTGCTCTTGTGTATCAGACATCCAAAAGGAAGGGAGTGATTGCAGAACCTGAAGAAATAGTAGCAAAGTCCTTGAAAAAGGTGGTGGTACCATAGAAATCAGACAGCACCCCACTTATATTGGCAATAGAACTAGCGCCACAAAACCTAGGATATCGCAACTGTGTTGCTCGCTACTTTGCTCTTGTTAGTAACTGTTGTCTTGTATCGCTGTACTTACATTCATACCTGGTTGATTATGTGACATTTGCGTCCATGATAACCTTCATATCCACTGTTCTTCCTAATTATCAGATCTATATTAATGCTTACATTAATTTAGAATAAACCCAATGCTTATGAAGAAGTTTATCTCTACATTGTTCTTGTAAGTATGTGTTGTCCTTTATCACTGTACTTATACTGTCAGCTAGTTGTTCATGTACCATCACTTTGCAACTTATTCTCCCTTGGCATCCATTTTGTACACATCTGATCTATGTTTACTCTTACCGAAATGTTGAATAAAACCAATGCTACTGAAGATGTTTAGCTCTGCATTACTCTTGTCAGTACCTTTTGGTTGTATGATGTACCTACATTTATAGCTAGTTGATTATGTAGCATCACTCTGCATCTTAGCTTAAATAATCTCCATTTGTTCCTATATTATCACTTCAATATTTACTCTTAACAAAATGTAGAATAAAGTCAATGCTTATGAAGAAGACTCTGTGGTAAACTTCTTGAATTGCCCGCCCATCAACATGGAAAAGGGCTTTATAGAGCCGGTCTTCATTACTAACGTATGTTTGTCCTTCTCGAGCCTTCAAACTTTGTTGTGTATATTTAGATAGCAATGACTGTAACTGCTGTTTATTTTTGTCGTTTGCATCAAATTGCATTTTGAAGTTTATTATGAAGTTCATAAACAAAAGTTTCTCCTTCTCAATTTCAGTTTTTAGTTGTACAACCTAGTTCCTTATTCATACCATGTAAATTAAACTAAACATAGCAAGTGATCTTCCTTAGCACTGCATGTATGCTTGTTGATCCGTAATCCAGTGGTGTGGTCAAACTACCAACTCCAAGACAATGTCATGTCCTGCTATGTCTTAACTATGAACAATGCATATTATGTTCATGTTATTTAAATCGTGTCTCTTTATTTACCAATCTGAAATGGGATAAATTGACATTACACTCACCATCGATGCTTATACATTCTTTAGCACTGCATGTATGCTTGTGTTCTTGATCTGTAATCCAGTGGTGTGGTGAAGCTGGCCACTCCTGCACAATGCCATTTCCTGCCATGTCTTAAGTGTGAACATTTTTTATTCTATTGTAATCCAGGTCACTCTATTTGCCACTAAGAAATGGGATGAATCGACAACACTGTTGCTTATATGTGCAAAGCATGTTATCTGTCTGCTTTTTTCTCTTTCAGGGTGATATCACTGACGCCAAGAACTGCCATTGATGCTATGCAGCTAGAGTTGGATATAAACGCCAAACAAGTGCAGTCATCAGCTTGCTCAGCTACTTCACTGCAGCTCCCAGGCAGGGCTAACCTTTCTTGAACTGCGCTGAAGTGCTGTCGGTTCTATGTATTATTTTAGGCGACGTGTTTATTTGCACTGGTGGCGTCCTTTGATGCCTAGTGTATGTAATCTGCCGTCTGGTTGCGCTTTATTATCGCTGGCGGCGAACTTTTATGCCCAGTGCACGTAATATGCAGTAATTTCTTTGTTGTATAGTCTAGGTATATTCTTCGTCATGATGCTATAATTTAATTTCTGTATATGCTGTCGTCGCTCCCTGAAAAGGCTGTAAGCTTTGACGGAGAGCAATGGGCCTAAACATTCGGTTTATTATATAAAAAATTACGGTACTAAAACTGGCCGGCCTGCCAATTGCTGTAAATGGGCCGAAACGTGGGCCTACAATCATGTTCGGCCAATAGCACGCCTAGACGTAAACTCACCAACTATTAGTTTCGGGCCTTTAATAGGCCGAGTAAACCAGTTGCCTAAGTTGGGCTAGAAAAGAGAATGGGCTTTTAATAGTTCGAAAAGTAGATTGGGCCTGAACAGTGTTGGAGGCCCATGATTGGCTCAACCATAAGACGGGCCGTTAACAGGCCAAAATATTTGTCGGGCCACAGTTGGCCGAATAACATAATGGGTCGTAAGCAGGCCGGATGCAAAGCGGGCCATCATTAGGCCCAGTTATCTCACATGCCTTTAATGGGCCAATAGTCAGGTTGGGCTAAAATATATCCATGAAAACTTCGAGCCTTTAAGAGGCCGAAAGTCACTTCGGCCCAGAAATAGGCCCACATGCAGCATAGGACGTTAAATGGCCGTAAGTGAAACCGGCCTGACAACGGCCCAAATGTACCAATGGCCATTAACAGGCCGAAAGTAATATCGGGTTGAACTATTACATGGGCCTTTAAGAGGCCGTACTTCAAATGGGCCCCCAATGGGGCCGAAAGCACAGTGCCTGTTAATGGGCCAGATCATATATGGGCCGTAATTTGGCCAAAAGAATGTCAGGCAGTTAACGGGCCAGATCCTATATGGGCCGTCATTTGGCCCAAAACATGGCAGACTGTTAACGGGCCGGATCTGATGTGGGCTGTCATTTGGCCCAAAACATGTTGGACATCTAAAGGGCTGGATCTTATGTGGGCCGTAATTTGGCCCAAACCATGGCAGGCTGTTAACGGGCCGACCCAGTAGAGTATGACAAAATCTTGTGGGCCCTTGGCTGGGCCGGCCTTTTTATCTTAAATGGGCTACTATTAAGCCCTGCCACATGTCGAGGTAACATAGGCGCGTTCGCTCCAATGTACGGATGACATCTGTCCCAACGCTAAGCCGACACGTGGATCCTTCGGTGAATGAGAATTTGACACCTGGAAAATCCCCATTGGTTTGGGATGTTAACGGGTTATCGGATCCAAACCGGAACCTGATAGCTTAACGGCGACCCGTTACGGTGGATGCCACATGTCGGTTACCCTTGACGAAAACACTTCCATGACGCGCCATTTATCATCATGGAAGTGGACACTTCCGTGATGATAATTTGGTATTGTCATGGAACACTTCTACGACAGCACAGGTTCATCTTGATTCTATCATAAAATCGTCATGGATGTACATGCATGACAGAAAACGTGACCTACTATGACAAACATGTATCATCACGGAAGTGATTTTTTTGTAGTGTTTACACTTGTAACTGACGCAATCAATGTCATTAAATGCCATGGCGACATGGAGGACATGGGGCTGTAGCGCATTCTATATAATCCGCACTCCACCTCCTGAGCTAGGGTCGAGCAACCTTTGTAACCATACCCATCAAATCAAAACCAAGCCTCAGGGCACGAGACATAGGGATATTACCTCCACCGAGAGGGGCCTGAACTCGTTAAACACCGAGTGTTACACCTACATTGTAGCTAGGTTCTACCCCTTATTCGTACCCCTAGTACTCATTGTCAGTATCGTAACCATAACAGGGCACGCTGAGTGCACCCACTGGGTGTAGTCCCAAAGACTACCGCTGACTGGAAGCACTCGGTGGTAGTCTTAGAACTTCTCTGGCTCCTTTGCCCTGGGGCTGGTTACCGTATATACATCTCATGAACATGAGTCACTTTCTAGTGGGGGCACACTGAGTGCACCCACTGGGTGTAGTCCTCGAGACTGCTGCCGATGGTGGGCAACCGGTGGCAATCTTTAGAACTATTCCTGTCATGTGGCACTCGTAGTGCTCGACCGCACTCGGCTGACCAAGGTAGTACTCTGATGAGACGAAGGATTGAATCTTCTGCTGACTCGGTGGTCAGCCGAATGATAGTAGATCAAGGTGTTGTTGTCCTCGATCTTCTTCATCGCCGACTCGGTGGTCAGCCGAATGATAGTAGATCAAGGCATTGTTTTCCTTGATCTTCTTCATCACCAACTCGGTGGTCAGCCGAATGATAGTAGATAAGGGTGTTGTTGTCCTTGATCTTCTTCATCGCCGACTCGGTGGTCATCCGAATGATAGTAGATCAGGGTGTTGTTGTCCTTGATCTTCTTCACCGCCGACTCGGTGGTCAGCTGAATGATAGTAGATCAGGGTATCATTGTCCTCGATCTTATTCATCACTGACTCGATGGTCAGCCGAATTATAGTAGATCTGGGTGTTGTTGTAATTGATGTTTATTTTATCCATGCCTTCCGACTGACTATTTCTTGCATGGTGCAGAGAGCCTGTGAGCTGGGATCACATTACGCCGACCTGGAGAAGGAAGTGATATCTCTCCGAGTGGACCTGGATGCGGAGAAACGCAAGAGAGCCCAGTTGGAGAAGGAGAAGAAAACCCTGGGAGGTAAGTTGTTCCCTCCGGCTGGTCTTCACACATTATTTTTTTATCATTCTACTCCGTCAGATGTTTGTAGCGAGAATGCCCAATTCGTAAAGAGGCTCGTGACTTCTATTTCTTTAGAAACTATAAAGCAGGCTTTGGAAAACAAGGACAAACAGTTGGTGCAAGCTCAGAAGGAGGCCAAGACCAATACAAAGCTCGCTGAGGAGAAGCTATAGTCAGGTGGCAAGTTAGAGGAGGAGATCAAGACCCTCAGAGCCACTACCACCACGATGAAAGGTGAATCCATCGGGTGGGAGAAGTGCAAGGACAAGGCGTCTGCCGCTGAACAAGAGAAGAAGACTTTGGTGGAGAAGGCCAGTCAACTCCTCGAGAAGAAGAATGCACTGGAGCAGTATATTGATGACTTCTGCACCAAGATGAATGAGAAGCTTGCTGGTAAATTTTGCATGCGAATGCAGTCCATTTTCTCTCTAATTCACTCAATCATTGACTGTTGGAGTCCTCTTGTTGCAACAGAATACTGCCTTCACGTGGAGCTGGAGACAGGGCGGATCGAGTGAGACCGAAACCCCACCCGGCAGATCATCAATGACAAGGCTGCCCTTGTTATCCTCTGACTGGACGACCAACTCGACAACGCCGTGGGATATATCACCCGACTGCGCGGCGCCATGGGAAGAGTCGACAAGGAGTTGTGCCCGGGGGAAAAGGTTCATGCGGATCTCGAGGCCGTCATAACGCGGCTGAATGAGATCCCTGCTCAGGTATAGTCATGGAAGAAGTCGGTGGCTTGGAGTGGCTCCGATGTGGCCTTGTCACTCATCCGCGTCCATTCCAAGGACATGGACGAGGAGAAAAGGAAGAACCTTAGAGTGGCCAACAATAAGAAGCTCAAGTTCGAGGACTTCATGGAGACATTCGCTGAGGCCGCCACACGCATCGCCAATGGAATTGATTTGGAGACTTTCGTTGAGCCAACCAGCCCTCAGCCTGACGCCTGAAGAGTTTGACCGATTTAAATTTGCCCTGGAATGTCGGGTGGTTGATGTAACCATATACTCTTATGAGCTTTGAGCTCGTTTACTCAGCTTTTGTTTTGAACATTCGAACAGGTTGAAGCTTTTGATTTGAGAACTTTTGAGTCCTTATTTGTTTTTGCGTCTCTTGGACTTAGGTGAAAGCCGGTCCGCGGCCAAGAGCCCCCGAGTGTGGAGCATATCCTCACTCGGAATGTTTTCAAACTTAGGCGAAAAGCTGGTTCGCGGCTAAGCCCCCGAGTGTGGAGAATGTCCTCACTCGGAATGTTTTCGAACTTAGGCGAAAGCTGGTTCGGGGCTAAGCCCCCGAGTGTGGAGCATATCCTCACTCGGAATGTTTTCAAACTTAGGCAAAAAGCTGGTTCGCAGCTTAGCCCTCGAGTGTGGAGCATATCCTCACTCGGAATATTTTAGAACTTAGGCGAAAAGCTAGTTCGCTGCTAAGCCCCCGAGTGTGGAGCATGTCCTCGCTCGGAATGTTTTCGAACTTAGGCGAAAGCTGGTTCACGGCTAAGCCCCCTGAGTGTGGAGCATGTCCTCACTCGTAATATTTTTGGACTTAGGAGAAAGCTAGTTTGTGGCTAAGCCCCCCGAGTGTGGAGCATGTCCTCACTCAGAATGTTTGCGAACTTAGGCGAAAGCTGGTTCACGGCTAAGCCCCCTGACTGTGGAGCATCTCCTCACTCGGAATGTTTTGAACTTAGGCGAAAGCTGGTTCACGGCTAAGCCCTCAAGTGAGGAGCATGTCTTCACTCGGATTATTTTTGAATCTTAGGCGAAAACTTGTTCGCAACTAAGCCAATTCACTCGCCCGGAGTGTGTTAGTTTCCTAATGTAGTTAGTCACCTAAGTGAAAATGCGGCTCTAGGAAGAACTAGACGATATACAAGAAAAGTAAGACTTTTATTCATCTAAGTTCATTTGGGAAACTATTACAATGGAGAATTTTTATTCTAAATGTAAAATTTGCGAAGCAGGTCCACGTTCCAAGCTCTGGGCTCTTCTATCTCTTTGTTGAAGTTGTAGAGTCGGTAAGCTCCATTACGTAGGACCTTCGATATGCCGAAAGGCCCCTCCCATGGGGGTGCTAGTTTGTGAGGCCTCTGCTGATCCACTCGGAGGACCAGATCCCCTTCCTGGAAGGCTCGTCATCTGACGTGTCTGTCATGGTAATGATGCATGTCTTTTTGATATAACATTGACCTTATGAGCACCAACTCACACTCGAGACCGTCTTGGCATGCTTCTTCTGCTTTGGCCTCCGAGTAAAGATCCACTCGAGGGGAGTTGTGAAGTAGGTCACTCGGAAAGACCCCTTCTGACCCGTACACCATGAAGAATGGAGTCCGATTGGTGGAACTGTTTGGGGTCATCCACAAGCCCCAGAGGACCGATGGTAGCTCGGTGACCCAGGCTCCCGCCGCATGTGATGATGCTGCGGGGGACTCCAAATCTGAAGACTATTTCTTTGATGAATTGTATGGCTGTTGCCGAGTCCAGCTTCTTTATAGGCTTCGCTTCAATCCACTTAGTGAACATGTCGACTGCCACCAACAGGTGTGTAAAACCACTCGCCCCGAGACTGCAAACGACCAAGTGAGGGGGATTGTCTTCAATGCGGATGCCGGATTGTGAGACTAGTTCATGTAGAATTGGCAACCGACGCATTGGTCCACTATGTTCTGGGCGATTTCATTGGCGCGGGGACAATAGAATCCATCCCTGAATGCCTTGGCAACCAATGTCCGAGAGGACGCATGGTGTCCACAGGTTCCCGAATGAATCTCCTACAGAATCTGTCGTCCTTCCTCCGCTGATATGCAGTGCTGAGTGACTCCAGTAGTGCTCTTCTTGTAAAGCTGATCTCACATGATGATGAAGGTTTTAGATCAGTGGACGATCTGGCGAGGCTCAGCCTCCTCTTCCGGGAGTTCTTTCCTGAGCAAGTACGCGAGATATGCTTCGGTCCACTCGGGAGTGATAACAAGAATCTCTTGGACCAGGTCAATCACCACGGGGATGTCTACCTTAGTCGAATTCGAAGGACCGAATAGTTGCGGGGGCTCCTCCACGAAAGGGTCTTCCTTGATTGTGGGCAAGTGCAAGTGCCTTAGGAACACATTTTTAGGGACTTCCTTCCAAGTGGAACCTATCTTGGCCAAATCATCAGCTGCTTGGTTCTTGAGCCACGGTATATGATGGACTTTTGGCCTTTCAAAGTTCTTCTCCAGCTTTTTGACGGTGTTGCAGTAGCCTGTCATTGCTAGACTACGGATATCCCATTCTTTCATGACTTGGTTGACCACGAGGTCCGAGTCACCGCAGACCATCAGTTGGCGAATCCCAAGAGAGATTGCCATTCGCATCCCATACAAGAGAGCTTCATACTCGGCCTCATTGTTGGAGGAGTCAAAGTGTATCTGAAGCACATAACTGAGTCAGTTGCCTTTGGGGGACACCAAGACCGCTCCAGCTCCAGAGCCGTGGAGCATCTTGGAGCCGTCGAAGAACATCGTCCGGTGCTCAGGGAGACTCGGGACAGGCTGCTCCTGTTCCACCCACTCGGCGAGGAAATCCACTAGGGCTGGCGACTTGATGGCTTTCTTAGCTTCAAACTTGATATCCAAAGGAAGGAGCTCGATGGACCGCTTCGCCACTTGGCCTGTAGTGTCTCTGTTGTACATGATCTCACACAAAGGGGCGACACTTATCACTAGGACCGAGTGCTCTTGGAAGTATCGTGCCACCTTCTTTGCAGTCAAATAGATCCCGTATACTAACTTCTGGTAATGCGGGTACCTTTGCCTAGAAGGTTTCAGAACCTCTAATATGTAGTAGATTGGCTGCTGGAGCTTGAAGGCTTTGCCTTGTTCCTCCCGCTCCATAGTGAGCACAGTGCTAACAACTTGGCTCGTGGTCGTGATGTATAAGAGCAAGGGCTCTTTGCTGCTCGGAGCAGCTAGCACCAGCGGGGTGGAAAGGAGGGCTTTGAGTTCCTGAAGCACGGCCTGCGCCTCGGGAGTCCACTCAAACCTGTCAAACTTCTTCATCAATCGGTAAAGTGTCAGGGCTTTTTCACCGAGTCGCGAGATGAACCTACTCAGGGCTGCCAGACAGCCCGTGAGACGTTGCATGTCATGGAGATGCTCTAGTTGTTTCATTCAGACAATCGCTCTGATCTTCTCGCGGTTCATGTCGACCCCGCGTTCAGAAACGAGGAAACCGAGTAACTTGCCAGCAGGAACCCCAAAAGTACACTTAGCCGAATTGAGTTTAATGCCAAAAAGGCTCAAGCTCGTGAAGGTCTCGGCTAGGTCAGTTAGGAGGTCGGAACCTTTCTTAGACTTGACCACAATGTCATCCATGTAGGCCTCCACATTCCGACTAATTTGCTTTTGCAAGCATTTCTGAATCATTCGCTAGAATGTAGCCCCAACATTCTTCATTCCGAACAGCATAGTGATATAGCAAAAACACCTGAATGGGGTAATGAACGTTGTTTTTATTTCATCAGGACCATACATTCGGATCTAGTGGTATGATACGTCTCCAATGTATCTATAATTTTTTATTGTACCATGTTGTTATATTATCAATCTTGGATGTTTTATATTCATTTACTAGCAACTTTATATCATTTTTTGGGACTAACCTATTGACATAGTGCCTAGTGCCAGTTGCTGTTTTTTGCTTGTTTTTACTTTGCAAAATATCAATACCAAATGAAGTCCAAATGCAACGAAACTTTTTGGAGATTTTTTCTGGACAGAAGACACCCAGGGAGCCAAAGAAGTGCACGGGCGGAGGCCCGTGGGACCCACTAGGAACCAGGGCGCACCAGAGACCCCAGGCGCGGCCTGGTGGATAGTGGAGCCCACGAGAAGCTTCTCCACCGAGGCCTCTATAAATACTCTAAAATCCCAAAAACACTAGGGGTGTCGAGAGAATACAGTTTCCGCCGCCGCAAGTTCTAAAATCATGAGATCCAATCTAGAGGCCTTCTCCGGCACTCTGCCAGAGGGGGCAATGATCACGGAGGGGTTCTTCATCATCCTTGTTGCCCCTCCGATGATGCGTCAGTAGTTTACCATAGATCTACGGGTCCATAGCTAGTAGCTAGATGGCTTCTTCTCTCTTTTTGATCTTCAATACAATGTTCTCGTCAATATTCTTGGAGATCTATTCGATGTAATGACTTTTTGCGGTGTGTTTCTTGGGATCCGATGAATTGTGGGTTTATGATCAGTTCTATCCATGAATATTATTTGAGTCTTTGCTGAACTCTTTTATGCATGATTGTTATAGCCTCGTATTTCTTCTCCGAAATTTTGGTTTGGTTTGGCCAACTAGATTGATTTTTCTTGCCATGGGAACAGGTGCTTTGTGATGGGTTCGATCTTGCGGTGCTCAATCTCAATGAAAGAAAGAGACATGACACGCATGTATTGTTGCTATTAAGGATAAAAAGATGGGGTCTATTCCTACATGAATAGATCATGTCTACATCATGTCATCCTTCTTATTGCATTACTCCGTTTTCCATGAACTTAATACACTAGATGCATGCTGGATAGAGGTCGATGTGTGGAGTAATAGTAGTAGATGCAGAATTGTTTCGGTCTACTAATCTTGGAGGTGATGCCTATATACATGATCATTGCCTTGGATATCGTCATGATTATTCGCTTTTCTATCAATTGCCCAACAGTAATTTGTTTACCCATCATATGTTATTTTGTTGAGAAGCCTCTAGTGAAAACTACGGCCCCCAGGTCTATTTTCCTATCATATAAAACCAAAAATACCTTGCTTTGTTTTTTCTTTATTTATTTTAATTTGTGTTTTAGTTAGATCTATTTATCAATTCTCATACAATTTAATCTATCTCAATAACGAGGAGGGATTGGCAACCCCTCTTACGCAATGGGTTGCAAGTATTTGTTATTTGTGTGCAGGTGCTGTTTACATAGTGTTGCTTGGTTCTCCTACTGGGTTGATAACCTTAGTTTCATAACTGAGGGAAATACTTACCTTTGCTGTGCTGCATCATCCTCTCCTCTTCGGGAAAATACCAACGCCGATACAAGCAATCAGGAAGAATTTCTGGCTCCGTTGCTGGGGAGACATCATCAACATCTATCAAGTACCCAATCACAAATCTCATCTCCTTGCAATTACTTTATTTGCCATTTTCCTCTCGTTTTCATCTCCCCCACTTCTAAAAGTTTTATAAAAAAAACACAAACATGTTTTACTTTGTTGCTTTGCTTGTTTGTTTGGCATAATTTTATGTTTATTGGAAATCAGAAACAAAAAGCTTATGGATCCTCATCCACTTGCTAATCTTTTTAAAAGATCCAATTATGATGAACCAATCGCTAGTGAATTGAGTTCACTAGATTATCTTTATGAAGTTTTGCTTGAGATTCATGAATCTGGAAATTGTGATGAAGTGTTAAAAGAAGAAATTTATAAAGTGGTTCACGATAGCTCCTTGAATGAAAAGCATGACTACAATGATGTTATTATAAATTATATTAGTGTCAATTGTGTAAATAATATGCAAAACCCCAAGCTTGGGGATGCTAATTTTGCTATGTCCACCACTTATTGTAATGATCATGATTGGGGTGATTCTTCTTATGATCTTGAAAATTTATTTAAGCCTTATGATGAATGATATTGATAATAATGTTTGCAATAATATTGAAAGTGGGTTTGGAAGAGGGTCAACTTTAGGTAAAAATAATACCACATATTTGGAGAGTGTTCAATCTTATGAAATTTTCTCTAAAGGTGGGTTTGGAGAGGTCATGACTTTATTTGATGATAATCCCACTATATTGGAAGAGTGTCAACTTTTTATGCATGTGGATCATGAAGAGAAAATTTTATATGATAGTTATATTGTTGAATTTGATTATGATATTACATATAATTATTATGAGAGAGGAAAATATGGTTGTAGAAATTTTCATGCTACTAAATTACCTCTCATTATGTTGAGATTGTTATTGTTTCTTTCTTCTTCCTTGCATATGCTAGATATTTCTTGTCTTGATAAATTGTTTGCTTATAAAATGCCTACGCATAGGAAGAGAGTTAGACATAAATGTGTTTGTCACATGTTTCATTATGCTATCTTTGTGTTTCAATAATAATCTTTCATTTGAGCATCATTAAAATTATCAATGCCTAGCTAAAAGGCTTTAAAGAAAAGCGTTTGTTGGGAGATAACCCAAGATTTTTATTGTATGTTTTTATGAGTTTACACAATTATGCCTATGTTATGATTGTGCTTTTTATGTTTTAGTTAGTGTTTGTGCCAAGTAAATCCTTTAGGATTATGTTGGATGATACTTGACTTGATCCTATTGAAAACAGAAACTTTTATGTCCAGTACCAGAATTGTTAAAAATCACTGGTGCGACAAAAAATTCTAATTTTTTTATACAATATTGATATACGAATTGCCTCTGTTGTCATAATTGTTTAGAAGTTTAGCGGTTAGAGAAGTATGAGCTTAATTAGGTTTTCTACAGACTGTTCTATTTTTGACAGATTCTGTTTTCGATGCATTGTGTGCTTATTTTGATGAATCTATGGATTGTATCGGGGGTTATAAGCCATGGTGAAGTTAGAATACAGTAGGTATAATGCAATAACAAAATATGAATGGGTTGCAACAGCACTTAAAGTAGTGAATTGTTTTCTTATACCAACGGATCTCACGAAGGTTTTTGTTAAGTTTTGTGTGATTGAAGTTCTCAAGTTTTGGGTGAGATCACGATGGATAAAGGAATAAGGAGTGAATAGATCCTAAGCTTGGGGATGCCGATGGCACCCCAAGGTAATATTCAAGGAGTACCAAGCAACTAAGCTTGGGGATGCCCCGGAAGGCATCCCCTCTTTCTTCTAACGACCATCGGTAATTTTACTTGGAGCTATATTTTTATTCGTTACATATAATGAGTTCTGCTTGGAGCGTCTTGTATTATAGGAGTCTTTGCTTGTTTTGCTTTTTAGTTTGCCAAAATCATCCTTGATGGACACACCTATTTGAGAGAGCCATAATGATGCTATGATTTGTTAGAATTGCTCTATGTGCTTCACTTCAATTTTTTTGAGCTATGGAATTGTTCTAGTGCTTCACTTATATCTTTTTGAGCACGGTGATAGTTTAATTTTTGAAGAATTACTCTCATGCTTCACTTAGATTATTTTGAGAGTTAGTACATTTTTAAAGAAATGTCCTCTCATTGCTTCACTTATATTATTTTGAGAGATGAAAATTGTTTTGAAGAAATATTTATGCTCTTGTGCTTCACTTAAATTTATTTGAGAGATTGAAAAGTAGAAATGGTGATATATGAAATTAGTCCCAAAGTGATAGATATCCAAAGGGGATATAATAAAAACTTTCATGAAGATCATTCGACATTATAAACTTGATTCCTTGTAATAGTTTTGAGATATGGAGATAGTAATATGGGAGTCATGTTGGTGAGTAATTATGCTTAGTAGGAATATTGGTGTTAAGGTTTGTGATTCCCTATGCAAGCACGAAAGTCAATAGTTATGCAATGAAGTTATATCCTACTTGTGGTGCATTATTCGGTGTTAGTTGTGTGTAATGCTCGTTTATGATCATTTTTGTTTTTTGTTTGGTTGCTTCTCAATCTATTTGCTAGCCTTTCCTTGTACTAAGCGGGAATTCTGCTTGTGCATCCAAACTCCTTAAACCAAGTTGTGCCAATGAGTCCACCATACCTACCAATATGAGGTATTTCCATGCCATTCGAAGTAAATTTGTATGTGCCAACTCTAATTTTCAAAATGAATTTCCTTTTTGTGTGCCTGTACTGCTCATGAAGCGGCAGGGGGTGGCCAATATTTTCCATGCTAGATATGTTATTCTCAAGATGAGTGTTTATTCACTTGTCATTGCACGAGAGTGTGGCAGGTAATAGGGATGCCTAGTCTTGAAATGAAAAAAATTATTTATGTTGTCAATAATAAATTCATTGGAAAGTGTTGGTATGGAAGGCACCCGTGGATACGGCTAGCCATGCATTGTGAAAGAATGGTGGAAAAAGGAGTAAACTTTATCTTATGTTTGGGAACCACCTACGATTTATCTAGCATTGAAAGTATTGGGAATTCTCGGTCGTTTTCGTTGACAGGAAAAGCATGTCTCTCAACAAAAATTTATCTCTCAATTTAAGCTTTGAGCTCTGGCACCTCTGCAAATCTCGGCTTCCCTCTGCGAAGGGTGTTGGCGTGGAGCCGACGGTCTATGGGGCAGGGTTGCCCCTTTGCAGGTTCAGTTGGGGGTCAGTTGACGCGAAGAGTAAGCACAACAGGAGGCGCCACAGTTTTTACCTAGGTTTGGGCCGCTAACAAGCGTAAAACCCCACTCCTGCTTTTATGTATTGGGTGAAGGTGGAAGATAATACATGGAGCGCTCTCCTCGGGCAAGTTGCTACGCGAGAGCAGCTGCACTGATATCTATGTGTGTGGGTTGCAAGGTTTCGAACCCCTGTGAAGGTTTCCCTGGCCCTCCTTTTATAGCTCAAGGGGTTACCACAGTGTCAAAAAGGTCATTACAGGGTGATTAGACTAATGCAGATCTATCATACCTACTCTGCTAGTTAGGACAAAAGTGCATTAAATGCACTGCTAGGTGTCGTGTGGAGGGTGAAACCTGGCAAGGGTGATGCACTGCTTACCCACCTACCTCTTATTAGTGTGACATGCCATTAGGATGGGTTTCAAAAAAGGTAATCATCCTCCCCAGCATGCTGACACGCATAGGCTGCCTCCACCTAATCATCTGTGGGCTCGACACCTCGCTGATCAACGACCAGCTGGCTGGAGAGGTGGAGCGTTAGCACTCGGCGGGAAGTCCATGCTCGAGGGGCTTGCCGGGCCGTGACTTGCCGGCTCTCTTTTGCCGGGGTGGGCTTTTCTGTTGTGAATCCTGTGGCTTGTTCCATGCCTTGGTCTTCTTAGTGCGCTTCTTAATCTCACGAAGAGCGACTTATCTGGTTTGGTTGTGTATGGAACTTGATGCACGCCTGGGAAACTACAATGCATTTGTGCATAAGTCAGGGTAGCAAACGCCCATGTTTATTGCACCGACAAGAGCCCCCGGGCCTGGACCACACGTGCTACTAGGCATCGTTGGGCTAGGCCCAAACAATGCACAGACTCACGTATTGATCTTGCCTGGAATGGCGTTGTGCCTTGAGATTTCTTTTGCTTCTTCATTAATCTGGGTTTGAGCCAGCCCCCAACTTCATCCTGGTATCTTTGGCATTTGGTCGATGTAGGCCGTTTGTGTCAAAAACCAGGGGCGTGAGCACACACAGGAAGCCGTTAGGGTGCCCGCGCGTGATTCAGGGTAACTGCTGTTTTCGCAATCGCTTCACCCTTTAACGTAGCCTCCCCCTCTTTCCCATGATGCGGATTATGCGCGGGATGTGGGATTGGTGCAGAAGGGCAGTCGTGGTGGCAGTGCCTTGATCAGAGGAGTCAGAGCGCTAGATTGGCGAAGTTGGGCGGTCGACGGAGCAAGACGCCAACCAGGGATGCAGAGGGTTGAATTAGAGGAGCGGGGCAGTTGCCCCTGGGTAGTGGAGAGCCAGCCCCCACACTCCCCGCTATAAAAGGAGGGGTGCAAGGGCGGCGATGCTCATCTACCTTCTTCTCCTTTCTCCCCTTGCTACTGCTTCTGCCATGGCAAGAGGGAGAGGCCGGGCTCGTGCTCCGGCCACGGCGGCGAGAGCTTCTCCTCGACACCATGCTTCAGCTTTGGCTGCATCTATAGAGGCTGGTTCCAGCGCGTGAGGCGGGGCTGTGGGGCGAGGTCAGGTCGACGCAGCGCCCGCGGTCGAGGAGGACGGAGCGGCGCACTTGTTGTTTCCCATCCAACTGCTCCCCCAGGCAGAGGGCCATACGGGGGACATGACGCTCGAGTTCATCGTCGAGCTGGGCGATCTTCCCTGCAGTCGCCTGCAACTCCCTCGCCCTTTCGTCAAGGTGATGGAGGTTGACCAGCCGCTCGGCTGCGCGTGAGCGGATGCTGCAACGGCACCGTGTGGGCGAACATCGAGTTCCCCGCGCCTCAGATCATGCTCCTTAGGCGCGGGTGGAAAACCTTCGCTCGCACCCACTACCTTGGGGAGGGGCACGTCCTCCGCTTCAAGCTAGTGGAGTCCAATACGCTCTCCATCAAGATCTTCGGGCCTTCAGGCACTCATCTTGGGTGCTGTGTAGAAAGCTCGAGCGATGACGAAAGCTCCTCTTCGAGCGACAGTGACGAGGAGGACACCAATACCGAAGACGGTGGCGGCGGGCATCCGGTCGTCAAGCCCGAAGATGGCGACTCAGACTCCGACTGAACGCCGGCAGCACCGTCATCACAACTACAAAAAAAGACACATCCGTGACATTTTGGCTCGAACGATTTGTTTTTCTGCCATGCTTATGACACTTCTATGACAATAATTGTGACAAAACCACGTATCATCATATATGTGGTGGGATCCTACTTCTATGACAACAAATCATGATAGAAAATGGGATTTTCTTCTTGGGCGGGGCGGGGACGCACCTGCATGACATTCTTTGGGCCGTCCATGGCAGAAAAAATCATGGTAGATGCAAGGGCGAGGAAAATTTTGGGGAGTTCCCGGTTATGGTGGGTGGTCGGGGTCGAGTGATGCACGGAGGTTTGCGTGTTTCTCTCGTACACGTACGCGGGTGTGTGCGAGGCGTTGGGCTCTAACTGAACCCGAGCGAGGCGTTCGCTTACTGAACCTGAGCAATTGCACTAGCTACGTTACTGAACCTAAGCGATCGATCCCTTGGATGTTAACTGAACCCGAGTGATTCCTTCGCTACTGCTGCTAACTGAAGCCGATCGAACCTGCCTCTTGATGAATAGTGACCATTGTTGGGGGTTGGATGAACAGTTCCCAGTGGGTGTTGGATGAACAGGACCCCGGGGTAGTAGGTCGTTGCCGCTGGATGAACAGGACCCCGATCGAGGAGGTCGCCACACCCGAGCCAGTTGGGGGTGGATGAACAGGACCCTGTGGAGGGCTGGTTGAACAATAGCCGGTGGAGGATGGATGAACTAGTAGCCCGTGGATGAACAGTAGCTGGTGGAGGCTGGAGGAAGTCGACGGTGGATGAACAGTAGCAGGTGGAGGCTGGAGAAAGTCGACGGTGGATGAACAGTAGCAAGTGGAGGCTGGAGGAAGTCGACGGTGGATGAACAGTAGTCCGTGGAGGCTGGAGCGAGGCAGTAGACGCTGGATGAACAGTAGCCCGTGGAGTCCTGTTTTGCGGTACGCCACACCCCTCCCAATGAGCGGGACCCCATTTCGACCGTAGGCACTCCAACACAAGTCCGTTTCCTCCGTTTTGCGGTACACCACACCCCTTCCGATCAACAAGAACTTGTTTCGACCGTAGCCGATCGAACAGAAGGTCGTTTCCTCCGTACTATGGTATGCCACACCTGTCCCGATCAACAGGACCCCATTTCGACCATAGGCACTCGAACAGAAGGCCGTTTCCTCCAATCTGCGGTACGCCAGACCTCATTTCGGCTGTTCCGTCCAAGCCAGTTGGCTCCCGATGAACAGGACGTATTTCGACCTAGTCGGTTGCCCCCCGATAAACACAACGTTGTTTCCTCCGTTCCGACACAGCCAGTTGGCTACCGATGAACAGAACGTTGTTGCTGCCGTCTGTTGCCTCTCCATGTACACGAGCCCTGGTCGTACATATGCGCGAGTACGTGTTCGGGACCCCGCCCGTATGTACGTACTTTGCTGTATTTTTTGGCATCTGGCTGTACGTACGTGTACATGATTTAGAAGGGACTGCCTGAACTACTACGTTGGGGGCTCTACTACTACATGTGCCGCTGCTTGCTCGGCCATGGTTCATCATTGCAAAGAGACCGATCGACCAGTATGTACGTACACGTTCGCGACCAGAATGACAACGCTACGTACACTTCGACCGGGTGGGTCCCAGCTGTCAGGGAGGATAAGGAGGCACTTCCTTGCGTGCGAAGTTATTGATGGTGGGTTCGAGCTATCAGGGGGAGGATTAATTTTTTTGCGCGTAATAACGAGGCACTTCCTTGCGTGCGAAGATGTAGCTGGTGGGTCCAGCTGTCAGCCTCACCGCATACAGTACTCTTTCGATGGCTGTCGTTCATTGACCATGTTGACCACACCGCGCGGACAACACCCAGGCGGTGGACGATGGTGAGGCAGGGAATGACACGGAGCCTGGGAACACGTGGAGGGTACTACGTGCATTGACTGGTTTGGCTGTGGTTTGAGGCTGCCATCGCCGCAGAATGACAGGAGTTGTGGGTGAGTAGAGGGATGGCCTGGCCATCGGTGGGAGTAGGAGGGGGCGGAGAGGCCTGTGCGGCAGCACAGCCGGCCACGGGAGGTAGTAGCACGCGGTGGTTTGGACAGCTGGAGCAAGAAAATCAGAGGTTGAAGAAGTAGGATGACCGTTGGATGTTAATAATCCAACGGTCACTAGTGATAGAATTGTTTGTTGACTAAGTTGACAAAGACCTGCATACGCATCTACTTAGTAGGGCCATAAGTCAGCCTCCAAATCTGGTGGGCCCCAGCTGTCATGGGGAGCAATCATTATTTTTCGCTTAATAAGGAGGCATTTCCTTCCGTGTGAAGATATAGCTGGTGGGTCCCAGCTGTCATGGGGAGGATTTTTTTTTTGCGTAATAAGGAGGTACTTGCTTGCGTGCGGCCATGGACCATGTGGGTCCCAACTGTCAGCCTCTCCATGTACATCCCTCTTCCGATGTTATCGTTTGTTGACAACATTGACCATGCCGTGCCGAGAACACCGACGCGATGGACGACGGCGAGACCCAGGAAGGGAATGACCTGGAGGCGGTGAAGCCACATCAGTGGAGAGATGTGGGTGAGCAGAGGGATGGCCTGGACAGCGGTGGGAGTAGTAGGGGGTAGTGAGGCCTGCGCGGCAGCACAGCCAGCCATGGGAGGCGGGAGCAGGCGGTCCCGTCGGCGCTAGATTTGGCGGCTGGAGCAAGAAGATCAGAGATTGAAGAAGCACGACGGCTGTTGGATTGACATCCAATGGTCACTTCTGCTAGAATCGTTTGTTGACGTATATAATAAGTAAAAAAATCTTACATACACGTCAACTTAATAGGCCCAAAAGTCAGCCCATTTCCTATTTTTTTAATAATTTACAGCTCATTTGCAACTTCTTATACATTTATTGCAGTCCATTTTCTTTTTGTTGGCAGGGCTAGGGTTAAAAATTTAAATGAAATTTCGCATATTTTGGTGGGGTCCAAACTATTTTTAATACAGAAATGTAGAGCCAGATTTAAAGTACTTTGAAGATATATTTAAATTAGGTTAAAGCCCAATGAAATTGGAATTTGAAAATGTGAAAAAATTCAGAAATTTGAAAGTAATTGCCAATTTGTCGTGTGTTTTTTATATTTACAGCCCATTTCATATTACTTTTAAGATTTGCAGCCGTCTTGACAGAGTTGCAGCCCAGCAGGGCGGAGAAAAATAAGTAGGCCTGGGTTGGGTAAGCCTGGATTGGGTATTCTTTAGAAAAAATAAACTAGGCTAGCCATTTTCACAAAGAAAAAATAGTTGGGCTGGTCATGTGGTGAACGTAAAATACAAGCCTGGGCTAGACGAGCCACAGCCCAGTTGAAACCCTGCTCCATCTCAACAATAACAAAAAAATACTGCTCGAGCAGCTACGTCCCAGGTGTCAGCCGCTCATGTGATGTTCACTTGTCTATTGACTATACGCTGACAATGTCGTGGGTCCCAGATGTCAGCAAACCACTAGGAGGAAGCATTTTCTTTTTCTATACAGTGACAATGGAGTATATAACAAAAAATGAGGAACTTGCTTACGTACGACCATGGACATGGTGGATCCCTACTGTCATCCTCTCCAAGTACAGTCCTCTCTCGATTTGTCTTGTTTGTTGACCATGTTGATAACGTGAGAGGGCGGCGCCGTGGCAAGAGCACCAAAGCGCGCGGAGGACGACAGCGATGCCTCAGACGGGAACAAACAAGAGCCGGCGAAGATGCAGCGGTGAAGTCACGGGCGAAGGGGAGTACAAGGGTTGACTGGTTCGGGTGCGGGGTGGGGCTGACATCGGTGTTAACGATTTAGGAGACGGTGGGGCGGCGATGCGTGTGCTGAGGCGCAGCCAGCCGTGGGAGGCGGGAGCAGGCGGCCTCGCCGGCGCTGGTTTGGTTTTGGCGGCTGGAGGAAGATTTGACTGAAGAAACATGACATACTGTAAAAGCAACAGGAGTACTTAACAACCTTAACTGAAACCAGCAGGGCACTTAACAACCATAGCTGGAAGCAATATGAGTACTTATATAGGTTCAACCGTACAAAGCACGCCTCGAACAATGCTACTTTGCCTACAGTTAACCAAGGGTGAGGCCACCAAGCCCCAGGGCAAGGCCCAGGTGCCACCCCGCGCATCCACAACCTTCTGAAAGCGGCTTCATCTCGCAATGTGGTCAATAAATAGGATATACGCTTCAGAGCCATGGAAAAGCATGAGCATAACCTTCTGTCCTTGATAGAGGCGAAAGGTGTCCCGTCTTTCGATGAGATGGTGGCTATCGTTTTTGGTGGAGTAGACTTTGACGATCCGACTACGAACGTGCGAGGACGTCGCGCCTTAGCAATCGCTAAACCAACTCCGAGAGGTTATTGACCAAGCCGGAGCACGATCAACCTGACCACGAGGGTCTATTTCCTGCAAGCAAACGAAGAACAAGCAAGAAACTAAGATTTGCAATCTGGATATTGCGAATATAAGATGAAAGCTTTATTGATCAAGGTGGGGTTCTGTGATGTCTTGGTCTGGTCGTTGAACACAAACGAAGTACGCGAAGTTGCAGCTATGGCGAACTTTTAATCTAAACAAAACCCAAAGTCTAAACGGTGCCCTAAGGGCTGTATATATGGAGGAAGAGGGGGGATTTCGTGGCCCTTGAAGGAGGGGTCCGAAACCAACCCTATCTCTTGTTTCCCCACACATACGGACTCTAAAAATAGCCTATACTCAAGTATTTCGAAATTACATGGGCCTGGCCCAATAATAAGGTGACGCAGCACCTATAATAGCCTCTGGACGAAATTTATGAAGTGGCATCTTGTATATTTCGTCCAAGGCTTCCTGCACTCATTATGGTGGCTTCAAAGTCCTGAAATCATCACTTGTAACTCCGTTCTTGTTCCCCTTGCGCATGCCATCATCTCCATGCTTGAACTTGCTCCAAGGTTCCTCTTTCTTGTCCAAGCTAGGCCCTTCATTTGTAAGCAAAACAAATGTATCCAATTTAGGCAGCATCATATTCTCATGAACATTAGAATCATTACCAAGAAACGAAAGTACCTGATAATTTAATTGGTGTGCTCGAGCTCTAGTAATTGGTCCAGTATGTATAGCAACAGGGGCTGTGGGTGTAACAATGGTATTGATGTCCTCATCAGTCCTATTCTCCAAGATGGACGGGCCTTCATTATTTGAGACCACCCATGAATAAGTATATTTTCACCTCCAAGGGAAATGGAGTAGGTCGACATAAACATCATGTTGTGACCAAGCGCAAGTCTGACCCGACCATGGTCAGGCATCTGTATAGGAACAATAAAACTAGGCAGTTTCTGTTTCAAGAAGATCACATCTGTAAAACTGTGTATAAGCAAGAGTTTATGAACAACATATATAACAGAAAACAACTCGTACCATAAGTTTCTTGACACAGTTGGACCTATTCAACATGTGCACTACTGGCACACATATCCCACGTGGCTTCCACCATTGAAACACCCCACAAGGACCTCAAGACGATCAATAAAGTGTAGGAACTGGTGGATGTCGTCCCAGTCAACTTCAGTGCCATCAGTAATAGTCGAGTTCTTATCAATAACAAATGAGTAGTGTCCTGAACTTTGTAATAACCTACACGTGCCACCAATTATAAGAAATATTAGTTAGAAGTAGCATCTTCGTGAGAGAAGGGAATCACAAATTGTTGCTACTTGTAAAGTCAAATTGTGATTAGTTAGATAGAATAGGTGGATTAAGAAGTAATTGAGGCAACATGCAAGAACCAGATACAAAATTAACATGGATGAACTACTGGAACAACGTCGGGGTGGAAGGTCACAGTGAAGATGAGACCAGGTTCTGCTATTTCCATCAACATTCGTGCGCCAACTTTCAGTCCGTCACACTTGAAAAAGTTTATCCAAGTTCGGCCATAAAAAAGCAGCGATCTTCTTGGTTCATGAACCCAACTAGGAACTTATATCCATGGCGTGTCTTCAACATGACCATTAAACTGGTGTATTCAGTTATGGCAAGGCCGACCATATCGAGTACATGTGTTCTGGCAGATCAAGGGTTGCACTGCAGGAAAAATAATATGAGAACACAATTTATTCGCTATCCAAATCTAGAAATAATTTCCTCTTTCAGGTCAGTGTTGACCATGGTACTAGTACCTTTTATCCAAATATAGCAATCCAAATTTCCAAATTAGTCGACAACATGTTAAAAAACCCCAACCCTCCCGGATAGAAAAGAGGATTGTAGGAACATACTTTGCGCGTTTTAAAATCATGTGTTAGGATGAGAAGGAACAAGTGTGGCGTCTCGCCGAGGGCGCAGAAACCTGTAGGGTCCTTGCACTTTGGGCACTGCAAATGAAACACACTACATTCAGTAGGAAGAAAAATGCATCAACGGCGGCGGCTGCCATCCTAGGATTATAGGCGACCAAGGGACTAGGATTTATCGGGGATGGATGAAGAATTAGTACCTGGTTCTCCATGAGAAAACCCTAAGCAATCGTCGAGAGGAGGTTTTCTTTGAACAAGCAGACGAGGGAGAAGGGGATTTAGGCCCAGTGAAATATTGCTACTTCGTCCGTCCAGCTTACTGCTACTGCTAGAAAGGTGGGGTTTTTTATGATTTGACGGCTCATTGGGCATTACTGCGGCGCTACGACCGGGGTGAGTCTACCGTGTAGTTGTGCACTCTAATTTGGTGCATGCCACGTGGACCCCATTGCCGGATGCCCCGCATATCAGCGAAAGTAAGTACAAAGGAAGGAGTAACTAGTTACACATATATATATTTTTTATAGTCAAAGTTCTAGGGTTATTTCTGGTGGTTTCTCTATTTATAGGGTTTTTTTGGTGTCGATTTCATGCGAAGATGGGCTAAGGTGGTCCCACTAGGCACCTGGGCGCACCCTGGTGCATAGTGGCCCACCTCTGTCACCTTATAGTCCTCCCATGAAACTTCTAGTGCGTCTTTTGTTCCAAAAAAAACCGTCAAAAAGTTTCGCTGCATTTGGAGAACTTTTATTTCTACACAAAAAAACAACACCACTGTAGTTCTACTGAAAACATCGTCAGTCTGGGCTAGTTCCATTCAAATCATACCAAAACCATATAAAATTGTTGTAAACATGGCATGAATACTTCATAAATTATAGATAGGCTGGAGACGTATCATTATGCACTTAAGATTTGGCGACATTACCTTCTCGGCAACCATTGCGAAATCTTCACTGATCATCAAAGACTGAAGTATCTGTTTACTCAGCCAGATCTGGATGTTCATCAACAGCGATGGATGGAAGCAATTACAGACCATGACCACGGTATTTCTTATACCCCTGGCAAGGCTAATGTCATGGCCGATGCCCTGAGTCGCAAGTCTTATTGCAACAACCACATGGTTCATAAAGGTCAGCCCCTCCTTCATGAAGAACTTTGCAAATTGAACCTACACCTTGTTCCACAGGGTTCTCTTAATAACCTTGTCCTAGAACTAACTCTTCAAAAAGCTATTAAGTCTGAGCAAGCAAAAGACGCTGAAGTTGACCAGATGAAGCGGGATCTTACTCTTGAGAAGGCCAGAGATTTCTCGCTTGCTGAAGATGGAACCTTGTACTGCAGAGATCGCCTTGTGGTACCCCGATTTGAACTTATGACAGAGAAAGTGATGAAAGAAGCACATGACACACCTCTCTCTATTCATCCGAGAAGTACCAAGATGTATCTAGACATTCGTCAAAAATACTGTGGTCTAAGATGAAGCAAGACATTGCTCGATATATTGAAGAATGTGACGTTTGCCATCGCGTCAAAGCAGAACATCAGAAACCTGCTGGACTTCTGCAACCGCTTCCTATTCCTGAATGGAAGTGGGATAAGATACAAATGGATTTCGTCACTGGCCTCCCCAGATCACAAAAGGGTAACGATGCTATCTTTGTCATCAGCGACCATTTCTCCAAAGTTGCCCACTTTCTTCCAGTCAAGGAAACAATCACTGCTAGTCAATTAGCAAATTTGTATATCTCTAGAATTGTGACACTCCACGGCATTCCAAAGGAGATTAGTTCAGACTGTGGTAGCATTTTCACCTCGAAGTTCTGGGATAGTTTCCAAGAAGCAAAGGGAACTCATACAACCTGGAGCACTGCTTATCACCCCCAGTCCCAAGGTCAAGTTGAAAGAGTCAACCAAATTCTTGAAGATATGCCGCGTGCTTGTGTCATCTCCTTTGTCAAGAAATTGGAAGAATCTCTCCCTTATGCTGAATTCTCGTACAACAATGGCTATCAAGCTAGCTTGAAGATGGCACCCTTCGAGGTACTATATGGACGTAAGTGCCGAACCCCTCTGAATTGGTCAGAAACTAGGGAACGACCGCTCATTGGTCCGTATGTTATTCAATAAGCTGAAGAGCAAGTCCACATTGTCCGGGATAATCTCAAGGCATTCTAGTCCCGCCAGAAGAGAAATTATGAAAGTAAACACTGGGGTTCTACCTATCAACCTGGTGATCAAGCTTATATGCATGTCACTCCTATGAGGGGCACTCATCATTTTGGAGTCAAGGGTAAGTTAGCTTCTCACTACATTGGTCCCTTCTGCATTCTCGCCCGACGTGGACATGTGGTTTATCAATGGGAATTGCCACCTCAGTTCTCTCATGTCCATGATGTCTTCCATGTGTCACAACTTCGTCGTTGCTTCAAGGACCCGCATCGTGAAGTGGATCCTGAAATGATCGAAGTGCAAGATGATCTCTCTTACAAAGAGCATTCGGTCCGCATTCTTGATCAAGCTGAACATCGAACCCATGAGAAGGTTACCAAGTTCCTTAAAGTGCAGTGGCCGAATCATAATGAAGATGAAGCCACTTGGGAACGCGAGGAACATCTTTGGAAAGAATACCCTGATCTTTTCCCTTCTACCTCTTAATTCTCGGGATGAGAATTTCTTTTAGAGGAGGGGAGTTGTAACACCCCCATGTATGAAGATAGAGTAACCCTCTTTGATGATGCTAAGTCATTTTGCTTATCAGTGCTTGATTAGCTATGAGTTCATATCTCATTTCAAATTCCACCTATGAATTCAAATTCAAATCCAAATTATAAAGTCCAGAAGTTATTTCACCAAACCCTAGGACAAAAATGTTCATAGTGTTGCAAACAACCACTGAATAATTTTCATGGTGAAACCAACATTTTATAAAGTAATTTAATGCCCTAAAACAATTAAATCAGGGGCCAAAACAATATTTTAATTGCTTTTAAAAATTATAAAAATTCCAAACTAATTTAAAGCCTACCAAACTTTTTGTGGCAATGTCCAAAATTGCTCTATAAATAATAGGCTAAGTTCCATTATTTACTAAACCTATTTGCTATTTAAAATAAATGCAAAACAGAAGCTAAATAAAAAGAAAGAGAAAATAAATTAAAAGAAAAGAAAACCCCCTGCCCTTGGGCCTTAGGCCACAGGGACAGGCCTGTACGACCCAGCCCACCTTTCCCCCCGGTCGGCTTCAACCTTGCTACAGGGAGACGACCGAGGGCGCGCGTCCCCGCCGGATCTCCTCGCCGGCAGCGTCGGGGAGGGGATAAGGGCGCCACCTCCCCGCGGCTCCTCGGGCTCCTCTCCTCCACTCACCCACTCTCACTCACTCTCTTCTCCTCCCTCTCACCTCTCCCCTCGCCCTCTCCACTCGGTCAAGCACCGTTGTCGCTGCCATCTATCACCATCGCGGCGACCGCCGTCCCCTACCCCTACTGCCGTGTCTGGAGGCACCGCCGCATTCGACCTTGTCCCCTGCGATGAGCCCCTAGAGCTAGGAGGACCTGCAGCCCTGGGATAGAGTCGTCGTCCACCTCGGGACCCGCCGTCGATCTCCTTCAACTCCGGCCACCCCCCTGCGCTACTAAGCTTCTCGCAGGCCTCCTTGCACCGCTAGGTGAGCACCGCTCTATCCCCCTAGTCTTCCCCTTGCCGCATTTCCCGCAGCTTGCCTTGCCTCCATTGCCGTTGCTTGTCGCCACCATTTACTTTGCCGCCGCGGCCAACGTAAGCCTAGCTCGCTACCGAGCACGCAGGCTTGTTCCTGGCTCCACCAGGAACCTGTGGCAGCCTCCTGTTTGTCCTCCCGTGCCTCCTAGCATTGTCTGCATCGAGCTCGTGCTCCGGCCGCCGCTGGCCTTCACCGTTGCGGACCACTCCAGCCGCCCCCGCACACGCAGCAGCTGCCACTCGATGCAGCTTTCTGTCCGTGTTCGAGCACCGCCGCTCGCTTGCCCTATCGCGCCCCCTATTGACATTCGCCATCGTGGCCGAGCTTCGGCCGCCGCCCTTTGTCAATGCCGCCACCATTTTGGGCCACCTCCGCCCGAACCAAGGCCGATGTTGCACGCGCGACACTTCTCTAGTCTGAACGCGCCCGCGCGCGCGTTTTGTTCGCTGGAGGACGGATTCCGCGCCTCACTGCCACTCCTGTGGGTGCTGCCGGGGCGCCACCGCGTTTTAAACTCCGGTGGCCAGCTGACCGGTTGGGCCCAGGGCTATTAGCCACTAACCTCCCTCCCTAACAGCCATTGCCAGTGGGTCCCGCAATGATTAACTAATCGGTTAATTAAAATGTTTAAAATAACTAAACTCCACACTAACAGCCCAGGCCCACCCCTAATTAAACTTAATTAGTTTAGTTTAATTACTATTAAACTAACAGTGACTGACCACCAGGTCCCACTGGACCCAGTTGACCAGTCAACTAGCTGACTGGGCAAGCCCAGTCACTGGCAGGTGGGTCCAGTGGACCCCCTTGACCAGTCAAAGTTTGACCAGTGATTTGCTACATCAGCAGTTGACTGGCCCCACCCGTGAGCCCCTTTAGCACACTGCTGTGTACACTTAGTGTGTGCACTTAGCAATTTCCTTTTTATTTTTGAATTAATGATAATTTTAGAAATTGTTTAAAACTTTGAAAATCATATAAAATAATGTATAACTCAGATGAAAAAAATTATATATGAAAGTTGCTCAGAAAAACGTGATGAATCCGAATATGCTATCCACTCATTTGTCACATGCCTCTAAAATGATGAACATGGATCCTTCGCCTTCGATTCATCTGTCCGAAAACTACCAAACGCCGGGAAAACATTCCCAGATGTTTCCCCCTCCGTTTGTAACGTGTAGCACTACGTTAGGTCACCCCTAGCACAACATTTTACCATGTCATGCATTGTGATGCATTTGATTGCTTTATATTTATTGTTTCTTCCCCCTATTCTCTTCGGTAGACCCCGAGACCGACGCTGCTCCCGGGTATGACTACACCTCTGACGTCCAGCCACTTGCAGCAGAGATTCCAGGCAAGCAAAACCCCCTTGCCTGGTGTTTTGTTCCACTCTTGCTGCCCTGTTCCTTGACGAGCGGTCCTAACACATGTGGGTGTATGGGAACCCCCTGACTAATCGCTTAGGGAAGAACTCTACCAGCAAGGCCCAACTTTGGTTTTAACATTTGCCAACATAATAATAAATCTGATAATAAATTTGATGCATAGGGAGTTAACGCTACACGAGGTTCGTTATTCAACATAATACAAGTGGGGCCAGTGCCGATGGTATTGGTCCAAAACGGGCAACCTACAGGGCCACCACGGGGAAACTCGAGGACAGGTTTTACTCGTAGCTTGACCTATCTGGTTGTGCCCTGAGAACGAGATATGCGGCTCCTATCGGGATTGTCGGCACGTCGGGCAATCTTGCTGGTTTAGTTTTTACCTTTGACGAGAGGCAGGTCCACCAGAATTCCTTGTCGTAAGCATCGTGTTCTTCATGGTGTGAGGATGTTCCATCGGATGCGCGTGGAATTTATAATGGACCACTTGGAGCACCCCTGCAGGGTTAAATCTTTTCGAGAGCCATGCCCATGGTTATGTGGCAGATTGGAAATTTATAATATCCAGTTGTAGAGAACTTGACAGCAAATCCGAAATAAAATACACCAACCGCGTGCATAACCGTGACCGTCTCTTTTCGAGCTAGTTCGGGAAGAGAACACAGTGGGGTTATGTTTGACTCGTAAGTAGTTCAGGATCACTTATTGATCATTACTAGTTGCGACCGTTATGCGTAGTAACTCTTCTTACACCTGTACTCGTAAGTTAGCCACCATACAATGCTTAGTGTTGCTGCAACCTCACCACTTATCCATTCCATACCCATTAAGCTTTGCTAGTCTTGATACCCATGGTAATGGGATTGTTGGGTCCTCGTGGCTCACAGATTACTACAACAACAGGTGCAGGTATAGGTAATGTGATGATATGACGTGAGAGCGATGCTTGCTTGCTTTTGGAGTTCTTCTTCTGCTTCTTCTTCTTCGATCGAGGGATAGGTTCCTGGTCGGCAGCCTGGGCTAGCAGGGTAGATGTCATTTGTGTTTTCCGTTTGATTTCATCCGTAGACAGATGCTGCTTTTCTGTATGATGTTTGATGTATTCATGTGGCGATTGTATGCCTTTGTATGTATCGCCAAGTGTGTTGTATATGGTCTGATGTAATGATATCCACCTTGCAAAGCATCTTCAATATGCGGCTCTATCCTTGGTGGGACCTTCAAGTTCCTTTTGGATAGGATTGCATATTGGGCGTGACAAAGGTCACCTTGACGGTTACATCGAGTAGGAATCTTTCAAGGGTAATTCCCCAGATTCCCCCTTGATGTTATGGACCATCGAGTAGGAATCCATCGAGGGTGATTCCTCGGATTTCCCACTTGATGTTATAGACACATGGTTACTTTGACTTTACCTCAGAACCTTGTTGAAGTCAGGTCAGCCCCGAGGGGTACCCGCGAGAGTTACTAAAGTCGGGTCAGCCCCGAGGGGTACCCGCGAGAGTTACTAAAGTCGGGTCAGCCCCGAGGGGTACCCGCGAGAGTTACTAGAGTTGGGTTGCCCATGAGGGTACCCGTGAGATAATTACGTGGCACGACCGGGCATTCTTAGCCCTTGCTGTAAGTCCGCGAGACGGGGCGACAGGACCATAGATCGTGGATCATTGATCGTCTCCGCGCGCTCTCAACACACTAACAGTTTGGATATGTGATTTGAGTAGGCCTCTGGCCTTTTCACAATAACCACCACGCGGGAATAAGTATGGGCACTCAGCGTCGTACGATTCTCATGAAAGCTCTACAGATGTCACAGTTGAGCGGCACACGCCTGGGTGGTCCACGTAAGCACCTGCTTTGTATAAAGAGGTAGCCAGGACTGATCCCGGCCGTCCTTGCAACGTGTAGGATTGTAAAGGACGATTGGCCCATGACCCCTTTGCATTTAGGATGTAGACCGGCGTGTGACCTCTCTGGAGAGCCTAGGTAGGAGTACGATGTGTTGATCAGCCGAGGCCGGGCATGACCCAGAAAAGTGTGTCCAGCCAAAGCTAATTGAGCGTGTTGGTTAAGTTGGTGCACCCCTGTAGGGAAGTATATCTATTCGAATAGACGTGTCCACGGTAATGGATGCTCGAAGTTGTATCTCGATCTATACAACTAGAACTGGATACAGGAGACACTAAATGGATATGATGGCTCCCGGATTGCTTTCTCGCAGGGAGTCGAGGAAGGATCTCTGGGCGTTGATACTACAACATACTTATTAATTATGTTATATTACTCTACTCTCTTCTGTTGCTGCAAGATGCTAGTCTTCGATAGGCTAGGCCTTCCCTCTATTCTGGCATTTCTGCAGTATGTAGTCCAAAGATACAGCCCCATTCCTTTGATACTGATGCATACTTAGCATAGATCGGATGAGTACTCACGGTTGCTTTGCTACCTCTTTTCCCCTCTACTTGATTGATGTGATCAGATGATGGAGCCCAGGAGCCAGTTGATACCGCCGATGACTACTACTACCCCGACGGAGCCTACTACTACGTGGAGACTGCCGACGACCAGGAGTAGATAGGTGGCGCCCAGGTAGGAGGCCTGCACCTTTTCGATCCATGTTGTCTTTGTTTTGTTAGCCTTCTTAAGGCAGACTTGTTTATCTTATGTCTGTACTCAGATATTCTTGCTTCCGTTGACTCTTATGTATTCGAGCCCTCGAGGCCCCTGGCTTGTAATATGAAGCTTGTATTATTTTAAATTTGTGTCTAGAGTTGTGTTGTGATATCTTCCCGTGAGTTTCTGATCTTGATCGTGTACATTTGCGTGTATATTAGTGCACGGTCGAGTCAGGGGCGTCACAGTTCTTAACTGAGGGAAATACTTATCTCTATTGTACTGCATCATCCTCTCCTCTTTGAGGAAATCCCAACGTAGCTCACAAGTAGCAAGAAGGAACATTCATCAACCAAGCCAAGTATACCCAAGACATGCCCAAGATATTCAAGCTAGATGATGTCAAGCCGACCAAGACTCCAATGCCAACCAAGTGCCAACTTGACATTGATCCCAATGGTAAAGTGGTGGATCAAAAGGTATATCGCTCCATGATTAGATCCTTTATTTACCTTTGTGCATCTAGGCCGGATATCATGTTGAGTGTGGGAATATGTGCAAGGTTCGAAGCCACACCTAAGGAAAGTCACTTTGTGGCGGTCAAGCGAATCTTTCGATATTTGGCTCACACCCCTAACTTTGGCTAATGGTACCCCAAAGGAGCAAGCTTCGATCTCATGAGATATTCGGTCTTGGATTGGTCGGGGGACCGTGTGGATAGGAAGTCAACTTCCCGATTGTGCCAATTCCATGGTCGCTTTTTGGTGAGTTGGTCTTCGAAGAAGCAAAATTGTGTTTCTCTCTCCACCATCGAGGCCGAGTATGTAACCGCCGCAAGTTGTTGTGCAAAGTTGCTATGGATGAGGTGAACTTTAAAGGATTACAGTGTCACTTGTGAAAAAAAGTGCCCGATGACCCACAAGTATAGGGGATCAATCATAGTCCTTTCGATAAGTAAGAGTGTCGAACCCAACGAGGTGCAGAAGGAAATGACAAACGGGTTTCATCAAGGTATTGTCTACAAGCACTGAAATTATCGGTAACAAATAGTTTGATAGCAAGATGATTCATAATGAGTAACAAGTAGGAATGGTAACAAAGGTGCAGCAAGGTGGCCCAATCCTTTTTATAGCAAAGAACAAGCCGGAACATTCTCTTATAATAAGCAAAGCGTTCTCGAGGACACATGGGAATTCATCTAGTTACTTTCATCATGTTTATTTCATTCGTGTTCGCTACTTTGATAATTTAATACATGGGTGGACTGGTGCTTGGGTGTTGTTCTTACTTGAACAAGCCTCCCACTTATGATTACCCCCTCTCGCAAGCATACGCAACTATGGAAGAAGAATTACGATAAATCTAACCATAGCATGAAACATATGGATCCAAATCAACCCCTTATGAAATAATTCATAAACTAGGGTTTAAGCTTCTGTCACTCTAGCAACACATCATCTACTTATTACTCCACAATGCCTTCCCTTAGGACCAAGTGTGGTGAAGTGTCATGTAGTCAACATTCACATGACACCACTAAGGAAGCAACAACATACATATCATCAAAATATCGAACAAATACCAAATTCACATGATTACTTATAACAAGACTTCTCCCATGTCCTCAAGAACAAAAGTAACTACTCACAAATCATATTCATGTTCAAGATCAGAGGGGTATTGAATATCATTAAGGATCTGAACATATAATCTTCCACCAAATAAACCAACTAGCATCAACTACAAGATGTAATCAACACTACTAGCAACCCACAAGTACCAATATGAGGTTTTGGGACAAAGATTGAATGCAAGAGATGAACAAGGGTTTGAGAAGAGATGATGCTGGTGAAGATGTTGATGAAGATTAGTCCTCCCGTGATGAGAGGATCGTGGTGATGTCGATGGCTTCGATTTCCCCCTCCCGGAGGGAACTATCCCCGACGGAATCGCTCCATCGGAGAGCAAAAGTGCTCCTGCCCAGGTTCCACATCGAGACAGCGGCGCTTCGTCCCAAAAGTCCTCTCCTTATTTTATCTAGGTCAAAACCCCTCATATAGCAGAAGATGGGCACCGAAGGCCACCTGTGGGATCCACAAGGCATCAGGGCGCGCCTGGGGGGAGGGTGGCTGCACCCTGTTGCCTTGTGGGCAGGTGGTGGGCCCCCTCCGGTACTTCTTTGCTCCAGTATTTTTTATATATTCCATAAAAATTCTCTGTGGCAGCTCATTTGGAGTTGTGCAGAATAGGTATCTCAGCTGTAGCTTTTCCAGGTCTAGTATTCCAGCTGTTGGCAATCTCCCTCTTCATGTAAATCTTGCAAATTAAGAGAGAAAGGGCATTGGAATTGCATCGCAAAGTGTTATAATGATAAAAAACATTATAAATATTAGTAAGAAAACATGATGCAAAATGGATGTATCAGTGCCTCTTCTATATGACAATGAAAGTGCTATCAAGATCTCCTACAATCCGGTGCAAGATAGCAAGACGAAGCATATTGAGATTCGTCATCATTTCATATGGGATCACATCAAGCATGGAGAGATTGATATTATCTACGTCAACACTCAAGAGCAACTAGCGGATATTTTCACGAAGCCATTGGATGAAGCAAGATTTCGCGAGTTAGGGTATGAGCTAAATATCATTGATTCAAGCAATGTGGCTTGAATCTAGGAACACCCCACCACATCCACCATGTTATCTTGTTCTAGGTGTAGGCATGGACATAGGGGGGTGTTGTTCCCTCAATGAACTCTCCACCCCCCCCAATTATGCATAAATAAATCAAAATATTTCACATTAGCCATTTTTATGGTACTTGTGCTTCAAAGATGAGTTTTGGTCTTGGGCCCAAGGTTAAAATCTTCGCGGTGCCATACCAATTGACTCGAACGTAGGTGGCTTAGGCCACCACCCTCTCCTTGAAGAGGTTCTTGTTCGAGTTGGTTTTATTTGGTATTTTCTAGTGTTTAGGACCTTGTTTGTGCTTTGAATCACTCAAAGTTTGCTCTCTTTTGTTTGTGTCTTTGAACTTGGAATATCTCTTCCCATTTGCCGGTTTTCGTTTCTCCAACCCAAGCCTTCCCATCTAAAAACCTCTTAAAATTGCATAAGTCTCCATTCCAAATTCGTGCCTAGCAGTTTTCTGAGTTGCAAGTGCTACTACCGCTGGTGTTGGACGGTACTACCGTGCAAGCGGTACTACCATTCCGGCCCACGGTACTACCGCTAAGAGCAGCTCTACCAACCTCCTGCTGCGTAGCACTGTGCTACTTGTGAGCTGCGTTGGAATTTCCTCGAAGATGAGAGGATGATGCAGTACAGTAGAGATAATTATTTCCCTCAGTTATGAAACCAAGGTTATCAATCCAGTAGGAGAACCAAGCAACACTATGAAAACAGTACCTGCACACAATCAATAAATACTTGCAACCCAACGCGTAGAGGGGTTGTCAATCCCTCAACGGTTATGAGCAAGATTAAATTGTATAGTTTTTGATAGATAGATCATACAAAAATACAAAATAAAATAAATAAAAGAAAATTGTAGCAAGGTATTTTTAGGATTTTATATATGATAAAGATAGATCCGGGGCCATAGTTTTCACTAGAGGCTTCTCTCAAGAAAAATAGCATACAGTGGGTAAACAAATTACTATTGGGCAATTGATAGAAAAGCAAATAATTATGACGATATCCAAGGCAATGATCATATATAGGCATCACGTCCGAGACAAGTAGACCGAAACGATTCTGCATCTACTACTATTAATCCACACATCGACCGCTATCCAGCATGCATCTAGTGTATTAAGTTCATGGAAAAATGGAGTAACGCCTTAAGGAAGATGACATGATGTAAACAAGATAAACTCACGTATGAATGAACCCCAAACCAATAAATTAGAGAAGAAATACGAGGCTATAGTAATCATGCATAAAAGATTTTAGAGAAAACTCAAATAATATTCATGGATAGATCTGATCATAAACTCACAATTCATCGGATCCCAACAAACACACTGCAAAAAGTCATTACATCCAATAGATCTCGAAGAACACCAAGGAGAACATTGTATTGAAGATCAAAAAGAGAGAAGAAGCCATCTAGCTACTAACTATGGACCCGTAGGTCTATGGTAAACTACTCACACATCATCAGAAAGGCAGCACGGTTGATGTAGAGCCCCTCCATGATAGATTCCCCCTCCGATAGAGTACCAGAGAAGGCCTCCATATGGGATCTTGTCTTTCTGGAACTTGCGGCGATAAAAAAAGTATTTTGGGTGTCTCTTTAATGTCAGTGGAATATTTGAGTATTTATAGAGGTGGAATTATGTTTTGATGTGCCACAAGGGGCCCACAAGCTTGGGGGCGCCCCCTAGGGTGCGCCCCTAGGGCTTGTCGCTCCCTCGTTGCTCCTCTGGCCTCCTCCCGAACCTTCTAGGGTCTCTTCTGGTCCAGAAAAAATTAATCCAAAGTTTTTTCTCTGTTTGGACTTTGTTTGATATTGATTTTTTGAAAAGCCAAAAGCATGCAAAAAAAAACAACTGGCGCTGGGCATTGAGTTAATAGGTTAGTCCCAAAAAATGATATATAATTGCATCTAATGACATATAAAACATTCAAAATTGATACTATAATAGCATGGAACAAAAAAAAATTATCGATACGTTGGAGATGTATCAAGCATCCCCAAGCTTAATTCTTGCTCGTCCTCAAGTAGGTAAATGATAAAAATAGAATTTTTGATGTGGAATGCTGCTACTTCTTGAGCTTGCGTTGGTTTTTCCATTGAAGAGGAAAGGGTGATGCAGCAAAGTAGAGATAAGTATTTCCCTCAGTTTGAGAACCAAGGTATCAATCCAGTAGGAGACAACGCACAAATCACCAAATACCTGCACAAATAATCAAACAACTTGCACCCACCGCGATAAAGGGGTTGTCAATGCCTTCACGGTTACTTGCAAAAGTGAGATCTGATAGAGATAGATAAACAATAAAGTAAATATTTTTGGTATTTTTGGTTATAGATCGGAAAGTAAAAGATTGCAAAATAGTAGATCGGAAACTAATATGATGGAAAATAGAAACTTATATGATGGAAAATAGACTCGGGGGCCATAGGTTTCACTAGAGGCTTCTCTCAAGATAGCAAAGAACACGGTGGGTGAATAAATTACTGCCGAGCAATTGATAGAAAAGCGCAAAGTTATGACGATATCTAAGGCAATGATCATGAATATAGGCATCACGTCCGTGTCAAGTAGACCGAAACGATTCTGCATCTACTACTATTACTCCACACATCGACCGCTATCCAGCATGCATCTAGAGTATTAAGTTCATAAAGAACGGAGTAACGCATTAAGTAAGATGACATGATGTAAAGGAATTAACTCAAGCAATATGATGAAAACCCCATCTTTTTATCCTCGATGGCAACAATACAATACGTGCCTTGCTGCCCCTACTATCACTGGGAAAGGACACCGCAAGATTGAACCCAATGCTAAGCACTTCTCCCATTGCAAGAAAAACCAATCTAGTTGGCCAAACCAAACCGATAGTTCGAAGAGAATTACAAAGATATCAAATCATGCATATAAGAATTCAGAGAAGATTCAAATAATATTCATAGATAAGTTGATCATAAATCCACAATTCATCGGATCTCGGCAAACACACCGCAAAAAAGTATTACATCGAATAGATCTCCAAGAACATCGAGGAGAACATGGTATTGAGAATCAAAGAGAGAGAAGAAGCCATCTAGCTACTAGCTATGGACCCGTAGGTCTGTGGTAAACTACTCACGCTTCATCGGAAGGGCAATAGAGTTGATGTAGAAGCCCTCCGTGATCAAATCCCCCTCCGGCAGGGTGCGGGAAAAGGTCCCTAGATGGGATCTCACGGGTACAGAAGGTTGCGGCGGGGGAAAAGTGTTTTTGTGGATGCCTCTGGTGGTTTGGAGATATTTGGGAATATATAGGCGAAAGAATTAGGTCAGGAGGGTCATGGGGGGCCCACAAGGGTGGGGGCACGCCCTACCCCCCTGGGCGCGCCCTCCGTCCTTGTGGCCGCCTCGTGGCTCCTCCGACTTCATCTCCAAGTCTCCTGGTTGTCTTCTGGTCCAAGAAAAATCATCACGAAGGTTTCATTCCGTTTGGACTCCGTTTGGTATTCCTTTTCTCTGAAACTCAAAAACAAGGAAAAAACAGGAACTGGCACTGGGCTCTAGGTTAATAGGTTAGTCCCAAAAAGAATATAAAATAGCATATTAATGCATATAAAACATCCAAAACAGATAATATAATAGCATGGAACAATAAAAAGTTATAGATACGTTGGAGACGTATCAAGCATCCCCAAGCTTAATTCATGCTCGTCCTCAAGTAGGTAAATGATAAAAACAGAATTTTTGATGTGGAATGCTACCTAACATATTTATCCATGTAATTTTCTTTATTGTGGCATGAATGTTCAGATCCAAAAGATTCAAAACAAAAGTTTAATATTGACATAAAAACAATAATACTTCAAGCATACTAACAAGGCAATTATGTCTTCTCAAAATAACATGACCAAAGAAAGTTTATCCCTACAAAATCATATAGTCTGGCTATGCTCCATCTTCATCACACAAAATATTCAAATCATGCACAACCCCGATGACAAGCCAAGGAATTGTTTCATACTTTTGATGTTCTCAAACTTTTTCAACTTTCACGCAATACATGAGCGTGAGCCATGGATATAGCACTATAAGTGGAATAGAATATGGTGGTTGTGGAGAAGACAAAAAGGAGATAGTCTCAAATCAACTAGGTGTATCAACGGGCTATGGAGATGCCCATCAATAGATATCAATGTGAGTGAGTAGGGATTGCCATGCAACGGATGCACTAGAGCTATAAGTTTATGAAAGCTCAAAAGAAAACTAAGTGGGTGTGCATCCAACTCGCTTGCTCATGAAGACCTAGGGAAATTTGAGGAAGCCCATCATTGGAATATACAAGCTAAGTTTTATAATGAAAAATTCCGACTAGTATATGAAAGTGACAACATAGGAGACTCTCTATCATGAAGATCGTGGTGCTACTTTGAAGCACAAGTGTGGTAAAAGGATAGTAACATTGTCCCTTCTCTCTTTTCTCTCATTTTTTTTTTGGGCCTTCTCATTTTTTTGGCCACTTTTTATTTATTTTTATTTTTCATCCGGAGTCTCATCCCGACTTGTGGGGGAATCATAGTCTCCATCATCATTTCCTCACAAGGGACAATGCTCTAATAATGAAGATCATCACACTTTTATTTGCTTACAACTCAAGAATTACAACTCGATACTTAGAACAAAATATGACTCTATATGAATGCCTCCGGCGGTGTACCGGGATGTGCAATGAATCAAGAGTGACAAGTATGAAAGAATTATGAACGGTGGCTTTGCCACAAATACGATGTCAACTACATGATCATGCAAAGCAATATGACAATGATGAAACGTGTCATAATAAACGGAACGGTGGAAAGTTGCATGGCAATATATCTTGGAATGGCTATGGAAATGCCATAATAGGTAGGTATGGTGGCTGTTTTGAGGAAGGTATATGGTGGGTGTAAGGTACCGGTGAAAGTTGCGCAGCACTAGAGAGGCTAGCAATGGTGGAAGGGTGAGAGTGCGTATAATCCATGGACTCAACATTAGTCATAAAGAACTCACATACTTATTGCAAAAGTCTATTAGTTATCAAAACAAATTACTATGCGCATGCTCCTAGGGGGATAGATTGGTAGGAAAAGACCATCGCTCGTCCCCGACCGCCACTCATAAGGAAGACAATCGATAAATAAATCATGCTCTGACTTCATCACATAACGGTTCACCATACGTGCATGCTACGGGAATCACAAACTTTAACACAAGTATTTCTCAAATTCACAATTACTCACTAGCATGACTCTAATATTACCATCTCTATATCTCAAAACAATCATAAGGAATCAAACTTCTCATAGTATTCAATGCACTTTATATGAAAGTTTTTATTATATCCCTCTTTGATGCCTATCATATTAGGACTAAATTTATAACCAAAGCAAATTACCATGTTGTTTAGAGACTCTCAAAATAATATAAGTGAAGCATGAGAGTTCAAAAATTTCTATAAAATAAAACCACCGCCGTGCTCTAAAAAGATATAAGTGAAGCACTAGAGCAAAATTGCCTAGCTCAAAAGATATAAGTGAAGCACAAAGAGTATTCTAATAAGTCAGGATTCATGCTTGTCCCTCTCAAAAGGTGTGTACAGCAAGGATGATTGTGGAAAACTAAAAAGCTAAGACTCAAATCATACAAGACGCTCCAAGCAAAACACATATCATGTGATGAATAAAAATATAGCCTCAAGTAAAGTTACCGATAGACGAAGACGAAAGAGGGGATGCCTTCCGGGGCATCCCCAAGCTTAGGCTCTTGGTTGTCCTTGAATATTACCTTGGGGTGCCTTGGGTATCCCCAAGCTTAGTCTCTTGCCACTCCTTATTCCATAGTCATCAAATCCTTACCCAAAACTTGAAAACTTCACAACACAAAACTCAACAGAAAATCTCATAAGCTCCATTAGTATAAGAAAATAAATCACCACTTTTGGTACTGTTGTGAACTCATTCTTTATTTATATTGGTGTAATATCTACTGTATTTAAACTTTTCCATGGTTCATACCCCCTGATACTACCCATAGATTCATCAAAAAAAGTAAACAACACATAGAAAACAGAATCTATCAAAAACAGAACAGTCTGGAAATATCTGAATTGTTCTAATACTTATGTAAATCCAAAAATTCTGAAAATTTTGGAAAACAGAGGCAATTTTTATATAAATCTTTTTTAAAAAATTCAGAGTTTTTACATGCTCCAGTGAATCTAAACAATTCTGTGACTGGACACAAAAGTTTCTGTTTTTCAGCAAGATCAAATCAACTATCACCGTAAGCCATCCCAAAGGTCTTACTTCGCACAAACCCTAATTAAAACACAAAACCACATCTAACCATAGGCTAGATGAATTATTTATTGCAAAACAGCAAGGAAAAATATTGGGTTGTCTCCCAACAAGCACTTTTCTTTAAAGCCTTTTTAGCTAGGCATTGGGATTTCAATGATGCTCACATGAAAGACAAGAATTGAAGCACAAAGAGAGCATCATAAATCATGTGAAAAACAAGTTTAAGTCTAACATACTTCCTATGCATAGGAATTTTATAAGAAAACAAATTATCAAGACAGGAAAAACCTAGCATATGAAAGGAAGGAGAATAAAACATAGACAATCTCAACATGAAGAGAGGTAATTTAGCAACATAAAAATTTCTATGACCATATTTTCCTCTCTCATAATAATTACATGTGGGATCATATTCAAATTCAACAATATAGCTATCACATAAAATATTCTCTACATGATCCACATGCATGCAAAGTTGACACTCTTCCAAAATAGTGGGATTATCATAAAATAAAGTCATGACCTCTCCAAACCCACTTTTATCAAAAAATTCATAAGTTTGATCATTCTCCAAATATGTGGGATCTAGAGTTGACACTCTTCCAAACCCACTTTAAATATTATTGCAAACATTATTATCGATCTTATATTCATCATGGGGCTTAAATAAATTTTCAAGATCATAAGAAGAATCACCCCAATCATGATCATTGCAACAAGTAGTGGACATAGCAAAACTAGCATCCCCAAGCTTAGGGTTTTGCATATCATCAACACAATTGACATTAATAGAATTTATAATAACATCATTGCAATCATGCTTTTCATTCAAGGAGCTATTGTGAATCACTTTATAATTTTCTTCTTTCAACACTTCATCACAATTTTCAGATTCACAAATTTCAAGCAAAACCTCATAAAGATAATCTAATGCACTCAACTCACTAGCAATAGGTTCATCATAATTGGATCTCTTAAAAAGATTAGCTAGTGGATGAGGACCCATAAACTTTTAGCAAGTGAAGATGCAAGGAAAAAGAAGGCACATGGTAACACAAGCAAACAAAAGGTCGAACGGAAAGAAGGCAAACAAAAAGGCAAATCTTTTTGAAAACCGTTTTAGAAGTGGGGGAGAGGGAAACGAGAGGCAAATGGTGAATAATGTAATGCAAGAGATGAGAGTTTATGATGGGTACTTGGTATGTCTTGACTTGGCGTAGATCTCCCCGGCAACGGCGCCAGAAATTCTTCCTGCTACTTCTTGAGCTTGCGTTGGTTTTTCCCTTGAAGAGGAAAGGGTGATGCAGCAAAGTAGAGATAAGTATTTCCCTCAGTTTGAGAACCAAGGTATCAATCCAATAGAAGACAATGCACAAATCACCAAATACCTGCACAAACAATCAAACAACTTGCACCCAACGCGATAAAGGGGTTGTCAATCCCTTCACGGTTACTTGCAAAAGTGAGATCTGATAGAGATAGATAAACGATAAAGTAAATATTTTTGGTATTTTTGGTTTATAGATCGGAAAGTAGAAGATTGCAAAATAGTAGATCGGAAACTAATATGATGGAAAATAGACCCGGGGGCCATAGGTTTCACTAGAGGCTTCTCTCAAGATAGCAAATAACATGGTGGGTGAACAAATTACTGCCGAGCAATTGATAGAAAAGCGCAAAGTTATGACGATATCTAAGACAATGATCATGAATATAGGCATCACATTCGTGTCAAGTAGACCAAAACGATTCTGCATCTACTACTATTACTCCACACATCGACCGCTATCCAGCATGCATCTAGAGTATTAAGTTCATAAAGAACGGAGTAACGCATTAAGTAAGATGACATGATGTAGAGGAATTAATGCAAGCAGTATGATGAAAACCCCATCTTTTTATCCTCGATGGCAACAATACAATATGTGCCTTGCTGCCCCTACTGTCACTGGGAAAGGACACCGCAAGATTGAACCCAAAGCTAAGCACTTCTCCCATTGCAAAAAAAAACCAATCTAGTTGGCCAAACCAAACCGATAGTTCGAAGAGAATTACAAAGATATCAAATCATGCATATAAGAATTCAGAGAAGATTCAAATAATATTCATAGATAAGCTGATCACAAATCCACTATTCATCGGATCTCGGCAAACACATCGCAAAAAAGCATTACATCGAATAGATCTCCAAGAACATCGAGGAGAACATGGTATTGAGAATCAAAAGAGAGAAGAAGCCATCTAGCTACTAGCTATGGATCCGTAGGTCTGTGGTATACTACTCACGGTTCATCGGAAGGGCAATAGAGTTGATGTAGAAGCCCTCCATGATCGAATCCCCCTTCGGCAGGGTGCCGGAAAAGGTCCCTAGATGGGATCTCACATGTACAGAAGGTTGCGGCGGTGGAAAAGTGTTTTCGTGGATGCCTCTGGTGGTTTGGGGATATTTGGGAATATATAGGCGAAAGAATTAGGTCAGGAGGGTCACGGGGGGCCCACAAGGGTGGGAGCGCACCCTCCGTCCTTGTGGCCGCCTCGTGGCTCCTCCGACTTCATCTCCAAGTCTCCTGGTTGTCTTCTGGTCCAAGAAAAATCATCGTGAAGGTTTCATTCCGTTTGGACTTCGTTTGGTATTCCTTTCCTATGAAACAAAAAAACAAGGAAAAACAGGAACTGGCACTGGGCTCTAAGTTAATAGGTTAGTCCCAAAAATAATATAAAATAGCATATTAATGCATATAAAACATGCAAAACAGATAATATAATAGCATGGAACATTCAAAAATTATAGATACGTTGGAGAAGTATCAAATGCTACCTAACATATTTATCATATATTATTTTCGTTTGTAGCATGGATGTTTATGTTGAGTGATTCAAAGCAATAGTCTATAATTTGACATGAAAACATCAATACTCAAGCATACCAACTAGCAACTATGTCTTTCAAATTGTCAACACCAAATAAAGTTGTCCCTAGCCCATTATGCTCAATCATTGATCCATTCATGAAACACACTCAAATATTAGCTACATCCAATACACAAGTATGACAATAGTGTTCCCTAGTTGGTGCTTTGTAAGAGAAGATGGAGACTCAAATATAAAAAATAAAATTGCATAAAAGTAAATAGATAGGCCCTTCACAGAGGGAAGCAGAGATTTGTATAGGTGCCAGAGCTCAAAGCTTAAATCTAGAGATAAAAAATATTTTCAGAGGCATGCTTTTCCTGTCAACCCTACGACCAAGAGTTCCCAACATCTTCCATGCTAGACAAATCATAGGCGGTTCCCAAACAAAAAATAAAGTTCATTTTCTTTCCACCTTTCTATTCACAAGCCATGGCTAGCCGTATCCACGGGTGCCTTCCATACCAACACTTTCCAAGGATTTTTTTTTTCAAATTTGGGACTGGGCATCCCTATTACCTGCCACACTCTCGTGCAACGACAAATGAATAAACACTCATGATGAGAATAACCCGCCTAGCATGGAAAACATTGGCCACCCCCTGCTGCCACATGAGCGGTACGCGCACACAAAAAAGAAATTTATTTTGAAACATTAGAGTTGGCACATGCTAATTGTGACGACCCCGGCTTAATCGTGCACTAATCATACACGCAACTGCACACAATCAAGCCTAAGGACTCACTTGAAGATATCACAACACAACTCTAAAACATAAACAAAATCATACAAGCATTTTTTACAAGCCAGGGCCTCGAGGGCTCGAATACAAAGCTTGATGACAACAAGCATTAGCGGAAGCATTAGATATCTGTGTACAGATATAAAACAGAAAACAGAGAAGCCTTTAGAAAGGCGGGACAAAAATAAAACATATGATCGAAAGGCGCAGGCCTCCTGCCTGGGACCCTCCGTTCCTATGCCTGGACGTCGGCCAACTTGTAGAAGGATCCACCCTCGGGGAAGTAGTGGAAGTCGTCGGCAGGGCAGCTGTCTCAGGGGCTCCGTCAGCTGGTTGCATCAAATGAAAATGGGGGAAAAAGAAAGTAAAGCAACCGTGAGTACTCATCCGAAGTACTCAGCAAGCCAAAGATCTACACTACATATGCAACATTATCAAAGGGAGGCTGTATATGTGGACTGGGCTGCAGAAATGCCAGAATAGAGGGGGAAAACCTAGTCCTAGCGAAGACTAGCATCTTCAGCATCTTCATCGGTCTTGCAGCATTAGAAGAGTGCAGATCGGCATAATGTAAAGTAGTAATAGTATCAAGTAACAGTCTCGCCCAGAGATCCTTCCTCGACTCCCTGCGAGAAAGCGATCCCAGAGCCACATATCCAGGTATCATCTCATGTTCTAGCTGTATCGATCGGGATACAACTCCGAGTGTCCTTTACCGTAGGACCGGCTATCGATAGATGTGTTCTTCCCTGTAGGGGTGCACCAACTTACCCACCACGCTCGATTAACTCCGGCCGGACACACTTTCCTGGGTCATGCCTGGCCTCGGCCAAACGATACACCGCAACCCTACCTACAGCTCAGCAGAGAGGTCCCCGTCGGTCTACCTCCTAAGCGCTCAGGGGTCTTGGGCCATCGCCCTGTGCACTCCGGGTCGTTGCGTGCAGGGTGAAGCCAGGAACCACCTCTCTCCAGGGTGGCGCCGGTCCGTCTCGGTCGCAAGGCTGAACTGGACGTCTAACAGAGCTTTCAGCTGATGCTACGATGCAGAGTGCCCATAACTCTTCCCACGTGATGGTTAGTGCTATCCGACAAGAGGCCGGCTCGGATCACATATCCAAATCGTTAGTGGACTAGTGGCTTGCGGTAACGAGTAGAGACTCATGATCGATGTGACCCCGTCGCCCCGTCTCGAGGATTTGCTGCAAGGGCTAAGAATGGCCGGCCACGCCTCATAGAATAACTCACGGGTAACTATCGATCATTCGCGGGTACCCCTAAGGGTCGACCCGCCTTTTCAAGTATTAGTATCAACAGTAATGCAAGGAATCCGTGTGGTCACCGTATCAAGGGAATCCGAGGCATCACCCTCGTTGGACTCCCACCTGATGTAATATCAAGATGGACGTAGGAGGCATCACCCTCGAGGTCCACACGTGGGGTGTTGCACGACTTCGTCGTTATCGGGGGTGGTGTAGGAGGAATCACCCTCGCTTACCACAACCGGTTAACTAACCTACAAGGTTATCGTCAGAAGTGCTAAAGAGGTACCACCCTCGGCACTCGATGGTAACCCACTAGTGTCGAGCAACTAAGGGGAAAGTGAGGTGCGGTGCCGAGGTTTGGTCTTCGATCCCGTTGATCGGGTCTTCTGAGAATCCAGCAGGGCAGTCAGGACAAGTGGGGGTCTCTGATGGGTCTCTACCCAGTCTATTCTAAACAGTTTAGGATAATAGTAAGGTATCAACAGCAGGTTACAATAAACAGGCTATGCAGCAGATATAGGATAGCAGTAACAGTAGCAAATTCTAATGCAGGCATGAGAAAATAGAATAGGCGATATCGGGATGATAAAAAGGGGGGGTGGGCTTGCTTGGTTGCTCGGCGGCAAAGGCAAGGTCGTCGGTGGTGTAGCCAATCACCGGAGCTACGTCGGTCTCGGAGACTACGTCGGTACCGGGATCTAACGAGAGAGAAAAAGGGGAAGAACAGTAAATACAAAGCAACAGGTGCATGACATGTCAACAAGCAGAGCTAACGGTGTTCTATCGCAGGGCTAGGTAATACCGGCGAAAGAGAAAAACATCCGGGAAAGTATTCCCGGTGTCCGGCATTTCGGATAGACGAAAAGAGGGGAACGGTTGCATGTTCACTATGTTAGGGACGTGTGGCGGACGAACGGACCACGTAATTGGATTCGTCTCGTCGTTCCGAGCAAGTTCCATGTGCAAAGTTTTTCCATCCGAGCTACGGATTATTTTCTATGATTTTCTAAAGATTTTAACATTATTCTGAAATTATTTAAATTATCAAAAAAGGGGTTTATTGCGTCAGCATTGCGGTAGCATGACGTCAGCAGGTCAACAGACCGCTGACCAGTCAAACCTGACCTGTGGGTCCAGTGGGACCCACTGGTCTGTGACTCAGGGCTGATTAGGTATTAGATTAATTTGGATAGGGTTAATTAGTGAGGTGGGGCCCTACTGTCGGAGACTAATTAGCTAGTTAGTTTAGGTTTTAATTAAAATCAGATTAATTAAATTAATTAAGTGGGACGGGCCCACTGGTCAGTGTCTGTGGCTGCCACATTGACTCGGTCAACGAGTCAACGGTGGCCCTCGGGCCCACTGGCCAGCGTCTACGGGCGGGCCCCACACGTGCCACGTGGGCGCCGGCGCCGGAATGAGCTCCGGCGAGCTCTCTGCGGCGGCTAGTTCACCGGAGAGGCTCGGAATTCCGCCCCAGGGGCCCGTTTCGCGTGATTTCTTTTGCATTCGATCGGGTAGTTCGTGCCGCGTCCAGTGACGACGAACGCGAGGCCACGTGGTAGCCAGAACGTCGCCGTCGACGATGTATGGCGGCGGTGGTGTTCGGGTGACAGCGAAAACAGCAGTGTAGCGCGCTGTGGCTCAAACGCGAGGCATGGAAGTGATCTACGGGAGCGGGCGAACACGTTGCACAGCGCCACGCGGCCGTGAGGCCACCGGAACAAGGCCGGCGAGGAGCTCAAGCGGCGGCGAGCTCGGCCTCGGTGGGAGCGACGGCTACACGCGCGGGAAGGAAACGAGAAGGAAGAGGAGAGGAGATGGCTCACCGTGGGGACACAAGAAGGTCCGGCAAGCAACGGGAGCGCAGAGGGAGCCGCGGTCGCCGGAGATTTGCCGAAGACAGAGATGAAAGGGGGCGACGCGATGCATGCGATGCCGGGCTCCCCGAGCTTGTTGTGGTGGCGCAGGAGACGTGGCCGAGCCTGGCGGAGCCCCTGGACTCGTCAGAGTGGAACGGGGATGGCTGTCGCCGCGGCGGCGACGAACGACGGCGGTGGATGCGCCCTGGCACTCGCGAGCAGAGAGAGAGAGAGAGAGAGAGAGAGAGAGAGAGCGCGAGCGCGCGGGAGAGAGGAGGGGGAAATGGAGGGGACGACCAGGGGGACTGGACGAGGGGAGATGCTTATCCCCTCGCTGTCGGTGGCCATCGGCGTGTCGATCGCTCGCCGGCGCGCGCCCAGCCACGGGAACGATGACACGCAAGGGAGGAGCAGGTGGCTAGTTGGGCCGGCGTCAGGTAAGTGGCTTCGGCCTTTTTCTTTTACTGTTTTACTTTTATTTAATTAACAGAGAAGGTAAAAGATTTATGTAGGCATCCAAATGACTTTGAGAAAATATGGGTCTAGGTCCCATAAATCCAATACACTTTTAGGCTCTGCCACAAAAAGTTCCAAGGCAGAGGGAAGTGACTAGGTAATTTTAGAAATTGAATAGGGCAATTTAAATGCTGCTGGACCTCAAAAATAAAATCCAGGGCATTTTGGGAATTTTGGTAAGGTTGATTCCAATTTTACAATTGCCTTGAGATTATTTGGTAGCTAATGAACATTTTAGTTTTCCAAGTTTGAACAGATTTGTTTTCACTTTGAATTTGAATTTCCAATTTGAGTTGGAATTTGAAAGGGGATTTGATGCAGTAATGATCAAGCACTGTTAAGCAGGGTGACGTGGCATAATTAGCAGATGATCACAGTGGTTATTACACAGGGGTGTTACAAATTCTCCTCCACTAAAAGAAATTCTCGTCCCGAGAATTTAGGAGGTAGAAGGAAAGAGGTCGGGGTATTCCTTGCGAAGATGATCCTCGCGTTCCCAAGTGGCTTCATCTTCAGTATGATTCGACCACTGCACTTTCAGGAACTTGGTCGCCTTCCGACGGGTTCGACGTTCAGCTTCATCGAGAATGCGGATTGGATGCTCCTTATAAGATAGATCATCTTGCAATTCGAGCATCTCGTGATCCACTGCTCGGTGTGGAGATTCCTTGAAGCACTTACAAAGTTGCGACACATGGAAGACATCGTGGATATGAGAGAATTGCGGCGGCAACTCCAATTTATATGCCACCTGACCACGTCTGGCAAAAATGCGGAAAGGACCAATGTAGCGTGGAGCTAGCTTGCCCTTGATTCCGAAACGGTGAGTGCCCTTCATAGGAGTGACTCGCAGATAAGCCTGATCACCAGGTTGATAAGTCAAACCCCATCGTTTGCGATCATAGTTGCTCTTCTGGCGGTCCTGAGCCGCCTTGAGATTTTCTCGGACAATACGAACTTGCTCTTCGGCGTGTTGAATAATTTCCAGACCCACGAGCGGTCGTTCCCCGGTTTTTGACCAATTCAGAGGGGTTCGGCACTTACGTCCATAAAGCACTTCGAAGGGGGCCATTTTCAAGCTGGCTTGATAGCTGTTGTTATAAGAGAACTCAGCATACGGGAGAGATTCTTCCCACTTCTTACCGAAAGAAATAACACAAGCTCACAGCATGTCTTCAAGCACTTGATTTACTCGTTCGACTTGGCCTTGGGATTAAGGATGATATGCTGAACTCTAGGTGATATGAGTTCCCATAGCTTGTTGGAAACTTTCCCAGAACTTGGAAGTGAAAAGGCCGCCACGGTCCGAATTGATCTCTTTCGGAATACCGTGGAGTGAAACAATTCTGGAGATGTATAACTCGGCTAACTGACTAGCAGTGATTGTCTCTTTGACAGGCGAAAAATGTGCAACTTTAGAAAGTTGGTCGACAACGACAAGAATAGCATCGTGACCTTTCTGAGACTTGGGAAGACCAGTAATGAAATCCATCTGCACTTTATCCCACTTCCACAAAGGAATAGGGAGCGGTTGCAGAATTCCAGCAGGCTTCTGATGTTCTGCTTTAACGCGACGGCAAACATCACATTCAGCAACATATCGAGCAATGTCCTGCTTCATTCTAGACCACCAGTACCTTTGACGGAGATCACGATACATCTTGGTGCTACCCGGATGAATAGACAGCGGTGTATCATGTGCCTCCTTCATGAACTTGTCAGTCATTAGCTCGAAGCGAGGTACGACAATGCGGTCTCTGAAATACAAGGTTCCATCTTCAGACAGCGAGAAATCCCTGTACTTTTCCAGGTGAAGATCTTTCTTCTTGAGATCAATTTCAGCATCTTTAGCTTGCGCACTCTTAACGGCCTTCTCAAGGTCTGGTTCAACAACCAAGGTTTTTAGGTATCCTTGAGGAACTATCTCGAGATTTAGCTTTCGAAGCTCTTCATACAGGAGTGGTTGCTCTAGCTGGACTTCAAGTTCACAGCAATAGGATTTACGGCTCAATGCATCAGCCATTACATTAGCCTTGCCAGGGGTATAAGAAATACCCAAATCATAGTCCGCAATAGTCTCCATCCATCTTTGCTGACGGAGGTTTAGAGTTGGCTGAGTGAACAAGTACTTCAAACTTTTATGATCCGTGTATATCTTGCAACGATTACCGAGGAGGTAATGTCGCCACAACTGCAGTGCATAGATGACAGCAGCTAGTTCTAGATCATGTACCGGATAATTTTCTTCATGCGGGCGCAACTGTCGAGAGCCATAAGCAATCACTTTACGCTCTTGCATTAGGACACAGCCTAGTCCTTCACGGGATGCGTCACAATAGATCACAAAATCTTTGCGAGAATCTGGAGGAGCAAGTACTGGGGCAGATGTCAGCTTGTCTTTGAGTGTTTGAAAACTTTCCTGACATTTTTTTGTCCATTCAAACTTAACGCCTTTGTGAAGCAGATCAGTCAGAGGCTTAGCAATCTTTGAGAAATTCTCGACAAAGCGACGGCAATAGCTTGCAAGGCCGAGAAAACTTCTGACTTGCATGACATTCTTCAGTGGAGTCCATTCAAGAATAGCCGGAACTCGTTCTGGGTTAACGGCAATGCCATCTTTCGAAATCACATGGCCAAGATATGTCACTTCATATAACCAGAACTCGCATTTGGAATACTTGGCATACAGTTGATGTTCACGCAACTTTTCCAGTACAAGCCGAAGATGTTCGGCATGTTCTTCTTCATTCTTCGAATATACCAGAATATCATCCAGATATACCACGATGAATTTGTCGAGATGATCCATGAAGATGTAATTCATTAACCAGGAGAAAGTAGCTGGAGCATTAGTCAAGCCGAAAGACATGACAGTGTACTCATAAGAACCATAACGAGTAACGAATGCTGTCTTCGGAATATCCTCTTCATGAACTCGGATTTGGTGGTATCCCAATCTCAAATCAAGCTTAGAGAACACTGAGGAACCAGCAAGTTGATCATACAGATCATTGATTCTGGGAAGCGGATACTTGTTCTGAATTGTTGCTTGGTTGATAGGTCGGTAATCTTGAACCAACCGATTCGTACCATCCTTCTTCTTGACAAAGAGGGAAGGTGCTCCCCAAGCAGATGAACTGGGGCGGATGAAACCCTTCTTAAGTGACTTGTCGATTTCTTCCTTAAGTTCAATAAGGTGATGCGGAGGCATCTTATACGGACGCTTAGCAATAGGGGTAGTGCCTGGTTTCAAGTCGATGACAAACTCGATGGCTCTAGCAGGGGGAATTCCGGGAAGTTCTTCCGAAAAGACATCCTGGAAATCACGAACGACTGGAATGTTTTCGATTCCCTCGAGAGGTGAAGCGTTCAATGCATTCAGAACATATATCTGATTCTCGGCATCCTGAGCTGCTCGGACTGAATACTTGACTGTCTGGCCGGAAGGGTGAGTGAGCTGGACTGTCTTAGTAGCACAGTCAATCAAAGCATTATTCATTGTCAACCAATCCATACCAAGGATGACGTCAATGTCGGAAGGTCCAAGAGCAATAAGGGAAGCAGAGAACATCAACCCTTCAATTCTGATCTGATTGTTGTGACTTACCATCTTGGTTTGCCACCTGGAACGGGGAGTACTAATCTCCAATGGAGTGGGTAATGAGCTCATAGTTAACTCATGCAATTATGCAAATTGCTGGGACACAAAGGAATGTGATGCTCCTGAATGAAAGAGAACAGAAGCTGCCACTGAATTAACTGGAAGAGTTCCCATCACGATTTTAGAGGACTTGCGAGCTTCTTCCATCTTGACATGAGTGACCTGGCCATGATCCATAGCAAGAGGTCTGGCCTTACGATTTCTGGAATGATGGGTTTGATGGCCCTTCCTACGGCCAACAGTAGAACGAGATGCATTCTGTGGCTGATCCGAGCGACAGTTATTAGCACGGTGCCCTGGCTGTCCACACTTACGGCATAAACCATCATTTTGGGGAGGAGCCATAGTATTGAGCTATCCACCCTGAACCGCTGTCTGTGTCGGCGGCGAAGGCATCTGCAAGTGACAACACAGGGTGCCCTCGATAAAAGGATCCTGTAAGCAGAACCTGACCCATAATCTTGAAGCAAGGGGGGAATATTTCAGAACTCCGGGTGGACGTGATTACGAGACCCTAATGTCAGCGTTAGTAAAATCTGTAACCCGAAAGGAAGAGAAATCAGAGTCCCAGAGTAAAGATGAGGAATAAAAGATCCTAATACCACCCATTCGGCGACGTCGACCCGTAAGCCACACAGCCAAGTTAGTAAAACAGTTTTCGGACCACTAGACTCAACTTCGGCCAAGGAGTTGGAAGGGGGTTCGTACAGGCAGTCGGCTCTGATACCAACCTGTGACACCCCCGGCTTAATCATGCACTAATCATACACGCAAATGCACACGATCAAGCCTAAGGACTCACTTGAAGATATCACAACACAACTCTAAAACATAAACAAAATCATGCAAGCATTTATTACAAGCCAGGGCCTCGAGGGCTCGAATACAAAGCTTGATGACAACAAGCATTAGCGGAAGCGTTAGATATCTATGTACACATATAAAACAGAAAACAGAGAAGCCTTTAGAAAGGCAGGACAAAAATAAAACACTACGATCGAAAGGCGCAGGCCTCCTGCCTGGGACCCTCCGTTCCTACTCCTGGACGTCGGCGAACTTGTAGAAGGATCCACCCTCGGGGAAGTAGTGGAAGTCGTCGGCGGGGCAGCTGTCCCAGGGGCTCCGTCAGCTGGTTGCATCAAATGAAAATGGGGGAAAAAGAAAGTAAAGCAACCGTGAGTACTCATCCGAAGTACTCAGCAAGCCAAAGATCTACACTACATATGCAACATTATCAAAGGGAGGCTGTATATGTGGACTGGGCTGCAGAAATGCCAGGATAGAGGGGAAAAACCTTGTCCTAGCGAAGACTAGCATCTTCAGCATCTTCATCGGTCTTGCAGCATTAGAAGAGTGCAGATCAGCATAATGTAAAGTAGTAATAGTATCAAGTAACAGTCTCGCCCAGAGATCCTTCCTCGACTCCCTGCGAGAAAGCGATCCCAGAGCCACATATCCAGGTATCATCTCAAGTTCTAGCTGTATCGATCGGGATACAACTCCGAGTGTCCTTTACCGTAGGACCGGCTATCGATAGATGTGTTCTTCCCTGCAGGGGTGCACCAACTTACCCACCACGCTCAATTAACTCCGGCCGGACACACTTTCCTGGGTCATGCCCGGCCTCGGCCAAACGATACACCGCAACCCTACCTACAGCTCAGCAGAGAGGTCCCCGTCGGTCTACCTCCTAAGCGCTCAGGGTTCTTGGGCCATCGCCCTGTGCACTTCGGGTCGTTGCGTGCAGGGTGAAGCCAGGAACCACCTCTCTCCAGGGTGGCGCCGGTCCGTCCCGGCCGCAAGGCTGAACTGGACGTCTGACAGAGCTTTCGGCTGATGCTACGATGCAGAGTGCTATCCGACCAGAGGCCGGCTCGGATCACATATCCAAATCGTTAGTGGACTAGTGGCTTGCGGTAACGAGCAGAGACTCACGATCGATGTGACCCCGTCGCCCCGTCTCGAGGACTTGCTGCAAGGGCAGCCGCGCCTCGTAGAATAACTCACGGGTAACTATCCATCATTCACGGGTACCCCTCAGGGTCGACCCGCCTTTTCAAGTATTAGTATCAACAGTAATGCAAGGCATCCGTGTGGTCACCGTATCAAGGGAATCCGAGGCATCACCCTCGTTGGACTCCCACCTGATGTAATATCAAGATGGACGTAGGAGGCATCACCCTCGAGGTCCACACGTGGGGTGTTGCACGACTTCGTCGTTATCGGGGGTGGTGTAGGAGGAATCACCCTCGCTTACCACGACCGGTTAACTAACCTACAAGGATATCATCAGAAGTGCTAACGAGGTACCACCCTCGGCACTCGATGGTAACCCACTAGTGTCGAGCAACTAAGGGGAAAGTGAGGTGCGGTGTCGGGGTCTGGTCTTCGATCCCGTTGATCGGGTCTTCTGAGAATCCAGCAGGGCAGTCAGGACAAGTGGGGGTCTCTGATGGGTCTCTACCCAGTCTATTCTAAACAGTTTAGGATAACAGTAAGGTATCAACAGCAGGTTACAATAAACAGGCTATGCAGCAGATATAGGATAGCAGTAACAGTAGCAAATTCTAATGCAGGCATGAGAAAATAGAATAGGCGATATCAGGATGATCAAAAGGAGGGGGGGCTTGCCTGGTTGCTCGGTGGCAAAGGCAAGGTCGTCGGTGGTGTAGCCAATCACCGGAGCTACGTCGGTCTCGGAGACTACGTCGGTACCGGGATCTAACAAGAGAGAAAAAGGGGAAGAACAGTAAATACAAAGCAACAGGTGCATGACATGTCAACAAGCAGAGCAAACGGTGTTCTATCGCAGGGCTAGGTAATATCGGCGAAAGAGAAAAACATCCGGGAAAGTATTCCCGGTGTCCGGCATTTCGGACAGACAAAAAGAGGGGAACGGTTGCATGTTTGCTATGTTAGGGACGTGTGGCGGACGAACGGACAGCGTAATTGGATTCGTCTCGTCGTTCCGAGCAAGTTCCATGTACAAAGTTTTTCCATCCGAGCTACTGATTATTTTCTATGATTTTCTAAAGATTTTAACATTATTCTAAAATTATTTAAATTATCAGAAAAGGGGTTTATTGCGTCAGCATTGCGGTAGCATGATGTCAGCAGGTCAACAGACCACTGACCAGTCAAACTTGACCTGTGGGTCCAGTGGGACCCACTAGTTAGTGACTCAGGGATGATTAGGTATTAGATTAATTTGGATAGGGTTAATTAGTGAGGTGGGGCCCTACTGTCGGAGACTAATTAGCTAGTTAGTTTAGGTTTTAATTAAAATCAGATTAATTAAATTATTTTAGAGGGACGGGCCCACTGGTCAGTGTCTGTGGCTGCCATGTCAGCGACGTTGACTCGGTCAACGAGTCAACGGTGGCCCTCGGGCCCACTGGCCAGCGTCTACGGGTGGGCCCCACACGTGCCACGTGGGCGCCGATGCCGGAATGAGCTCCGGCGAGCTCTCTGCGGCGGCGAGTTCGCCGGAGAGGCTCGGAATTCCGCCACAGGGGCCCGTTTCGCGCGATTTCTTATGCATTCGATCGGGCAGTTCGTGCCGCGTCCAGTGACGACGAACGCGAGGCCGCGGGGTGGCCGGAACATCGCCTGCGACGACGTATGGCGGCGGTGGTGTTCGGGTGACAGCGAAAACAGCAGTGTAGCGCGCTGCGGCTCGAACGCGAGGCGTGGAAGTGATCTACGGGAGCGGGCGAACACGTTGGACAGCGCCACGCGGCCGTGAGGCCACCGGAACAAGGCCGGCGAGGAGCTCAAGTGGCGGCGAGCTCGGCCTCGGTGGGAGCGACGGTACACGCGCGGGAAGGAAACGAGAAGGGAGAGGAGAGGAGATGGCTCATCGTGGGGACACAAGAAGGTCCGGCGACCAACGGGAGCGCAGAGGGAGCCGCGGTCGCCATAGATTTGCCGGAGACAGAGATGAAAGGGGGCGACGTGATGCAGGCGATGCCGGGCTCCCCGAGCTTGTGGTGGTGGCGCAGGAGACGTGGCCGAGCCTGGCGGAGCCCCTGGACTTGTCGGAGTGGAACGGGGATGGCTGTCGCCGCGGCGGCGACGAACGACGGTGGCGAATGTGCCCTGGCACTCACGAGCAGAGAGAGAGAGAGAGAGCACAAGCGCGTGGGAGAGAGGAGGGGGAAATGGAGGGGACGACCAGGGGGACTGGACGAGGGGAGATGCTTATCCCCTCGCTGTCGGTGGCCGTCGGCGTGTCGATCGCTCGCTGGCGCGCGCGCCCAGCCACGGGAACGATGACACGCAAGGGAGGAGCAGGTGGCTAGTTGGGTCGGCGTCAGGTAAGTGGCTTCAGCCTTTTTCTTTTACTATTTTACTTTTATTTAATCAACAGAGAAGGTAAAAGATTTATGTAGGCATCCACATGACTTTGAAAAAATATGGGTCTAGGTCCCATAAATCCAATACACTTTTAGGCTCTGCCACAAAAAGTTCCAAGGCAGAGGGAAGTGACTAGGTAATTTTAGAAATTGAATAGGGCAATTCTGGACCTCAAAAATAAAATCCAGGGCATTTTGGGAATTTTGGTAAGGTTGATTCCAATTTTACAATTGCCTTGAGATTATTTTCTAGCTAATGAACATTTTAGTTTTCCAAGTTTGAACAGATTTGTTTTCACTTTGAATTTGAATTTGCAATTTCAGTTGGAATTTGAAAGGGGATTTGATGCAGTAATGATCAAGCACTGTTAAGCAGGGTGACTTGGCATAATTAGCAGATGATCACAGTGGTTATTACACAGGGGTGTTACACTAATTTACTTAGAACGACAAGGAAATACCGCATATAGGTAGGTATGGTGGACTCATTTGGCGCAACTTTGGGTTTTAGGAGTTGGATGCACAACCAGTATTCCCGCTTAGTACAAATGAAGGCTAACAAAAAGATTGAGAAGCAACCAACCAAAAAACGAAAACAGCCATAAACGCACATTGAACATAATTAACACTGAATAATGCACCACAAGTAGGAAGTAACTTTGTTGCATAACTATTGGCTTTACGTGCATGCATAGGGAATCACAAACCTTAACACCAATATTCTTACTAAAGCACAATTACTCACTAGCATGACTCACATATCACTATCTCCATATCACAAAACTATTGCAAGGAATCAAGCTTATCACATCCAATGATATATATGAAAGTTTTTATTATATCCCTCTTGGATATTCATCATATTGGGACCAAATTCATATCTCGTGCAAATTACCATTACTATTTTCAACTCTCAAAAAGATATAAGTGAAGCATGAGAGTGCAAATATTTATTTAATTATTTCTTCAACTCTCAAAATAATATAAGTGAAGCATGAGAGTAAATTTCTTCAAAATTTAATCATATAAACTCTCAAAATAATATAAGTGAAGCATGAGAGTAAATTTCTTCAAAATATAACCAACGCCATGCTAAAAAATATTTTAAGTGAAGCACTAGAGCAACTTCCTAGCTCAAAAGATTTAAGTGAAGGACATAGAGCATTCTAACAAATTATGATATGCGTGTGGCTCTCTCAAACAAGTGTGTTCAGCACGGATGATTGTGACAAACTAAAAAGCAAAACAAGCAAATACTCATATAATACAAGACACTCCAAGCAAAACTCATGATATGTGGCGAATAAAAATATAGCTCCAAGTAAAATTACCGATGGTCGTTAGAAGAAAAAGGGGATGCCTTCCGGGGCATCCCCAAGCTTAGTTGCTTGGGAGTCCTTGAATATTACCTTGGGGTGATTCGGGCATCCCCAAGCTTAGGCTCTTTCCACTTCTTATTCCTTCATCCATCGTGATCTCACCCAAAACTTGAAAACTTCAATCACACAAAACTTAACAAAACCTTCATGAGATCCATTAGTATAAGAAGACAAATCACTCCTTTAAGTGCTATTGCAAACCCATTCATATTTCATTATTGCATTGTACCTAATGTATTCTAACTTTACCATGTCTTATACCCCCATATACATTCCATAGATTCATCAAAATAAGCACACAATACAACGGAAACAGAATCTGTCAAAAACAGAACAGTCTGTAGAAACCTGAATTGTGCTCATATTCTGTAACTCCAAAGATTCTAAAAAATTTAGAAGACGTAGGAAATTTGTATATAAATTATGTGTAATAAAATCAGATTTTTTCCACGCTCCAATTTTTTTTAAAAATTCTGCTACTGAACGCAGAAGTTTCTGTTCTTTCACAGAATCAAGTAAACTATCACCCAAACCATCCTAAAGGCTTTACTTTGCGCAAACACTAATTAAAATAGAAAAAACACAATCATAACAGTAGCATAATTGTTTACTTACAGAAAAGAAACAAAAAAGAATTAAAAAATAACTATTGGGTTGCCTCCCAACAAGCGCTATTGTTTTATGCCCCTAGCTAGGCATAATGCATAGTTTCAAGTGTTGTCATCTTTGGTTTTGATAATCTTTGTAGGAGTTTTCTCAAACCCAGGAGGTTCTTTAAGCTCACGTTGTTCTAAGGCAGTGAGGCCATTTTAAGATCTAGAATATCCAATCGCTTATTACATAAAGTAATCAAAGTGTTCCACTAATATGTTTGAGAGGTTCATTAGACTTTTGCAACTCAACAAAAATTTCTGCATATCACCTAATTTTTCTAGTATTTGAATCCCCTCTTGGGAGAAAACAAATCCCTTTTGTGGAGATCGAACCCCCAGTATTCCCTCTATTATTTCATAGGAAGTATTCGCATCACTCTCAATAAAATTCCCTTTTGCGGCAAAATCCAAAAGTTGTTTATGGGGCATAGTTAAACCTATATAGAAATTGCGAAGAAATTTTTTAATCCCCTTTTATGGAGCAAACACGGTAAGATTCCATTAACCTATACCAAGCATCCTTAAGATTTTCTCCCTATTTCTGTTTGAAGTAAAGAACTTCAAAATCTGGTGACAAAGGAGGGGTAGTTGCGCTAGTCATGATGACAAGGTAAACCAATCAAGCAAAAAGGCAAACGAAAAAATATTTTTGTATTTTTGCAAAAACTTTTTAGAAGTGGGCGAGATGAAAACGAGAGGCAAATGGCAAATAATGTAAATGCAAGGAGATGAAAGTTTATGCGTAGGTACTTACTAGATGTTGATGATGTCTCCCTGGCAACGGCGCCAGAAATTCTTCCTGCTACTTGTGAGCTACGTTGGGATTTCCTTGAAGAGGAGAGGATGATGCAGTATGGGAGACATAAGTATTTCTCTCAGTTATGAAACCAAGGTTATCAATCCAGTAGGAGAACCAAGCAACACTATGTAAACAACACCTGCACACAAACAACAAAAACTTGCAACCCAACGCGTAGAGGGGTTGTCAATCCCTCAATGGTTATGGCAAGATTAAATTGAATAGTTTTTGATAGATAGATTGGAAAAAAATACAAAATAAAATAAATAAAATAAAATTGTAGCAAGGTATTTTTAGAATTTTATATATGATAAAGATAGACCCGGGGGCCATAGTTTTCACTAGAGGCTTCTCTCAAGAAAATAGCATACGGTGGGTAAACAAATTATTGTTGCGCAATTGATAGAAAAGCAAATAATTATGACGATATCCAAGGAAATGATCATATATAGGCATCACGTCCAAGAAAAGTAGACCAAAACAATTCTGCATCTACTACTATTACTCCACACATCAAACGCTATCCAGCATGCATCTAGTGTATTAAGTTCATGGAAAAATGGAGTAACGCCTTAAGCAAGATGATATGATGTAGACAAGATAAACTCATGTATGAATAAACCCCATCTTTTTACCCTTGATATTAATGATACATACGTGTCATGTCCCGTTCTATCACCGGGATTGAGCACGGCAAGATCGAACCCATTACAAAGCACCTCTTCCCATGGCAAGATAAATCAATCTAGTTGGCCAAACCAAACCAATAAATCAGAGAAGAAATACGAGGCTATAGTAATCATGCATAAAAGAGTTCAGAGAAAATTCAAATAATATTCATGGATAGATCTGATCATAAACTCACAATTCATCGGATCCCAACAAACACACCGCAAAAAGTCATTAGATCAAATAGATCTCCAAGAACAGCGAGGAGAACATTGTATTGATGATCAAAAAGAGAGATGAAGCCATCTAGCTACTAACTATGGACCCGTAGGTCTGTGGTAAACTACTCACACATCATCCGAAGGGCAGCAAGGTTGATGTAGAGCCCGTCCGTGATTGATTCCCCCTCTGGCAGAGTACCGGAGAAGGCCTCCATATGGGATCTCGTGGTTCTGGAACTTGCTGCGGCGGAAAAAGTATTTCGGGTGTCTCTCTGATGTCAGGGGAATATTTGAGTATTTATAGAGGTGGAATTAGGGTTTGATGTGCCATGAGGGGCCCATAAGCCTGGGGGCATGCCCCCCTGGGGCGCGCCCCTAGGGCTTGTCGCTCCCTCGTGGCTCCTTTGGCCTCCTCCCGAACCTTCTAGGGTCTCTTTTGGTCCAGAAAAAATTAATGCAAAGTTTTTTCTCCGTTTGGACTTTGTTTGATACTGATTTTCTGAAAAGCCAAAAACATGCAAAAAATAGCAACTGACACTGGGCACTAAGTTAATAGGTTAGTCCCAAAAAATGATATATAATTGCATCTAATCACATATAAAACGTCCAAAATTGATACTATAATAGCATAGAACAATAAAAAATTATAGATACGTTGGAGATGCATCACACTGCAGCGGTACTACCACTAGGAGGGAACCGGACTACTTGAAGGATCTTATTCAATCTATAGGTAGTTATAGTTGACTCTCATGACATGAAACTAGGTTCAAGGGTTTTGGATGTGACGCCCCCGGCTTAATCGTGCACTAATCATACACGCAAATGCACACGATCAAGCCTAAGGACTCACTTGAAGGAATCACAACAGAACTCTAAAACATAATTAATAAAGGCATACAAGCATTATATTACAAGCCAGGGTCGTCGAGGGCTCGAATACATAAGCTCGCATACAAGCGTCAGCGGAAGCATCAAATATCTGAGTACATATATAAAAGAAAGACAGATAGGCCTTTAAAAGGTGGGGCAAAACAAAAGCTACGATCGAAAAGGCGTAGGCCTCCTGCCTGGGACCCTCCGAACCTACTCCTAGTTGTTAGCCAACTCGTAGTAGTAGCCATCCTCGAGGTAGTAGTAGCAGTCATCGACGGGGGCAGCTGTCTCAGGGGCTCCGTCATCTGGTTGCATCAAATGGATATGGGGAAAAAGACGAAGCAAAGCAAACGTGAGTACTCATCCGAAGTACTCAGCAAGCAAGGATCTACACTACATATGCAACATTATCAAAGAAAGGCTGTATATGTGGACTGGGCTGCAGAAATGCCAGAATAGAGAGAAGGCCTAGTCCTATCAAAGACTAGCATCTTCAGCGGTCTTGCAGCATTAGAAGAGTGTAGATTAGCACAATATAAAGTAGTAGTAGTGTTAAATATCAACCTCGGCCAGAGATCCTTTCTCGACTCCCTGCGAGAAAGCAATCCCAGAGCCATACTATCCATTTCTCATCACAAGTATCCAGTTCTAGTTGTATCGATCGGGCTACAACTCCGAGCGTCCGTTACCGAGGATCTGGCTATGCACAGATTAGTTCTTCCCTGCAGGGTTGCACCAACTTACCCACCACGCTCGCTTAACTCCGGCCGGACACACTTTTCTGGGTCATGCCCAGCCTCGGCCAAACGAGACGCCGTAGTCCTACCTAGGCTCAGCAGAGAGGTCCCCTTCGGTCTATATCCTAAGCGCTCAGGGGTCTTGGGCCATCGCCCTGTGCACTCCGGGTCATTGCGCACACGGTGAAGCTAGGCACCACCTCTGTCCTGGATGGCGCCGGTCCGTCCATGCCGCGATGCTGAACTGGATGTCTGACAGAGCTTTCGGAAGAAATGTACGACGCAGAGTGCCCATAACTTATTCCTGAGTGATGGTTAGTGCTATCGGGCTAGAGGCCCACTCAAATCACATATCCAAATCTTTAGTGTATTGGTAGCGCGCGCTAACAAGCAGAGACTCACGATCGATGTGACCCCGTCGCCCCGTCTCGAGGACTTGCGGCAAGGGCTAAGAATGCCCGGCCATGCCTCGTATTTATCTCTCAGGTACCCCCCAGGTTAACCCGACTTCCCTTCACTCACGGGTACCCCTCAGGGTCGACCCGCCTTTCCAAGTAACAGCTGTAAAGTCCAAGTATCCGTGTGTCCATAACATCAGGGAATCCGAGGTATCACCTTCGTTGGATTCCTACTTGATGTATCCGTCAAGGTGAACTTAGGAGGAATCACCCTCGAGGTTCACACTTGAGGTGTTGCACGACAGCATCGTTATCGGGAGTGGTGAAGGAGGAATCACCCTCGATGACCACGACCGAATAGCTACTCTACAGAGTTAACATCAGAAGTGCTAAACGAGTTATCACCCTCGGCACTCGATAGTAATGATGCAGTGTCGTACAACTAAGGGGGTGATGTGCGGTGCCGGGGCCTGGCTGTCGATCACGTTGATCGAGTCATCTGATAATCCAGCGGGGGCAACTGGGTCAAAGTGGTGTCTTTGGTGGGTCTCTATCTAGCCTATTCTAAGAAGTTTAGGATAAGCAGGTAAGGTATCAATAGCAGGTTACAATAAACAGGCTATGCATCATAATAGGATAACTCAAAGCAGTAGCAAATTCTAATGCAAGCAGGAGAGAGAAAGAACAGGCGATATAGGCATGTTCAAAGGGGGGTGCTTGCCTGGAAGCTCTGCGGCAAGAGAAGGGTCGTAAACAGTGTAGTCAGACTCCGGAGCTATGTCAGCCTCGGGGACTACGTCAGTGTCAGGGTCTACCGAGAGAGAAGAGGGAGAGGAAACAAATAAGTACACAGCAAACATATGCAACACAGAGCATACTATGCTAACGTGCAGTGCAGGGTTGCCTGAAGACATGTCTAAATCATTTTACTTATTATAAGATTAAAGTTGGATTTATTAACCGGTATATATGCACTATTCATCTACCGGAAACAGGCTAAAAGTTGTGGGTTCACCTCCGTAGAGGGTCCCGACACGGAAACAGATAGCACGGTCAGCTTCGTCTCATTGTTCTGAGCAACTTTCATGTATAATGTTTTTTCCAACCGGGCTACGATTTATTTTCTACGAATTTTCAAAGATTTAAACAATTTTTGAAATTATTTAAATTAACATAAATGAATTATTGCATCAGCATGATGTCAGCCTGAGGTCAGCAGGTCAACTGCCACTGTCCAGGTTAAACCTAACAGTGGGTCCCACCTGTCATAGGCAGAGGACTAAAGAGGGTCTTGTTTAATTTAAACAGAGATAATTAGCAGCTAGGCCCCACCTGTCGGCAAGTTATTAGACTAACTAATTAATTAACAGATTTAATTAGCAATTTTAATTATTTAGAAAAAAAACATTTTACGTGGTGGGGCCCGTGGGTCAGTGGCACACTGTGCCACATCATCGGTTGACCCAGGTTAACTGGTCCCACGGGGCCCGCAGTCAGTGGCACTAGCGGTGGGGCCCGGCTAGCCAGGTCAGCACCGGAGCACACCGGCGAGCTCGCGCGACAGCGACGAACTCTGGCGAGCCCGGGTTTCGCGCATGGTGCACCAAATCAGGCGTTCTTGGGCTCTATCAAACGTGCACATCGCGGCGCATCTGGTGGTGGCGGTGGTTGGAGCTGGGGGGCTGGAGCTGACGGCGGCGAGCATGTCAGCGGCGGAGCTCTCGGGCGGCGATCGAGTTCGGAGCAACGACGCGCGTGCGAGGAAGCAAAAGGGCTGGGCGAGGTCTGCGGGTTGTGGCGAGCAAAACGGGCTAAGGCACGGGGCCCAATGGTCGATGGAACAGCGCCGGCAATGAGCTATGCGGCGGCGTGATCAGGCATCTCCAACGCAGTGGCTACGATGACCAAATCAAGCAGGAAAGAGAGGGGAAAGGCGTAGAGGAGCTCACCGAGCGGCTACGTAAAGCCCTTGAAAGCTTTGGAGCAGCAGGGGAGCTCGGGGTCGCCGGCGAGCACCGGAGACAGAGACAAAAGGGGTGGCAGCGATCGGCAGCTGCAGGGCCTCCCCGTTCTAGCTGAGAGCACCGGACAACGAGGCGGTCGCCGGCGGACCTTCTGGACACCACGGAGGAAGGAGCAGGCGCCGGTGGCCGCGGTAACGGTGAGGCATGGCGGCGAGCATGTTCGATGGCGGTGGATCTGGAGGGAAGAGGAGAGGAGAGCGAGCAGAGTGAGAGGGGGGGGGGAGTGGATGAGGATGGCCAGGGGAAGGAACGGCTCGGCCTTATCCCCTCGCTCGGCCTGTAGCGCCACGATGGCGAGCTGCGGCTAGCGGAGCGCGGTCGTCCATGGAGACGATGACACGGAGGGGAAGGTAGGTAAGCTGGGCTGGGCCAGCTCTGGCCTGCAATAGGTAAGTGGCCTCTGGCCTTTTCTATTTCTCTGTTTTCTGTTATTTCTTTTATTTATTAAACAAAGTGAGAATAGAAGTACTTGGGCATCCATTCCACTTAGGGAAAAAACATGGGAAGTGTCTCTTAATTTCCCTGATGATTTTAGACACTACCACAAATATTGTGGGGACCAGTGAAATTCATTTGTATTTTTCATAAATGAAATAGCATTTAAATATGCTGGAATTGCACTGTTTTGGTTGCTACTATTCATCTTTGCATAAGAGTGATGTTGTTTTCCTTAACAAATAAATGTTATGGAATTTTTGATAGGTGATGAACATTTTTCCAGTAACTTTTGGGCAACTTGATTTTGCACTTTAAATTTGAATGGATTTCAGAGTGAAATTTGAATTGAAGTGTTTAAACACTGTGATCAAGCAATGCAAATGTAAATGACTTGGCATGATTAACAGAAGAACACAGTGCTTATTACACTGGGGTGTTACAATTCTCCTCCTCTAAAAGAAATTCTCGTCCCGAGAATTCAAGAGGTAGAAGGAAAAAGGTCAGGGTATTCCGTTCGAAGATGATCCTCGCGTTCCCAAGTGGCTTCATCTTCTGTATGATTCGACCACTGCACTTTTAGGAACTTGGTCGTCTTCTGACGGGTTCGACGTTCAGCTTCATCGAGAATGCGGATCGGATGCTCCTTATAAGATAGATCATCTTGCAATTCGAGCATCGCGTGATCCACTGCTCGGTGCGGAGATTCCTTGAAGCAACGACGAAGTTGCGACACATGGAAGACGTCGTGGATATGAGAGAACTGCGGCGGCAACTCCAATTTGTATGCCACCTAACGACGTCTAGCAACAATGCGGAAAGGACCAATGTAGCGGGGAGCTAACTTGCCCTTAATTCTAAAACGGTGAGTGCCCTTCATAGGAGTGACACGCAGATAAGCTTGATCACCAGGTTGATAGGTCAAACCCCATCATTTGCGATCGTAATTGCTCTTCTGGCGGTCCTGAGTTGCCTTGAGATTTTTGCAGATGATACGGACTTGCTCTTCAGCGTGTTGGATAATATCCGGACCCATGAGTGGTCGTTCCCCAGTTTCTGACGAATTCAGAGGAGTTTGACACTTACGCCCATAAAGTACTTCAAAGGGAGCCATTTTCAAGCTGGCTTGATAGCTATTGTTATATGAGAATTCCGCATAAGGAAGAGATTCTTCCCACTTCTTACCGAACGATATAACACAAGCTCGAAGCATGTCTTCAAGAACCTGATTGACTCGCTCGATTTGGCCTTGGGATTGGGGGTGATAAGCTGAACTCCAGGTAATATGAGTTCCCATAGCTTCTTGGAAACTTTCCCAGAACTTTGAGGAGAAAAGATCGCCACGGTCCGAACTGATCTCCTTCGGAATACCGCGGAGTGATACAATTCTGGAGATATATAATTCTGCTAACTGACTAGCAGTGATAGTCTCCTTGACGGGCAGAAAGTGTGCAACTTTAGAAAGTTGGTCGACGACGACAAGAATAGCATCGTGACGCTTTTGTGAGTTGGGAAGGCCGGTAATGAAATCCATTTGAACTTTATCCCATTTCCACAAAGGAATAGGAAGTGGTGGCAGAATTCCAGCAGGCTTCTGATGTTCTGATTTAACGCGACGGCAAACATCACATTCAGCAACATATCGAGCAATATTCTGCTTCATTTTGGACCATCAGTACCTTTGATGGAGATCACGATACATCTTGGTGCTACCGGATGAATAGACAGTGGTGTATCATGTGCCTCCTTCATGACCTTGTAAGTCATAAGCTCGAAATGAGGTACGACAATGCGGTCTTTGAAATACAAGGTTCTATCTTCGGACAGCGAGAAATCCCTATACTTTTCAAGGTGAAGATCTTTCTTCATCAGATCAACTTCAGCATCTTTAGCTTCCGCACTGTTAATAGCCTTCTCAAGGTCTGGTTCTACAACCATGGTATTTAGGTATCCTTGAGGAACTATCTCGAGATTTAGCTTTCGAAGCTCTTCATACAGGAGTGGTTGCTCTAGCTGGACTTCAAGTTCACAGCAATAGGATTTACGGCTCAATGCATCAGCCATTACATTAGCCTTGCCAGGGGTATAAGAAATACCCAAATCATAGTCCGCAATAGTCTCCATCCATCTTTGCTGACGGAGGTTTAGAGTTGGCTGAGTGAACAAGTACTTCAAACTTTTATGATCCGTGTATATCTCGCAACGATTACGGAGGAGGTAATGTCGCCACAACTGCAGTGCATAGATGACAGCAGCTAGTTCTAGATCATGTACCGGATAATTTTCTTCATGCGGGCGCAACTGTCGAGAGCCATAAGCAATCACTTTATGCTCTTGCATTAGGACACAGCCTAGTCCTTCACGGGATGCGTAACAATAGATCACAAAATCTTTGCGAGAATCTGGAGGAGCAAGTACTGGGGCAGATGTCAGCTTGTCTTTGAGTGTTTGAAAACTTTCCTGACATTTTTCTGTCCATTCAAACTTAACGCCTTTGTGAAGCAGATCAGTCAGAGGCTTAGCAATCTTTGAGAAATTCTCGACAAAGCGACGGCAATAGCTTGCAAGGCCGAGAAAACTTTTGACTTGCTTGACATTCTTCGATGGAGTCCATTCAAGAATAGCCTGAACTCGTTCTGGGTTAATGGCAATGCCATCTTTCGAAATCACATGGCCGAGATATGTCACTTCAGATAACCAGAACTCGCATTTGGAATACTTGGCATACAGTTGATGTTCACGCAACTTTTCCAGTACAAGTCGAAGATGTTCGGCATGTTCTTCTTCATTCTTCGAATATACCAGAATATCATCCAGATATACCACGATGAATTTGTCGAGATAATCCATGAAGATGTAATTCATTAACCAGGAGAAAGTAGCTGGAGCATTAGTCAAGCCGAAAGACATGACAGTGTACTCATAAGAACCATAACGGGTAACAAAGGCAGTCTTCGGAATATCCTCTTCGTGAACACGGATCTCATGATAGCCCAACCTCAAATCGAGTTTAGAGAACACCGATGATCCAGCAAGTTGATCATATAGATCATTGATCCGAGGAAGTGGATACTTGTTCTGAATTGTTGCTTGGTTGATTGGTCGATAATCTTGAACCAACCGATTCGTACCATCCTTCTTCGTGACAAAGAGGGAAGGTGCTCCCAAAGCAGACGAACTGGGCGGATGAAACCCTTTCTAAGTGACTTGTCAATTTCCTCCTTAAGTTCAAGGAGTTCATGCGGCGGCATCTTATAAGGACGCTTCGCAATAGGAGTAGTGCCCGGCTTCAAGTCTATGATGAATTCAACAGCCCTAGCAGGGGGTATTCCTGGAAGTTCTTCTGGAAAGACATCTTGAAAATCACGAACAACTGGAATGTTCTCGATGCCTTCAAGAGGTGAAGCATTCAATGCATTTAGAACATATATCTGATTCTCGGCATCCTGAACTGCTCGAGCTGAGTATCTGACTGTTTGGCCGGAAGGGTGTGTGATGCGGACCATTTCAGCGGCACAGTTAATCAAAGCTTTATGAGGCTTCAACTAGTCCATACCCAGAATAATGTCTATGTTGGAGGTCTTGAGAGCATTGAGTGAAACGGGGAACACCAATCCTCCAATCACAATGTGGTTACCGTGGCTTACCAAGGTAGTTTGCCAATTAGCCCCAGGTGACTGGATTACTAATCGGGTGCACATCTCCTCGAAAGGTATATCATGGCTTCGCGCAAAACTTTCGGACATGAAGGAGTGCGATGCTCCAGAATCAAAGAGTACAGAAGCTGGGATTGAATTCACTAGTAGGGTACCCATCACAATTTTGGTGTCCTGTCGACCTTCTTCAATTTTAACATGGTTGACATGGACAGGTTGACTAGCAGGTAGTCTGGCATTACGATTCCTGGAATGATGGGTTCGATGGTCCTTCCTACGACCAACAGGAGGACGCGATGCATTCTGAGGCTGACCCTGGCGACAGTTGATAGCAAGGTGCCCTGGCTGTCCACAGTTACGGCATAAACCATCATTATGGGTAGGAGCCATAGCATTGGGCTGTCCAGCTTGAACCGTTAGCTGTCTTGGCGGCGCAGGCAGACGAGGTGCAACATAAGAAGGTCTCGGCGCAGGGGCAGGTCGGTGATGTACATTGTGCGGAATCCACACTCGACATTTCTGAACAGGCTGACCCGAGGATGAGCCAACCTCACGAGTGCGCTTGAGTGACTCCTGGTACTTAGTCAGAGCAGTTTCAACTCAGAAAGTTTGGCTGACAAGCGTTGCGAAGTCTGTGCAATCATGGACAGCAAGTGCGAGGTTTATATCAGTATGCAATCCTTCACGGAATTTCTCCTGCTTGCGTGTGTCAGTGCAGACATCATCTTCTGCATAGCGGGATAATTCAAGGAATTTCCTCTGGTATTCATCCATAGTCATTTTTCCCTGAGAGAGTTTGCAGAACTCCTACTTCTTCTGGTCGATCAGACCTGGAGGAATGTGTCGGGCACGAAAAACTATCTGAAATTCCTGCCAAGTGGTTACAGTTCCATCAGTTAGCATATGCCTATGACTTTCCCACCATTGAGCAGCTGAACCCCTCAGGTGATACGTCGCATAGGTGACATAACTGTCAGGGTTAACATTAGCCGACTTCATCTGGAAGGCAATGTCACGGAGCCAATCATCAGCATCCATTGGATCAGTCGAGCTGCGAAAAGTGGACGGATTGAGGCGCACGAATTCTGGCAGAGTTATTGGAGCAGACTGTTGCTGAGCATTCTGAGTTGGGAACTGAGCCATTACTCTGGTCATAAACTGACGGTTCAGTTCAAACTGCTGCATTATTGCGGCAATATAAGGTGGAGGTGGAGGATCGTCAGCCATCCTGCCAAATCAACAGGGGCAGTTTAGCAAGAAAAATTGCATGTGTAATAGGTCAATCACGATGTAACATGAGTAATGAACAAGGAGGGCATCAGGTACATATTAGCAGTCATTAAAGACATACTAAACTATGCACGGAGTTGGACATAAACAGTGGTAGGAGTTCAGAAACGCACGCAGCTAGACGAACTAGGTGGCGCGCAGGCACGCGATGAGGATTACAAAAACGTGACATAGCACATGCTACATCACGTCGGAGAAAACTGCTGGGGGGAGGAATCTGCAAGTGACAACACATGGTGCCCTCGATAAAAGGATCTTGTAAGCAGAACCTGGCCCACAATCTTGAAGAAAAGGGGGGGAAATTTCAGAACTCCGGGTGGATGTGATCACGAGAACCTAATGTTGGAGTTAGAAAAACCATTTAACCCAAATAGTAGAGAGATCAGAGTCCCAGAGTAAAGACGAGGAATAAAAGATACTAATACCACCCATTCGGCGACGTGGGCCCGTAAGCCACACAACCATGTTAGTAAAATAGTTTTTTTGAAAAACTAGACTCAACTTCGGCCAAGGAGTTGGAAAGGGGGTTCCTACAGGCAGTCGGCTCTGATACCAACTTGTGATGCCCTGGCTTAATCGTGCACTAATCATACACGCAAATGCACACGATCAAGCCTAAGGACTCACTTGAAGGAATCACAACACAACTCTAAAACATAAATAAAGGCATAAAAGCATTATATTACAAGCCAGGGGCCTCGAGGGCTCGAATACATAAGCTCGCATACAAGCGTCAGCGGAAGCATCAGATATCTGAGTACATATATAAAAGAAAGACAGATAGGCCTTTAAAAGGCGGGGCAAAACAAAAGCTACGATCGAAAAGGCGCAGGCCTCCTGCCTGGGACCCTCCGAACCTACTCCTGGTCGTCAGCCAACTCGTAGTAGTAGCCATCCTCGGGGTAGTAGTAGCAGTCGTCGACGGGGGCAGCTGTCTCAGGGGCTCCGTCATCTAGTTGCATCAAACAGATATGGGGAAAAAGAGGAAGCAAAGCAACCATGAGTACTCATCCGAAGTACTGGGCAAGCAAGGATCTACACTACATATGCAACATTATCAAAGAAAGGCTGTATATGTGGATATGCTGCAGAAATGCTAGAATAGAGAGAAGGCCTAGTCCTATCGAAGACTAGCATCTTCAGCGGTCTTGCAGCATTAGAAGAGTGTAGATTAGCACAATATAAAGTAGTAGTAGTGTTAAGTATCAACCTCGGCCAAAGATCCTTTCTCGACTCCCTGCGAGAAAGCAATCCCAGAGCCATACTATCCATTTCTCATCACAAGTATCAAATTCTAGTTGTATCGATCGGGATACAACTCCGAGCGTCCGTTACCGAGGATCCGGCTATGCATAGATTAGTTCTTCCCTGCAGGGGTGCACCAACTTACCTACCACGCTCGCTTAACTCCGGCCGGACACACTTTTCTGGGTCATGCCCAGCCTCGGCCAAACGACATGCTGTAGTCCTACCTAGGCTCAGCAGAGAGGTCCCCATCGGTCTATATCCTAAGCGCTCAGGGGTCTTGGGCCATCGCCCTGTGAACTCCGGGTCGTTGCGCACACGGTGAAGCTAGGCACCACCTCTGTCCTGGATGGCGCCGGTCCATCCGTGCCGCGATGCTGAACTAGATGTCCGACAGAGCTTTCGGAAGAAACATATGACGCAGAGTGCCCATAACTTATTCCCACGTGATGGTTAGTGCTATCGGGCCAGAGGCCCACTCAGATCACATATCCAAATCATTAGTGTATTGCTAGCGTGCGGTAACGAGCAGAGACTCACAATCGATGTGACGTCGTCGCCTCGTCTCGAGGACTTAAGGCAAGGGCTAAGAATGCCCGGCCATGCCTCGTATTTATCTCTTGGGTACCCCCTAGGTCAACCCGACTTCCCTTCACTCGTGGGTACCCCTCAGGGTCGACCTGCCTTTCCAAGTAACAGTTGTAAAGTCCAAGTATCCGTGTGTCCATAACATCAGGGAATCCGAGGTATCACCCTTGTTGGATCCCTACTTGATGTATCCATCAAGGTGAACTTAGGAGGAATCACCCTCGAGGTTCACACTTGAGGTGTTGCACGACAGCGTCGTTATCGGGAGTGGTGAAGGAGGAATCACCCTCGATGACCATGACCGAATAGCTACTCTACAGAGTTAACATCAGAAGTGCTAAATGAGGTATCACCCTCGGCACTCGATAGTAACGCTGCAGTGTCGTACAACTAAGGGGGTGATGTGCGGTGCCGGGGCCTGGCTGTCGATCACGTTGATCGAGTCATCTGATAATCCAGCGGGGGCAACTGGGTCAAAGTGGTGTCTTTGGTGGGTCTCTATCCAGCCTATTCTAAGCAGTTTAGGATAAGCAGGTAAGGCATCAATAGCAGGTTACAATAAACAGGCTATGCATTAGAATAGGATAACTCAAAGCAGTAGCAAATTCTAATGCAAGCAGGAGGGAGAAAGAATAGGCGATATAGGCATGTTCAAAGGGGGGTGCTTGCCTGGAAGCTCTGCGGCAAGAGAAGGGTCATCAACAGTGTAGTCGGAGTCCGGAGCTGCATCGGCCTCAGGGACTACGTTGGTGTCAGGGTCTACCGAGAGAGAAGAGGGGGAGGAAACAAATAAATACACAGCAAACATATGCAACACAGAGCATGCTATGCTAACATGCAGTGCAGGGTTGCCTAAAGACATGTCTAAATCAATTTAGTTATTATAAGATTAAAGTTGGATTTATTAACCGGAATATAGGCACTATTCATCTATCGGAAACAGGCTAAAAGTTGCGGGTTCACCTCCATAGAGGGTCCCGACACGGAAACAGATAGCACGGTCGGCTTCGTCTCGTCGTTCTGAGCAACTTTCATGTATAAAGTTTTTTCCATCCGGGCTACGGTTTATTTTCTACGAATTTTCAAAGATTTAAACAATTTCTATAATTATTTAAATTAATAGAAATGAACTATTGTGTCAGCATGATGTCAGCCTAAGGTCAGTAGGTCAACTGCCACTGTCCAGGTCAAACCTAACAGTGAGTCCCACCTGTCATAGGCAGAGGACTAAACAGGGTCTTGTTTAATTTAAACAAAGATAATTAGTAGCTAGGCCCCACCTGTCGGCGAGTTATTAAACTAATTAATTAACAGGTTTAATTAGCAATTTTAGTTATTTAGAAAAAACATTTTATGCGGTGGGGCCCGCGGGTCAGTGGCACACTGTGCCACGTCAGCGGTTGACCCAGGTTAGCGGGGCCCGCGGGGCCCGTAGCCAGTGGCACTAGCAATGGGGCCCGGCTGGCCAGGTCAGCACTGGCTCCGGCGCACGCTGGCGAGCTCGCGTGATGGCGACGAACTCCGGCGAGCCCAGGTTTCGCGCACGGTGCACCAAATCAGGCGTTCTTGGGCTCTATCGAACATGCACATCACGGCGCATTTGGTGGTGGCGGTGGTTGGAGCTGGGGAGGCCAGAGCTGATGGCAGGGAGCACGTTGCCGGTAGAGCTCTCGGGTGGCGATCGAGTTCGGAGCAACGGTGTGCGTGCAAGGAAGCAAAAGGGTTGGGCGAGGTCTGCGGGTTGCGGTGAGCAAGACGGGCAGTGGCACGGGGCCCAATGGTCGCCGGAATGGCACCGGCGACGAGCTATGCGGTGGTGCGATCGGGCATCTCCAACGAGGCGGCTACAGTGACCAAATTGAGCAGGAAAGAGAGGGGGAAGGCGCAGAGGAGCTCACCGAGCGGCTACATAAAGCCCTTGAAAGCTTTGGAGCGGCAGGGGAGCTCGGGGTCGCCGGCGAGCACCGGAGACAGAGACGAAAGGAGCGGCGGCGATCGGCAGCTACAGGGCCTCCCTGTTCTAGTTGAGAGCACCGGACGACGAGGCGGTCGCCGGCGGACCTTCTGGACACCACGGAGGGAGGAGCAGGCGCCGGTGGCCGTGGCAACGGCGAGGCACGGCCGCGAGCGTGTTCGGTGGCGGTGGATCTGGAGGGAAGAGAAGAGGAGAGCGAACAGAGCGAGGGGGGAAGTGGATGAGGATGGCCAGGGGAAGGAACGGCTCGGCCTTATCCCCTCGCCCGGCCTGTAGCGCCGCGGTGGCGAGTTGCGGCTGGCAGAGCGCGGTCGTCCATGGAGACGACGACATGGAGGGGAAGGTAGGTAAGCTGGGCTGGGCCTGCTCTAGCCTACAACAGGTAAGTGGCCTCTGGCCTTTTCTATTTCTCTGTTTTCTGTTATTTCTTTTATTTATTAAACAGAGTGCGAATAGAAGTACTTGGGCATCCATTCCACTTAGGTAAAAAACATGGGAAGTGTCTCTTAATTTCCTTGATGATTTTAGAAACTACCACAAATATTGTGGGGACCAGTGAAATTCATTTGTATTTTTCATAAATGAAATAGCATTTAAATATGCTGGAATTGCATTATTTTGGTTGCTACTGTTCATCTTTGCATAAGAGTGATGTTGTTTTCCTTAACAAATAAATGTTATGGAATTTTTGCTAGGTGATTAACATTTTTCCAGCAACTTTTGGGCAACTTGATTTTGCACTTTAAATTTGAATGGATTTCAGAGTGAAATTTGAATTGAAGTGTTTAAACACTGTGATCAAGCAATGCAAATGGAAATGACTTGGCATGATTAACAGAAGAACACAGTGCTTATTACACAGGGGTGTTACATTGGATGCACAAGTAGTATCTCTACTTGGTTGGGATTTTTGGCTAGGAAAAGATATTGAGCAAGCACCACATGTTGGAGGATCCATGCCAATATAACTTCTATGTGAATATAAGCAAGCATAAATCATTACGTTGTCTTCCTTGTCCAACATCAATTAATTGACATAAAATATTTAATGGAGGCTCACAATAAAAAAACATGTCCAAGATGGTATATTTATATGTGAATCTTCTCTTCCCTTATTAATCTATCATGAATTGCATCATTGACCAATACTATGTTTGTTAACTTCTAACAAATTTATCAATTATACCTTTCTTTATGTAAAGTTATTACTTTCCATGGGATTAGCATATGATCTTTTTATTATTTTCATTGCTAAGATTGAAACATAAAAGGAAAGAAGCAAAACTCAAACTACTCTTTATTATATGAATCTCAACTCGATTACATAGATAGATAGATCACGAAACTAGCACTCAAAAATAGATCATACTAAACTTTTATTCTTCTAAATCATGAAATAACTAAGGATCAAACTAAAATAGATAAAGGTAATAAAAGTGATGGTGATACGATACTGGGGCACCTCCCCCAAGCTTGGCACAAGCCTAGGGTGGTGCCCATACCCGTGTACTCAAGTCTCTTTCTTTGTTGGTGGTGCAATATGCTTGGCAATGATACCCCTGAGGATGCGATTCTCCTCTTCGAGCCTATTAACTTGGCGCTTAAGATCCATGATTTATTTTTGAAGCTTCCCGATGAAGGTTAATGCACTATCCACCCAAGGATGCATCCTGGCTGAAAAGATGAGGCAACACTCCTTTTCAAGTGACGATAAGAAATAAATCGGGTATTGGGAGGTTTAACCGTATCTGGCAAGCTTGATTTCTTGAACTCCACATGCATATCTCCAGGTTGAGGTAGGGAGGTTTTTTCCTGATCCTCACACGCGGAGTCCATCCTCTTCAAGTCAGCCTCCACCTCATCATCGGTCAACCACCTGTAGGGGTCAACATCACCATAGGTTCTAGAATTTGTTGTAACATGGGAAACATGGCTCTCCCCATCTAATTCTTGCGATGACATAGTGCTTAGATCTGCCAGAAAAACAACACGAAACAAGAAAAGAAGAGATTCTTGTGATACAGTTGTCAAAACATCCGGGAGTATATATAAAGAGTTTTATCTTGCGAAACAAGTATACCGTAAGAAAACGGAGTCGGGAAGGCAGACGAGGGGCCCATAACTCAACCAGGTGCGCCCAAGGGGTAGGGCGCGCCCTGTTGCCTTGTGACCTCCTTGTGGGTCCCCTTGGCTATTTCTTATTTTTGTATTTTTTCTAATATTCCAAAATGGACAGAAATTATTTTTATGGAATTTTTGGAGTCGGTTTACTTACCGTATCACATACCTACTCTTTTTGAGGGTTCTGGAGTGTTCCGGAATGTTTCACTTATGTGTTCCTCCGGTGTCATAGTTTGAACAATATTAGTTTCAAAATTAATAGGTGTACCTGAGATATAATGCTTAATTCTTTGTCCATTAACCACTCTCGGATCAGTGCCCTCGGCATTATTAATCTTGATAGCTCCAGAGCGATAAACTTCTTCGATGATATAGGGTCCTTCCCATTTGGAGAGAAGTTTTCCTGCAAAAAATCTAAAACGAGAGTTGTACAATAGAACATGCTCACCCACTTTGAATTCCTGTTTTTGAATTCTTTTATCACGCCATCTTTTAACTTTTTCTTTAAACAACTTGGCATTTTCATAAGCTTGGGTTCTCCACTCATCCAGAGAGCTAATATCAAATAACCTATTATTTTCACCAGCAAGTTTGAAATCATAATTAAGTTCTTTCATTGCCAAATAATTTAAGAGGTACATGACATGCTTTTCAATAAACCATTTTATACGGAGACATACCAATAATTTAAGAGGTACATGACATGCTTTTCAATAAACCATTTTACACGGAGACATACCCATAGGATTCTTATAGGCAGTTCTATAACCCATAGTGCATCATCAAGTTTCTTAGACCAATTCTTTCTAGATCTATTAACGGTCTTTTGCAAAATTAATTTGATTTCTCTATTGCTCAATTCAACTTGAACACTAGAATGAGGATCATAAGGAGATGCAATTCTATGGTTAACATCATATTTAGCAATAAGTTTACGGAAAGCCCCATGAATAAAATGTGAACGATCATTAGTTATTAAATATCTAGGGACTCCAAACCTCGGGAAAATAACTTCTTTAAGCATTTTAATAGATGTGTTATGATCAGCACTACTAGTTGGAATAGCTTCTACCCACTTAGTAACATAACCAACAACAACTAGAATATGTGTATAACCATTAGAGGAAGGAAAAGGTCCCATATAATCAAAGCCCCAAACATCAAATGGTTCAATAACAAGTGAATAATTCATAGGCATTTCCTGACTTCTACCAATATTACCAATTCTTTGACATTCATCACAAGAGAGGACAAACTTACGTGCATCCTTGAAAAGAGGAGGCCAATAAAACCAGACTGTAATACCTTATGTGCAGTTTTGTCTCCAGCATGGTGTCCTCCATATGCCTCAGCGTGACACTTTCGTAGGATTTGTTCATGTTCATGCTCAAGTACGCAACGTCTAATAACACCATCTACCCCTTTATATAGATGTGGGTCATCCCAAAAGTAATGTCTTAAATCAAAAAAGAACTTTTTCTTTTGTTGGTATGTGAAACTAGGTGGTATATATTTAGCAACAATATAATTAGTCTGCATACCAAGGAGTACTACAAGAAACATTTATAACAGCTAATTGTTCATGAGGAAAACTATCATCAATAGGCAGTGGGTCATCAAGAACATTTTCCATTCTAGACAAATTATCAGCTACGGGATTCTCAGCTCCCTTTCTATTAATAATATGCAAGTCAAATTCCTGTAGAAAAAGGACCCACCTAATCAACCTAGGTTTAGTATCTTTTTTTTCCATAAGATATTTAATAGCAGCATGATCGGTGTGAAGAGTCACTTTAAGATCTGAATTTATCACATGCAAACACAACTGCTAAAAATTCTTTTTCAGTAGTAGCATAATTTCTTTGAGCACTGTCTAGAGTTTTACTAGCATAATGAATAACATTAAATTTCTTATCAACTCTTTGTCCTAGAACAGCACCAACAACATAGTCACTAGCATCACACATACTCTTAAAAGGCAGATTCCAATCAGGTGGTTGAACAATGGGTGCAGAGATTAAGGCTTTCTTAAGTATTTTAAAGGCTTCTACGCAATCATCATCAAAAACAAATGGAACATCTTTTTGCAAAAGATTAGTAAGAGGCCTAGAAATTTTAGAGAAGTCTTTAATGAACCTCCTATAGAAACCAGCATGACCAAGGAAACTTCTTATACCTTTTATATCTTTAGGACATGGAATTTTCTCAATTGCATCAACTTTAGCTTTATCTACTTCAATAACTCATTCATAAATTTTATGCCCGAGGAATATACCTTCATTTACCATAAAGTAGCACTTATCCCAATTCAAGACAAGGTTAGTTTCTTCACATCTCTACAAAACTCGATCAAGGTTGCTTAAGCAATTACCAAAAGAAGTTCCATAAATGAAAAAAATCATCCGTGAATACCTCAACAATCTTTTCACAAAAATTAGAGAATATAGTAGTCATACATCTTTGAAAAGTAGCAGGTGCATTACACAAACCAAAAGGCATATGTCTATAAGCATAAGTTCCAAAAGGACAAGTAAAAGTAGTTTTCTCTTTATCTTCTTTTGACACGGGTATTTGAGAAAACCCAGAATGTCCATCAAGGAAACAAAAGTGTGTATGCTTAGACAACTTTCTTACATTTGATCAATAAAAGGCAAGGGGTAATGAACTTTTCTAGTAGCTTTGTTTAATTTCTTGAAATCAATTACAATCCTATAACCAATTACAATTCTTTGCGGGATCAGTTCATTTTTCTCATTATTAGGAACAATTGTAATGCCTCCTTTCTTAGGAACACAATGAACATGACTTACCCATATACTATTGGCTATGGGATAAATTATACCTGCTTCTAGAAGCTTTAATATTTCAATTCTTACCACATCCTTCATTTTAGGATTCAATCGATGTTGATGATCAACGACTGGTTTAGCATCATGCTCCATATAAATATTGTGCTGACATAAAGTGGGACTAATGCCTGTAAGATCATCAAGAGTATATCCAATAGCAGCACCGTGCTTCCTCAAAAATTTTAGTAACCTCTTTTCTTCATGCTCTGAAAGGTTAGCACTAATAATAACAGGATATATCTTCTTTTCGTCAAGATAAGCATATTTTAATGTATTAGGTAATTTCTTGAGTTCAAACATAGGATCACCCTTAGGTGAAATAGTATCTCCAAGAGTTTCAACAGGAAAATTATGTTTAAGAATAGGAGCTTGATTAAAGAATATCTCAACTATTTCATTTCTTTCATTCATATGCATACCATTTTCATGGTCTAGCAGGTATTGTTCTAACAAATCAGCGGGAGGTACGACGATAGAAGCAAGGCCAATGATTTCATCCTTACTAGGCAATTCTTTATCATGTGGTTGTCTACGAAATTTAGAGAAATTAAAGTCATGAGATACTGATACGTCTCCAACGTATCTATAATTTTTGATTGCTCCATGCTATTATAGTATCAATCTTGGCTGTTTTATATGCATTTATGTGCCATTATATATCTTTTTGGGACTAACCTATTAACTTAGTGCAAAGTGCCAGTTGATTTTTTTTGCTTGTTTTTGGTTTTCCAGAATATCAGTACCAAATGAAGTCCAAATTCCATGAAACTTTTTGGAGACTTTTTTCTGGACAAAAGAGACCCTGGAAGCTCAGGAGAGGCCCAAAGATGAAGGAGGTGCCCATGAGCCACCTGGTGGCTCATGGGGCCCACGAACGTCTGTTTGACCTAATTCTGCCTCTATAAATTCTCTAAAATTGGGAAACCAACAGAGTGCCACCCAAAATACTTTTTCAGCCACCGCAAGCTTCTGTTCTCGAGAGATCCTATCTGGAGGCCTTTTTTGGTACTATGATGGAGGGGGAATCAACCATAGAGGGTCTCTACATCAACCTTGTTGCCCTTCTGATGATGTGTGAGTAGTTTACCACAGACCTACAGGTCCATAGTTAGTAGCTAGATGGCTTCTTCTCTCTCTTTGATCTTCAATACAATGTGCTCCTCGATGTTCTTGGAGTTCTATTCGATGTAATCACTTTTTGCGGTGTGTTTGTTGGGATCCGATGAATTGTGAGTTTATGATCAGATTAACCATGAATATTATTTGAGTCTTCTCTGAACTCTTTTATGCATGATTATTATAGCTTTGAATTTCTCTCCGATCTATTGGTTTGGTTTTGGCCAACTAGATTGATTTTTCTTGCAATGGGACAGGTGCTTTGTGATGGGTTCAATCTTGCAGTGATCTATATCCCAGTGACAGAAAGGGACAAGACACGTATTTGTATTGTTGCAATTAAGGACAAGAAGACGGAGTTTATTCATGCATGAGCTTACTTTGTCTACATCATGTCATCTTGCTTAAAGCGTTACTCCGTTCTCTATGAACTTAATACTCTAGATGCATGCTGGATTGCGATCCATGTGTGGAGTAATAGTAGTAGATGCAGGCATGAGTCGGTCTACTTGTCTCAGACGTGATGCCTATATACATGATCGTTGCCTTGTATATTGTCATGATTATTCGCTTTTCTATCAATTGCCCAACAGTAATTTGTTTACCCACCATATGCTATTTTCAAGAGAGAAGTCTCTAGTGAAAAATATGTCCCCGGGGTCTACTTTTATCATATATTAAAATCCAAAAATACCTTGCCGCAATTTTTATTTACTTTATTTTATTTTCTGTTTTATCTATCTATCTATCACTACGAGATTTGATCCTTGCATTTGACTATCGAGGGATCGACAACCCCTTGTTCGTGTTGGGTGCAAGTATTTGTTATTTTGTGTGCAGGTACTGCTAACAAGGTGTTGCGTGGTTCTCCCACTGGATTGATAACATTGGTTCTTAACTGAGGAAATTACTTATCTCTACTGTACTGGATCATCCTCTCCTCTTCGAGGAAATCCCAACGCAACTCACAAGTAGCAGGAAGAATTTCTGGTACCATTGCCGGGGAGACATCATCAACATCTATCAAGTACGTACACATAAATTTCATCTCCTTGCATTTACATTATTTGCCATTTGCCTCTCATTTTCATATCCTCCACTTCTAAAACATTTTCACACAAACGCAAAAATATTTTCTATTTGCCTTTTCCTCGTTTGTGTGATCGCTTGTTTTATCGTTATGGCCAGTTATTCTCTTGTTACGTGTACCCCTAAAAATGAAGTTCTCAATTTTAAACAAAGGGGAGGAGATAATCTAAAAGATGCTTGGCATAGGATTTGCGATGCTTAAAATAGATTAACTCGTAAGCAATCTACTACGCTTCTTCGTTGCAATTTTTATGTGGGTGTTACAACTTGGTTTAGATTTGTGCTAGACACTATTACCAGAGGGAATTTCTCGAGTAGTCACCCTATGGATGCTTTCAATGCTATGGGAAATTTAGTGGGATCACCGCCTATCACTATTAATGAAACATCTTTAACTTAGGAACATGTTATGCAAAGGCTAGACGTGATTGAGAATAACATGCCTACGATAGGGCATATTGAAAATTTGGATAAAAAATTTCATAATCAAATCACTCAATTTGGATCAAAGGTAGGAAACACTTTTACGATGCTAAAAGAGAAAGAACCAATAATTAATGAAAGGCTAGAGCAAAGTCCCGCTAGGATCGATAAGTTAGAAGAAATTATTAATAATCTGGGTTCCATGTTTTCTTCCATTAAAACCATTGAAAAACTCCTCCTAGCAAGAATTGCAAGTTTATATATGTTCCTAAGAACAAGGGTGCTACATCTAGTAATGGAAGTGAGGATCTTAAAATGATAAGAGTAAATTCCTCAATTTTATCCCTAGGAGCGTGATCCTTAAAAATTTGTGTGTTAAAACTCCTAGGAAGTATGGATGTGTTATTGAGGAATTGGAAACTAAAGATGGCAACACTTGAAACTATGCATTACGCCTAGCTAGGGGCGTAAAATGATAGCGCTAGTTGGGAGGCAACCCAATAGTTATCTTAATTTTCTTGTTTCTTTTTATATTTTTTGTGTACACACAATTATGCTACTATTATGGTTGTGTTTTTGTGTTTTAGTTAGTGTTTGTGCCAAGTAAAGCCTTTGGGATGATTTGGATGGTAGTTGATTTGATTCTGTGAGAAAACAGAAACTTTTGCGTCTAGTAACAGAATTATCAAAATTTGCTGGAACATGAAAAAATTCTGCATTTCTTGCACATGATTGATATACACATTGCCCATGTTTTCGTAATTTTTCAGAATTTTTGGAGTTAGATAAGTATGGTCATTATTCGAATTACTATAGACTGTTCTGTTTTTGACAGATTCTATTTTTGTTGGATTGTTTGCTTGTTTTGATGAAACTATGGATTGTATCGGGGGAATAGGCCATGGAGAAGTTAGAATACAGTAGGTATGATTGAATAAAAAAATATGAATGGGTTTACAACAGTACCTAAAGTGGTGATTTGCTTTGGTATTCTAATGGATGTCACGAAGGTTATTATTGAGTTTTGTGTGCTGAAGTTTTCAAGTTTTGGGTGAGATCACGATGGATGAAGGAATAAGGAGTGGCAAGAGCCTAAGCTTGGGGATGTCTGAGGCACCCCAAGGTAATATTCAAAGAACTCCCAAGCAACTAAGCTTGGGGATGCCCCGGAAGGCATCCCCTCTTTCTTCTACCAACTATCGGTAATTTTACTTGGAGCTATATTTTTATTCATCACATGATATGAGTTTTGCTTGGAGCATCGTGTATTATATGATCTTTGCTTTGTTTCCTTTTTAGTTTGTTACAATCATCTTTGGTGGACGCACCTTTTTTTAGAGGGACACACATTATTCGTGATTTGTGAGAATACTCTATGTGCTTCACTTATATCTTTTGAGCTAGGCAGTTGCTCTAGTGCTTCACTTATATCTTTACAGCACGGCGGTGGTTATATTTTAAAGAAACAGTTGCACTCTCATGCTTCACGTATATATTTTCCAGAGTTGATAGTAGTAATGGCAATTAGTACAAGTTATGAATTTGGTCCTAATATGATAGGTATTCAAGAGGGATATAATAAAAAAATTCATGTAGATCACTGAATATGATAAGTTTGGTTCCTTGCAATAGTTTTGCGATATAAAGGTTGTAATATGTGGGTTGTGCTAGTGAGTAATTGTGGTTTAGTAAGAATATTGATGTTAAGGTTTGTGATTCCTGAAGTATGCACGTATAGTCTCTCGTTATGCTAAGAAGTTGGAGCATGATTTTATTATTATTGATTGTCTTCCTTATGAGTGGCGGTCGGGGACGAGCGATGGTATTTTTTTACCAATCTATCCACCTAGGGGCATGCGTAGTAGTACTTTGCTTCGAGGGCTAATAAACTTTTGCAATAAGTATGTGAGTTCTTTTATGATTAATGTGAGTCCATGGATTATACGCACTCTCACCTTTCCGCAATTTGTTGGCCTCTTAGGTACCGTGCATTGCCCTTTCTCACCTTGAGATGTGGTGTAAACTTCGCCGGTGCATCCAAACCCCGTGATATGATACGCTCTATCACACATAAGCCTCCTTACATGTTCCTCAAAACAGCCACCATACCTACCTATTATGGCATTTCCATAGCCATTCCGAGATATATTGCCATGCAACTTCCACCGTTCCATTTTATTATGACACACATCATCATTGTCATATTTCTTTGGATGATCATATAGCTAACATAGTATTTGTCGCTCAGCCACCATTCATATTTTTTATACATGTTACACTAGATCATTGCACATCTCGGTACACTGCCATAGGCATTCATATAGAGTCATATTTGTTCTAGTATCGAGTTGTAATTTTCTTTTGAGTTGTAAGTAAATAGAAGTGTGATGATCATCATATTCATTATTAGAGCATTGTCCTAAATGAGGAAACAAAATAAAATAAAAAAGAGAGGCCAAAAAGAGCCCAACAAAACAAAGAAAAAATTTAAAGAAAAAGAGAGAAGGGGCAATGTTACTATCCTTTCCACACTTGTGCTTGAAAGTAGCACCATGTTTTTCATATAGAGAGTCTCCTATGCTTTCATTTGCATATAACTAGTGGGAATTTTTCATTATAGAACCTGGCTTGTATATTCCAACGATGGGCTTCCTCAAATGCCCTAGGTCTTCATGAGCAAGCAAGTTGGATGCACACCCACTTAGTTTTATTTTTGAGCTTCCATACACTTATAGCTCTTAGTGCATCCATTGCATGGCAATCCCTACTTCTTGCATTGACATCAATTGATGGGCATCTCCATAGCCCGTTGATTAGCCTCGTCGATGTGAGACTTTCTCTTTTTTTGTCTTTTCTATATTATCTCCATCACCATACTCTATTCCACCCATAGTGCTATATCCATGGCTTGCACTCATGTATTGCGTGAGAGTTGGAAAAGCTGAAGCGCGTTAAAAAGTATGAACCAGTTGCTCGGCTTGTCATCGGGGTTGTGCATGATAAATACTCTATGTTCATAAGATGGAGCATGACAAGGCTATATGATTTTGTAGGGATAACTTTCTTTAGCATTGATATTTTGAAAGACATGATTGTTTGTTAGTATGCCTTATTATTGTTGTTTTATGTCAAACTATAGACTATTGCTTTGAATCATTCAGATCTTGATATTCATGCCAGAAAAGAGAGATTACATGATGAATATGTTAGGTAGCATTCCACATAAAAAAATTATTTTTCTCATTTACCTACTCGAGGACGAGCAGGAATTAAGCTTGGGGATACTTGATACGTCTCCAACGTATCTATAATTTTTTTATTGTTCCATGCTATTATAGTATCAATCTTGGATGTTTTATATGCCATTATATATCATTTTTTGGGACTAACCTATTAACTTAGTGCCAAGTGCCAGTTGTTGGTTTTTGTTTCCTATTTTTGGTTTTCCAGAATATCAGTACCAAACGAAGTCCAAATGCCACGAAACTTTTTGCAGATTTTTTTCTGGACAAAAGAGACCGTGGAAGCTTCGGGAGAGGGCCAGAAGATGAAGAAGGTGCCCAGGAGGCACGAGGGCGCGCCCAGGGGGGTAGGCGCATCCTGGTGGCTCGTGGGGCCCATGAGCATCCGCTTGACCTAATTCCGCCTCTATAAATTCTCTAAAATCAGGGAACCAACAGAGAGCCACCCCAAAATACTTTTTTCGTCACCGCAAGCTTCTGTTCTCGAGAGATTCCATTTGGAGGCCTTTTCTGGTACTCTGCCAGAGGGGGAATCAACCACAGAGGGGCTCTACATCAACCTTGCTGCCCTTCTGATGATGTGTGAGTAGTTACCATAGATCTACGAGTCCATATTTAGTAGCTAGATGGCTTCTTCTCTCTCTCTTTGATCTTCAATACAATGTTCTTCTCGATGTGGAGTTCTATTCGATGTAATCACTTTTTGCGGTGTGTTTGTTGGGATCCGATGAACTGTGAGTTTATGATCAGATTATCCATGAATATTATTTGAGTCTTCTCTGAACTCTTTTATGCATGATTATTATAGCTTTGTATTTCTCTCCGATCTATTGATTTGGTTTGGCCAACTAGATTGATTTTTCTTGCAATGGGAGAGGTGCTTTGTGATGGGTTCAATCTTGCGGTCATCTATATCCCAGTGACAGAAAGGCAAAAGACACGTATTTGTATTGTTGCCATTAAGGATAGAATGATGGGGTTTATTCATGCGTGAGTTTACTTTGTCTACATCATGTCATCTTGTTTAAGGCGTTACTCCATTCTTTATGAACCTAATACTCTAGATGCATGCTGGATAGCGGTCGATGTGTGGAGTAATAGTAGTAGATGCAGGCAAGAGTCGGTCTGCTTGTCTCGGACGTGATGCCTATATACATGATATTGCCTTGGATATTATCATGATTATTCGCTTTTCTATTAATTGCCCAACAGTAATTTGTTTACCCACCGTATGCTATTTTCAAGAGAGAAGCCTCTAGTGAAAACTATAGCCCCCGGGTCTAATTTTATCATATATTAAAATCCAAAAATACCTTGCTACAATTTTTCTTTACTTTATTTGATTTTGTGTTTTATTTATCTATCTATCACTATGAGATTTGATCCTTGCAATTAACCGCCGAGGAATTGACAACCCCTTGTTCTAGTTGGGTGCAAGTATTTTGTTATTTTATGTGCAGGTACTACTAACGAGGTGTTGCGTGGTTCTCCTGCTGGATTGATAACCTTGGTTTTTAACTGAGGGAAATACTTATCTCTACTGTACTACATCATCCTCTCCTCTTCGAGGAAATCCCAACACAACTCACAAGTAGCAGATACATCACCAGAATTAACACTGACTGATTCCCTATTGTAAACAATCTTATCATTAATTGTATTCAGGAAAGGTCTACCAAATATGATGGGACAAAAAACATCTTGTGGAGAACCAAGAACTAGAAAATCAGTATGGTACTTGATCTTACCACACAAGACTTCGACATCTCTAACAATCCCAAGCGGTGAAATAGTATCTCTATTTGCAAGCTTAATAGTAACATCAATGTCCTCTATCTCAGCAAGTGCAATATCATTCATAATCTCTTGATATAAAGTAAAAGGAATAACACTTACACTAGCACCCAAATCACATAAACCATGATAACAATGATCTCCTACTTTAACACAGACCACAGGCATGCCATCAACAAGCTTATTTTTATCTATAGAACCAACTTTAGCAATCCTAGTTGCTTCATTACAGAAATATATGACGTGCCCATCAATATTATCAACCATAAGATCTTTAACCATAGCAACATTAGGTTCAACACTTATTTGTTCAGAGGATTTAGATGTTTTAATATTACTCTTATTGATCACAGTTGAAACTTTAGCATGTTCCTCAATCCTAACAAGGAAAGGTGGTTTCTCAATATAAGTAGTAGGCACAACTGGATCAACATTATAGATAATTGTTTCATCTTAGATATAACAGGTTCCTCTAATAATTCTTCAATAGGTGGATGAGAACCACTTCTCCTTAGGGGGATCAACATGAGTAGCAAATGATTCACAAAAGGAGGCTACTATCTCAGAGTGAAGTCCATATTTAGCACTAAACTTATGAAAAGCATCAGTTTCCATAAAAATATTTAACACAATCAAATTCAAGATTTATACGTGACTCTTTACCTTTGTCGAGTTCCCAATCTTTAGAGTTGTGTTTAATTCTTTCCAGAAGACCCCATTTGAATTCAATAGTTTTCTTCATAAATGGATTGATCATTATGAGAAAGTGGAGCATAAAACTTTTGGATAATAATTTCTCTTGAGAGCTCATGATTGGGGCATGTGTACATCATGTACTTAAGCCTCCCCCAAGCTTGAGCGATACTTTCTCCTTCGTGGGGACAAAAATTAAATATATAATTTTGAACACGATGAACCATATGCATAGGATAAAACTTCTGATGAAATCCCAATTTCAACAGGTTCCAATCCCATGTTCCAATATCATCCAATAGCTTATACCATGTCAATGCATTTCCCTCGAAAGATAAAGGGAATACCTTCTTCTTAACTCCATCCTCAGATAAACCTGCAAGCTTAAACAATCCACAAATTTCATCCAAATAGAATAAGTGCATATCGGGATGTACCGTTCCATCTACTGCATAAGGATTAGCTAGCAGTTTCTCTAACATACCCGAAGGAATCTCATAATAAATATTTTTAGTAGGTTTAGTAGATTGAGGGGCAAATCTTAGAGCTTCCGGATGAGGTGAAGATACCCTGAACAAACACCTCAAGGGATTACTTTCCATAGTAACAAGTAACAGTAAATTTCAGCACTCAGTATAAATGTTTCCTTACCAAAGGCGCTTCACTCCCCGGCGACGGCACCAGAAAAGAGTCTTGATGACCCACAAGTATAGGGGATCAATCATAGTCCTTTCGATAAGTAAGAGTGTCGAACCCAACGAGGAGCAGAAGGAAATGACAAGCTGTTTTCAGCAAGGTATTCACTGCAAGCACAGAAATTATTGGTAATAGATAGTTTGATATCAAGATAATTCGTAACGAGTAACAAGTAGCAATGGTAACAAAGGTGCAGCAAGCTGCCTAATCCTTTTTATAGCAAAAGACAAGCCGGAACATTCTCTTATAATAAGCAAAGCTTTCTCTAGGACACATGGGAATTCATCTAGTTACTTTCATCATGTTTATTTCATTCGCGTTCGCTACTTTGATAATTTACTATGTGGGTGGACCGGTTCTTGGGTGCTGCTCTTACTTGAACAAGCCTCCCACTTATCATTAACCCCTCTCGCCAGAATCCGCAACTACGAAAGAAGAATTAAGATAAATCTAACCATAGCATGAAACATATGGATCCAAATCAGCCCCTTATGGAATAACGCATAAACTAGGGTTTAAGCTTCTGTCACTCTAGCAACCCATCATCTACTTATTAATCCACAATGCCTTCCCTTAGGCCCATGTATGGTGAAGTGTCATGTAGTCAACGTTCACATGACACCACTAAAGGAAGCAACAACATACATATCATCAAAATATCGAACGAATACCAAATTCACATGATTACTTATAACAAGACTTCTCCCATGTCCTCAAGAACAAAAGTAAGTACTCAAAAATCATATTCATGTTCAAGATCAGAGGGGTATTGAATATCATCAAGGATCTGAACATATAATCTTCCACCAAATAAACCAACTAGCATCAACTACGAGATGTAATCAACACTACTAGCAACCCACAAGTATCAATCTGAGGTTTTGGGCAAAGATTGAATACAAGAGATAAACTAGGGTTTGAGATGAGATGATGCTGGGGAAGATGTTGATGAATATTGGTCCTCTCACGATGAGAGGATCATGGTGATGTTGATGGCTTCGATTTCCCCTCCCGGAGGCAATTATCCGCGGCGGAATCGCTCCGCCGGAGAGCAAAAGTGCTCCTGCCCAGGTTTCGCCTCGAGACGGCGGCGCTTCGTCCCGAAAGTCGTCTCCTTATTTTTTTTAGGTCAAAACCCTCATATAGCAGAAGATGGGCACCGAAGGCCACCTGTGGGACCCACAAGGAATTAGGGCATGCTTGGGGGGGTGGCCGCACCCTGTTCCTTGTGGGCAGGTGGTGGGCCACCTCTGGTACTTCTTTGCTCCAGTATTTTTTATGTATTCCATAAAAAAAATTCATGGCAGGTCATTTGGAGTTGTGTAGAATGGGTATCTCATAACCCACAAGTATATGGGATCAATTGTAGCTTTTTCGATATATAAGAGTGTCGAACCCAACAAGGAGCTAAAGGTAGGATTAATATTCCCTTCAAGTTCTATAGACTACCGATACAACTCTACGCACACTTAACGTTTGATGTACTTAGAACAAGTATGAAACTATTTTGTAGGTCTGAGGATAAGTTTGCAAGGATAAAACTAGAAGTACTTAGCGAGAATAAAACTATGAGTAATTTGCAAGGTAATATAAGTTAGTTGTTTAGTAGAAAGGTTTTTGTAACACAAGAGAAGGATTTGTCCCTAGGCAATCGATAACTAGACCGGTAATCGTTATTGCAATTTTATATGAGGGAGAGGCATGAGCTAACATACTTTCCGTACATGGATCATATACACTTATGATTGTAACTCTAGCAAGCATCCGCAACTACTAAAGATCATTAAGGTGAAACCCAACCATAGCATTAAGTATCAAGTCCTCTTTACTCCCATATGCTACCACCCCCTTACTCGGGTATGTGTTTCTATCAAGCATGCCACTGATGTCTACTACACAACCTTCTTCTTGTAGACTCATGTTGGGCCTCCAAGCGCAGAGTTTTGTAGGACAGTAGCAAATTTCCCTCAAGTGGATGACCTAAGGTTTATCAATCCGTGGGAGGCGTAGGATGAAGATGGTGTCTCTCAAACAACCCTGCAACCAAATAACAAGGAGTCTCTTGTGTCCCCAACACACCCAATACAATGATAAATTGTATAGGTGCACTAGTTCGGCGAAGAGATGGTGATACAAGAGCAATATGGATGGTAGATATAGGTTTTTGTAATTTGAAAATATAAAAACAACAAGGTAACTAGTAACAAAAGTGAGCAAAAACGGTATTGCAATGCTTTGAAACAAGGCCTAGGGTTCATACTTTCACTAGTGCAAGTTCTCTCAACAATGATAACACAATTAGATCACATAACAATCCCTCAATGTGCAACAAAGAGTCACTCCAAAGTCACTAATAGCGGAGAATAAACGAATAGATTATTGTAGGGTACGAAACCACCTCAAAGTTATTCTTTCTGATCGATCTATTGGGCTATTCCTATAAGTGTCACAAACAGCCCTAGAGTTCGTACTAAAATAACACCTTAAGAGACACATCAACCAAAACCCTATTGCCACCTAGATACTCCAATGTCACCACAAGTATCCGCGGGTTTGATTATACGATATGCATCACACGATCTCAGATTCATCTATTCAAACCAAGACAAAGAACTTCAAAGAGTGCCCCAAAGTTTCTACCGGAGAGTCAAGACGAAAACGTGTGCCAACCCCTATGCATAAGTTCACAAGGTCATAGAACCCGCAAGTTGATCACTAAAACATACATCAAGTGGATCACGTGAATATCCCATTGTCACCACAGATAAACACATGCAAGACATACATCAAGTGTTCTCAAATCCTTAAAGACTCAATCCGATAAGATAACTTCAAAGGAAAAACTCAATTCATTACAAGAAGGTAGAGGGGGAGAAAGATCATAAGATCCAACTATAATAGCAAAGCTCACGGTACATCAAGATCGTGCCAAATCAAGGACACGAGAGAGAGAGAGAGAGATCAAACACATAGCTACTGGTACATACCCTCAGCCCTGAGGGTGAACTACTCCCTTGTAACACCCCATGTCATTAGCCACAGTAATTACTTTTGATAATGACAAGTTAGCATGATTAACAGTGCCAAATCATCATTTGCATAATATTGCATTTCAACTCCTAAGTCAAAATTCAAATTTAAATGAAAGTGGAAAATAAAAGTTGTCCAACATAGAAACTAAAATGTTCAATAAATAACAAATATTACAGAGACTATTCTAAAATTGTAACCAACAATTAATAAATTAATTAGGTGGCTCTAACATTACCAAAACAGCAAGGTTTAATGCATTTTATTTATTATAAAATTTGTGTGAACTCCAATTGTCTCCAAACCAATTTTTGGCAGTAGTAGATAATGCCTAGCATTTAATGGAACAAGTGCCATATTTTGTAAAAGTCAGTTTGAGGCCTAACTAATTACAAAACAGAAAATAAGAATAAATAAAAAGAAAAGACAAAAAGAAAACAAAACAAAAAAAAATAAAAAGGAGAAGAAAACCCCCTGGCCCAACTAGGCCACGGCCCAGCCAGGCCGGCCCATCCCCTGGCCTATATGGCCTGCCCCCCTTGGACCCCGAAACCCTAACCCTCCCACTCGATCCCCCCCATCCCGATCCAGATCGGGGCACGCCGCTGCCCCTCGCCCGGCCCCATCGCCCGACGCCGCCCCGCGCACGCCGCCGCCGCCTGGACCTCGCCGGAGCTGCCCCGCCGTCGTCCCCGTCCTCCTCCTCGACCCTCCCGCGCTGCCTTGACCCTACGCGCCTCGGTGAGGCCCCCGGCCGCTTCTTTCTCCCTCGCCCCCGCACTAGGTCGCGCCCGCCTTGGCCGCGAGCGTCGTCCCGCACCGGGCCGCGCCCGAGTCGACCTCGCCGCGCTCCCGCCTCGCTCGGCCCGCGCCACCGCGCCTACCCCGCGCGCTGCTGCCTGCCGCTCGCGGCCACCGCCAACGCCCCGTCCGCGCCCGGCGCCTGCGAGCTCGCTCACGCTCGCCACGCCACACCACGCCTGCGCCCGCTCGCTCCGCCTCGCGCGCGCCCGCGCCTCCCGCCTTTGGCCGCGCTCGCCTGCTCCCGCGCGTGGCCTCGCCTCGACCAACCGTTGCCCTGCTCTGCACACCGCCCGCTCTGCCCACTCCCCGCCACGGCCTCGTCTAATTAATTTGTTAGTTTAATTAAACAGTAATTAAGATAACTAAACCCTAATTAAACCTAACAGAGTATGACAGGTGGGAGCCACTTGTCAGGTTGACCCAGTCAACTGCACTGTTGACTGCTGACGTCAGCATGATGTCATGCTAATGTCATCAATTACTGTTTCAAATAATGTTGAATTTAAATAATTAATTAAATTCCAGAAATTAATAAAAACTTTAGAAACCATATTAAATAAACCGTAACTCCGATGAAAATACTTTATACATGAAACTTGCTCAGAATTTCGATACGAACCCGAATACGTCCTTCGTATTCCTGTCAGATGCCCCTGGCTATATGAACGTTGAACTTTTAGACCGATTTCAGTAAATGAATAGTGCCCAACTTTAGTTAAATAAATCCGAATAAATTCCTAAATTAACTAAATCATTTAGTTAGGCAGTAGAACACCCCGGCATATCATTTAGGCATGTCATACATATTGTTTGCATTATTGTCAAGAATTTATTGTTTCTCTCCCCCTCCTTCTCTCTCGATAGACGCCGAGACCGACTACGCTACAGCTGGGTACGACTACACTACAGACGAGCAGCCCGTTGACGACCCCTCTCTCTTACCAGAGCAACCAGGCAAGCCCCCCCCCCCTTGAGCATCCAGATATCATCCATTCCATTTCTCCTGCTTGCATTAGATTTTGCTACTGTTAATGTTTGCTCCTATTCTGATGCATAGCCTGCTTTTGTAACCTGTTTATTGTTACCTTACCTGCCTATGATAAACTGTTTAGTATAGGTTGGTAGTGAACCATCAGTGACCCCCACCACCTTACCCTTGTTGCCCTTGCTTGATCATCGATGACTCGATCAATGTGATCGTCGACCAGAGACCGACACATCACTTCACCCCCTTAGTTGTAGGACTCTGCATAGTTACTATCGAGTGCCGAGGGTGATACCTCGTAACGCACTCCTGATGAATACTTTGCAGTGTAGCTATTCGGTCGTGGTCATCGAGGGTGATTCCTCCTTCTCCACTTCCGATACGACTCTGTCGTGCAACCCCTCAGTGTGAACCTCGAGGGTGATGCCTCATACATTTACCCTGATGATTTCATTGAGTGGAATCCATCGAGGGTGATTCCTCGGGGTTTCCCCCTTGATGATATGACCACATGGTTACTTTGACCTTTGTTACAGGCGGGTCGACCCTGATGGGTACCCGCTGGGGATCTACGATGTCGGGTGTGCCGGAAGGGCACTCAAGTGTGATATTGTGGTGGAGCTTCAGAAACTCTGATTTTCTCCGCGTGATACTAAATGAGCCTATTGGATTTGGGTGTGTGATCTGAGTGGGTCGACGTGCCCTATACGCACTACCACCACGCGGGATAATGGTTATGGGGCCCTCTGCGATGTACGTTTCTCCCGAAAGCTCGTCAGACGTCACGATTCACCGTGCGGGCTGATTGTCGGGATTGGGCTGGATACTTCACTGACGAGTTCAGTGTCGCGCCTGCACCCCGGCCAGTCTCGCAACGCGCAGGGTGCCCAGGGCGATGGCCCAAGACCACTGGGTGCATAGGTTAGTCCAACGTGCTGACCTCTCTGTCGAGCCTAGGTAGGGCGCTGCTTCGTGTTGATCTCCCGAGGCCGGGCATTACCCAGCAAGTGTGTCCGCCCAGAGGTGATCGAGCGTGTTGGGTAACAGTAGTGCACCCCTGCAGGGATGAATGATATATCGATAGCCGGTCCTACGGTAAAGGACGCTCAGTTTGTGTATCCCGATCTACTACTTGAACTGGATACTTGTTACTTAATTGAAGCTTCGGGATCGCTTTCTCGTTGGGAGTCGAGGAAGGATCTCTTGGCTTGCTTCAACATGTTTGCTTAATAAAATGCTATTCTACTCTCTTCTATTGCTACAAGATGGTGGCTTGTGAAGATGTTTGAAGATGCTAGTCTTCGATAGGACTAGGCCTTCTCTCTATTCTGGCGTTTCTGCAGCCTAGTCCACATATACAGCCTTTCTCCATTGATAATGTTGCATATGTAGTATAGATCCTTGCTTGCTGAGTACTTCGGATGAGTACTCACGGTTGCTTTACTTTCTCTTTTCCCCATACCCCCACCTTGATGATTCATCAGACGATGGAGACTAGGAGCCAGATGTCCCAGCTGGAGCTTACTACCAGGAGGGTCCAGACGGCACTTACTACTGGATCGAGCCAGCCGACTTGGAGTAGGATCGGAGGCTCCCAGGCAGGAGGCCAACACCTCTCGATCTAGAGTCGTTGTTTGTGCTAGCCTTCTTAAGGCAAAACTTGTCTAACTATGTCTGTACTCAGATAATATTTGTATGACTGACTTATGTATTCGGATCTTCGGATCCCTGGTCTGTAATATTGTGGATCTCTGTTTATTTGTGTTAGAGTTGTGTTGTGATATCTTCCCGTGAGTCCCTGTGCTTGATCATGCATGTTTGCGTGTATGATTAGTGCACAATTAAGTCGGGGGCGTCACAACTTGGTATCAGAGCCGACTGCCTGTAGGAAGCCCCCTTCCAATTCCTTGGCCGAAGTTGAGTCTAGACATTGAAAAACTAATTTACTAACTTGGCTGTGTGGCTTACAGGCCCACGTTGCCAACTGGGTGGTATTAGGATCTTTTATTCCTTGTCTATACTCTGGGACTCTGATCTCTCTTCTATTCGGGTTAAATAAATTTTACTAACGCCGACACTTAGGATCTCGTAAACCCCGTCTACCCGGAGAGCTGGATATCTGTGCGATTTCCCTGTCATTGATCTGATTAGTCTGATAATCATTTTCCTTTCCATTGTTTTGTTTAACCTTTCTCTCCGAGTTGTGTTAAACTTCTCACTTTCGCTTGACCAACCTGAATTTCCTCTATTTCAGATGGACCGTTTGTTCCCACCGCGTCCTACAACACAGCTTGTGCTTCGCACTTGGGCTCGTGATGCCCCTGGGTTTCCAGCTGTCCTGATCGCTCTCCTGACCAGACTTGGCTACCGCTGGTACCCCGAGTACATGGTCTATGAGGATTACCGCGAGTTCAACCAGGAGCAGTACCATGCTGATGTTCGTATCTATGATCAGCAAAATGACTCAGACACCGAGCTGCACCTTTTCCACAGTATCGGCGTGACGGTTGAGATGGCAGTACATGATGCCGCCTACTCTGCTGTCGCACGTCTCCGGGGAGAGTTCAGCGATATCTTGGATGACTCTGAGTTCCGATACATTCCGTATGCCCCTGCTGGAGATACTACTGGATACTACACAGCTATTTGTGCCCCACACGAGCCTCGTCGCTACGACCCACGCATTCTGATTCAGTGCACTCAGGCCCTGGATCGCACTGTTTGGGCTCTTGCCGTCGAGTTGGTTGCCACTTGAGCACGTCTCTACGATGCTATGACGCAGTTGCTACCCGCTGTTCGCGTAGGGCTACATCCGGAGCACATCTTTATCCGCGCAGGACTCAGATGTATGCTGGTATTGATTGGCCTACTGTTGGAGGTCACACACCTACACGTGGACCTCTCCTTACAGCTCGAGACCGGGTTTTGCATTAGAGTGCACATGGAGCGCAGGATCCTTCCGCGACGAACATTCGTCGTCCGCACTCGCAGTTGCCCCGTTTCAGAGGTTTTCCCCGACGTTGATGTAGCCTTTGCTATGTCTCATTGTGTACTTCCTTACCGCGTGCCTGTGTGCCGCCTAGTATGTCTAGCCTTTAAATTGCGTCGTTATGCTGTCCGCATGTACCTGACTTTGTGTATGGATCTGTATGTCTTAATTGACTACTGTTATGTATCTGTTACACTGCTTAAATTGTTGTCGAGTTACATCATGCTTGTCGCTAAACACTCGCAATTGCTTTTACTAAACTACCCCCTGTTGATACTCATCAGGATGGTTAGACCAGGTGGTCGTGGTCGTGGCCCTGAACACCCACCACCGCCAGACTATATGGCAGCTATGATGCAACAGTTCGAACTCAACCGCCAGTTCATGACTGGAATTATGGCTCAGTTTCCGCATCAGAACAACCAGAACCAGAACCCTCCTTCAATAACTCTGCCGAAGTTTATGCGACTCAACCCCACTCAGTTCCGCAACTCTGACAAGCCACTGGATTCTGATGACTGGCTTCACGACATCACTCACGAGATGGAGTCTGCTAATGTCGCTCCTGCCAACTTCGTCACCTTCGCGTCCTTTTTCCTAAAGGGACCCGCTGCTCAATGGTGGGACACACACAAGCGTACACTGCCTGCTGGAACAGTCATTACTTGGTATGAGTTCCAGGCTCCTTTCCGTGCCCGTTATATCCCTCAGGCAATTATGGAACGAATGAAGACCCAGTTCTGCAACCTCACTCAGGGCAACAAGACTGTCGAAGCCTATCAGCGCGAATTTCTTGACCTCTCCCGCTATGCTGAAGAAGACATCGCCACAGATGCTCGTAGACAAGAGAAGTTCCGTAATGGACTACACCCAGACCTCGAGCTTGCCCTTGCTGCTCAAGACTTCAATGACTTTTCTACTCTAGTGAACAAGGCTATTCTGGTTGAAACCGCTCAGATGAAGCATAAGGACTCGCAGAAACGCTATCGTGATGCTGGCTCATCTTCGGACTCAGCACAGAAGCGCCGAGTCTGGATTCCCAACAATGTGTTCCGTCCAAATACCTCTGCGCCAAAGAACAACTATGCTGCACCATGTCTGCCTCCTCCGCCACTGAGGCAGCCAAGAGCTCAAGCTATTCAAAACAATGCTCCTCTTCGTCCTGAAGATGGTCTGTGCTTCAAGTGCCGCAAACCAGGTCACCAGGCTAAAGACTGCCGCCATACTCAGAATCAGTTGGCTTTTCCTCGTACTGGCCGTGGCAATGGTCGTGGAAACAATCAGGCCCACAACTATAATACTGGGTCTGCTGCACATGGTCGTGGACACGCTTACAACATTGACATTGAAGAAGTCCAGGATCAACCTGCTACTGTGATGGGTACCCTTCTTGTTAACTCAGTACCTGCTTCTGTTTTATTTGATTCAGGAGCATCACATTCATTCATATCGGGAAAATTTGCATTCATGCATGGCATTCGATATGAGAAGATGCATACTCCGTTAGTCATTAAAACTCCCGGAGGTCTTTGTCATGCTAACGTGATAGCACCTGATGTTACCGTTGAAATTAAAGGGTTGGAATTCCTCGCCTCACCCGTCATCTTGAAGTCTTCCACTATAGACCTCATTCTCGGAATGGATTAGTTGAAAGCTCACATTGCTTCGATCAATTGTGCCACTAAAGTTGTCCAACTTCTTCACCCCTCCGATGAGATAGTGAACTACACCGCCCGCATTACACGGGATGCTGAAGCTCAGATATATGTTCTGAATGCTTTGAACGCCTCGCCTCTGGAAGGAATCGAGAACGTTCCTGTCGTTCGAGATTTTCCGGATGTCTTTCCAGAAGAACTTCCAGGCATACCCCCAGCTAGAGCTGTCGAGTTTGTCATTGACTTGAAGCCTGGCACCATCCCTATTGCGAAACGTCCTTATAAGATGCCTCCGCACCACCTTCTCGAGCTTAAGGAAGAAATCGACAAGTCACTTAGGAAAGGTTTCATCCGCCCCAGTTCCTCTGGTTGGGGAGCACCTTCACTCTTCGTTAAGAAGAAGGATGGAACTAACCGATTGGTTCAGGATTACCGGCCCATTAACCAAGCCACAATCCAGAATAAATACCCACTACCCCGGATCAATGATTTTATGATCAGCTTGCTGGATCCTCTGTCTTCTCGAAACTCGACTTGAGGTTGGGTTATCATCAGATCCATGTTCGTGAAGAGGATATCCCGAAGACTGCCTTTGTTACTCGATATGGCTCATATGAGTACACCGTCATGTCATTTGGTTTAACCAATGCTCCAGCAACCTTCTCCCGGTTGATGAACTATATCTTCATGGATTACCTCGACAAATTCGTCGTAGTTTATCTGGATGATATCCTTATATATTCCAAGAATGAAGAAGAACACGCTGAACACCTTCGGCTTGTATTGGAGAAGCTACGAGAACATCAGTTGTATGATAAATTCTCCAAGTGTGAGTTTTGGTTATCTGAAGTGACCTATCTTGGTCATGTGATTTCCAAAGATGGCATTGCCGTTAATCCCGAACGAGTTCAGGCTATTCTTGATTGGACTCCCTCTAAGAATGTCAAGCAAGTCAGAAGTTTTCTCGGACTCGCTAGTTATTGCCGTCGATTTGTTGAGAACTTTTCCAAGATTGCAAAGCCACTTACTAATCTGCTCCACAAAGGTGTTAAATTTGAGTGGACAGAAAAATGTCAAGAAAGCTTTCAGACACTAAAAGATAAGCTAACATCTGCCCCTGTGCTAGCACCCCCGGATTTCCAAAAGGATTTCGTGATATACTGTGATGCATCTCGTCAAGGATTAGGCTGTGTCCTAATGCAAGAACGCAAAGTGATTGCTTATGCCTCTCGACAATTGCGTCCTCATGAAGAAAATTATCCAGTGCATGATCTTGAACTTTCTGCGGTTATTTATGCCCTGAAGCTATGGCAACATTACCTTCTCGGTAACCGTTGCGAGATATACACGGATCATCAAAGTTTGAAGTATTTATATACTAAACCAGATCTGAACCTCTGTCAACAAAGATGGCTCGAGACAATTGCTGATTATGATATGAATATCTCATATACCCCTGGCAAGGCTAATGTAATGGCCGATGCTTTGAGTCGCAAGGCTTATTGCAGCAACCATATGGTTCAGGAAATGCAACCTCTTCTCCATGAAGAGCTTCGCAAGTTGAACCTCAATATTGTTCCACAGGGTTATCTCAATACCCTGGTTGTGGAACCAGATTTAGAGCACAGCATCAAGACTATGCAACGGTATGACTCTGAAGTTAAAAAGATCAAGCGATACCTCGAAAAAGGAAAGCCGTCAGAATTCCATCTTGATGATGATGGGATCCTATTCTTCCAACGCCGTCTCTTCGTACCCAAGTTCAAGGATGAGAGGGAACACGTTATGAAAGAAGCTCATGACACTCCTCTGTCTATTCACCCTAGTAGCACAAAGATGTACCGTGACATTTGTCAGAGATACTGGTGGCCTAATGATAGAGGCGAGGGTGTCCCGATCTTTCGATGAGATGATAGCTATCATTTTTGGTGGAGTAGACTTTGACGATCCGACTACGAACGTGCGAGGACGTCGCGCCTTAGCAATCGCTAAACCAACTCCGAGAGGTTATTGACCACGCCGGAGCACAATCAACCTGACCACGAGGGTCTATCTCCTGCAAGCAAACGAAGAACAAGCAAGAAACTAAGATTTGCAATCTGGATATTGCGAATATAAGATGAAAGCTTTATTGATCAAGGTGGGGTTCTGTGACGTCTTGGTCTGGTCGTTGAACACAAACGAAGTACCCGAAGTTGCAGCTATGGCGAACTTTTAATCTAAACAAAACCCAAAGTCTAAACGGTGCCCTAAGGGCTGTATATATGGAGGAAGAGGAGGGGATTTCGTGGCCCTTGAAGGAGGGGTCCGAAACCAACCCTATCTCTTGTTTCCCCACACATACGGACTCTAAAAATAGCCTATACTCAAGTATTTCGAAATTACATGGGCCTGGCCCAATAATCAGGTGACGCAGCACCTATAATAGCCTCTGGACGAAATTTATGAAGTGACATCTTGTATATTTCGTCCAAGGCTTCGTGCACTCATTATGGTGGCTTCAAAGTCCGGAAATCATCACTTGTAACTCCGTTCTTGTTCCCCTTGTGCATGCCATCATCTCCATGCTTGAACTTGCTCCAAAGTTCCTCTTTCTTGTCCAAGCTAGGCCCTTCATTTGTAAGCAAAACAAATGTATCCAATTTAGGCAGCATCATATTCTCATGAACTTTAGAATCATTACCAAGAAACGAAAGTACCTGATATTTTAATTGGCGTGCGCGAACTCTAGTAATTGGTCCAGTATGTATAGAAGCAGGGGCTGTGGGTGTAACAATGGTATTGATGTCCTCATCATCCTCCCCTTCTTGAAATGAAGTCGTCCTCGACGGAAGCTCATCTTCCTCACCCAAATAAGGCTTCAGATCTGCAATGTTAAAAGTGGGACTAACCCCAAAATCTGCAGGCAGCTCAAGTTTGTATGCATTATCATTTATTTTCTCTAACACCTTAAAAGGACCATCAGCACGTGGCATTAGCTTTGATTTGCGCAAATCAGGAAATCTATCCTTACGCAAATGTAACCAAACAAGATCTCCAGGTGCAAACACAACATGTTTTCTACCCTTATCTCCAGCAAGTTTATATTTAGCATTCATACGCTCAATGTTCTCCTTAGTTAACTCATGCATTTTTAAGATCAATTCAGCACGTTGTTTAGCATCAAAATTAACCTTCTCCGAAGATGGAAGAGGCAACAAATCAATTGGTGCACGAGGAATGAAACCATACACAATTTCAAAAGGACACATCTTAGTAGTAGAATGCAATGAACGATTATAAGCAAATTCAATTTGAGGCAAGCATTCTTCCCACATTTTCTTGTTATTCTTCAAAACAGCCCTAAGCATAGTAGACAATGTTCTATTGACTACTTCAGTTTGTCCATCAGTTTGGGGGTGACATGTAGTACTAAAAAGCAGTTTAGTCCCCAACTTAGCCCATAAACATCTCCAAAAGTGGCTAAGAAATTTAGTATCACGATCTGAAACAATAGTATTTGGCACACCATGCAAGCGTATAATTTCACGAAAGAACAAATCAGCAACATTAACAGCATCATCGCTTTTATGATATGGTATAAAGTGTGCCATTTTCGAGAACCTATCCATGACAACAAATATGCTATCCCTCCCCTTCTTTGTTCGAGGTAAACCTAAAACAAAGTCCATAGATATATCCTCCCAAGGAACACTAGGTACAGGCAAAGGCATATATAAACCATGAGGATTGAGTCGTGACTTAGCTTTTTGACATGTAATGCAGTGAGCAACAAAACGCTCAACATCCCGTCTCATCTTTGGCCAAAAGAAATGTGTAGCAAGTATATCCTCCATCTTCTTCACGCCAAAGTGTCCCGTTAATCCTCCTCCATGCGCCTCCTGCAACAACAAAAGACGAACGGAGCTAGCTGGAATGCATAGCTTGTTAGCACGAAACACAAATCCATCGTTAACGACGAACTTGTTCCATGTTCTCCCTTCCTTACAATTCTGCAATACATCTTTAAATTCAGCATCATGCACATATTGATCTTTGATGGTCTCCAAACCAAATATTTTAAAGTCAAGTTGTGAAAGCATAGTATAACGACGAGACAATGCATCAGCAATAACATTTTCTTTACCCTTCTTGTGTTTAATGACATAAGGGAAAGTCTCAATAAATTCAACCCATTTAGCATGTCTACGGTTCAGTTTTGCTTGACTTTTAATGTGTTTCAAAGATTCATGATCAGAATGTATAACAAATTCTTTGGGCCATAAATAATGTTGCCATGTTTCTAAGGTCCGAACAAGAGCATATAATTCTTTATCATAAGTAGAATAGTTCAGACTAGGCCCACTCAATTTTTCAGAAAAGTATGCAACAGGTTTGCCATCTTGTAATAAAACACCTCCTAATCCAATTCCACTAGCATCACATTCAAGCTCAAAATTCTTATTAAAATCAGGAAGTTGGAGTAAAGGAGCATGTGTCAACTTATCTTTCAATACCGTGAAGGCTTCTTCCTGTGAGGTACCCCAAACAAAAGGCACATCCTTCTTTGTAAGCTCATTGAGAGGTGCAGCAATGGTGCTGAAATCTCTCACAAAACGCCTATAGAAACCAGCGAGTCCAAGAAAACTCCTCACTTGAGTGACCGTTTTGGGCTGTGGCCAACTCTCAATAGCTTCAATCTTGGCTTTATCAACTTCAATTCCCTGTGGAGTAACAACATAGCCAAGAAAAGATACTCGGTCGGTGCAAAAGGTGCACTTCCCAAGGTTACCAAACAAACGTGCATCACGTAAAGCAATAAAAACAGCACGTAAATGTTCCAAATGTTCCTCCAAAGATCTGCTATAAATCAGTATATCATCAAAATAGACTACCACAAATCGTCCAATGAAAGCACGTAAAACTTCGTTCATTAATCTCATGAAAGTACTAGGTGCATTAGTTAACCCAAAAGGCATGACTAACCACTCATATAATCCAAACTTTGTTTTAAATGCTGTTTTCCATTCATCCATGACTAACTACTCAAGTGGTATCAGTTTTCAGGTTGCTCGGTGAGAATTTCTAGTTTTCCCTAGATTAGATTTATTTTCTTACCTATTGTCCAAGAAAAAGCCACAAAAAAAAAGTTAGATCTATTCATCCTTTGTCCAAGCCAGTCTGAGCCTTTGCAAATTTTTTTTCATTGCTTGCATAGTTAAATTATCGGTTGCATCGTCGTGTCGAGTTGCTGGTCTTAGTGTCTAGTTCGTTTAGAGTTTCGAGTTCTGTTCACATTAGTCACGCGGCCGCTGCATCGTTATTCCTTCCACTGTCCACCATCCCATCCATCAATTTCCACATCGTGCTACCCACTGTTCATTGTCATAATCATAGTTGAGGTCGTTCACATCTGTGCTTGATCCAATCTACATCTTATCTAGTTTGTTTTGGAAAGAGGGAGAGAGAAAAAAAAGTAAAAAAAAAAGTCAGAGAAAAAAAAAAGAGAGAAAGAAAAAGAAAAAAAAAGTGAGATAAAAAAAAGAGAGAAGAAAAAAAAGCACAAAATTCGGATCTATCTAGACTCACTCTCGTACTTGAATTCGGATTCGAATCTGTTTTGCGCACTGTTCAGTAAAACAGGCGTATCTTCCTCATACGAAGTCTGTTTTGGCTCCGTGAGTACTCAAATTAAAGCTAGTGACGAGCCACATCTAAATAGTTGCAGAAGCTAGTTCAATATTTGAGACCTCAAAATCGGCTTCTAAATAGGTCTTTTTGCCCTCCGAAGTTCGCGAACACAGCTTGTTCCAGTTTTTCAGGCCAGTTTTAGAATTTTTTGACTCCTCATATCAACTCGGAATTTAGTGATTCTTTTTGCGTTTGAAAGCTTGCGTCAGTGCCATTCTTGAGAAAAATTATCAGAAAATTGGCAAAAACTTTTCTAGAGGAAAGTTGGAGACAAAGTTGTTGGTATATCCTACTTGGTAGTTGTTTCTCATCATTATCTTTACTGCCATTGTGATCTTCACTTATATCTTGCTATCCAGAGCTACTTCATATCCTTTATTGATGCTAGTTGTGCTACGCCGTGACCTCATTAGTGTTCTAGGCTCGCGTCTCTAGTCCGGTCTAGCCTAGGACCAGCACAGTATCGTCGTTGAGCGTTTATTCAACATTGCATCTCTGAATTGATTATTGCTAATCTTTTGCTACCATATATAGCCAACCCAGCTCCATATATTTCTACACCGTGTATACATACGTTCACCTGGCAATCGCTTTACTCAATCTTCGGAGTTATTTGACACCGCTGGTTGCCCGTCACCACCTGCTGCATGGTAAGAACTTGTAAGATATTGATATTTGCTTTACTGTGAGCGCTTTACCACCACATCCTAGTAGTTCATAGGAACATTATTCTCGATTTTTTTGTTTCTACTAATCATGGCAGGTTCCGGAGTTGTTAGTTCTTGGGCTTCATCGATCGTGGGAGATTTGCCATCACCTAAGAAAATACAACAACCGTCACAAGAGGAGCAACAACATCAGAATGCACATAATCAGGTTAATGTTTCCATGCCACCATTTACTGGTCGTTTTAGGCCTGATTTATATATTGAATGGGAGTACAAAATTAATGCTATATTTGCTTCCCATAATTTTGATGAGCGTGGAAAATTTCAAGCCGCGGTTAGTACTTTCAGTAGCTTTGCTTTAGTTTGGTGGAGTGAATACTGTCGGTTAAACCCTGATTATATACCTACTACTTGGGATGGTTTAAAACATGTCATGAGAGATAGATTCGTAGGTGTTCATTATACTCGTGGCATGATTAGAAAACTACAACATTTAAAACAAGGTAGTGACACCGTAACAAAATATTTTGATGATTTACAAACTACCTTGTTGCACTCATTTTTAGAAGAAAGTGAAGAAGATTTTATGGATAGATTTTGGGGAGGATTAAACCGTGATATTCAAGAGATACTAATTCATGAAGAGTGTTATCCTATGGACCATTTGTTTCGTCTTGCTTGCAAAGCTGAACAGGAAATAAAACGACGTGTTGCCCACAAGGAGAACAAGCGTACGGTGCACATTCCAAGTGTTGATACAGATGTTTCTTCAACTACTAGGCGTACTATGACAACCACATCCGTTGTTGCGATGACTACATCATCTCCACCATGTGACACATCACCACCGAGAGTGCCTACATCATCTGAGTTGATCATAAGAGGTAATGACAAAGGTACATATTTTCCACTTTCACATGAGAATGATGCATGCCTAGTTAACTTGAATACATCATGTGTTGAGTTACCTATTGATTTGAATATTTTAGAGAATCGTGTTACTGTCATGAATGCATCATGTGATCAAACAGCTGAAATATCAACAATTTTGAGTGCACCCAATGAATTAACTGTTGATGCAAAAGAAACAATGTTTAATCATTTTGATATGACCTCTAATCTTGGTGATGATTTTGTGTCAAATGACTTATTGCATGTTTGCTTATTTAAGCATGTTGTAGCATGTAAATTTGATGCGAGTAAGGTTTATTCACCAATGTTGGGATGGTTTAATGATGAACATTGTCAATCCTTTGATATGAATAAGAGCTTCACTTATATGTGCAAATTGAGTTGCAATATTTTCATGTCTTCTAATACTTGTGATAATATTTTGGCTTTACATTTTATGAACTATGAAAGTTACTCATGTATACATGTGTCATATGTGCAAAAATCAAGGGAAGTAAAAATGGATGACATATACATATACAACATGTACACCTTGTCTCTTTTGTTAGCCACATTTCAGATTAAGCAACGCCGAGGACGGCTTTGTTTTCAAGAAGGGGAGGATGATGAGGACATGACTACCTTGGATACGACCAAAAATATTGCATACATGTATATTTGTGAGGTGATTTCTAATGCAAACTATGCAATAATTTATTTGTATCATCCACGACAAAAATACTTCACAAACTTTTGTGCGATGTCTAATTGCAGGTGTATGGGACATTTGTATAATTCACATATGAAGATAAGGGAAAAAGAGAAGTTTAGTTGCTGTTCAAAAAGTCCTCTCACGTCACTTTTGGGCCAAGAGAAGATAGAGTCCAAGTCTCTCACGTTCTGGATTCAGATTCGGACTGCACAGACATACCTGACTCAAAATGCCAAGAACTTTTTCATACGGACTCCGAATTGGGTGATTCTTTTTTTGTTGGAAAGTAGATTTTGTGCTCTTTCCAACCCAATTGGATTCACCTTAAAATTCGTCCGGAGCGTTTAGTTATCAATGAAACAATCTGACGCTGCAGCAGAATCCGAGTCAAACTATAAGTCCAAAGGTGTTGCATCACCTCCACTTGGGCCCATGAGCCTTGTACGACCTAGGGTTAGTTTTAGGCTGCCTTGGGACGTCCTCCCACCTCCTTGGCCGCCACCCCTTACTCCTATATAAGTAGATCCATCTAGTAGCTTTTTCCTTGGGATTTGTTTAGTTAAAAGTTAGCCATTGCAACTTCGTGTACTTCGTTTGTGTCCAACGACCAGACCAAGACCGCTTTCGGATCCCCACCATTATCAATACTTCATCTATATTCGCAATATTCAGATTGCTTTATCATATTCTTGCTTGTTCTTCGATTGTGTGCAGGAATAGACCTTCGTGGTCAGGCTGATCGTGCTTCCAGCATCGTCAGTAACCTCAGGAGATTGGTTTAGCGATTGCTAAGGCGCAACGTCGTGCACGTTTGTAGTCGGATCATCAAAGTCGGCTCCACCAAATCGATAGTTACCATCTCATCGAAAGATCGGGACACCCTCGCCTCTATCAAGTGGTATCGATAGTTACCATCCTCAGTAGCAATCATAACACGCGGAGATTGGCATTCTCTCGCATAATGACCTCTTCCCTTACAACGACGACAAATAATATCATGTGTGTGCCCTGTTGATGCCATAGATGAAGAAGAGCTCTGGGCAGGCCCAGAAGGTGTACTCTTGGCAGATGGTGGTGGTGGTGCCTGTTTTCTTGTATCTCGATTGGAATTGGCGGCTGAAGTCAGTGGTGCCGCAGTAGGACGTGTGGGAGTAGAGGAGGCACGCGGTGTCCATGATGAAGATCGACCTGCAGAAAAATTAGTTCGCGCCAATGCCTGTCGATCCTGCACTTCACGTTCAGCTTTACAAGCAAGATGGAATAAACGAGTGATATTATTATACTCCTTATACTCTAGAATGGTCTGAATCTCTCTATTTAATCCACCCATGAAACGTGCAAGCATAGCTTCATTCTCCTCAACAATACCACATCTAATCATGCCAGTTTGTAATTCCTGATAATATTCTTCTACAGAAATTTTTCCTTGCCTTAAGCGCTGCAATTTTTGAAGTAATTCACGTTGATAATATGGTGGAACCCAACGAGTACGCATAGCAGTTTTCAAAGCAGCCCACGTAGCTGGAATAGGATATAATCTACAATGTTCAGACCACCATACACATGCAAAACTAGTGAAAGCACAAACAGCAGCAGCAACACGTCGTTCCTCGGGATATTGTAAACATGTAAAACGTTGTTCAGTTTCTAACTCCCAAGTAAGATATATATCAGGAACATATCTACCCTCGAATGGTGGAATATTCAATTTTAATTTAGGAAGATGGTCATGATCTCGTACCTGAAGTGGTGGTGCAGGCCTACCATTGCGATTATTTGCATGTGGACGACCTGGTGCTGGTGGTTGCACGTAGTTATGATTTTGATCAACCTCATCCTCATAATCGCCCGCGTAATCATCCTCCTCCTCGGCACCAGCAGCAGCAGGAGCAGGAGCCAAAGAAGCATCAACAGTAGGTACAGCAGCACCAGAAGTTTGGCCATCCTCAAGAGGAACACGCTTCGCTCGTCCGAACTGATTTGGAAGGGGGCGTTGTTGTTGTCATTGCAGAGGTGCGACAGGTGCAGTCGGTGGTGGTTGGGGAAGACGCGTGAGCAATTCATTAAACTTGTTATCCAGCTTTGTCTCGAACGACTTCTCCATGCCATCTATCTTCTCCATGGCCTCTTCAAATCTGTTTAGCACATCTCCCACCTGGCCACTCATCATTTGCTGAAATTTATCATGCAACTCCTTGTTCGTCATGTTCTCCCAGTCAATCTCGTCGGCTTGTGATCCTGCCATGGTTAGCAGCAATAGAAACACACGAGAATATGATCCTACAGACTACTAGAAAGTGGTGGTGGTGTGGTGTGGTGTCACAAATCCGTCAAGCAAATCTCAAATTCTTACCAGTTCTTACCCAGTAGCAGGTGGTGATCGGCAACCTTTGTAGTCAAAACTCTCAGAGCTTGGACAGAGCGATTGCCAGGTGGTGTCAAACGCACGATGTAGATGTATGTGGAGCTGGGAAGGCTTATGATATGGTAGCAAAAAGGGTCAGCAATAATCAATTCAGAGATGCAATGTTGAATAAACTCTCAACGACGGTACTGTGCTGGTCCTAGGCTAGACCGTGCTAGAGACGCGAGCCTAGAACACTAACAAAAATCACGGCGCTGCACGTAAACAAGGGAGGAGCACACTCTGAATTTTTTTCTTTTTTTTTCCTCTTTTTTTTTTTTGAAACTGGAACTATTTTTCTTCTGCGGGTAGCGCGAAAATTGGGGAATCCGACTTGTTCACGACTCGTAGTATCGCGTGATCTGGAACTCTAAAATAAAGGAATTAATACTGGACTCGGACTAGGAGTGGTGGCAGAGATGAATCTGGTGGAACTCGGACTGGTGATGGTATATGAAGGTAGTATATTTGGGCTCGGATTGGTGGTGGTATATGGACTCGGATTGGTGGTGCTATATGGACTCGGATCGGTGGTGGTATATGGACTCAGAGAAATAGCAGATAAGCTGTGGTGGTATACGGTAGGGGCGATGATGATGGTGCGGCGGCGGCGTGACAACTTGTGAACAGAACTCGAAACTCTAAAGAACTAGACGCTAAGACCAGCAACTTGACACGACGATGCAACCGCAAATTCAACAAAGTAAAAACCCTAAAAAGATTATGCAAAGGCTCAGATTGGTTCGGATATGATGAACTAACCCTAAATTTTTTTTTGGCTTTTTCCTGGACTGTAGGTATGAAGAACAGACTCGATCTAAACTACGAAAAACTGTAAATCTCACCGAGCAACCTGGGACTCTGATACCACTTGATAGAGGCGAGGGTGTCCCGATCTTTCGATGAGATGATATCTATCGTTTTTGGTGGAGTAGACTTTGACGATCCGACTACGAACGTGCGAGGACGTCGCGCCTTAGCAATCGCTAAACCAACTCCGAGAGGTTATTGACCACGCCGGAGCACAATCAACCTGACCCCGAGGGTCTATCTCCTGCAAGCAAACGAAGAACAAGCAAGAAACTAAGATTTGCAATCTGGATATTGCGAATATAAGATGAAAGCTTTATTGATCGAGGTGGGGTTCTGTGACGTCTTGGTCTGGTTGTTGAACACAAACGAAGTACGCGAAGTTGCAGCTATGGCGAACTTTTAATCTAAACAAAACCCAAAGTCTAAACGGTGCCCTAAGGGCTATATATATGGAGGAAGAGGGAGGGATTTCGTGGCCCTTGAAGGAGGGGTCCGAAACCAACCCTATCTCTTGTTTCCCCACACATACGGACTCTAAAATAGCCTATACTCAAGTATTTCGAAATTACATGGGCCTGGCCCAATAATAAGGTGACGCAGCACCTATAATAGCCTCTGGACGAAATTTATGAAGTGGCATCTTGTATATTTCGTCCAAGGCTTCCTGCACTCCTTATGGTGGCTTCAAAGTCCTGAAATCATCACTTGTAACTCCGTTCTTGTTCCCCTTGCGCATGCCATCATCTCCAAGCTTGAACTTGCTCCAAGGTTCCTCTTTCTTGTCCAAGCTAGGCCCTTCATTTGTAAGCAAAACAAATGTATCCAATTTAGGCAGCATCATATTCTCATGAACATTAGAATCATTACCAAGAAACGAAAGTACCTGATAATTTAATTGGCGTGCGCGAGCTCTAGTAATTGGTCCAGTATGTATAGCAGCAGGGGCTGTGGGTGTAACAATGGTATTGATGTCCTCATCATCCTCCCCTTCTTGAAATGAAGTCGTCCTCGACGGAAGATCATCTTCCTCACCCAAATAAGGCTTCAAATCTGCAATGTTAAAAGTGGGACTAACCCCAAAATCTGCAGGCAGCTCAAGTTTATATGCATTATCATTTATTTTCTCTAACACCTTAAAAGGACCATCAGCACGTGGCATTAGCTTTGATTTGCGCAAATCAGGAAATCTATCCTTACGCAAATGTAACCAAACAAGATCTCCAGGTGCAAACACAACATGTTTTCTACCCTTCCTTACAATTCTGCAATACATCTTTAAATTCAGCATCATGCACATATTGATCTTTGATGGTCTCCAAACCAAATATTTTAAAGTCAAGTTGTGAAAGCATAGTATAACGACGAGACAATGCATCAGCAATAACATTTTCTTTACCCTTCTTGTGTTTAATGACATAAGGGAAAGTCTCAATAAATTCAACCCATTTAGCATGTCTACGGTTCAGTTTTGCTTGACTTTAATGTGTTTCAAAGATTCATGATCAGAATGTATAACAAATTCTTTGGGCCATAAATAATGTTGCCATGTTTCTAAGGTCCGAACAAGAGCATATAATTCTTTATCATAAGTAGAATAGTTCAGACTAGGCCCACTCAATTTTTCAGAAAAGTATGCAACAGGTTTGCCATCTTGTAATAAAACACCTCCTAATCCAATTCCACTAGCATCACATTCAAGCTCAAAAGTCTTATTAAAATCAGGAAGTTGGAGTAAAGGAGCATGTGTCAACTTATCTTTCAATACCGTTAAGGCTTCTTCCTGTGAGGTACCCCAAACAAAAGGCACATCCTTCTTTGTAAGCTCATTGAGAGGTGCAGCAATGGTGCTGAAATCTCTCACAAAACGCCTATAGAAACCAGCGAGTCCAAGAAAACTCCTCACTTGAGTGACTGTTTTGGGCTGTGGCCAACTCTCAATAGCTTCAATCTTGGCTTTATCAACTTCAATTCCCTGTGGAGTAACAACATAGCCAAGAAAAGATACTCGGTCGGTGCAAAAGGTGCACTTCCCAAGGTTACCAAACAAACGTGCATCACGTAAAGCAATAAAAACAGCACGTAAATGTTCCAAATGTTCCTCCAAAGATCTGCTATAAATCAGTATATCATCAAAATAGACTACCACAAATCGTCCAATGAAAGCACGTAAAACTTCGTTCATTAATCTCATGAAACTGGAACTATTTTTCTTCTATGGGTAGCACGAAAATTGGGGAATCCGACTTGTTCACGACTCGTAGTATCGCGTGATCTGGAACTCTAAAATAAAGGAATAAATACTGGACTCGGACTAGGACTGGTGGCAGAGATGAATCTGGTGGAACTCGGACTGGTGATGGTATATGACGGTAGTATATGTGGGCTCGGATTGGTGGTGGTATATGGACTCGGATCGGTGGTGGTATATGGACTCGGATCGGTGGTGGTATATGGACTCAGAGAAATAGCAGATAAGCTGTGGTGGTATATGGTAGGGGCGATGATGATGGTGCGGCGGCGGCGTGACAACTTGTGAACAGAACTCGAAACTCTAAAGAACTAGACGCTAAGACCAGCAACTTGACACGACGATGCAACCGCAAATTCAACAAAGCAAAAACCCTAAAAAGATTATGCAAAGGCTCAGATTGGTTCGGATATGATGAACTAACCCTAAATTTTTTTTGGCTTTTTTTCTGGACTGTAGGTATGAAGAACAGACTCGATCTAAACTACGAAAAACTGTAAATCTCACCGAGCAACCTGGGAATCTGATACCACTTGATAGAGGCGAGGGTGTCCCGATCTTTCGATGAGATGATAGCTATCATTTTTGGTGGAGTAGACTTTGACGATCCGACTACGAACGTGCGAGGACGTCGCGCCTTAGCAATCGCTAAACCAACTCCGAGAGGTTATTGACCACGCCGGAGCACAATCAACCTGACCACGAGGGTCTATCTCCTGCAAGCAAACGAAGAACAAGCAAGAAACTAAGATTTGCAATCTGGATATTGCGAATATAAGATGAAAGCTTTATTGATCAAGGTGGGGTTCTGTGACGTCTTGGTCTGGTCGTTGAACACAAACGAAGTACGCGAAGTTGCAGCTATGGCGAACTTTTAATCTAAACAAAACCAAAAGTCTAAACGGTGCCCTAAGGGCTGTATATATGGAGGAAGAGGAGGGGATTTCGTGGCCCTTGAAGGAGGGGTCCGAAACCAACCCTATCTCTTGTTTCCCCACACATACGGACTCTAAAAACAGCCTATACTCAAGTATTTCGAAATTACATGGGCCTGGCCCAATAATAAGGTGACGCAGCACCTATAATAGCCTCTGGACGAAATTTATGAAGTGACATCTTGTATATTTCGTCCAAGGCTTCCTGCACTCATTATGGTGGCTTCAAAGTCCTGAAATCATCACTTGTAACTCCGTTCTTGTTCCCCTTGTGCATGCCATCATCTCCATGCTTGAAATTGCTCCAAGGTTCCTCTTTCTTGTCCAAGCTAGGCCCTTCATTTGTAAGCAAAACAAATGTATCCAATTTAGGCAGCATCATATTCTCATGAACTTTAGAATCATTACCAAGAAACGAAAGTACCTGATATTTTAATTGACGTGCGCGAGCTCTAGTAATTGGTCCAGTATGTATAGAAGTAGGGGCTGTGGGTGTAACAATGGTATTGATGTCCTCATCAGGTTTTGTTTAGATTAAAAGTTCGCCATAGCTGCAACTTCGCGTACTTCGTTTGTGTTCAACGACCAGACCAAGACGTCACAGAACCCCACCTTGATCAATAAAGCTTTCATCTTATATTCGCAATATCCAGATTGCAAATCTTAGTTTCTTGCTTGTTCTTCGTTTGCTTGCAGGAGATAGACCCTCGTGGTCAGGTTGATTGTGCTCCGGCGTGGTCAATAACCTCTCGGAGTTGGTTTAGCGATTGCTAAGGCGCGACGTCCTCGCACGTTCGTAGTCGGATCGTCAAAGTCTACTCCACCAAAAACGATAGCTATCATCTCATCGAAAGATCGGGACACCCTCGCCTCTATCAAGTGGTATCAGATTCCCAGGTTGCTCGGTGAGATTTACAGTTTTTCGTAGTTTAGATCGAGTCTGTTCTTCATACCTACAGTCCAGGAAAAAGCCAAAAAAAAATTTAGGGTTAGTTCATCATATCCGAACCAATCTGAGCCTTTGCATAATCTTTTTAGGGTTTTTGCTTTGTTGAATTTGCGGTTGCATCGTCGTGTCAAGTTGCTGGTCTTAGCGTCTAGTTCTTTAGAGTTAGGAGTTCTGTTCACAAGTTGTCACGCCGCCGCCGCACCATCATCATCGCCCCTACCATATACCACCACAGCTTATCTGCTATTTCTCTGAGTCCATATACCACCACCGATCCGAGTCCATATACCACCACCGATCCGAGTCCATATACCACCACCAATCCGAGCCCACATATACTACCGTCATATACCATCACCAGTCCGAGTTCCACTAGATTCATCTCTGCCACCAGTCCTAGTCCGAGTCCAGTATTTATTCCTTTATTTTAGAGTTCCAGATCACGCGATACTACGAGTCGTGAACAAGTCGGATTCCCCAATTTTCGTGCTACCCGCAGAAGAAAAATAGTTCCAGTTTCAAAAAAAAAACTAAGTCTGGAAAATTCTGGCTAGGCAGTTTTTAGAACATTTGTAGACTTTTTCGAAAAAAAATTGTTGCGGAGCAAAAAAAAAAAGAGGAAAAAAAGTGCAAAAAAAAAAGAAAAAAAATTCAGAGTGTGCTCCTCCCTTGTTTACGTGCAGCGCCGTGATTTTTGTTAGTGTTCTAGGCTCGCGTCTCTAGCACGGTCTAGCCTAGGACCAGCACAGTACCGTCGTTGAGAGTTTATTCAACATTGCATCTCTGAATTGATTATTGCTGACCATTTTTGCTACCATATCATAAGCCTTCCCAGCTCCACATACATCTACATCGTGCGTTTGACACCACCTGGCAATCGCTCTGTCCAAGCTCTGAGAGTTTTGACTACAAAGGTTGCCGATCACCACCTGCTGCTGGGTAAGAACTGGTAAGAATTTGAGATTTGCTTGACGGATTTGTGACACCACACCACACCACCACCACTTTCTAGTAGTCTGTAGGATCATATTCTTGTGTGTTTCTATTGCTGCTAACCATGGCAGGATCACAAGCCGACGAGATTGATTGGGAGAACATGACGAACAAGGAGTTGCATGATAAATTTCAGCAAATGATGAGTGGCCAGGTGGGAGATGTGCTAAACAGATTTGAAGAGGCCATGGAGAAGATAGATGGCATGGAGAAGTCGTTCGAGACAAAGCTGGATAACAAGTTTAATGAATTGCTCACGCGTCTTCCCCAACCACCACCGGCTGCACCTGTCGCACCTCTGCAACGACAACAACAACGCCCCCTTCCGAATCAGTTCGGACGAGCGAAGCGTGTTCCTCTTGAGGATGGCCAAACTTCTGGTGCTGCTGTACCTACTGTTGATGCTTCTTTGGCTCCTGCTCCTGCTGCTGCTGGTGCCGAGGAGGAGGATGATTACGCGGGCGATTATGAGGATGAGGTTGATCAAAATCATAACTACGTGCAACCACCAGCACCAGGTCGTCCACATGCAAATAATCGCAATGGTAGGCCTGCACCACCACTTCAGGTACGAGATCATGACCATCTTCCTAAATTAAAATTGAATATTCCACCATTCGAGGGTAGATATGTTCCTGATATATATCTTACTTGGGAGTTAGAAACTGAACAACGTTTTACATGTTTACAATATCCCGAGGAACGACGTGTTGCTGCTGCTGTTTGTGCTTTCACTAGTTTTGCATGTGTATGGTGATAGAGGCGAGGGTGTCCCGATCTTTCGATGAGATGATATCTATCGTTTTTGGTGGAGTAGACTTTGACGATCCGACTACGAACGTGCGAGGACGTCGCGCCTTAGCAATCGCTAAACCAACTCCGAGAGGTTATTGACCACGCCGGAGCACAATCAACCTGACCCCGAGGGTCTATCTCCTGCAAGCAAACGAAGAACAAGCAAGAAACTAAGATTTGCAATCTGGATATTGCGAATATAAGATGAAAGCTTTATTGATCGAGGTGGGGTTCTGTGACGTCTTGGTCTGGTCGTTGAACACAAACGAAGTACGCGAAGTTGCAGCTATGGCGAACTTTTAATCTAAACAAAACCCAAAGTCTAAACGGTGCCCTAAGGGCTGTATATATGGAGGAAGAGGAGGGGATTTCGTGACCCTTGAAGGAGGGGTCCGAAACCAACCCTATCTCTTGTTTCCCCACACATACGGACTCTAAAAACAGCCTATACTCAAGTATTTCGAAATTACATGGGCCTGGCCCAATAATAAGGTGACGCAGCACCTATAATAGCCTCTGGACGAAATTTATGAAGTGACATCTTGTATATTTCGTCCAAGGCTTCCTGCACTCATTATGGTGGCTTCAAAGTGCTGAAATCATCACTTGTAACTCCGTTCTTGTTCCCCTTGTGCATGCCATCATCTCCATGCTTGAACTTGCTCCAAGGTTCCTCTTTCTTGTCCAAGCTAGGCCCTTCATTTGTAAGCAAAACAAATGTATCCAATTTAGGCAGCATCATATTCTCATGAACTTTAGAATCATTACCAAGAAACGAAAGTACCTGATATTTTAATTGGCGTGCGCGAGCTCTAGTAATTGGTCCAGTATGTATAGAAGTAGGGGCTGTGGGTGTAACAATGGTATTGATGTCCTCATCACCAGGGGAGTGGTGGAGCTGTTGGTCACCCTAGAGAATGGCCTGGTGGGCATGAGTTTGATAGAGGCGAGGGTGTCCCGATCTTTCGATGAGATGATAGCTATCGTTTTTGGTGGAGTAGACTTTGACGATCCGACTACGAACGTGCGAGGACGTCGCGCCTTAGCAATCGCTAAACCAACTCCGAGAGGTTATTGACCACGCCGGAGCACAATCAACCTGACCACGAGGGTCTATCTCCTGCAAACAAACGAAGAACAAGCAAGAAACTAAGATTTGCAATCTGGATATTGCGAATATAAGATGAAAGCTTTATTGATCAAGGTGGGGTTCTGTGACGTCTTGGTCTGGTCGTTGAACACAAACGAAGTACGCGAAGTTGCAGCTATGGCGAACTTTTAATCTAAACAAAACCCAAAGTCTAAACGGTGCCCTAAGGGCTGTATTTATGGAGGAAGAGGAGGGGATTTCGTGGCCCTTGAAGGAGGGGTCCGAAACCAACCCTATCTCTTGTTTCCCCACACATACGGACTCTAAAAACAGCCTATACTCAAGTATTTCGAAATTACATGGGCCTGGCCCAATAATAAGGTGACGCAGCACCTATAATAGCCTCTGGACGAAATTTATGAAGTGACATCTTGTATATTTCGTCCAAGGCTTCCTGCACTCATTATGGTGGCTTCAAAGTCCTGAAATCATCACTTGTAACTCCGTTCTTGTTCCCCTTGTGCATGCCATCATCTCCATGCTTGAACTTGCTCCAAAGTTCCTCTTTCTTGTCCAAGCTAGGCCCTTCATTTGTAAGCAAAACAAATGTATCCAATTTAGGCAGCATCATATTCTCATGAACTTTAGAATCATTACCAAGAAACGAAAGTACCTGATATTTTAATTGGCGTGCGCGAACTCTAGTAATTGGTCCAGTATGTATAGAAGCAGGGGTTGTGGGTGTAACAATGGTATTGATGTCCTCATCACCTAATATGAAGCGAGACATTGCTCTTTATGTTTCTGAGTGTGACGTTTGCCGCCGCATTAAAGCAGAACATCAAAGGCCTGCTGGAACTCTGCAACCCCTTGAAATTCCTGAATGGAAATGGGACAAGGTCCAAATGGATTTCATTACTGGTTTTCCCAGATCTCAGAAGGGTCATGATGCTATTTTTGTCGTCATTGACCGATTCTCTAAGGTTGCTCACTTTCTGCCAGTTAAGGAGACAATCACTGCTAGTCAGTTAGCAGACTTGTATGTTTCCCGAATTGTGTCACTCCACGGTGTTCCCTTGGAGATCAGTTCTGATCGTGGCAGCCTCTTCACCTCCAGATTCTGGAATAGTTTCCAAGAAGCTATGGGAACTCATCTATCCTTCAGTACCGCTTTTCACCCTCAGCCTCAGGGTCAAGTCAAACGAGTTAATCAAGTGCTCGAAGATATGCTTCGAGCTTGCGTCATCTCCTTCGGTAAGAAATGGGAGGAATCTCTCCCGTATGCCGAATTCTCTTACAACAATAGCTATCAAGCTAGTCTGAAGATGGCATCGTTTGAAGTTCTATACGGTCGTAAGTGTCGAACCCCTCTGAATTGGTCAGAAACTGGGGAACGCTCACTCGTCGGACCGGACATTGTTCAGCAAGCTGAAGAACAGGTCCGCATTGTTCGTGAACATCTGAAAACTGCTCAGTCTCGTCAGAAGAGCAACTATGACCGAAAGCACCAGGAAATGGTCTATCAACTTGGCGAGCAAGCTTACCTCCGCGTCACTCCGTTGAAAGGCACTCATCGGTTCGGAATCAAAGGCAAGTTAGCTCCTCGCTACATTGGCCCGTTCTGTATTCTTGCCCGTCGAGGAGAAGTGGCATATCAGTTGCAATTGCCGCCAAATCTTTCTCAAGTGCATGATGTCTTTCATGTATCCCAACTCCGTCGCTGCTTCAAGGATCCTATTTGAGCTGTGGATCATGAAGTGCTTGAATTACGGGAAGATCTGTCTTATCCAGAACATCCCATCCGTATTCTTGATCAAGCTGAACGCCGAACTCGTCAGAAGTCAATCAAATTCCTCAAGGTTCAGTGGTCGAATCATTCTGAAGATGAAGCCACTTGGGAACGCGAGGATCGTCTTCGTGAGGAATACCCCGCTTTCTTTCAGTCTTCCTCTTAATTCTTGGGACGAGAATTCTTGATAGATGAGGAGAATTGTAACACCCCATGTCATTAGCCACAGTAATTACTTTTGATAATGACAAGTCAGCATGATTAACAGTGCCAAATCATCATTTGCATAATATTGCATTTCAACTCCTAAGTCAAAATTCAAATTTAAACGAAAGTGGAAAATAAAAGTTGTCCAACATAAAAACTAAAATGTTCAATAAATAACAAATATTACAGAGACTATTCTAAAATTGTAACCAACAATTAATAAATTAATTCGGTGGCTCTAACATTACCAAAACAGCAAGGTTTAATGCATTTTATTTATTATAAAATTTGTGTGAACTCCAATTGTCTCCAAACCAATTTTTGGCAGTAGTAGATAATGCCTAGCATTTAATGGAACAAGTGCCATATTTTGTAAAAGTCAGTTTGAGGCCTAACTAATTACAAAACAGAAAATAAGAATGAATAAAAAGAAAAGACAAAAAGAAAACAAAACAAAAAAATAGAAAGGAGAAGAAAACCCCCTGGCAAAACTGGGCCATGGCCCATCCCCTGGCCTATATGGCCTGCCCCCCTGGACCCTGAAACCCTAACCCTCCCACTCGATCCCCCCCATCCCGATCCAGATTGGGGCACGGCGCTGCCCCGCGCCCGGCCCCATCACCCGTCGATGCCCCGCGCACGCCGCCGCCGCCTGGCCCTCGCCGGAGCTGCCCCGCCGTCGTCCCCGTCCTCCTCCTCGACCCTCCCCACTGCCTTGACCCTACGCGCCTCGGTGAGGCCCCCGGCCGCCTCTTTCTCCCTCGCCCCCGCACTAGGCCGTGCCCGCCTTGGCCGCGCGCATCGTCCCGCAACGGGCCGCGCCCGAGTCGACCTCGCTGCGCTCCCGCCTCGCTCGGCCCGCGCCACCACGCCTACCTCGCGCGCTGCTGCCTGCCGCTCACGGCCACCGCCAACGCCCCGTCTGCGCCCGGCGCCCGCGAGCTCACTCGCGCTCGCCACGCCACGCCCGCGCCCGCTCGCTCTGCCTCGCGCGCGCCCGCGCCTCTCGCCTTTGGCCGCGCTCGCCTGCTCCCGCGCGTGGCCTCGTCTCGACCAACCGCTGCCCTGCTCTGCACGCCGCCAGCTCCGCCCACTCCCCGCTGGCCTGCGCGCCCCCTCGCGCGCCCGCGCCGTGGCCCCGCTCTCGCCACCGCCCCGTCCAGCCGTGCCTCGCCGACGCCCGTGGCCAGCGCCCGCTCGCCCCTGGCCGCGCCGCGTGCCCGTGCCCGCTGTGGCCTCCTGGGCCACTGCCAGGTGGGGCCCAACCCCCCTGGCCCAATGACATGTGGGGCCTAGCCCCAGGACATTTAAAAAAAAGAAATGAAAATAAAAATGTAAATAATAAAATTAATAATAATTTAATTAATTAGTGAATTAATTAATTTAATTAATCCTACTTAGTCAGTCTAATTAATTAGTCAGTTTAATTAAACAGGATAACTAAACCCTAATTAAACCTAACAGAGTATGACAGGTGGGACCCACTTGTCAGGTTGACCCAGTCAACTGCACTGTTGACTGCTGACGTCAGCATGATGTCATGCTGACATCATCAATTACTGTTTCGGATAATGTTGAATTTAAATAGTTAATTAAATTCCAGAAATTAATAAAAACTTTAGAAATCATATTAAATAAACCGTAACTCCGATGAAAATACTTTATATATGAAACTTGCTCAGAATTTCGATACGAACCCGAATACGTCCTCCGTATTCCTGTCAGATGCCCCTGGCTATATGAACGTTGAACTTTTAGACCGATTTTAGTAAATGAATAGTGCCCAACTTTAGTTAAACAAATCCGAATAAATTCCTAAATTAACTAAATCATTTAGTTAGGCAGTAGAACACCCGGCATATCATTTAGGCATGTCATACATATTGTTTGCATTATTGCCGAGAATTTATTGTTTCTCTCCCCCTCCTTCTCTCTCGATAGACGCCGAGATCGACGACGCTGCAGCTGGGTATGACTACACAACAGACAAGCAGCCCGTTGACGACCCCTCTCTCTTGCCAGAGCAACCAGGCAAGCCTCCTCCCTTGAGCATCCAGATATCATCCATTCCATTTCTCCTGCTTGCATTAGATTTTGCTACTGTTAATGTTTGCTCCTATTCTGATGCATAGCCTGCTTTTGTAACATGTTTATTGTTACCTTACCTGCCTACGATAAACTGTTTTGTATAGGTTGGTAGTGAACCATCAGTGACCCCCACCACCTTACCCTTGTTGCCCCTGCTTGATCATCGATGACTCGATCAATGTGATCGTCGACCAGAGACCGACACATCACTTCACCCCCTTAGTTGTATGACTCTGCATAGTTACTATCGAGTGCCGAGGGTGATACCTTGTAACGCACTCCTGATGAATACTCTACAGTGTAGCTGTTCGGTCGTGGTCATCGAGGGTGATTCCTCCTTCTCCACTTCCGATACAACTTTGTCGTGCAACCCCTCAGTGTGAACCTCGAGGGTGATGCCTCATACGTTCACCCTGATGATTTCATCGAGTGGAGTCCACCGAAGGTGATTCCTTGGGGTTTCCCCCTTGATGATATGACCACACGGTTACTTTGACCTTTGTTACAGGCGGGTCGACCCTGATGGGTACCCGCTAGGGATCTATGATGTCGGGTGTGCCAGAAGGGCACTCGAGTGTGATATTGTGGCGGAGCTTCAGAAACTCTAATTGTCTCCGAGTGATACTAAATGAGCCTATTGGATTTGGGTGTGTGATCTGAGTGGGTCGACGTGCCCTATACGCACTACCACCACGCGGGATAATGGTTATGGGGCCCTCTGCGATGTACGTTTCTCCCGAAAGCTCGTCAGATGTCACGATTCACCGTGCGGGCTGATTGTCGGGATTGGGCTGGATACTTCACTGACGAGTTCAGTGTCGCGCCTGCACCCCGGCCAGTCTCGCAACGGGCAGGGTGCCTAGGGCGATGGCCCAAGACCTCTGGGTGCATAGGTTAGTCCAGCGTGCTGACCTCTCTGCCGAGCCTAGGTAGGGCGCTGCTTCGTGTTGATCTCCCGAGGCCGGGCATTACCCAGCAAGTGTATCCGGCCAGAGGTGATCGAGCGTGTTGGGTAACAGTAGTGCACCCGTGCAGGGATGAATGATCTATCGATAGCCGGTCCTACGGTAAAGGACGCTCAGTTTGTGTATCCCGATCTACTACTTGAACTGGATACTTGTTCCTTAATTGAAGCTTCGGGATCGCTTTCTCACTGGGAGTCGAGGAAGGATCTCTAGGCTTGCTTCAACATGTTTTCTTAATAAAATGCTATTCTACTCTCTTCTGTTGCTGCAACATGGTGGCTTGTGAAGATGTTTGAAGATGCTAGTCTTTGATAGGACTAGGCCTTCTCTCTATTCTGGCATTTCTGCTGCCCAGTCCACATATACAGCCTTTCTCCATTGATAATGTTGCATATGTAGTATAGATCCTTGCTTGCTGAGTACTTCGGATGAGTACTCATGGTTGCTTTACTTTCTCTTTTCCCCATACCCCCACCTTGATGATTCATCAGACGATGGAGTCCAGGAGCCAGATGTCCCAGCCGGAGCTTACTACCAGGAGGGTCCAGACGACACTTACTACTGGATCGAGCCAGCCGACCAGGAGTAGGATCGGAGGCTCCCAGGAAGGAGGCCAACGCCTTTCGATCTAGAGTCGTTGTTTGTGCTAGCCTTCTTAAGGCAAAACTTGTCTAACTATGTCTGTACTCAGATAATATTTGTATGACTGACTTATGTATTCGGATCTTCGGATCCCTGGTCTGTAATATTGTGGATCTCCGTTTATTTGTGTTAGAGTTGTGTTGTGATATCTTCCCGTGAGTCCCTGTGCTTGATCATGCATGTTTGCGTGTATGATTAGTGCACGAATAAGTCGGGGGTGTCACATCCCTCCTTGTCATGGAGACCGTCGAGATGATGAAGATGGCCACCGGTGATGATTTCCCCCTCCGGCAGGGTGCCGGAACAGGGTCCCGGTTGGTTTTTGGTGGCTACAGAGGCTTGCGGCGGCGAAACTCCCGATCTAGGTTTATTTCTAGGGGTTTCTGTATTTATAGGAATTTTTGGCGTCGAGAACAAGTCAGGGGGTCCACGAGGAGCCCACAAGACTGGAGGGCGCGCCCTAGGGGGGGCGCCCTCCACCCTTGTGGAGGCCTCGTGGCTCTTCTGGGCCAACTCTTTTGCTTCGGGGGCTTCTTCTGGTCCATAAAAAATCACCGTAAATTTTCAGCTCATTTGGACTCCGTTTGGTATTCCTTTTCTGCGAAACTCAAAAACAAGGAAAAAACAAAAACTGCACTGGGCTCTAGGTTAATAGGTTAGTCCCCAAAATAATATAAAATAGCATATAAATGCATATAAAACATCCAAGATGGATAATATAATAGCATGGAACAATAAAAAATTATAGATACGTTGGAGACGTATCAAGCATCCCTAAGCTTAATTCCTGCTCGTCGTCGAGTTGGTAAATGATAAAAACAGAATTTTTGATGTGGAATGCTACCTAGCATATTTATCAATGTAATCTTCTCTATTGTGGCAAGAATATTCAGATCCATAAGATTCAAAACAAAAGTTTAATATTGACATAAAAACAATAATACTTCAAGCATACTAATAAGGCAATCATGTCTTCTCAAAATAACATGGCCAAAGAAATTTATCCCTACAAAATCATATAGTCTGGCTATGCTCCATCTTCATCACACAAAATATTCAAATCATGCACAACCCTGATGACAAGCCAAGCAATTGTTTCATACTTTTAGTGTTCTCAAACTTTTTCAACTTTCACGCAATACATGAGCGTGAGCCATGGACATAGCACTATAGGTGGAATAGAATATGGTGGTTGTGGAGAAGACAAAAAAGAAGGAGATAGTCTCACATCAACTAGGCATATCAATATGCTATGGAGATGCCCATCAATAGATATCAATGTGAGTGAGTAGGGATTGCCATGCAACGGATGCACTAGAGCTATAAGTTTATGAAAGCTCAAAAAAGAAACTAAGTGGGTGTGCATTCAACTTGCTTTCTCATGAAGACCTAGGGCATGTGAGGAAGCCCATCGTTGGAATATACAAGCTAAGTTCTATAATGAAAAATTCCCACTAGTATATGAAAGTGACAACATAGGAAACTCTCTATCATGAAGATCACGGTGCTACTTTGAAGCACAAGTGTGGTAAAAGGATAGTAACATTGCCCCTTCCCTCTTTTCTCTCATTTTTTCTTTTTTTTTTCTTTTTTTTCTTTTCTCTTTTTTTCTTCTCTTTTTTTTGATTGGATTTTTTTTGCCTTTTTATTTTTCCTCACATGGGGCAATGCTCTAATAATGAAGATCATCACACTTTTATTTACTTACAACTCAAAAATTACAACTCGATACTAGAACAAATATGACTCTATATGAATGCCTCCGGCGGTGTACCGGGATGTGCAATGACTCAAGAGTGACATGTATGAAAATTAAGAACGGTGGCTTTGCCACAAATACTATGTCAACTACATGATCATGCAAAGCAATATGACAATGATGAGGCATGTCATAATAAATAGAACGGTGGAAAGTTGCATGGCAATATATCTCGGAATGGCTATGGAAATGCCATAATAGGTTATATGGTGGGTGTAATGCACCGGCAAAAGTTGCGCGGTACTAGAGAGGCTAGCAATGGTGGAAGGGTGAGAGTGCGTATAATCCATGGACTCAACATTAGTCATAAAGAACTCACATACTTATTGAAAAAGTCTATTAGCTATCGAAACAAAGTACTATGCACATGCTCCTAGGGGGATAGATTGGTAGGAAAAGACCATCGCTCGTCCCCGACTGCCACTCATAAGGAAGACAATCAATAAATAAATCATGCTCCAACTTCGTTACATAACGGTTCACCATACGTGCATGCTACGGGAATCACAAACCTCAACACAAGTATTTCTGCAATCCACAATTACTCACTAGCATGACTCTAATATCACCATCCTCATATCTCAAAACAATCATAAGGAATCAAACTTCTCATAGTATTCAATGCACTTTATATGAAAGTTTTTATTATATCCCTCTTGGATGCCCATCATATTAGGACTAAATTCATAACCTAAGAAAATTACCATGCTGTTTAAGACTCTCAAAATGATATAAGTGAAGCATGAGAGATCAATTTCTTCAAAATAAAACCACCGTCGTGCTCTAAAAAGATATAAGTGAAGCACCAGAGCAACTGACAAACTACTCCAAAAAGATATAAGTGAAGATCAATGAGTAGTCAAATAATTATGTAGCTGTGTGAAGACCCTCTCATCTAAGAATTTCAGATCTTAAGTACTTTATTAAAACAGCAAGAAAAACAAAATAAAATGGCATTCTAAAAATAGCACACATCATGTGAAGAAGTAAAAACTTAGGCTCAACCGATACTAACCGATAATTCTTGATGAAGAAAGGTGGGATGCCGACCGAGGCATCCCCAAGCTTAGATGCTTGAGACTTCTTGAAATATTAACTAGGGATGCCTTGGGCATCCCCAAGCTTGAGCTTTTGTGTCTCCTTAATTCCTTTTATATCACGGTTTCCCTAAATCTTAAAAACTTCATGCACACAAAACTCAACAAGAACTTGTGAGAAAAGTTAGTATAAATCAAATGCAAAAGCTCATCATTCTCTACTGTAGCAAATCACTAAAATTATTATTTAACATTGCATACTAAATGCCTCTGCATATTTAATACTCCTATCCTCAAATAGAATCATTAAGCAGGCAAACATATGCAAACAATGCAAACATAACAGCAATCTGTCTAAACAGGACAGTCTGTAAAGAGTGCAATTGTACTCATACTTCCCTAACTCCAAAAATTCTGAAAAATTACCAAACTGTAGCAAAATTTGTTGTTACTCATTGTGTAAAAATTTCAAGATTTTATCATGTTCTGACTTTCCAGAAGAATTCAGACAACGATAGAAAACTTTCTGTTTTCAAAACAGCAACATATAGACTTGCAACATAAGCATGGTAAAGGCTAAACTTGACACTTTTATTGAAATAAAAGATGAAAAACATTAATCTAAATAACAGCAAGCAAATACTAATAAAATAAAATGACGCATCAAGCAAAACACATATCATGTGACGAATAAAAATATAGCTCCAAGTAAGGTTACCGATAATGTTGAAGACGAAAGAGGGGATGCCTTCCGGGGCATCCCCAAGCTTAGTTGCTTGGATATTCCTTGAATATTACCTTGGGGTGCCTTGGGAATCCCCAAGCTTAGTGTCTTGCCACTCCTTATTATCCTCATATCGATATCTCACCCAAAACTTGAAAACTTCAATCACACAAAACTTAACGGAACTTCGTGAGATGGGTTAGTATGATGAAACAAATCATTCACTTTGGTACTGTCAAGGCAAGATTCAAATTTTTTCTCACATGATGCCTACTGTACCCTATCATTTATACAATTTATATTAAGCAATATAAGCCATAGAAACTAGAAAACAAGCAAACTATGCATCGAAAGCAGAATCTGTCAAAAACAGAACAGTCTGTAAAGATCTGAGTTAAGGTCATACTTCTGTAACCCCAAATATTCTGAAAAATTAGGACAACGTAGACAATTTGTATATCAATCCTACGTAAAAAAATCAGAGTTTTTACACGTTACAGTGAAATATAGGAATTTCTGTACTGGGTGCAAAAGTTTCTGTTTTTGCACAGAATCAAATCAACTATCAACCACACTATCCCAAAGGCTTTACTTGGCACTTTATTCAAACAAAAGCTATAAAACATGATTACTACAGTAGATTAATCATGTGAACACATAAAAACAGTAGGGGTAAATGTTGGGTTGTCTCCCAACAAGCGCTTTTCTTTAATGCCTTTTTAGCTAGGCATGATGATTTCAATTATACTCACATAAAAGATAAGAATTGAAACACAAAGAGAGCATCATGAAGAATATGACTAGCACATTTAAGTCTAACCCACTTCCTATGCCTACGGATTTTGTGAGCAAACAAATTATGGGAACAAGAATCGACTAGCATAGGAAGGTAAAACAAGCAAAACTTCAAGATTTTCAACACATAGGGAGGAAACTTGATATTATTGCAATATGTAGAAGCTTGTGTTCCTCTCTCATAATAATTTTCAGTAGCATCATGAATGAATTCAACAATATAAATATCACATAAAGCATTCTTTTCATGATCCACAAGCATGCAAATTTTACTACTCTCCACATAAGCAAATTTATTCTCATGAATAGTAGTGGGAGCAAACTCAACAAAATAACTATCATGTGAGGCATAATCCAATTGAAAATTAAAATCATGATGACAAGTTTCATGGCTATCATTATTCTTTAGAGCATACATTTCATCACAATAATCATCATAGATAGCAACTTTGTTCTCATAATCAATTGGAACCTCTTGCAAAATAGTGGATTCATCACTAAATAAAGTCATGACCTCTCCAAATCCACTTTTATCAATATTGTGAAAAGATTCAACACCCTCCAAAATAGTGGGATCATTAGTACCTAGAGTTGACACTCTTCCAAACCCACTTTCATCAATATAATCATCATAAATAGGAGGCATGCTATCATCATAATAAATATTCTCATCAAAACATGGGGGACTAAAAATAACATCTTCATCAAACATAGCATCCCCAAGCTTGTAGCTTTGCATATCATTAGCATCATGGATATTCAAGGAATTCATACTAACAACATTGCAATCATGCTCATCATTCAAAAATTTAGTGCCAAACATTTTATAGACTTCTTCTTCTAACACTTGAGCACAATTTTCCTTTCCATTATTTTCACGAAAGACATTAAAAAGATGAAGCATATGAGGCAACCTCAATTCCATTTTTTGTAGTTTTCTTTTATAAACTAAACTAGTGATAAAACAAGAACCTAAAAGATTCGATTGCAAGATCTAAAGATATACCTTCAAGCACTAACCTCCCCGGCAATGGCGCCAGAAAAGAGCTTGATGTCTACTACGCAACCTTCTTCTTGTAGACTCGTGTTGGGCCTCCAAGCGCAGAGTTTTGTAGGACAGTAGCAACTTTCCCTCAAGTGGATGACCTAAGGTTTATCAATCCGTGGGAGGCGTAGGATGAAGATGGTCTCTCTTAAACAACCCTGCAACCAAATAACAAAGAGTCTTGTGTCCCCAACACACCCAACACAATGATAAATTGTATAGGTGCACTAGTTCGGCGAAGAGATTGTGATACAAATGCAATATGGTTGGTAGATATAGGTTTTTGTAATCTGAAAATATAAAAAACAGCAAGGTAACTAGTAACAAAAGTGAGAGAAAACGGTATTGCAATGCTTCGAAACAAGGCCTAGGGTTCATACTTTCACTAGTGCAAGTTCTCTCAACAATGATAACATAATTAGATCATATAACAATCCCTCAACGTGCAACAAAGAGTCACTCCAAAGTCACTAATAGCGGAGAATAAACGAAGAGATTATTGTAGGGTACGAAACCACCTCAAAGTTATTCTTTCTGATAGATCTATTGGGCTATTCCTATAAGTTTCACAAACAGCCCTAGAGTTTGTACTAAAATAAAACCTTAAGACACACATCAATCAAAACCCTAATGTCACCTATATACTCCAATGTCACCACAAGTATCCGTGGGTTTGATTATACGATATGCATCACACAATCTCAGAATCATCTATTCAAACCAAGACAAAGAACTTCAAAGAGTGCCCCAAAGTTTCTACCGGAGAGTCAAGACGAAAATGTGTGCCAACCCCTATGCATAAGTTCACAAGGTCACAGAACCCGCAAGTTGATCACCAAAACATACATCAAGTGGATCACGTGAATATCCCATTGTCACCACAGATAAACACATGCAAGACATACATCAAGTGTTCTCAAATCCTTAAAGACTCAATCCGATAAGATAACTTCAAAGGGAAAACTCAATTCATTACAAGAAGGTAGAGGGGGAGAAACATCATAAGATCCAACTATAATAGCAAAGTTCACGGTACATCAAGATCGTGCCAAATCAAGAACACGAGAGAGAGAGATCAAACACATAGCTACTAGTACATACCCTCAGCCCCGAGGGTGTACTACTCCCTCCTCGTCATGGAGACCACCGGGATGACGGCCACCGGTGATGATTTCCCCCTCCGGCAGGGTGCTGAAACAGGGTCCCGATTGGTTTTTGGTGGCTACAGAGGCTTGCGGCAGCGGAACTCCCGATATAGGTTTATTTCTGGGGGTTTCTGTATTTATAGGAATTTTTGGCATCGAGAACAAGTCAGGGGGGTCCACGAGGAGCCCACAAGACCGGAGGGCGTGCCCTCCACCCTTGTGGAGGCCTCGTGGCTCTTCTGGCCCAACTCTTTTGCTTCGGGGGCTTCTTCTGGTCCATAAAAAATCACTGTAAATTTTCTGCTCATTTGGACTCCGTTTGGTATTCCTTTTCTGCGAAACTCAAAAACAAGGAAAAAACAGAAACAAGCACTGGGCTCTAGGTTAATAGGTTAGTCCCAAAAATAATATAAAATAGCATATAAATGCATATAAAACATCCAAGATGGATAATATAATAGCATGGAACAATAAAAAATTATAGATACGTTGGAGACGTATCAGCCACCCACTATAAGCGAATCATGAGCATATTGCAACACCCTACAACGGGAATCCCTCACGCTTACGCGACATTGAGGGTACCATAGGATAGCACCAAAATAAAACATACAACTCAAACCAATCATGATCATCAATCAACCCATAGGACAAAATGAATCTACTCAAACATCATAGGATAGCAATACATCATTGGGAAATAATATATAGCATGAAGCACCATGTTTAAATAAAGATTATAGCAGGGAGAAGAGGTGTTACACCATTGCATAGAGGGGGAGAGAGAGTTGGTGATGACAGCGGTGAAGTTGTTGGTGTAGATCGATGTCACGATGATTGCCCAGGTGTCGTTCCGGCGCCACTGGGAGAGAGGGGGAGAGAGCCCCCTCCTTCTTCTTATTACTTGGCCTCCCCCCTAGATGGGAGGAGGGTTTCCCCTCTGGTCCATGGTCTCCATGACGGCAGAGGGGCAGTAGCCCCTAGGAGATAGGATCTCTCTCTTTGTTCTCTTCTGTTTCGCGTTCCTGTTTTCTGGCTGAAAACCGTTTCTTAAATTCCCGGAGGTTCGTAACTCTGATCGGGCTGAAATTTTAACACAATTTTTTTTCTTGATATTATCATTCTTGCGGCGAAAGAAGGGCACCAACCGACTTACGAGGGACTCACGAGGCACCATGGCGCGCCCTATCCCCTAGGCGTGCCCTGGTGCCTCATGGAGCCCACGAGCATGGTCTTGCATTGGTTCTTCTTCCCAAAAATCACATATATACCAAAATAAATTCCGTAAATTTTTATCGCATTTGGACTTCATTTGATATGGATATTCCGTGAAACAAAAAACATGCAACAAATAGGAACTGGCACTATGCACTGGATCAATATGTTAGTCCCAAAAATAATATAAAATGTTGCCAAAAGTATATGAAAGTTGTAGAATACTGGCATGAAACTATCAAAAATTGTAGATACGATGGAGATGTATCAGCTTCCCCAAGCTTAATTCCTGCTCATCCTCGAGTAGGTAAATAATAAAAAAGATAATTTTTGATGTGGAATGCTACCTAGCATAATCTTGATCATGTAATCTAATCATGGCATGAATATTAAGATACGAGTGATTCAAAGCAATAGTCTATTATTTGACATAAAGACATCAATACTCAGGCATACCAACAAACAATCATGCCTTTCAGAATAAAAATGCTAAAGAACGCTATCCCTACAAAATCATATAGTCTTGTCATGCTCCATCTTCTTAACACAAAGTATTTATCATGCACAACCCCGATGACAAGCCGAGCAATTGGTTCATACTTTTTAACGTGCTTCAGCTTTTTCAACCCCCACAATACATGAGCGCAAGCCATGAACATAGCACTATGGGTGGAATAGAGTACGGTGGTAGAGACGATATGAAGAAGACAAAAAGGAAGAAAGTCTCACATCAACGCGGCTAATCAATAGGCTATGGAGATGCCCATCAATTGATGTCAATGCAAGGAGTAGGGATTGCCATTACCATGCAATGAATACACTAAGAGCTATAAGTGTATGAAAGCTCAAATTAAAGGTGTGCATCCAACTTTCTTGCTCATGAAGAACTCGGGCATTTGAGAAAGCCCATCATCGGAATATACAAGCCAAGTTCTATAATGAAAAAATTCCCACTAGTATATGAAAGTGACAACATAGGAGACTCTCTATATGAAAACATGGTGCTACTTTGAGACACAAGTGTGGAAAAGGATAGTAACATTGCCCCTTCTCTCTTTTTCTCTCATTTTTTTGGTTTTATTTTTTTCCTTTTTTTGTTGGGCTATTTTTTGCCTCTTTTTTCTTATTTTTTGTGATCTTTTTGGCCTCGTTTTTTTATTTCTCACTGAGACAATGCTCTAATAATGATGATCATCACACTTCTATTTACTTACAACTCAATATTACAACTCGATATCTAGAACAATATGACTCTATATGAATGCCTCTGGCAGTGTACCAGGATGTGCAATGATGCTAGCATAACATGTATAATAAATAATGAACATTTCCTGCAGCCACAAATACTATGTCAGCTATATGATCATGCAAAGCAATATGACAATGAATGCTCAATTCATGTATATGATGATGATGGAAGTTGCATGGCAATATATCTCGGAATGGCTATGGAAATGCTATGATAGGTAGGTATGGTGGCTGTTTTGAGGAAGATATAAGGAGCCTTATGTGTGATAGAGCGTATCATATCACGTGGTTTGGATGCACCGGTGAAGTTTGCACCAACTCTCGAGGTGAGAAGGGGCAATGCATACCGAAGAGGCTAGCAAATTTCAGAAAGGTGAGAGTGCGTATAATCCATGGACTCACATTAGTGATAAAGAACTCACATACTTATTGCAAAAGTTTATTAGCCCTCGAAGCAAAGTACTACTATGCATGCCCCTAGGGGGATAGTTTAGTAGGAAAATACCATCGCTCGTCCCCGACCGCCACTCATAAGGAAGACAATCAATAATAAATCATGCTCCAACTTCTTAGCATAACGAGAGACTATACGTGCATGCTTCGGGGATCACAAACCTTAACACCAATATTCCTACTAAACCACAATCATTCACTAGTACCTCCCACATATTACCATCTCTATATCCCAAAACTATTGCAAGGAATCAAACATATCATATTCAATGATCTATAAGTTTTATGTAGGATTTTGTGACTAACCTTGTGAATGACCAATTCCTGTTGACTCACTAAATAGATATAAGTGAAGCAAGAGAGTTTTAATTCTTTCTACAAAAGAACATGCTCTAATAAATATAAGAGAAGCAAAAGAGCATTCTACAAATAACGGTTTTTCTATAAGTAGAGAAACATGCATCCAAACTTCAAATGATATAAGCGAAGCACATGAAGCATTCTATAAAGCCATACTCAAAAGCTATAAGTGAAGTGCAAAGAGAATTCTATAAATCAACCAAGGTCTATCTCATACTAGCATGGTGCATTATTAAAAGAAAAATAAAAATCACATGACGCTCCAAGAATTTACGCATATCATGTGAACAAAACAAAAACCGAAACATACCGATAATTCTCGAAGAAAGATGGGGTGCCTTCCGGGGCATCCCCAAGCTTAGAGCTTGAGTCTCCTTGAATATTTACTTGGGGTGCCTTGGGCTTCCCCAAGCTTGAAATCTTGCCCCTCCTTATTCTCCTCATATTGATACATCCTCGATCTTCGAACACTTCATCCACACAAAACTTAACCGAAAATTTTATTAGAGCGGTGTCGGTGTACCGAGGCCTGGCCTCCCGGTACCCCGGACTTATGCATAGGCAACGGTGATCCCCCGCCAAGGAAACTTGCCGGGGGATCAGGGCTCAAGTCAAGATGGGCGAGGCCTGACAAGACTCTCAAGCCAAGGGAGCCGCTCTTTGAGGGATCAATGAGCGCATCAAGAAGACCAAGAACAAGACATTTATCGAGATCAACACTAGAAGCAGCTACTGCTGGTAAGGCCGAGCTGACAAGACGAAAGCCCGACGAGCTCCTTGGCCGGCAAGCTCCCGCCAGCTGCCAGCGCTCCACCTCATCGAGCAGCTAGTCGCTGGTCAGTGATGTGTCGAGCCCGCAGGCAGTTAGGTGAGGTTTGTTGGACAAGTGTCAGCTCACCGGGAGGATTTTACCTTTATCGACACCCGTCCAAATGGCGTGTCAAGCTAATAGGAGTTAGCTAGGCAAGTGGTGCGGCAACCTTGCTGGGGGCTCCTCCTCCTCACGACACCTAATAGTGCATTTAATGCTCCTTGTCCTGACTAGCAGTGTTAGGTATGGTAGCACTGTTTGCTATCTAATCATCATGTAATTACCTTTTTGCCACTGTGGTAACCCCTTTAAACTATAAAAGGAGGGCCATGGCAACGTTTACAAGGATCAACCCTTTGCACCACTACACGCGTAGCTGCTCCCTCTCGCACCTTGCCGAGGATAGCACTCCTTGTACTTGTGTTCAACAAAATCACCCAATATAGCAAGTAGGAGTAGGGTATTACACCTCTCGGTGGCCCGAACTTGGGTAAAATCCCTGCACCTTCGCTTGATTTTGCTCTTTGCGTTTTGTGCATCTCCCTAGCTGAACCCCAAAGGGGCTTGATGGCCCCATAGATGGTCGTTCCACACCGATATCTTTGGCGCGCCAGGTAGGGGGATCACTGGCGTGAACCTAAATCAGCGGACAGCATGTTGATTTCATCAACTTTCATCACCATCTTCATCATCAATGGTGCCCAAGAAGAAGGGCACCCCGATGACGAAGCATTCTGCCTCCAAAGTTCCTTCACACGCATCCACAGGTGGCGCCACCGCTGCAGATTATGCAAACACCATGGCTGGCACGACAGGCGCTGGCAGCGCGGTCGCCATGCCCACCACGGTGGGGATAGGAGGTGGGGCCGCTGGAGGCGATCATCTTCCTCAACCCTACGGTGAGAACAACCATGACGGCGCGGGTGGTGCGGACGGACAAAACCCGTCGCCTCGACACGTCGGCGGGCGGAGCCATCGGAGCAACACTACGTAGACGAGTGCGGGCCAAGACTTCCCTGCTGCAACAATGCAAAGCGGCACCGCTGGGCACAGACATTTGCGCCCGCATGGCAAAACACCTGTTGATCAAGTCCAAGATCTCTAGGCACTTCCCCCGCCTCGCCAACCCGCAGTTGCACTTGGACCGAGGCAACAAGGTCGCAATCGCGCTCCCACTAGCCCTGCCGGGGGTAGAGCGACGTCGCGTTTCTCCGCGCCCAACCATACTAGCAACAGCTGCATAAGCTGTGACGGGAGCCAAGATGCCACCCGACTGGAGCCTTGTCGCAAGCAGTTGTGCCTTTATTTTGTTTCAAGCCTGATCAACGAATCAAATGGCCGTGCTGAGGCCACCAAGGCTCCTTGCCGGTGACATCATTTGGAACAGGCAGAATAGTATTTTCACAACTATGTGTGCATTTTTTGCTTATGAACATATGTCATGTTGTGGTTATGCTCTAACCCATATGAGATAGCCAACAAACTGTCAAAAGTTCCCGAACCACGCTCTTTTCTTCTATTTTTCTGAGAAATAGAAGGATCCCTCACGTGCATGTTTCCCGGGGGAGGAGTGATGACAGGAATTCTGTTTGAAAGGCGTTCGAGTACCCATTTCACACGGCGGGAAGCACAAAAAATGAAAGCTAAGTTGAAATATTTTCAACTAAGAATTCCCTTATTACGCTTTGCGATTCCCCTTAGTACAACTTTGTATTTGTGTGAGAAGCCTGCACACAAAGGGACCTTGTCGTGATCATTCGCACCCTTGTTTTGTTCGAGTCCGCTCAACAAATTAAGTGGTTGCATTGAAAGCGTTGGCGGAAAACTTGTCGGTGGCGACACTACCAGCAGGCTACTAGGAATCCGTCCCCAAAGCGCTTGCGGCAAGTGTTCGTCCCGGCAAGCTTCTGGCATGTGTAGGGAATCCAATCATACAAAGATGAGAAAAAGTGCGACAAGGGGATAGCATGCATTGATGCGCCTACTTAAAGTTAGATTACATCGCAAATGCAGTACGGGCCTAACATAAGAAGGAATGTATCTTTCATGTGACAGTACGGGGATGGAATTGACAACAAGCCTAATCACGGCGATCGCCTTGGACCCTGGGGACTTTGAGAACTTTGTCGGCGAGGGGAGCGGCAATCTTGTCAGAGGCCGTGATGTCAGTGTTCTCTGGCAGTTTCTTGAAGATCTTGGAGAGGTCAAGGCCTCGATTACGATGGGCAAGATTGAGCAACACTACGTAAAGGATGCTGCGCGTGAATTGCCGGCACTAATTGGTGAAGGAGACACCCATGTCTTCATGATATGTTTTCAGCGCTTCGATGAGGCCGTCAAAGAACTTGGTCAATCTGGCACTGACGACTTCATGCTCGTTGGAGGTGAAGCTCCAGCTCTTCATATCCATGACAGCTAGTTGAGAAGTGAGGCGCTCTGCTATGTCAACTAGCTTCTCTGTCCAAAGGGGGTGCGTCTGCTGCAGCTGTTCAAGCTTGTTTTCGGCATCCTTCTGGAGGGTTTCTTCTATGGCAAGCTTCTCCAGCAAGAGTTTTTCCCGTTCCTTAGCAGCTTTGAGGTTTTTCTCCAGGATGGCAAGGTTCGATTCTAAATCCTTGACTGCACCATCGACAGCGGCCAATTCTTGGTACTTGGATGAAAGCTGCATCTGCAGCTCCCCTAGGGTAAGAGCTGCTTTCTGTGCTTCGGCTTTGAGAGCCTCGATCTCCTTGGCGCTGTTGGCGAGCTCTTCCTTCAACTTGCTCGCCTAGGCCTCAAGATCTGCTTTGATGGTAGCCGCGACCGCAGCTTCATCAGTGACTTCCTTAAGCTTGGCGGCATTTTCCAAAGCTTGGGTTTCAATGGCTTTTTTGTAGTCGTCCTCCAGCTCCGCTGCTTGAGAAGTGCTTCGATCTCTTCGTCCTTTCTACGGAGAGTGGCGGCAAGGGTTTGTTCCCGGGTGGCGAGCTCTCTCTCCTTGACATTGAGTAGCACTTCGCGCTCCGTCAACTTGCCATCATGGATGGCCGCCTCGCCTTGGCGGAATCAAGATTTCCTCTTGCCTTACGAGATTGCGGGCTCGCTCATTGTACCACGTGCGCAACTCGTCCGCCTTCTCCTTCAGGTGCTGATTGGCCAAATCCGCAGATTTGCGCTCTTCCTAGACTTTGTTCCACCTCCTGCTGTACCTCTCCTGGACGTCCCTGAAACCAACAACCATGGCCTTCAAGAAAGCAAAATCCTCATCATCATTGGTGGCATCGTCGATTTTTGTGGTTCTTTGGGATAAGGGAAGTAGGATTTGAGCAATTTCTTCATCAAAGTATAGTCCTGCAGTACCAGATGAATTGGGGGCTCCCGGCTCATGATGTGGGGTAACCAACGCCAGGCTGCTTGGCGGGGCTTGCATAGTCGGCGCTGCTAGACGGTTGTTAGGATTTGACACTTCATCATTGGCGGGCGCGTTGTCCACATCCATGCCGGCAGGGCCAGATGTGCTGCCGGTCGACCTTTCCAGCTCTTCGGGGACTGCTATGGTCTCATCGGCAACCCGTGCAAGGTCCTCTACAGCGGCAATTTTGGTGGCTTCCTTAGCAGCAGCCTTCGCGATATCCACCACCTCCCCAAGGATCTCACCCTCTTCTAGAGAGGTTGGGGTTCAGGATCGGAGCAGAAACCAAAGATAGAGATGAGATTCAGATTGAAAGTCAAAGCCAAGATAAACAAGAGTTTTGTAGAAGGTGCAAAATGATAAGAGGATAACCCGTCGGTGCTTGATGTGGGGGGGCGTCCCCTCCCCCGGCAAACTGTCATCAACGACCCCAGTTGTCGAAATGGCACCGGTGTGAATAGGCTCATCAGAGAAGGCCCTTGTCGGAGAGGCACTCTCCTGGATGATGATTGGATCTGCTGTCAGTGTTCTGGGAACCAGGGTACCTAGACCTGCCTGCCTGCGGCCCATGGCGTGGCTCCATCGATGGCCTGGTACGGCCCATCTACAGGACCACCAAGACAAGACCCTCGCAAGGGGGCCGAGCCTCGTGAGGCGGACGACACCAAGACCTCCCGAGGGAGAGGCCTCCCCAGGCGACCTCTGGAGGAGCGGAGATTTCTATGCAGGTAACCAACCTCATGAGGCTACCGTGATGCCAGCCATGATGACCAAGGCAGGCGGGCGCCAGCGGGCGCAGAGAAGGCAGTTTCCTCTTTGGTGCTAAGGAGGCAAGGACAGATGTGGGTTCCCAAGGAATCTGGCAAAGGTTTCCATTCCGGTGCAATGAGACCAAGGCCATCGGCGCGGCAGGACGGATGTCATCGCCGAGCCCACCGCTGCGTCACGACCAGAAGCTTTGCAGGCGAAGACCACCTTTCATCAGGATAAGATGTACTACTTGTCCTCTTTCAAATTGGCCACTGTGGAATCCCTTCCCGCCTACGTTTTGGGGGAAGAGGACCAAGGCCACTATAAATATAGGTTAGGCACCACCGTAGAAGGGGTCGACTCGTTCCCTCGCCCTTAGACCTCGTTAGGTTGTTCATCCCTTGTACTAGTTCATCCTCAACCCCTCGTGAGGCCAATCCACCACAAAGCAGGAGTAGGGTCTTACACCGCAAGGTGGCCCAAACCTGGGTAAACTGCCGTGTTCACCTTCTTCTTTGTTCATGTGCATCGAGCTAGGCCGTGGGGAGACGAGCTGGTTGGCTGGATAGGTTGAGTTCTTCACACATGCCCCAGAGTTCGAACCTTTCTTGGGTCTGCGGAGCTCTGAATCCGACATTTGGCGCGCCAGGTAGGGCCGTGTAGAAGCCTCTCTTCCACCGTTTGCTCCGCTGTCGTTCCGTTGTTCCTATGGCCATGCCGAGCGCCGGGCCGCTCGTGTCGCTCAGACGGCACCCGTGGGCAACGGCGCTCCCCGCCGCTCTGCCTCCCCGGTGGCTAACGCCGCCATCGACCCTGCTGCTCGCGAACAGCAGGATTCGTCGCTGTCCACCATCCGTGCGGCGTGATGGCCGCACCACAACTCCATCACCCACTCCAGCCACGACGTCGTCTTCTCACGTTTGTCGTGGGCCGGCGAACACGCAGGCTGCGCTGCTCATGGCACGTGAGCTTCTGCGCTACCGTCCGGCCAATGACCTCTACGACGACTGGCTCAGCCGCATCGCTGAGCTCGTCAACGCCGCTGGTGAGGCCCCCGCACCGTCCCGTTCGCCTCGTCTTCTGCCGTCCCTGGCGGGCGATGTGGCTCACGGCGCGCCTCCTCCTCCTCCTCTGCACGGCACGGACCCCGAGCCCAGGCGTGAGGCACCCTAACGCGACCCACCGCACAGGGCGCCGGCGCGTGATGAAGAAAGATGCCAGGTGGTGCGGCGGCTGTAGGCCGATGCGCGCGCGCTTCCAGTGCCGCCGAGTCAAGACCGTGTGCCGCCGGAGGCGGTGGCGCGCGGGCAACAAGATCAAGCTCCCCCCATGCGACCGGTGCCGGTGAGTGCGGCAGGCTGCTGTGCTTTCACCCCGGAGCTGCGCCGCGTCGTCTGCTCTACGAGCTGAGCATCGAGGCGGCGAACGGCAACGACAAGGTCATGGTGAACTGGTTCCCCATGGCCCTCAAGGATGGCGTGTGTTCTTGGCTCCTGAACCTTCCGGTGGGGCCGATCTCCTCCTGGGACGAGCTACGCGAGCACTTCATCGCTAACTTCCAGGGCACTCGAGATCGTGCTCCTACAACAGGCGACCTGCGGCGCATAAAGCAGCGGTCGGGCGAAACCTTGCACAAGTACATACAGCGCTTCACGAACGTCCACCTCAAGATCCCAAAGGTGTCAGATGAGGCCATCATTTCGGAGTTCTCTGAGGGCGTCCGGGATGTCAGGATGAAGGAGGAGCTTGCCATACACAAGGACTTGTGCTCGGCTCTGGAGATGTTCAACATGGCCGCCAGGTGCGCGAGGGCAGAGGAAGGTCGCCTCTCCCTCCTGGAGCTTCCGGAGGTCGATCCCGAAAACAAGAAGGCCAAGGCCAAGGAGGTAAAGTGCAAGGGCCTCGCTGTGGTTGCGGCTGAACCTGAGATGAAGCGCGGATGCGACCACCCCGAATCCTCTAGGGGCAACCGCCCGTTCTGCGTCTTCCACAACGCCCACAGCCACAACACCAACGACTGCCAGGAGCTCAGGGCAATCCGTGACGGGCGCCTTGGCCGCTGTCCTGAGCGCAGCGACCGCGGCTACAGCCGTGGAGGAGGCTGTGGTAGTGGCCGCTTGGACAATCGCGACCCCCGCCAGGACTGACGCGACCAACCTCGGGAGGACCGCTGGCAGGGCCAACCTCGTGATGGCCCCTGGAGAGACCAGCCTCGTGAGGACCGTCCTCAGGGCAATGCCGGCCTCCCTCCGCTGCCGCCACCACCAAGGAGAAACAACGACAACCGCCAAGGTGATTGGGCTGGGGGCTTCCAAGAGCCTCGTGCGATCGCCTGCATCCTGGGTGGCGCTCAGGCCCCTGCCTCTCATCTCATCTTCAAGCAGTTCGCTCGTGAGGTGAACGCGGCCCTTCCCAAGATCGAGGCATCGCACCCCCTCAGATGGTCCAAGCACGCCATCACCTTCGACTCCATGGACCAGCTCAAGTGCTCAACCGCCGCCGATGCGCTCCCGATGCTCTGCACGCCCACCATTAGCAACGTCCTCGTCACCAAAACCCTTATCAACGGTGGCGCGGGGCTCAACGTTCTTTCTGTCGAGACTTTTGAGACGCTCCAAGTGCCCTACGACCAGCTTCTGCCTACCAAGCCTTTCTCAAGGGTGACCGATGGCTCCACCATTCCCATGGGGTAGATCCGCCTCCCGGTCACCTTCGGCAAGCATGACAACTACCACACCGAGCTCATCGACTTCGACGTCGCCCACATCCGCCTCCCGTACAATGCCATCCTCGGGTATCCGACCCTCGCCAAGTTCATGGCGGTGACGCACCATGGCTACAATGTCCTCAAGATGCCAGGAAGTGGCGGCATCATCACGGTCGCCTGTGTCGAAAAGGATGCGGTGTGCTGCCTCGAGCGCTCCTACCAGGCTGCGGCGGTCGAGAACTCTAACGACGATGGCGCCGTCCTGCCTCCTGAGGCCGTCCCCAAGAAGAAGAAGCAGCTCCTCCCCAAAGGTCGTCAGGAGGCTGTGGCGCCTGTTGGATGCGCCTCGAGCCCCGCGCCCACTGCTGGGGCGCCTTCCCCTCTCGCATAGGAAGGCGCGCCTGGCGCCCCTCTCAGGACGGGCTCGGGGGCTCTCATCTGGAGGGCCTCTGACCTGACCAACGTCACGAGGGAGGCGTTCGGGCACCACATGGGGCGTGCTTCAACGCGCGCCTCAGTGAGCAAGGCGCAAAGTGCGAGGCACCAGGCGCTCAGGAGTTCATCACCAAGGCGATCGAGGAGCTGCAGGAGGCGCGAGCCATGCGTGGCGAGCGTCGCCCCGCACCACCCAGTGCAGCTGCCGCCCAGGACATGGGTAGCGAGCTGCGCGTCTGTGTCAACATCCCAGGCCTCAACAGGGCTGCTTCTCAAGAGCTCTTTTGGCTGTCCCGCGTCGGCCGGAGTGGGGGTTACCCCTGCAGCCACGTCCGCATGCCATTCGGCCGACTGAACGCGGCCGCCTCGTACCAGCGCCTCATGCAGGGAGTCTTGGCGGCCCGCGAAGCAAGGCGCCAGGCGGTCCTAGCAGAGGAGGTGCCAGGCCCTCGCGAGCTCCCCGGACCTCCGGAGCCTCCCGGGCCCCAGGAGCTGGGTGGCCCGTGAGGACGGATCTCTGCAGCGCGCGTCTTCAGCTACTCCATTGCTTCTACAACGATTGTGCCAGGTGACTTTTTGGTTTGTTCAACTGAGGGCACCCCTCGGGCTGCATCATCCTCAGGCTACTAGGGCCCGCCCTCACAGCTGCGTCGTTTTGATTCATGTACTCTAGACCAGTTCTGCATGCTCAAGTATTGTGGTTGTTAACATTACGCCTGTTGATCCGTCATCTATGGTATTGCCTTTCGCGACCCCCGCGCGTTGCTGACCCGCCCCTTGCTCATCCCACGAGGGGGGCTATTGGCATGGCGCCTGTGCTCGGGTTCGTCCCTGCAGCGCTGATAAACCTAAGAGATCGAGCTCTGGCTCGCGGCCGGCCCCGCGCACGTCACCTCACCAGGTCCTTAGTGCCTTCGTCTCCTCGTGGAAAGATCACGGGCAGGATAGCAAGCGCGACTGCCCTTTGTGTCTTGTGGCTAACTCGCAGGAACCTCCGGAGGTAGGATCATGAGCGGCTTCGCCAACACCTCGCCACCGCGGAAGGATGTCGTGCTACGTGCCATGGGGCGCAACCCCTCCTAGGTACCCCCTCGGAGCCAACCATTCTTTTCTCGCACAAGTCGCTTGCACGTAAAAGGGGGGGCCCTTGAGCATCGCACCTCAGGGACTCCTACCAGCCCTTGAGCCCTCACCCCCTGGCCTTGACCACGGCATCGCGACCTGGCATACCAGCGGTGGCTGAGCCTCGCTCGAGAGCCAGGTCCCGAGGACATAGAGCACCCTGACGAGCGGAAGAGATGGAGTCGGTAGGAGCCCTACGGGGAGGGCGTCATCGGGAGAAGGGCGCAGCCTAACGTCGCACAAGAGGCTCGCCCTCGCGAGAAAGAAACCACCGCAGGCTCACCAAGATAAGTCGCTTTGCACACCCGGGTGCGAACCCCATAATCGGCGTTTTATCTCTCGTGATTTCACTCTGGCAAGGAAACTCCCCTTTCAGTCCTTCGGGAGCCACTTGCACGCCAAAGGGGACCTCCTGAGCATCACGCCTCGGGGCTCTTACCGGACCTCGGGCCGCTCACCTCCTGGCCTTGACCACGGCATCGCGACCTGGCATACCAGTGATGGCCGAAGCTTGCCTGGGGACTGGGTCCTGTCGGCATAGAGCACTAAGCTACCGCGAGAATAAAAAGGGGGGAACCGTGCCCAAGTGAGAGACACAAACACAACATAAGTTGGGGACGCTGATATCAAGGCAAAAGTGTCACAGTCTTTAAACACCCCCGTGGGGCCCTTCATGATTTTTGCGTAGGAATGAAATAAAAAGGAAAGACCTCCTGAAAATCGCGACCCAGGCGTCGTCGACCATGACGCCCGGCCGACACCATTCCTCCCACAAGCCCGAGCGCGGCGGCGCGGCAGCTCATAGCAGTCGTCGTCGTCGCTTGAGCTTGGTCCGGAGGAGGTGTCGCTGCTGCTAGAGGAGCCGTGGACAAGGCCAAGGGCAAGTTCACCGCGAGGGCAACCGCGCCTTTTCTTCGGCGGCAGCAACTCCGGCTCCACCAGAGGGGTTTTCCCCTTCTCGGTGGCCGAGAACCTCCTCACTGGCGCCATGGATGCTCTGGCGAGATGGCAGCACAGAGAAGAAGAAGGAGCGAGCAGCAAGAAGACGAAGATGGGCTGGGGGCTCCGCCCCCCTTTCCCCATTTATAGGAGGGGAAGGCTAACCGGCGGCCTCTCACGTTCTAAGTAATGATGGCCCCTCTGCATGCACCAGGCAGTTGTCAAGTCCGAGCAGTTGCCGAGGTGGCGTGGGGAAGTGGAGACGCCCACGTCCCGTCAAGCACCACACGTCAGCCTGGACTGCATGTGATTGGGGCCCGCGGCGCTTCGCCCTTGCCTTTGGCTTCGCCTCGATGCCAAGGCTGAGCGCGCCTTGGGCCCGGGGGCTACTGTCGGCGTTCTGGGAACCAGGGTACCCAGACCTGCCTGCCTGCGGCCCATGGCGTGGCTCCATCGACGGCCTAGTACGGCCCATCTACAGGACCACCAAGACAAGACCCTCATGAGGGGGCCGAGCCTCATGAGGCGGACGACAACAAGACCTCCCGAGGGAGCGGCCTCCCCAGGAGGCCTCCCGAGGAGCGGAGATTTCTATGCAGGTACCCAGCCTCATGAGGCTACCATGACGCCAGCCATGACGACCAAGGCAGGCGGGCACCAGCGGGCACAGAGAAGGCAATTTCCTCTTTGGTGCTAAGGAGGCAAGGACAGACGTGGGTTCCCAAGGAATCTGGCAAAGGATTCCATTCCGGTGCAACGAGACCAAGGCCACCGGCGCAGCAGGACGGATGTCATCGCCGAGCCCACCGCTTTGTAGGCGAAGACCACCTTTCATCAGGATAAGATGTACTACTTGTCCCCTTTCAAATTGGTCGCTGTGGAATCCCTTCCTGCCTATGTTTTGGGGGAAGAGGACCAAGGCCACTATAAATATAGGTTAGCCACCACCATAGAAGGGGTCGACTCATTCCCTTGCTCTTAGACCTCGTGAGGTTGTTCATCCCTTGTACTAGTTCATCCTCAGCCCCTCGTGAGGCCAATCCACCACAAAGCAGGAGTAGGGTCTTACACCGCAAGGTGGCCCAAACCTGGGTAAACTGTCATGTTCATCTTCTTCTTTGTTCGTGTGCATCGATCTAGGCTGTGGGGTGACGAGCTGGTTGGTTGGATAGGTTGAGTTCTTCACACACGCCCAGAGTTCGAACCTTTCTTGGGTCTGCGGAGCCCTGAATCCGACATTTGCCTCTTGGTGTCCCTCCTCTTGGTGGACCTCCCCCATCTCCTCATCAAGCTCGGGGAGGATAACTTCAGTACTGGCGCTGGCTGGTGGGATCTGCAACACGTTCTCGCGTAGAGGGATGTACTGGGGGCTGACAACCATGGTGTCAGCCGCTGATATCCCCTGCCCAACACTCGTCGCAGGGTCGTGTTCCGCCAGATGCTTAACCCGTTTCACCCAGCGCTCAAGTGGTTCTACGTCCCTTAAATACAGAAGAAATCAAATGAAGATGGTAGATAGGCAAAGACAAGTCCTGACAAATAGAAACAAAGGATGCTTACTCTTCGTCAGACTCGAGAAGGACATCCATGTCATATTTGGGAGGCGGGGGTGATTCCCTGGCCCTCTTGATGGCTGGCAGAGGCAAGCTTGCCGGCTGGGAAGACCCACTTCCCCCGGCATGTCCTTGTTGAGAAGATGAGGACTTGGGCTTGGGATGCCGAGCGAGTTGCCAGCGTACTTCTTCCTGGTGGCCAGTCTTGGTGATCGACTTCTTCACTGTGGGGGCAGCTCGCGGCGGGGAAGTGGCTGCCACCTCTTGGTTGGCCCTCCTCCGAGAGCGGTGCCTTGACGGTGGAGATTGAGGGCCTTCTTCCTCTTGCTCATGTTCTTCGCGATCCATCAAGGCGCAGAAAAAATACGAGAACGGGGGAACCAGGCCACACTAAAAGTATGCGCAGAAGAACATATATGAATCTGCGGGAACCTTGTGGCCTTCGGGGGGGGGGGGGACTACTAGAGCTCCATGATCATCGGTCTTCTTCCCCCACATGTACGCATACCTGTCGACCAGATTGTTGCCCGACAAGGCCGACAGCGAGAAAACTACGTTCTCTCTCCGTCGCCTCTCCATTTCCTCCAGTTCCTTCTTCTTCTTTTCCGCCTTGGGGTCGAGCGGCTTGGCCGTCTTCTTCCCCTTCGTGTCATCCTTCTTGGGTGCCATTGGGACTCAAGGAGGATGGAGGGGATTGGATTGGTGCGGAGGTCGGCGGCGGTGGCGGTGGGAGCGGTTCCGGTGGGGAAAGGAAGATGGAGCAGGGCAAGAACAGGAACGAATGAGCAGCGCCTCCTCCCATTTCCTTTTTATGGGCAAGGTGCGAGGGGGCTGGCTCTGCACTGTTCGCCCTAGCAGCACCTTTTGCGGGCACATTACCACAAGGAAATTGCAACAGTCCACATTCCCATGACCCGCATTTGATGCGTGTATTGGACGTGCGTCAGAAAAGCCCATCATGATTAGGATTGCATCAAGAGATGTGGTAGATGTTCTCCGCCACGTGTGACTGTGCATGTTTTTGGGCCTGGCCCAACGATGCCTCGCATGCGCGTATGGCCAAGGCCCGGGGGCTTCTATCGGTGTACTGAGGCATGGCCTCCTGGTACCCCTGCTTATGCACATGCAGCGGGGATCCCCCGCCAAGGAAACTTGCCGGGGGATCAGGGATCAAGTCAAGATGGGCGAGGCCCGACAAGACTCTCAAGCCAAGGGAGTCACTATTTGAGGGATCAATGAGTGCATCAAGAAGACCAAGAACAAGATAGTTATCAAGATCAACACTAGAAGCAGCTACTGCTGGCAAGGCCGAGCCGGCAAGACCAAAGCCCGAAAAGCTCCTTGGCCAGCAAACTCCGGCTAGCTGCCAGCGCTCCACCTCATCGAGCAGCTAGTCGCTGGTCAGTGAGGTGTTGAGCCCGTGAGCAGTTAGGTGAGGTTTGTCGGACACGTGTCAGCTCACCCGGAGGATTTTACCCTTATCGAGACCCATCCAAATGGCGTGTCAAGCTAATAGGAGTTAGCTAGGCAAGCGGTGCGGCAACCTTGCCGGGGGCTCCTCCTCCTCACGACACCTAACAGTGCATTTAATGCTCCTTGTCCTAACTAGCAGAGTTAGGTATGATAGCACTGTTTGCTATCTAATCATCATGTAATTACCTTTTTGCCATTATGGTAACCCCTTTAAACTATAAAAGGAGGGCTAGGGCAATGTTTACAAGGATCGATCCTTTGCACAACTACACATGTAGCTACTCCCTCTCGCACCTTGATGACCCACAAGTATAGGGGATCAATCATAGTCCTTTAAATAAGTAAGAGTGTCGAACCCAACGAGGAGCAGAAGGAAATGACAAGTGGTTTTCAGCAAGGTAATTCCTGCAAGCACTAAAATTGGTGGTATCAGGTAGTTTGATAGCAAGATAATTTGTAACAAGCAAGTAATAGTAACGGTAAATAAAGTGTAGCAAGGTAGCCCAATCCTTTGGATGGCAAAGGACAGGCCAAAATGGTCTCGGATAATAAGCAAAGTGTTCTTGAGGGCACACGGGAATTTCATCTAGTCACTTTCATCATGTTGGTTTGATTCGTGTTCGCTACTTTGATAATTTGATATGTGTGTGGACCGGTGCGTGGGTGCGGTTCTTACTTGAACAAGCCTCCCAGTTATGATTAACCTCCTCGCAAGCATCCGCAACTACGAAACAAGTATTAAGATAAAATCTAACCATATCATTAAACATATGGATCCAAATCAGTCCCTTACGGAATAGTGCATAAACTAGGGTTTAAGCTTCTGGCACTCTAGCAACCCATCATCTAATAACTACTCCACAATGCATTCCCTTAGGCCCAAAGATGGTGAAGTGTCATGTAGTCGATGTTCACATAACACCACTAAGGGAATCACAACATACATATCATCAAAATATCGAGCACATATCAACTTCACATGATTACTTGCAACATGACTTCTCCTGTGGCCTGAAGAACAAAGGTAACTACTCACAAATAATATTCATGCTCAAGATCAGAGGGATATTAAATGGCATAATGGATCTGAACATTTAATCTTCCACCAAATAAACCATATAGCATCAACTACAAGATGTAATCAACACTACTAGTCACCCACAGGTACCAATATGAGGTTCCGGTACAAAGATTGAACACAAGAGATGAAATAGGGTTTGAGATTATATGGTGCTGTTGAAGATGTTGATGGAGATTGGCCTCCCAAAGATGATAGGGTTGTTGGTGATGATGATGGCTTCGATTTCCCCCTCTGGGAGGGAAGTTCCCCCGGCGGAATCGCTCCGCCGGAGGGCAAAAGTGCTCCTGCCTAAGTTCCGCCTTGAGACGGTGGCGCTCCGTCCCGAAAGTCCTCTCCTTATTTTTTTCTAGGTCAAAAGAACTTATATACCAGAAGATGGGCACCGGAGGTGGGCCAGGGTGCCCACCACCCACCAGGGCGTGCCTAAAGGGGCGGGCGTGCCCTGGTGTCTTGTGGGCACCTGGCAGCCCCCCTCTGGTAGTTCTTTTCTCCAATATTTATTATATATTCCAAAATTATTCTCCGTAAAATTTCAGCTCATTTGGAGATGTGCAGAATAGGTATCTCTGACATAGCTTTTTCAGGTCCAGAATTCCAGGTGTTGGTATTCTCGCTCTTTGTGTGAACCTTGCATATTATGAGAGAAAAGTTATTATAATTACTCCATAAAGTTTTATTATGCATTAAAACATGATAAATAACAGTAGGAAAACATGGTGCAAAATGGACGTATTAACTTTATTATGCAGTCCGTCGCTTTTATTACTTTGCCATCACAAGTTCGTGCAACGCTTAATTTCTCTTACACTAAAGGATCAAACACATTTAGAAGCAATATTTATTTTCTTTTTGCACCGAAGACAACTTACTTGAAGGATCTTACTCAATCCATAGGTAGGTATAGTGGACTCTCAAAACATGAGTTTGGGCTTAAGGTTTTTGGATGCACAAGAAGTATCTCTACTTAGTGCGGAATTTTGGCTAGAAAAGATATTGAGCAACCACCACATGTTGAAGGATATATGACAATATAACTTCTATGTGAATATGAACAAATATAAATCATTACGTTGTCTTCCTTGTCCAACGTCAACAGTTTGGAATAAGATGTTTAGTGGGGGGCTCACAATCATAAAAGATGTCCAAGATAGTGTATTTGCATGTGAATCTTCTCTTCCCTTGTTAATTCTTTCATGAATTGCATCATTGACTAATGCTATGTTTGTCAACTTTCAACAAATTTTACCACGTATACCTTTCCTTATGTGATGTCATTACTTACCATAAGATTAGCATATGATCTTTTTCATTATTTTCTTTTATTTTGATTGAAACAAAAAAGTAAAGAAGCAAAATCTAAAACTAAACTTTATTATATAGCTCTCACTCGATTACATAGATAGATCACGAAACTAGCACTCAAAAATAGATCCTACTAAACTTTTATTCAACTAAATCACGAAATAGCTAAGGATCGAACTAAGATAAGTAAAGGCAATAAAAGTGATGGTGATACGATACCGGGGCATCTCCCCCAAGCTTGGCACAAGCCAAGGGGAGTGCCCATACCAGTGTACTCAAGTTTCCTTCGATGGGGAAGATGGTGGTGGTGATGAGGTAGTAGCAAACTTATCCTCCGACTTCCATGGCAACGGCTTACCATCATAAGTGGAAGCACGAGTCTCCTGAGTCCTGCAACTGGCAGCTAAACTCATATCTTTAAATCTTACCTCTTACTCAAAAACTTGATTTTGAAGATCATATATTAGGCTTTGCAGAAAATTAATTTGCTCGTTGAAGGTGAATACGATGTCCTTCATAGACTGGCCATCCACCTTGTGATCACGGGTGAACTCCGTGATCATGAGGTGGTTGACACTAAGTCCACGCTCCACCATCCCTTGGCACTTGATGATCTCCTGCTCCACCACCTTGAGCTTGGCCTCCATGCTTCCCGTCTTATTGGGCCCTTGAACATCTCGGATGTGGAGCACCCCCTCACGCATCTCAATGGCTTGAGGGTGCTTCATCACCTCCGACAAGTAGGGATTGATTACCCTCTCGATGAACTTGTCCTTGGAGGAGCTTAGTGCGGCCATGGCGATCTAGATCTGTCAGAAAAACAACACAAAACAAGAGCAGAGGATTTCTCCATGATACGGTGGTCAAATCGTCTGGGGGTATATATAAAGATTTTTTATCTTGGGAAACAAGCATACAGAAGGAAAACGGAGTCGAGAAGGTGCCCGAGGGACCCACCACCCACCAGGGCGCGTCAGGGGGGACAGGCGCGCCCTGGTGTCTTGTGGGCACCTGGGTTGCCTTCTCGGTTATTTCTTATTTTCCTATTTTTTCAAATATTCCAAAACTGACAGAAAATATTTTTGCGGATTTTTTGGAGTCCGTTTACTTACCGTATCATGTACCTCTTCTTTTTCAGGGTTCTGGAGTGTTCTGGAAGGTTTATTTTATGTGTTCCTCTGGTGTCATGGTTTGGATAATGTTAGTTTCAACATTAATGGGAGTACCTGAGATATAGTGTTTAATTCTTTGTCCATTGACCGCCTTCGGGTTAGTACCTTCGGCATTATTAATCTTGATATCTCCATAGCGATAAACTTCTTCGATGATATATGGTCCTTCCCATTTGGAAAGAAGTTTTCCTGCAAAAAATCTAAAACGAGAGTTGTATAATAGAACATGTTCACCAACTTTGAATTCCCACATTTGGATTCTCTTGTCATGCCATGTTTTAACTTTTTCTTTAAATAGTTTGGCATTTTCATAAGCTTGGGTTCTCCATTCATCTACTTAGCTAATATCAAATAACCTCTTTTCACTAGCAAGGTTGAAATCATAATTGAGTTCTTTAATTGCCCAATATGCTTTATGTTCTAACTCAAGAGGCAAATGGCAAGCTTTTGCATAAACCATTTTATATGATGACATACCCATAGGATTTTTATAAGCTGTTCTATAAGCCCAAAGTGCATCATCTAATTTCTTAGACCAATTCTTTCGGGACCTATTGACAGTTTTTTGAAATATTAATTTTATTTCTCTATTGCTAAGTTCAACTTGACCACTAGATTGAGGATGATAGGGTGATGCAATTCTATGGCTAACATCATATTTAGCAAGCATTTTATGGAAAGCACCATGAATAAAGTGTGAACCACCATCAGTCATTAAATATCTAGGGACTCCAAACCTTGGGAAAATAACTTCTTTAAGCATTTTAATGGAAGTGTTATGATCAGCACTGCTAGTTGGAATAGCTTCTACCCACATAGTGACATAATCAACAGCAACCAAAATATGTGTATACCCATTAGAGGAAGGAAAAGGTCCCATATAATCAAAGCCCCAAACATCAAAAGGTTCAACAACAAGTGAATAATTCATAGGCATTTCCTGATGCTTACCGATATTACCAATTCTTTGACATTCATCACAAGACAAGACAAACTTACGGGCATCCTTACAAAGAGTGGGACAATAAAACCAGATTGTAATACCTTATGAGCAGTTCTATCTCCTGCATGATATCCTCCATAGGCTTCGGAGTGACATTTCTGTAGGATTTGGTCCTGTTCATGCTCAGGTACACAACATCTAATAACACCATCTACTCCTTCTTTATAAAGATGTGGGTCATCCCAAAAGTAATGTCTTAAGTCATAGAAGAATTTTTTTCTTTTGTTGGTATGTGAAACTAGATGGTACAAATTTAGCAACGATATAATTAGCATAGTCAGCATACCAAGGAGTATTATGAGAAGCATTAATTACAGCTAGTTGTTCATCAGGGAAGCTATCATCAATAGGTAGTGGGTCATCAAGAATATTTTCTAACCTAGACAAGTTATCAGCTACGAGGTTCTCAGCTCCTTTCCTATCAGTGATATGTAAGTCAAATTCTTGTAGCAAGAGAACCCACCTAATGAGTCTAGGTTTAGCATCTTTCTTTTCCATAAGATATTTTATAGCGGCATGATTGGTGTGAACAATTACTTTGGAATCAACAATGTAAGATCTGAATTTATCACAAGCAAACACAACTGCCAAAAATTCTTTCTCAGCGGTAGCATAATTTCTTTGGGCACTGTCTAGAGTTTTGCTAGCATAATGGATAACATTTAATTTCTTATCAACTCTTTGTCCTAGAACAGCACCAACAGCACAATCACTAGCATCACACATAATTTCAAAAGGCAAGTTCCAATCAGGTGGTTGAACAATAGGTGCAGAAGTTAAGGCTTTCTTAAGTGTTTAAAGGCTTCTACACAATCATCATAAAAACAAATGAAACATCCTTTTCTAAAATATTAGTAAGAGGCCTAGAAATTTTAGAGAGGTCTTTAATAAAGCTCCTATAGAAACCAGCATGACGAAGGAAACTACGAATTCCTTTAATGTCTTTAGGACATGGCATTTTCTCAATTGCATCAACTTTAGCTTTATCCACCTCAATACCTCGTTCAAAACTTTTATGCCCCAAGACTATGCCTTCACTAACCATAAAGTGGCACTTCTCCCAATTCAAGACAAGATTAGTTTGTTCACATCTCTGCAAAACTCGATCAAGGTTGCTTAAGCAATCATCAAAAGAAGTTCCGTAAACGGAAAAATCATCCATGAAAACCTCAACAATCTTTTCACAAAAATCAGAGAATATACTAGTCATACATCTTTGAAAGGTAGCAGGTGCATTACATAAACCAAAGGGCATACGTCTATAAGCATAAGTTCCAAAAGGGCAAGTAAAAGTGGTTTTCTCTTGATCAGGTTGTGATACATGTATTTGAGAGAAGCCAGAATATCCAACAAAAGTGTGTGTGCTTAGATAATCTTGCTAACATTTGATCAATGAAAGGCAGAGGGTAATGATCTTTTCTAGTAGCTTTATTTAATTTTCTAAAATCAATTACCATTCTATAGCCAGTAAAAATTCTTTGTGGGATAAGTTCATTTTTATCATTAGGAACAACAGTAATACCTCCTTTCTTAGGGACACAATGAACAAGACTTACCCATCTACTATCAGCTATGGGATAGATTGTACCTGCTTCCAGAAGTTTTAATATTTCAGTTCTAACCACTTCCTTCATCTTAGGATTCAATCGTCGTTGGTGATCAACAATGGGTTTAGCATCAGGTTCCATATTAATCTTCTGCTGACAGAGAGTGGGACTAATGCTTGCTACTTCTTGAGCTTGCATTGATTTTTTCCTTGAAGAGGAAAGGGTGATGCAGCAAAGTAGAGATAAGTATTTCCCTCAGTTAAGAACCAAGGTATCAATCCAGTAGGAGGCATAAGAAAGTCTCCAATATATGCACCTGCACAAACTAACAAACACTTGCACACAACGCGAAAAAGGGGTTTGACAATCCCTTCACGGTCATGAACAAGAGTGAGATCTAATAGAGATAGGTATAAAAGATAAATAAAAGAGCAAAATAAAGTAAATACAAATAAAGTACAACAAGGTATTTTTGGGTTTTTTGGTTTATAGATCTAAAAATATATGATGGAAAATAGACCCAGGGGCCATAGGTTTCACTAGAGGCTTCTCTCTTGAAGAAAACATACGGTGGTTAAACAAATTACTGTTGAGCAATTGATAGAAAGCGGATAATTATGAAGACATCTAAGGTAATGATCATGAATATAGGCATCACGTCCGTGACAAGTAGACCGAAAAGATACTGCATCTACTACTATTACTCCACACATCGACCGACTCCTACCTGCATCTAGAGTATTAAGTTCATAAGAACAGAAGTTCATAAGAACGTCATTTTCTTCTTTTTCTTCCTTTGGCTTAGCTCAAGCCAGGATGTTGTGTTTTCTTTATTTATTAATATAAAAATTGCAGTGGGGCATTGTCCTACTGTGTACAGTAAAAAAAAGAACAGAGCAACGCTTTAAGTAAGATGACATGATGTAGAGGGATAAACTCAAGCAATATGATATAAACCCCATCTTTTTATCCTTGATGGCAACAATACAATACGTGCCTTGCTAACCTTCTGTCACTAGGTGAGGACACCGCAAGATTGAACCCAAAACTAAGCACCTCTCCCATTGCAAGAAAAACCATTCTAGTTGGCCAAACCAAATCGATAGTTCGAAGAGAAATACAAAGATATCTTAATCATGCATAAAAGAGTTCAGAGAAGACTCAAATAATATTCATAGATAATCTGATCATAAATCCACAATTCATTGGATCTCAACAAACGCACCGCAAAATAAGATTACATCGAATAGACCTCCAAGAACATCGAGGAGAACATTGTATTGAAGATCAAAGAGAGAAAAGAAGCCATCTAGCTACTAGCTATGGACCCGTAGGTCTGTGGTAAACTACTCATACATCATCGGAAGGGCAGCAAGGTTGGTGTAGAGGTCCTCCGTGATTGAATCCCCCTCTGGCGGAGTGCCGGAAAAGGCCCCAGGATGGGATCTCACAAGAACAGAGACTTGTGGTGGTGGAAAAGTATTTTTGGTGTGCCCTCCGGTGTAGGAGGAATATTTGAGGATTTATAGTGCGAAGATTAGGGTTGAAAGGTCTACGGGGAGCCCACAAGCCCTGAGCGCCCCCTAGGTCACACCCCTACGGCTTGTGGCCACCATGTAGGGCTTCTGGCCTCCTCTCCAAGTCTCGTGGGTTTCTTCTGGTCCAAGAAAAATCATCATAAAGTTTTATTCCATTTGGACTCCGTTTGATATTCCTTTTCTGTAAAAGTTAAAAACAAGGGGAAAACAGAAACTGGCACTGGACTCTAGGTTAATAAGTTAGTCCAAAAAATAATATAAAATAGCATATTAATTCATATAAAATATCCAAAACAAATAATATAATAGCATGGAACAATAAAAAATTATAGATATGTTGGAGACGTATCAAGCATCCCCAAGCTTAATTCCTGCTCGTCCTTGAGTAGGTAAATGATAAAAACAGAATTTTTGATGTGAAATGTTACCTAACATATTTATCAATACAATTTTCTTTATTGTGGCAAGAATATTCAGATCCATAAGATTCAAAACAAAAGTTTAATATTGACATAAAAAATAATACTACAAGCATGCTAATAAAGCAATCATGTCTTCTCAAAATAACATGGCAAAAGAAAGTTATCCCTGCAAAATCATATAGTCTGGCTATGCTCTATCTTCATCATGCAGAACCCCGATGACAAGCCATGCAATTGTTTCATACTTTTAATGTTCTCAAGCTTTTTCAACTTTCACGCAATACATGAGTGTGAGCCATGGATATAGCACTATAGGTGGAATAGAATATGGTGGAGGTTGTGAGGAGAAGACAAAAAAGGAGAAAGTCTCACATCAACTAAGCAAATTAATGGGCTATGGAGATGCCCATCAATTGATATCGATGCAAGTGAGTAGGGATTGCCATGCAAGGGATGCACTAGAGCTATAAGTGTGTGAAATCTCAAAAAGAAACTAAGTGGGTGTGCATCCAACTTGCTTGCTCATGAAGACCTATGGCAATTTTGAGGAAGCCCATCATTGGAATATACAAGCCAAGTTCTATAATGAAAAATTCCCACTAGTATATGAAAGTGACAAAATAGGGGACTCTCTATCATGAAGAACATGGTGCTACTTTGAAGCACAAGTGTGGAAAAAGGATAGTAACATTGTCCCTTCTCTCTTTTTTGTTTGGGCTCTTTGGCCTCTCTTTTTTTGGCTCTTTGGCCTCTCTTTTCTTAAGTCTGGAGTCTCATCCCAACTTGTGAGGGAATCATAGCTTCTATCATCCTTTTAGCACATGGGACAATGCTCTAATAATGATGATCATCACACTTTTATTTACTTACAACTCAAGAATTACAACTCGATACTAGAACAACATATGACTCTATATGAATGCCTCCGGTGGTGTACCGGGATGTGCAATGATCAAGAGTGACATGTATAAAAAATATGAACGGTGGCCAAGCCACAAATACTATGCCAACTACATGATCATACAAAGCAATATGACAATGATGGTATGTGTCATAATAAACGGAACGGTGGAAGTTGCATGTAAATATATCTCGGAATGGCTATGGAAATGCCACAATAGGTAGGTATGGTGGTTGTTTTGAGGAAGGGTATATGGTGGGTTTAATGCACCGGCGAAAGTTGCGCGGTACTAGAGAGGCTAGCAATGGTGGAAGGGTGAGAGTGCGTATAATCCATGGACTCAACATTAGTCATAAAAAACTCACATACTTATTTCAAAAATTTATTAGCCATCAAAGCAAAGTACTAATACGCATGCTCCTAGGGGGATAGATTGGTAGGAAAAGACCGTCGCTCGTCCCCGACCACCACTCATAAGGAAGACAATAAAAAATAAATCATGCTTTAACTTCATCGCATAATGATAGACCTTACGTCCATGCTTCGGGAATCACAAACTTTAACACAAGTATTTCTACTAATCCACAATTACTCTCTAGCATGACTCTAATATCACCATCGTTATATCTCAAAACAAATGCAAGGAATCAAACTTCTCATATATTCAATGCTCTTTATGAAAGTTTTTATAATATCCCTCTTGGATGCCCATCATATTAGGACTAAATTCATAACCTAAGCAAATTACCATGCTGTTTAAAGACTCTCAAAATAATATAAGTGAAGCATGAGAGTTCATCAATTTCTATAAAATAAAACCACCGCCGTGCTCGAAAAAAATATAAGCGAAGCACTAGAGCAACTACTAGCTCAAAAGATATAAGTGAAGCACATAGAGTATTCTAATAAATTCACGATTAATGTGTGTCCCTATAAAAAGGTGTGTACAGAAAGGATTATTGTGGAAAAAAAAAGCAAAAACTCATATCATACAAGACGCTCCAAGCAAAACACATATCATGTGGTGAATAAAAATATAGCCTCAAGTAAATTTACCGATGGATTGAAGACAAAAGAGGGGATGCCATCCGGGGCATCCCCAAGCTTACATGCTAGGTTTCATTGAATATTACCTTGGGGTGCCTTGGGAATCCCCAAGCTTAGGCTCTTGCCACTCCTTATTCCGTTGTCCATCAAAACTTTACCCAAAACTTGAAAACTTCACAACACAAAACTCAACAGAAAACTCGTAAGATCCGTTAGTATAATAAAATAAACCACCACTTTAGGTACTGTTGTGAACTCATTATAAATTTATATTGGTTCTATATATACTCTATTCCAACTTCTCAATGGTTCATACCCCCCGATACTACCCATAGATTCATCAAAATAAGCAAACAACACATAGAAAACAGAATCTGTCAAAAACAGATCAGTTTGTAGTAATCTGGAAATTTTGTATACTTCTGTAACTCCAAAAATTCTGAAAAATTAGGACAAACTATGAAATTTGTATATAAATATTTTGAAAAAAAATCATATCAAAAGCATGTTTATGTGATTTTATAAATTTCTTGCAATGAGCGTAAAAGTTTCTGTTTTTCAGCAAGATCAAATCAACTATCACCATAGACCATCCCAAAGGTCTAACTTGGCTCAAACACTAATTAAAACACCAAAACACAATTAATACAGAGGTAATAATGTGTATTTATTGAAAAACATGAGCAATTACAAAAAACACAAAATAAAAAATTGGGTTGCCTGCCAACAAGCGCTATTGTTTAACGCCCCTAGCTAGGCATAAAACGTAGCTCTAGGTATTGTCATCTTTGGTATGCAATCCATAAGTGGCCCTCATAATAGATTCATATGGTAACTTAATTTTATTTCTTGGAAAGTGCTCCATTCCCTTCCTTAACGGAAATTGAAATCTAATATTTCCTTCTTTCATATCAATAATTGCACCAATCGTTCTAAGGAAAGGTCTACCAAGAATAATAGGACATGTAGGATTGCAATCTATATCAAGCACAATAAAATCTACGGGCACATAATTCATATTTGCAACAATAAGAACATCATTAATCCTTCCCATAGGTTTCTTAATAGTGGAATCCGCTAGATGCAAATTCAAAGAGCAATCATCAAATTTATGGAAACCTAGCACATCACATAAAGTTTTCAGAATAGTGGAAATGCTAGCACCCAAATCACACAAAGCATTGTACTCATAATCTTTAATTTTAATTTTAATAGTAGGTTCCCACTCATCATAAAGCTTTCTAGGGAATGAAACTTCCAAATCAAGTTTTTCTTCAAAAGATTTCATCATAGCATCAAAGATATGTTTAGTAAAAGCTTTATTTTGATTATAAGCATGAGGTGAATTAAGCATGGATTGCAACAAGGAAAAACAATATATTAAAGAACAATTATCATAATTAAAGTCCTTGAAATACAAAAGAGTGGGTTCATCGCTACTTAAAGTTTTGACCTTACCAATCCCACTTTTATCATTTTTTTCATTAAGATCTCCACCCTCCAAATTATTGGGATGCCTTCTAGCTAAAGTTGACTCATCTCCATTCCCCATCTTTATAAAGTTTTATATTAGCAAAAAAAGATTCAATAGGAGTCACACCAATCACTTTAAGATCTTCATCATTATTATCACAAAAACTTGAAGAACATGCTTTTTCTAGCCAATCTCTCTTAGCACGCATCCTAGCTATTCTCTCTTTACACTCCTCCATAGAAATTTTAATAGATTTCAGAGACTCATTAATATCAATCTTGGGTGGCATAGATCTAATCTTAAAAGAATCAATCTCATGAGAAATTCTATCAACGTTCCTAACCAAATCATCAATCTTAAGCAATTTTTCTTCTACCATAGCATTAAAAATCTTTTGAGAATTAATGAAATTTTTAATATCATTCTCAAGATCAGATGGTATTTTATTATAATTTCCATAAGAATTGTTGTAGGAATTACCATAATTATTAGAGGAATTACTAGGAAACGGCCGAGGGTTGAAATTACCTCTATACGCGTTATTACCAAAATTGTTCCTACCAACAAAATTCACATCTATAGATTCATTATTATTTTCAATCAAAGTGGACAAAGGCATATCATTAGGATCAATAGGAGAACTCTTACTAGCAATCAATTTCATAAGTTCATCAATCCTTCCACTCAAAGTATTAATTTCTTCAATCGCATGCACTTTTTTACCAGTAGAAGATCTTTCGGTATGCCATTGAGAGTATTTTGCCATAATATTATCTAGGAGTTTAGTAGCTTCTCCTAATGTGATTTCCATAAAAGTACCTCCCGCAACAGAATCTAAAAGATTTCTAGATGCAAAATTCAATCTGGCATAAAAAATTTGTATGATCATCCATAAACTTAAACCATGAGTAGGGCAATTTCTTATCATCAATTTCATCCTTTCCCAAGATTGTCCAACATGTTCATGATCAAGTTGCTTAAAATTCATTATATCATTCCTAAGGGAGATGATCTTGGCGGGAGGAAAATACTTGGCAATAAAAGCATCTTTACACTTGTTCCATGAATCAATACTATTTTTAGGCAAAGATGAAAACCAAGTTTTAGCACGATCTCGTAGTGAGAACGGAAATAGCTTCAATTTAACAACATCATTATCCACATCTTTTTTCTTTTGCATATCACACAACTCAACGAAAGTATTTAGATGGGATGCAGCATCTTCATTAGAACTACCAGAAAATTGATCTTTCATAACAAGATTCAACAAAGCGGCATTAATTTCATAAGATTCTGCACTAGTGCGGGAGCAATCAGAGTACTAATAAAATCATTATTATTAGTGTTGGAAAAGTCACACAACTTGGTATTCTCTTGAGACATCGTGACAAAGCAAGCAATCTAGCACACAAGCAAATGAAAAGACGAACGAACGAAGCCAAATTAAAAGGAAAATATTTTTGTGTTTTTCTGAAAACGTTTTAGAAATGGGGGAGAGGAAAACGAGAGGCAAATGGCAAATAATGTAAGTGCAAGAGATGAGAGTTTATGATGGGTACTTGGTAGGCTTGATGTAGAATCTCCCCGGCAACGGCACCAGAAATTCTTCTTGCTACCACTACAAAAAAAAAGACACATCCGTGACATTTTGGCCCTAACGATTTTTTTTCTGTCATGCTTATGACACTTCTATGATGATTAATTGTGACCAAACCACGTATCATCATAGATGTGATGGGCTCCTACTTCTATGACAAAAAATCATGACAGAAAATGGGCTTTTCGTCTTGGGCGGGCCGGGGACGCACCTGCATGACATTCTTTGGGCCGTCCATGACGGAAAAAATCATGGTAGAAGCAAGGGCGAGGAAAATTTCAGGGAGTTCCCGGTTACGGTGGGTGGTCGCGACCGAGCGATGCACGGAGGGATTGCACGTTTCTCTCGTACACGTACGCGCATGTGTGTGAGGCGTTGGGCTCTAACTGAACCCGAGCGAGACATTCGCTTACTGAACCCGAGCGATTGCACTAGCTACGTTACTGAAACCGAGCGATCGATCCCTTGGCTGTTAACTGAACCCGAGCGATTCCTTCGCTACTGCTGCTAACTGAAGCCAATCGAACCTGCTGTTGCCTCTTGATGAACAGTTCCGAGTGGGGGTTAGATGAACAGGACCCCGTGGTAGTAGAGGTCGTTGCCATTGGATGAACAGGACCCCGATCGAGAGGAGGCCGCCAAACACCACCCGATCGAGCCGGTTGGGGGTGGATGAACAGGACCCTCTGGAGGGCTGGTTGAACAGTAGCCGATGGAGGGTGGATGAACAGGACCCCGTGGAGGGCTGGATGAACAGTGGCTGGTGGAGGCTGAAGGAAGTCAACGGTGGATGAACAGTAGCAGGTGGAGGCTGGAGGAAGTCGACGGTGGATGAACAGTATCCCGTGGAGGCTGGAGCGAGGGAGTAGACGGTGGATGAATAGTAGGCCGTGGAGTCCCGTTTTGCGATACGCCACACCCCTCCTGATGAACAGGACCTCATTTCGACCGTAGGCGCTCCAACACAAGTCCATTTCCTCCGTTTTGCAGCACGCCACACCCCTCCCGATCAACAGCACCCCATTTCGACCGTAGGAGCTCGAACACAAGTCCGTTTCCTCTATTCTGCGGTACGCCAGACCCTTCCCAATGAACAGGACCCCGTTTCGACCGTACGTGGTCGAACAGAAGGCCATTTTCCTCCATTTTGCGGGACGCCAGACCCCGTTCCGGCTGTTCTGTCCAAGCCGGTTGGCTCCCGAGGAACAGGACGCATTCCGACCCTGTGGCTTCGCTCTCGATGAACAGGGCACGTTCCGACCCAGTCACTTGGTTCCCGGTGAACACGACGTTGTTTCCTCCGTTCCGACCCAGCCGGTTAGCTGCCGATGAATAGGACGACGTCGCTGCCGTCCGTTGCCTCTCCATGTACACGAGCCCTGGCCGTAAGTATGTGCGCGTACACATTCGAGACCCCGCCCGTATGTACGTACATAGTCGTATTAACTTTCTTGCAGCGTGGTTGTACGTACGTGTAACCTATATATATAGACGGGACAGCGTGACATGCTACGTCCGCGCCTCTACTATGACACGTGCATCTCCTTACACGGCCACGGTTCATCGCTGCAGAGAGAGCGATCGACCAGTATGTACGTACACGTTCGCCACCAGACAGACAACCCTACGTACGGTTCGACCCGGTAGGTCCCAGCTGTCAGGGAGGATAAGGAGGCACTTCCTTGTGTGCGAAGATATAGCTGGTGGGTCCTAGCTGTCAGGGGGAAGAATCATTTTTTTACCCGTAATATGGATGCACTTCCTTGCGTGTGAAGATATAGCTGGTGGGTCCCAGCTGTCAGGGGGGAAACATTTTTTTCGCAAAATATGGCGGCCCTTTCGGTGGGTCCCTGCTGTCTGGTGGAGGGATCATTATTTTGCATGTAATAAGGAGCCACTTCCTTGCCGCGGCCGTGGACCCAGCTGTCAGCCTCTCCAAGTACAGTCCTCTTCCGATGGAAGTCGTTCCTTGACCACGTTGACCACGCCGCGCCGAGAGCACCAAGGCGGTGGACGACGGCGAGGCCTAGGAAGGGAATGACCCGGAGTCGGGGAAGACTCGGCAGTTGTTTCCCACGCGAAAGGGAGTACAAGGGTTTACTGGTTCGGTTGCAGTGTGAGGCTGCCGTCGCCGGAGAATAACAGGAGGTCTGGGTAAGTACAGGGATGGCCAGCCAAGCGATGGGAGTAGGGTGGGGCGGTGAGGCCTACGCGGCAGCATAGCCGGCCACGAGACACAGGAGCAGGCGACACGGCCAGCGATGGTTTGGGTGGCTGGAGCAAGAAGACCAAAGGTTGAAGAAACACGACGGCCGTTGGATGGACATCGTACGGTCACTGCAGCTAGAATCATTTATATTGACTAAATTGACAAATCATGCGTCCGCGCCAACTTAGTAGGCCCACAAGTCAGCCTTCAAATATGGTGGGTCCCAGCTAGCAGGGGGAGTATTCATTTTTTTGTGCGTAATAAGGAGGCACTTCCTTGCGCGCGAAGATATAGCTGGTGGGTCCGAGCTATCAGCAGGAGGAACTTATTTTCGTGAAATACAGAGGCGCTTCCAGTGGGTCCCCACTGTCAGGTGGAGGAATCATTATTTTGTGTGTAATAAGGAGGCACTTCCTTGTGTGCGGCCGTGGACCCAGCTGTCATCCTCTCCACATTTGACCACGCCGCGTCGAGAGCACCAGGGTGGTGGACGACGGCGAGGCCTAGGAAGGGAACGACCCAGAGCCGGAGAAGACTCAACAGTTGTTTCCCACACGGAGGGGAGTATGAGTGTTTACTGGTTCGTCTGCCATAGCCGAAGAATAACAGGAACTGTGGGTGCGTAGAGGGATGGCCAGGCCAGCGATGGGAGTAGTGTGGGGCAGTTAGGCCTGCGCGGCAGAATAGCCGGCCACGAGAGGCATGAGCAGGCAGTATGGCTGACGCTGGTTTGGGCGGCTGGAGCAAGAAGATCAGAGGTTGAAGAAGCAGCACGGCCGTTGGATTAACAATCCAACGGTCACTGTTGCTAGAATCGTTTGTGGACTAAGTTGACAAAGCCTTTCGTACACGTCAACCTTGTAGACCCACAAGTCAGCCTCCAAATCTGTCCCAAACAGCATACAGCCTAAAATTTCTAGGCAGATTCAAATTAATTTAAAAAATAAACATACATTAATGTAAAATCCAATGAAATTTTACCTGCACAAAAATGATGAAATTTAAAATATCAAAATCAGAAAGAAAAAAGTAATTTGGAACTAATTGCATGTTTGTTGTATTTTTCATTTTACAGCCCATTTATTATTACTTATAGCCCATTTTCTAGGCAAGCCGAATGCTTCCCTCCTTGTCTTGAAAGATTTCAGGACCAGCAGGGTGTAGAAAAGCAAGTAGGCCTCCGTTGGTTATTCTGCAAAAAACAAAATAGCTGGGCTAGCCATTTTCAGAAAGAAAAAACAAAACTGGGCTGGTCATGTGGTAAACATATGAAATAAAAGCCTGGGCTAGATGGGCCACAGCTCCCGCACAACCCAGTTGATACCCTGCTCCGTCCAAAAACAAAAAAATAATACTGCGCGAGCTGCTGGGTCCCGGGTGTCAGCCGCTCCTTGTGCAGTTATCTCGCTTATTGACTATGTTGATAGTGGCGTGTGACCTAGATGTCAGGAAACCATCAGGAGGAACCTTTTTTTTCTTGTAATAAAGGAGGCACTTGCTTCCCTACTGCCATGATCCTGGTGGGTTCCTACTGTCATCCTCACCATGTACAGTTATCTCCTTATTCCTCTCGGTTGTTGACCATGTTGACAAAACCGAAGGGCGGCGCCGCGGCGAGCGAACCAAGGCAGAGGACGATGGTGAGGCCTCAGACGGGAACAAACAGGAGCCAGGGAAGATGCGCAGAGTTTTAGGGTGCGATGTGGCTGCGAGGTGTGCGCGGCAGCACAGCTAGCCGTGGGAGGCGGGAGCAGGCGGTCCCGCCGACGCTGGTTTGGCTTTGGCGGCTGGAGGAAGAAGAGACTGAAGAAACACGATAGACGTTGAATGTCAATCCAACGGTCAAGGTTGGCACAATCATTTGTTGACTAAGACGACACCACGTAGCATACTTTTTTATAGAAAGAAAAGAAAAACTGGGCTCGTTCGCCAGATAACATTCCCGAAACTGCCACCGTTTGATCTTGCGTCACAACTAAAACTGCCAAGAAAATGCATTCGTTTGCCATCCTCCTCCCAGGGAACGTTCGCCACATAACATTCCCGAAATTCAAAGACTTGAGAAGGCGTACAGAACAAGCTAGTGTACCAGTAAAGAGACACTGCTGAGTTTTAGAAAAAAGAGAGACGTGCTCCTATAGCTGGTTCGAATCCAAACCTAGACTATGACTATATATAGTGCTATGCTACTCTGCAAGTAATGAAACTGACATATCCAATGTTCGCTTCTCCTCCTCTCTAGTTACTCTGCCTAGCAATAGAAGCTCCGGCTGCAGCAACCATGTCCGCTGGCGGCTCATCCACCTGCTCTTCAGCAGGCAACAACCAGATATGCGCCAAGTCGCCACCCGTACCATCCCCTGTGGGTCTCATCACACACCCGCCGGCACACTCATCGTAGCCGGTTGCTCATCGCAACCCGCTGCCGTTGGTGTGGTGCCACTGCTGCAAATCACGCAGAGTCATCCGTCGCGTCTCAACTACAATCCTCAACCCTGGCCGAGTCTTCTACAAATGCCCGAATCATGGGGTAATAATATGTTTAAGTGTTGTTCGCCTGCTTTCAGTTGCTGATTTTTTTAATAGTTTCGTTGATGAACTTCCAATTTGATTCGTGCAGAAAAGGGAAGATTCATGTGATTTGTATTTCTAGGAAGTTGCTGATGTGGGGGAATGGATCTATGTTGATTATTTGGTTAGCCGAGGAATCCCAATACCAGCATGTCAGGGTGTTGGACAAGTAACTGAAGGAACGACAGAAGAGGAAGATGCAGAGCAGAAGGTTAAAGATATAGATCATCTTATCATGGCCAAGCAACAGCTATTGAACGGCCTTGACAGCAATGAGGAGATGAAAGAGCTTGTGAAGATAATGGGCAAGATCGTTGTGCTCTGTAGGATGATTGTCTCTTTATTTGCAGTGTATGTAGCACTCGTGATGTATTCAGTGGCTATGACATGAGCACTTTGCTGAAACTAGTAATGAATGAAACCTGTTTAGCAGGTTGGGTGTAGTGTTGTGAACATTTAATGATTTCTATTAATGGAAATCAGGGGGTATCCCCTTTTGCTCATAAATAAATAAATAGAAGAGGCCATTTTGCTAATAAATAAATAAATTAGTAGAGGCCCTGTCGGGTCAGCTTTGTTCCCATTCGAAGACATCAAGCAAATTGCAGTCCAACAGCAAACTATGTCATCAAATACAAGTTTCACAGCCAAATATGAGTACAACTAAACAACAATGTCATCATGTTTTAGTCGTCATACAATCACCAAACACAAATCAACATACATAATAAGTGATGTTCTCACAGCAAAATACTAAACAACAACTTCATCAGGTTTCAGTTGTCATAGCAAACACAATTTCACATAGTAGATAAAAAGTTGTCTACTCACAAGCAAATACGACAAAAGCAATCTAATCATCATCCGCAGCAGCAGCGTCAACATCTTCGCCATGTGTATCAGTCTGAATCGTAATTCCCCCCAGTGTCATCTTCTTCTTCATCCTCAATGTCCTCGAATGTTGGCGTCTTATTGATCAACTCTCGTATGTCCACAGCCCGACAGGGAATCTTTTCGCCAGCGTTATTGACGTGATGGTTCTCAAAGATATTAGGAACATCTATGGAATCTTCTACATCAGGAGCAGTGTAAGCATCATCTTGTTGTGCAACTTCATTAAATGAATTCCTCTGCTCAAACCTTTGCAATACTCTCCAGTCATCGCTACATGCATATGTGTCTTCCAAGAAAAATATCTGTGTTGCTTGATTTGCCAAAATAAAAGGCTCGTCGGTCTAGTACGCCACCTTGACATTGATGGATTTGAAATAATCATCAGCTCTGGGTTTTGCGATCCTGGAAAACAGGTTATACCAACGACAGTACAACAGAACCACACACCGACGAACCTCGAAACTAGAGATATACTACAACTGAACAATGTTTGTTATGTTAGCATACATTATAGTTGTCTCTTTGCCGTACGTATCCGCGCTCGTGATAGCACTGTTTTGTGTCTTCCTGCCTTCGTCGCATGCAAGGGCGTTGTAGCGCACATCTCCAACAATGCAAGATTCATAATGTCTTACCCGAGTATCAGGACCCATTGCTAGTGCGTAAAGGGCATCATTAACTGCCTGCCCATCCTTCTGCATCTTCTTAACCTATGGTTAGAAAATAGACAAGATGATCGCCTTATGTACTCAATATATTAAAAAAACTCATAGTGCAATTCAAAAGCTTACATGGCTCTTGAACCATTTCGCAAATCCTGCCATAACCAATTTGTCAATGTTTCTTGGATTTTGCAGCAGTCACTCCTTTTTGTAGATGCTGCACAACATAGTGATTGCGTCAAACCTCTAAATATATAAGAATGTGCTGCAAGTTTAGTAGGTTATGATGTATAAGCTGTAGTACTTAGCACTTACTCGATATAAGGTAGAATCTCAGGACAGTTATTCAACACATATCAAACCATTTTGTCCAAATCTTTAGGTTTGTCGTCTTGTCAACTCTTCCCTGTAACTCAAACAGAACAATCAAAAACATTAAGCTCGGGATTGTCTTCACCCACCTCTTTGCTAAGTTGATCAGCTGTTTCAATGTATTTTGAGCAGAATGTCAATGCTTCTATAGCAATGTAGGCCTCTGCAATGGAACCCTCAGGTCCAGCTCCGTTCCTAACATAGCCCTTGAAAGTGCCTAGCCGCCTTTCAATAGGGTACATCCAGCCATACTGTACTGGACCTCTAAGTAGTGCCTCATCAGGTAGATGAATAGCCAAATGCACCATTACATCAAAGAAGGCTAGAGGATATATCTTCTCAAGGTCGCATAGGATAGTTGGTATCTTGTCTCTAAGACGCTCCAAAGCATCTATTCTGATATTTCTACTGCAGAGTTCCCTGAAGAATTGTCCCAACTCTGCAACTACTTTGTATAAGTCAGGGCGGCCCAATCCTCTAAGGATAATAGGTAAAACCCTTTGAAGTAGGACGTGGCAGTCATGAGTTTTCAACCCTTGTACCTTGTTTCCATCTGCACTGACTCTCCTTTCAGGGTTGGAAGCAAATCCATGTGGGAATCTCACACGTGAGAGGACCTTGCAGAATTCTTTTCTTTTTACCTTGTCCAAGACGTACACAGCTGGTGCCATATCCCATGATGCACCATCATCTTCCACCTGCAAATCCCTTCTGATACCCATGCGTGTCAAATCAATCCTAGATTTTAAGGTATCTTTCGTCTTGCCTTCAATATTAAGAAGTGTGCCGATAATGCTGTCACATATATTTTTCTCGATGTGCATCACATCAAGATTATGCCGCAGATCCAAATCTTTCCAATACTCCAAGTCCCACAAAGTGGACCTGCGGGTAAACAATAATCTCTCTTCTGCCCTGCCACACTTCCTTTTCCCGCTACCATTATCAGGATGGTTTCCTGGTGTAATATGCCTGACCTTCTCTAATTCCACTTGCAACTCATTGCCGGTGAGCCTCTTTGGCGCATCACGGTTTTCATGCTTTGCATTGAACACATGTCTTCAGTATTTTGTAGGACACGCTTGTCCTTGGCAAGGAAACAACGGTGTCCAATGTAACAGATCTTGCTAAGTATTGCGTATGATAGCGGATTCTTGTCACAGCGAACACATGCATTGTAACCATGTGTCGTTCGCCCTGACATAGTGCCCAAAGCCGGATAATCATGGATACGCCAAATTATAATAGCACGCAGAAAGAAATCAGCTGGTGGGCTGCTATATAGGTCTCGAGTGAGAACACCCCTCCATAGCTGTTGAAGTTCCTCCACAAGAGGCTCCATGAATAAATCAAAATCCTTTCCAAGACTTTTTGGACCTGGGATAAGCAAGGCCATCATGTAGTTTGATTCTTTGGTGCAGACATTTGGTGGCATGTTGTAAGGGATAACAAGCACTGGCCACATGCTATAGGTGGCGCTATGGTGGCCAAATGGGTTAAATCCATTTGTAGCTAAGCCAAGTCTAATGTTTCTCGGGTCAGCAACAAACTTTTTGTGTTTCTGATTGAAGCTTTTCCAGTCACTACCATGAGATGGATGGCTCATTACATTCTGATCTCTGTACTCCTGGTTCCTAGAATGCCATAGTACATCCTCTCTTGTTTCAGCATCATGAAACAACCTCTGCAATCTTGGTATATTTGGAAAATGTCTCAGAACATTATGAGGAATCCTCTTCACAGCATCGCCATCTTTCCATCTTGATGATTTGCATTTTGGGCATTCACTTAAGTTGGCATAATCCTTCCGAAACAGAACACAATTATTCTTACAAACATGGATCATATCATATCCAATTCCAACTGCACGAAGGAAATTCTTCATTTTACTATAGGTGTGTGGCAGCTCAGACGCATCTGGGAAAGATTTGCGGAAAGCAGCCAACATCGCATCGAATGATTTGTTGGTCATTCGCTCATATGTCTTCACCTGAAGAAAGGTGACCATAGCTGAGAATACTGGTAGCTTATTTCCTGGGGTGACTGCCACATTGCATTGTTCCAACATGCGGGCCCACCGTTTTTCTTCTGCAGGTGAAAGTTCACGAAATGCGTGAGCATTTTGTAGCATTGTTTCAATGTTGGTCAAACTCACTGGCTCCGCCGCCACCACCTCCTCCTCCTCCTCTTTCACCTGAGCATCAGGCAGATCAAGATGGTGATCTGCTGCTTCCACATAGTCAGTAACATTGACGTTCACAGCTTCACCATGATGAACCCACCTAGTATATGTGACCGACATCCCATACAAGTGTAGATGATTTTAGACAATTGACTGGGGTCTTGTAACTGAATTCATACAACTGCTACACGGGCAGAGCACATCTGATTTTGGACCACCATACTCAGCGCTGAGAAAGTTCATGAAGTTTTCAACCCCCTCGACATATGCAGCAGAGAATCTTCAAGCAGAAGTTATCCAAGTCCTGTCCATCTGTTAGACATACAAATTAGTTCTTCTACTAGATATTACAGGAAAAACATATATGCTTTTTTATAAAGTCCAGAAAAAAATACCTATGTCGATGTCTCAAGCTATGGCAAGATATTTGGACAAGCAGATCTAAGTAGCGAAATATATGTAAAGTTAATTCAGCAAACAGATTTATGTGCTAACTTATGGCAGGCTATTTCAGCAGTCAATGAGGCCGAGCACACAGCCATCGAAGGCCATCTCAACAACAAAGATCGAGTATAAAATGGTATCGAGCTATTTCACTAACAGATTGGCTACGAGACCATGGCAATCTACTTCACAATAAATATATGGCAGGATATTTTAGCAACTAATCGGGCGTGGCATGCCATCTCAGCAAAGCAGATTGAGTGCAGAATAGGGCAAGGAAGCTTCTTAAGCAGAGCATATTGACTATAAACTATTTCGGCAAACAGTGAGATTAACAACGTCTATCAGCTAACATTCAGCGCTACTCCGACATGCACGGGGCCTCAATCTAGAATGCGCGTACCGTGGGAGAAGCTGACCGCAGTGCGTCTCCACAAGAACGTCACCAGCGGTGGCGGCGCGGCTGGAGGAAGGCAGTCTATGAGAGCGTACTATGGGAGCGAGAGGATCGCCGTGCGTCCCCTCGACGAACTGCGGTGCTGACGTATCGCCGCGGCGGGGAGGGCGGCTTTGGCGGAGCGAATGGAGTGGAGGGGGCCGGGGGGGGAGGGGGGTTTGGGGAATATTATTGCCTAGTTGGCCGAAGGGCAGTTGAATTTTGGATTTGGGGGGAATTTTCCTGCGGTGGGCGGGGGAGTTTGGCGCATGGTCGGTTTCTCCAAATGCGGTCCCACGTGTGAGTGAAGAGGCAAGCCGAAGCGCGTTCCGTTTGCGTGAGCCGTGTGCAGGACCGACCGTGTGAGGCGTGCAATGCGACCATGACAGGCGTGCTGTGAGTGTACCGCCTTTTTCCTTTTAAACTTGGTGCTTCGCGTGATCCATCGATACTACTCCTACTACTAGTAATCCGGTAATCCCGACTAAAATGGCGCGGCTGGGTCTTTTCCCGCGCGATATGCTGGGAGGTTGGCTTAGATGGTTTTTTAGGACTTTATTTTTTAGGACAAGGCTTAGTTGGTTTGACAGATAGAGCGAGAGAAAGATGTGAGATGCGTGAATGTGTAGTGGATGTACTATTGGAGTGCCTAAGATAAATTGTGTATGTATACCTATGTGTTTATTTACTTCGCATGTTAGCTTTGTCTCAGGTCAAACCTTCTAAACTTAGACCAAGTTTATACACACAAAAATGAATCATCATTCAATATATTTTCATACAATATATCTTACTATTATTGTGAAAGTTCATATACACCGGACGATATTCATGCAAACACGGCAGATTTTCATTACATTTCGAACTTTTATAGGACAGACAAAGAAAAGAAACCCGACCCTAAACCTATTCTACGGCGGCGACCGACGTCCACTTTCCTTTGTGCTTCCACATCGGCGACGACGTCCTCCATGTACCGTCTCCATGAATGGCGGCGGGGTTCAAGACCTGTGAAGTGAAGGTGCGGTCTTCGGCGAGGAAGAGTAGAACATGGGAGACGGACCGGCCAGTTGGCACACCATGCCCTGCCACCTCCCATGCCCTACTCATCCTCAGAGGAGTCCCCGACCTCAGCGGTGCCTGTGGATGTGAGGTCGATGATGATGGACACGGACAGTCTGTCGCTTCACCTGCCACATGCGCCACCGAACGTTGGACGGCGACAAGTAGGACGTGTGGCTGGCGGTGCTCCCGTCATCGAACGCCAGCGTGGCCACCGCTTGTGCGGTCACGTCCGCGTCCGGCTACGCTGGTATTGCATTGCGAGCGGTGAGTTGAGCGAGGGCGGCGACCTCGAGCTTCATCCTTGAAGACAAGCTCTCCCGCAGAGCGTTCCCACTCGTGGTCATGGTGGATGTGGTGCCAGGTAGGAGGATGCGCTATGGTGTGGAGTTTAGCTGGGCATTGCCGCTTTAAGTAGCGCATTCCGGCGAGGCCAAGCATCCCGGTGCGTCAATAAGTCATCGGAGTTGGTTCCTCGGGCAGCGAGCCTGCTTAATGATGGCATACGGACGGACGGCATGAATGCGGGTAGCTGGCGGCAGTTGGGAACGCACGCGCGCGACGGTGCGGTGGACGAGGGTTTTTTGTGTGCCAGGGTAGTCAGCTGCGGGCGTGGCAATGTTGGACATGCCATTTGCTCACATGTGATCCCACATGTCATTGAAAGACGACCCGACATGGTCTTAGGTCCTGGGGATGCAGTTGTCCGCGCTAGAACACTCCGCAGATGCATCGCGGTGCGCGGGCACTTCGGTGTCCCGTGCATCCTCGACGAGCCGGGTGTTGATCTGCTGGTCGTGCCACAGCGGTAGTGCCACACTCGGCACCCTGAAGCCGAACTTGTCTAGCGGCGATGAGCGTGTCGCTCATCGCGGTCACTGTGTCCAGAGGCAGTGCAGGAGCTGCACCATGTTGCTGGCCCCCATGACCCACATGAACGGTTGCCGGTGGCGAGGAGGTTGTGGGCCAGCTCCTCCATTGGACTAGTCTGCGCCACATCATCCCGACAGGTGTGCCCCACATGTCGGTTTCCCTATTTTCCCAGCCAAATTCGAGTGTCAGTATGGCCTCATTAACACTTGGCCGACCTCTCTCTCTTCTTGTCTAGTAGTAAATGACGTGGGTGGGGGAGGGGGAGGGACGTCGGTTTGCTCTCAACTTCAATCCCACAAGCGAGCGAAAACGCAAGTCGAAGCGTGTTCCATTCATTGAGCGGCGTGCAGGGTCCACCGTGCCGGGGTGCAACGCGAACGCGACAAGAGTGATGTACACCATCCGTTCCTTATGAACTTGCATACTTCGAGTACTCCTTTTTTTGAACACAGTACAGACGCAAGCGCTCATACATGCGCGCATACACTCACCCCTATGACCGCACACACGCACACCCTACCCCTATGAGCACCTTCGAGAGACTGAGTTGTCATATCTATAATATATCTCTACTCTTATCTCTACTCTCGGTGATGGTGGTGTGCCTGCCATCTTGCAATATAGACCGTCCGATCTATATCTGACAGATAGAAAGCAAACTATGGCAATTTTGCAAAAGGATACCCGCACCTCTCTCATTCATCCTCATCTCCCACAACTTCATTGTTCAGTAATTAAAAAAGGAAGCCTCTCGAACAATCTGGCATGGTGGCCGCTGCCGGCGTCATCCATCCCCATGCCTCCGCTAAGTCCGACCACCAATCACCACCATGCCCACTCCTACTCACCTTATCTCTCATCTTTCTCGGGATATCATTTTTCGATGAAATTCTCGAGATACCATTTTTTCGATGTAATTCTCAAGATATCATTAGTTTTTACACATGGGATTACTCCTGCATGGGTCAATCACAGCAGGTGTTTTGTAAAAAAAAATGCATCCTAATGTTCCGTGCAATGCACGGGCATCTTGCTAGTCATCTTGAGATTTATGAAGTCACCGCCTCGTCGTCGACAGGAACGGTGGGGAGGTCCGGACGTCTGCCACATGAAACTCTGAAACTTTGGTCCCATCCCACCCCACAACTCTCTAGGCTCCAGCCGTCCGGCTTTGCAAACTCCGCACAGTCAAAACCGATTGACCAATCATCACCGGAACCACTATTCACACCAGAACCTTCGCTGCTCGGCCTACGCCAGCTACTTGCCGGCCGGTCACCACTGCCCCAAAACCACACCTCCTCTCCAGCCCATTCCCCCACCTTTCGATCCCCTAGCCCGCATCAGCTGTCCCCTAGTTCGCCGGAAAGCCATGGTGCGCCGCAAGATCACGTACTACAAGATGCTGATGCCGGAGCGCCTCGCAGAAATCGCGGCGGCGGTCGGTGCCACAGACCTCCGTTCTCAAGCTCGCTTTGCGGCGGGCTAATCCCCGAGTTCTCTGGAGCCAAGCTCCAAGGAGGAGGAAGCCGATCCAATGTTCATGGTGGAAGTCGAGGTGTAGAAGGCCCCCAATGCGTATGAGACGATGGACGTCGACTTCGTGCCGGCGTCCAGGTCCCCCATGGTGCAGGCGGACCAGCAATCCTAAAGGAGGACCGGGAGGCGGAGGCTCAACTCGACGCGGAGCGCATGGATGCCGCTGCCATCGAGGCCCTCCTACAGGCGGAACCGGATGTCGTGGACGTGAACCGGGTGGCGGAGGCTCAACTTGACGTGGAGCGCACGGATGCCGCTGCCATCGAGGCCCTCCTGCAGGCGGAACCGGACGTCCTGGACTTGAACCGGGCGGCGGAGGCTCAACTCGACGCGGAGCGCGCGGATGCTGCTGCCATCGAGGCCCTCCTGCAGGCGGAGCCGAACGTCATGGACATGAACCGGGCAGTGCTTGCGTCTGTGTAGAGCGCCCGCACGCTCTGCGTGAATGAGTAGCTGGAGGCCGAGGACAACCACGGTGCAGAGACACATGTCGGCAGCTACGGCTGGTTCACGCGGGCAGCCAAAGACGACGAGGCCATCTCGTTCCGCGTGCAGTGATAGTTTTTCTTTATGTTGTTGTTTTTAGGGTTCTTTTGCTGTGTAAAAAGATATATTTATGCAAGTCGCCTGACTTCCATCATTTGGGCCAGTCGACCATTTCAGGCGGTTGGATGAATATCCTACGTCTCATAACACTTCTTCTTCCTCACCTCTTCTTCTTCCCCAACAGTCCACCGCACGGGCCGCACGGATCTTCCCCAACATGCGGTTGGATAAACATATTGTATGAATGAAAATTATGTGTCAGCAGTAGGATGGCTGAGTTTGGTTTGATCACATGCGGTAGCACATGTCAGTGAGGGTGCGTTCCCTTGGTTGGGTTTGCGGCATGCAGGACCGACTATGTGAGGGTGCGGTGCGACCGCGACAGCCGTGCGCAAGTGTACCTCCTTTTCATTTTGAAAAACTTTAGGAAATCTTGGCAAAAATGTGTGGCAAAGTATGGCAATGCAAGGCCTAGACCCAAATAGGATACAAGTACGTACTACTTGTGTTAAAAAAGAAAGGCGGGGTTTTCCTTCGCAGGATTGATCGATACAAATCCTCGTTTCACGTGTCAATTAATGCGTATTTTTTTCTCCAACGCCCAAAGAGCTAACCATCTCACTCCTCATTGCTTGATTAATGCAGTGCCATGCAAACCAATCTTCTCACTTCCGCATGCATGCAAGGGTATATTAATGTCCTTGGTTGCTAGTACGAGGCAAACCCCATCAATTTTGCCTCGATTAGTGTTAGTGGCCTTCTGCAAATTGTAATTTTGATACTGGCCTTGTATACAAAAAAATGGAGGTAGTAACTATTTGACTTCCTTCCCCATTGCGGTGACGTCGATGATATTTCGAACGTTGTGGCTTTGGCGAAGTGCGTTCGATGGAGCACACCATTGAGGGAGACCACGGTAAGTCGTTCGCAAGTGCCACCTGCAACCCGAGACAACCGCCTTCTTTGAATCCAAGAAGTCCGTTGAACCAAAGGAGGTGTAAATGTACTACTAGACAATAGCTTCATCCGTCCAGCTTAGTGTGGTAAGGTGGTTTCTCGAAGAAGACGATGGAGAAGCGGAGTCAGCGAAGAGTGAAATGATGGTTGCTTCGTCCGTGCTTTGTGATTTGACGCCTCACTGCTTTGTGCTTTCTGATAGAAGGGGCAGGGGAGTAGACTCTGTGCTCTATACTGTACATGCATCCAAGCACGGGAGAAAGAGGAGAGAGGTTGCATTTTTTCTATTCCTTCAATCAATCAATTAGGGAGCTTCGGTTCCCTCTTTTTGGCTTTGGCAGCACCCTCCAGAATGGTTCCCATCGATGCCAAAAGCTATTTTCACATTTGGCTACACATTGTGGATGCCCTTAACCATACCACTTGGTTTTGCTCCTGTGTGCTATCTATACAAATCTCGATTATATTGATCTAAAAAATTATATCAAAATTAGTAAAAGGAGGTGATTTTACCATGCGGAAGGCGGGGGAGGTTTCTTATTTTTAGAGGACGTTGGCCTGGCGGTTTGTTAACATGCGGTCCCACGTGTCAGTGATTTACCAAGCCGATCCGCGTCCCACATGAGGCAGAACAACGGCAGAAGCAACACGTGGTTAACTTGAAGAAGATGAGGGAGAAGCGGATTCAGCAACGAGTGAAATGATGGTTGCTTCGTCCCTCCAACTTCTTTTTTTAGCATCACTTCGTCCCTCCAACTTAACTACGGGAAAGGTGCAACTTTGTGATTTGACGCCTCATTGCTCATTACTATGCCGGCGCCATGACCGGGGTGCTTCACCCCTGCTGCTCTGCACTGTTATTTTGGTATGGCACGTGGACCCGGTTGCTTGATGTCCCACATGTCGGCGAAAGGGACTAGAACATTTATGAAAGCGAGTGCTCCACTCTTACGATGGAGGAGTACACGACACGGCGGCCCAGTGAACTGTTACTTGTACTGTAGTACTACTATAGTTTTGCTGTTTCGCACGATCCATCGATACAAACCCGATTAAACAGGCAAGCGCGGGATTTTTCCCACGCGGTAGATGATACTAGCCATACATTTCAAAGGCAATTTTAATGTATGCAAACTGAATAATTAAGTAACAATATGAGATCTAGTAAAACTAAAAATACATATGATTTATTGTGTTAGAGTGTAGTAGTAGTACTGTATTGCATAGTTGTTAGATGTAACATGCGAGAACGTGTAGAGATGTACTTTTGGAGGGCCTACAGAGAGAAATTGGGCATAAAGTGGATTCAAATATTTGTATTCATCCTCATAGCATTTGTAACTCATATCTACAGTTTGTACGGTAGACGTGAATGCTTGTTCGCTCTTACGAAACTAGTACAGCAATAATGGGGTGGCGCACGCCAATTTAGGCACTAGCATGTTGGCCTACTCGGCACCACGGAGAGAGCGACAGAAGAGATAAATACATTGGCGGTCAGTGTATTTCAAGCGAAAAGCATAATACGGTCACCGGACTTCAGAATACGCTCATTACGGTCACTATATACATTTTGCGGTGATTATACAGTCACTTGCTCACCATTCAGCATCGGATTGCACTCTGTTGACCGGACAAATAGTCTGCGTGGCACTATGTTGACTAGTTAAATTGACCATGTTCCCTATGGGTCCACCAATCAGTTTGCATAGGAAAAAAGTAAGATAAACAAAAATTTACGCAGGCGCGACAAGACTCCAACCCGTGCGCGGGAACCACCTGGTTGTGTATGTGTCTGTCAGGGCCTGATGTGTGCGCATGCACGTGTAGGTTGAGCACTTGAGCGTGAGCGTGTGTGTTGGTCGTGTGGTGTGTGCATGCATGCGTGCGTGTGTGCGTGTGAGTGTTGCGTGCGTGCGTGGCTGCATGTGTACGTGTGAGTGTTGCGTGCATGCAATTCGTGTGCATGCGTGCGTGTGTGTATAATCACCACACCAGCTCTTGTGTGTTAAAACAGACGGCTCAGCATACCAATACAATGCCACCTTGTCTGCTGTGCCCGCAGCCATGACTTCGAACCACCGTCCAATTTTTTTTTATCAGTTGTTTTCATTCTTATACACGCCGACAGGTGGGCCCAATGGTAGTGAGATAATGTGATGCAACACTAGAGGTGCCAAGTGGAGCGTTTAACTGGTCAACGAGTCATGTCTTGAACAAATACAGAGCTGTACGGTGAGCCCGTGACTATATAATAACCACAAAACGTAAATGGTGATCGTAATGAGTGGATTCTGAAGTCGAATGTATGTATGATGCTTTCGCTTCAAATACAATCATCGTCACTGTATATATCGCGAGAGAAAGATCAAACATGCGTGAATGTGCTGGGGGCGTACTTTTAGAGGACCTGGAGATAGTTTGTGTGCGTACGTGAAAGGGGCGTAGAGGGGGGGTGTGCAATGGAGAGAGAGATGCTCTTTGTTTCTCTTTATTATGACTAACTTTATATATAGTATAAAAATATAAAAATTCACAGTGCGGAATAAATATCATTGGGTGCACCATGCAATGCAAATTAACTTTCATACTCCATATAACTTTGTAATGTTGTATATATGTAGCAATTCAAAAATAAATTTTTGGCCACAGTTTGTGTGGTTTTATTCAAAAGGAATGTTGTATGCGAAGTAAACATGAAGAGAGGGCTTTTTAGATCAATGGGGTATGTGATAAGATGTAACATGTGTGAATGTGTAGTTGACGTATTCGGTAGGGCCTAGAGAGGGTATGTGTACGTATTCGAGAGAGGCATGGGTAGAGGGGCCGGCGGGAGGGGCACGTGGGAGAGATAGCATGAGAAATGAGAGAGGTCTAGAGAGAGAGAGAGACGAATAGGATGTCGTGGAGAGAGATGCCCTTGAGTGTGTACATGCAAGGGGGGAGGAGATAGAGGCATGAGGAGAAAATATTTTGTGTGGTGTCTGTGTTAGTATGTGTGGGTGTGAGAAGATAACGAGACCTAGGGGCAGAGGATGTGTCACCGCGTGAGGTCCGGTGGGCCGAGGTGAGGCCCTTGGGTCAGTTTCGTCCTGCGCCACATTGGTCAGCCCGTGACGTATTCAGGGAGACCCATGGAGGACTAGTCGTACAAGACAAAGATACCAGAGTCGTGAAGGACTCTGTGTCCACTAACAAAGCCGGCTAGGATTTGTAACCCTAGGTCCTCGGACTAAGGTAACCCCTTCTCTCTGATATTACCATTCATCCAACCTAACTTTAAGGGGCATCCTACAGAATGCTCTGCTGGAATCATATTCGTCAATTAGGAAGAGAGGTGGAGACAATGCGTGCGAGATAGGCCTAAAGATAATGTGCGTGTGGGAGACACGTAGGCAGGTCTATGTATAGAGAAAGGGTCGATGGGGATTGTGTGTGCGTATGCGTGTGAGAGGAAGAGTGCTTGTAATAAAGGTTAGTGAAAACAGTCGTAAATGGTTGCGAGAGGGAGGGAGGGTGATATCGAGAGCATGTGTGCGAGAAAGACACCTCGGGAGAGAGTGTGTGAGCATGTGTGAGAGACCACCGATGGATGTACACCGTGTGCGTGTATGTGTGAGAGAGAAAGTTAGCGCGTGTGTGAGGAGGGGCCTATGGAGAGTGAAACTACACGTAAAAGACTAATGTACACATTGATTAAAAATATAAATTGTATCCAAATATTAGGATGGGATCATGATATTTGCAATTCGCATAAGGAATGGTCATTGATCCATCAGGCATCTATATTCTATCGAGTTTGAGCATGTCTATGTTATTATTCCACATAATTGATTCATAGAGTCGGTATTTTGAACTCCAGACAATGCATCGCTTTAGCAATTCGAATATAAATGTGAGTATAGTTCATGTTGTGTGTGTAAAGCACATTATACATACAAAAGTTACACAATGAACATTATAAATAGCTAGCTATGAACTAGCATACATTTGAATTCAACTTAAGGCAGTTTAAAAAATTCGAATTCAACATGAAGTCCATTCAATTATTTGAATTCGAGATCATGGCATTTGTAAATCATACCTAAATTATGGGGGCACCAATCTTTGCTCTGCTTTTGTACATAATAGCATATATAGTCGTCTACAAAATAGATTCAAATTTACCTCCTCCATTCCAAAATAAGCGTAGTTATAGGATTGTCAAGTGTCAAAATTTCAAAAAGAAGCACATAATTTAATGAGGTTTTCAAACATACAAGGTCAAATTTAACGTTGTCTATTTAGGTCAATCCTCAAAGTTCAAGAGTACTCTAAACGTGAATGCTTCTGTTTCAAAATTTCAAACGAAGCGCCAAAAGAGCCTCTACTCACCCAAATCCGCATGAGACCAATGTTTGGTAGAAGGAAATTACATTTCTAACTCTGACCCGTGAAACCTACCGGCCCGACGTCCAAAGGTCTAAACCGGGGTAGGTTTGTAACTTCATCTAGACACCACACAACCGCCTCCGGAAAACATTCATACACCGTGGCCGCCTAAACACACATGCGCTCGGCCGAAATCGCTCCTGCCCACTATTTGGGACACCTGGGATAACCGTCCTACCCCCAACCCATAGTAGGTCCGAAATTTAAGAGGGAGGCAAAGTTTGTACTTTCCCAAAATTTCAAACAAGCACGTCCCATCTGTTAAAAAAACAAAAACAAGCGCGTCCCAGACTGAAACATGGTTCCCCCTTAGCTCCCCCCCCCCGGTCCGATTCCCCATTCGTACTCCGTGGGCGCCAAAACTACCTCTCCACCAGCCGCGAAATCCCGACGTCCTCCATCCGCCACCCCATCCCATCCATCAACCGCCGCCCTCCTCCATCACGCCGGAGCCGATACCCCGACGTTCTCGTCCACCGCAACCGCAACGCCCTCCATGGCTAGTAGTTGAAGCCGAGGCCGAGTTGCCTCCAGGACGCTGACGTGCGCCGTACCCGAGTCAGTTCAACCACGCCGTCTTGCGCCTCACCGATGCCGCTCCAACGTCGCCACCGTCCACCGCACCGGAGTTGTTCCCGCTACGCCGTCCTTCGCCGCCTCGGATCTGCTTCCCCTCCGCCGACAGACGGCCATCACAACACAGTCAACAATTTGGCCATGGGTTCGTCCAAGGCTCCACCCTCCTCCAAAACATCGGTTCCCCCGGTAAAAAGAAGAACATCGCCGTGAAATAAGGATGGCACAGCACTGGCAACCGGAATGGTACTCCTCTTCCCTTATTCGTGCAAAACTTACGTGTCTGCTTGCACGGTATTCATCCCACAGAAGACACTAGTTGACCGCTTCTTCCTACACCTTCTTCCTAATACTAGATGTGCAAGCGTGTGCATCACAGCCACGCTTATACACCACAGTAGTTAGCACATCATTGATACGGAATCCTATGCAAGCGCATGCACCGCGGCCGCGTAGTCGATCGAAAGGTGCGTCACGATGTCGCGCTAGAAGGACATCGACCGAACCTTTTTGTGTGTGTTTAAACAATCCTCGAATATTACTCTACTTTTTTTTGCTGGAAAAGTTCCTCACACTACAATATTTCCATATATTTGTATTTAGCTTCAGTTCGTGATTATTTGGATTTGGACATTTTAGGTGCCCCCTACAAAAAAAATTAATAGAGATTTTGTGTGTGTAACGGAGAGAGAATGCATGTATGTGTTTACATGTGTGTTGTGGCGGAAGGGCAATGTGGAGACGGGGTGTGTGTGTGTGTGTGTGTGTGTGTGAGATAGTCATAGAGAGGTGTGAATGTGCAAATGATCATGTGTGAGTGAGACATAGAGATATACCAAGATGTTGTGTATACATGAGAGAATGGTCTTCTATTTGTATTTTTTGTGTGTGCGTGTGTGAGAGAGAGAGGAGCATCCGTAACACAACAACCATCTCTCTCGATTCGACCGTCCCTCACACAATCGCATGTAACACATGATCAACGCACAAATTTTGACACCCTGACCCAGCCCCTGCCCGCCACAAGGCCCCTACATCGCTCTCTATCTCGCACACACAATCTCTTCATGAAAACCCTATTTCGCATGCATGTACCTCTTTGTCATATACACACCATGTACCACGCACTCACATTTATCTCTCGCTATATATGTCTCTTTGCCTAGCAAACACACTCCCCATAGTGCTATCTTTGTATCCCGCACACGATGTCTCTGTATTGCTTAAACATTGACACACATGATGTATCTGTCTCGCACCATTAGCCTCTCTCGCATGCTCAGTATGCACACACATTATCTCCATAGGTTTGATTTCTCTCAATATATGACAACAAAACACAAAAACCCCCCCCCCCCCCCACCACACTATCCATCCCCATCCAAGGTTATATATCGACCACTATCGCTTGTGCTTATCTGCACCTCCACATGCACACCACCTTGATCTTCAAGGAGGGCATCGGGAAGAACGAAGATGACGACCAGACCGCACTAGAGACCGTAGGGCCATTTGGAAGCATGATGACATGGCGACGGCTGAGTAACTCCTTGCCCCCTTCTCTCTCCCTCTCCCTCCCTCCCGCACAAAATTATCAATCCCTCAGCCCACAAGATTCCCCTCTATTCCATGTTATTTTGAGCTCTCTCATCAAACCTTTTGTATCGTCTCCTTCCACATGTACAAAATCTCGATGCACACGCATCTCACTCCTTATATATTACATGTCTCTATCTTACTCACAGACCTCTCTCGCACACTTCCTCTCTCCCTCCTCTCTCTCTCTCTCTCTCTCTATCTATCTCTCTCTCCTACTCTCTCGCCCACATATATACAATCTTTCCCATCCTTTGTCTCTTTCTTCCACTGGGTGTATATCTTGTGTGTTGAGCGCACGCATCTCTCTCCCGCCATTGCTCCATCTCCACAAACTCTCTATGTTTCATTCACACATTGGGATGTGTTCTGAAAATTGCTTTAGACCGGATCATGTAGAGTTATGGTTGGTTTTGTTGCATCCAACAAATTAATAACTATGAAATGCATTTAGATTTTCATTTGAGTTGGATTATGTGAGTTTGAGCAAATTGTGAAGTACTATAGACCTGGTATTCATCTTGGAATTCAACAAAGATTCTAAATATTGAATTATACAAACCATTACATTTGAAGTTAATAGCTAAATATATTTATTTCACAATTACAACAAATAATTAATGCCAGGACAAACTAAGAAAACAGATGTGTACTCCCTCTGTTTTTATTTAAGTCCATGTATTAGCATTGATCAAAGTCAAGTTTTGTAAACTCTGACAAAGTTTATAAACAAAAATATTAACATATACAATAACAAATCAATACCATTAGATTCATTATTGAATGTACTTTCACATCATACAGATTTGTTATGGTAAATATTTATATTTTTTCTATAAACTTGGTCAAACTTTAGGAAGTATGACTTCAATCAAACCTAATATGCAGAGTAAATAAAATCGGAGCGAGTATTAGTAGTACTCCTAGCTGCTTAGCCCAATCACCCAACATGCCAGACGGGGGGCAGGGAGTAGTACAGTGTTACAAATTTTCAGGTCGGCGGCAAAATCTCCCACTTCCATCGAGATCTCCCGCGACTCAGATTCGACCAATGTAAAGTTACCATCATAACCTTGGTCGAATAGGGCGACTGATGCTGCTTAGTCGGGGGCTGTTTTGGTAACTTCACGTTCACCCCACCCATCCAACCCCACCCTGGCACCTAGAGTACTCCTCATTACTCCCTATTTTCTATCCCCACCACAAAATAGACTTCTCCACGGCACCGCAGCACCTTCGTGCCCCTCCCCTTCTTCATCGGCGCACTCGTCCACCACAGCGCATCTGGCCCATCGACAATGTCATACGCTGCACTGGAGCCGGTCTGCCGTCGCCGTCGTACACGGAGCCGCTTCCCCGGCGCCATCTTCCACGGTCTCGGATCTGCTTCCCGGAAGCCGACGCCAAGCGCAGCAGCACCACCGTCGTCGATAATGAACTGACTCCCGTTGCCGATCATGATGCACAGACGCCGCCTCGACCTTCGTACTCCTCCTCGATTGGTAACTAGTAAGGTACACGTGCATTGCATGCATGAGATTTGGCAACCAAATTATGAATAAACACCATACTATAGCATGTAAGCTTTGAGTCATATATGCATGGTGTAGACGTTCGTTTAATTCTTATAGTTCATCCCATTCAAAACCAATTAGTTTTTATAAAAAAGTTAATCTATTTTAAGATTCATGGAATTGTGCGTTGTAAAGAATAAAGTAAAAACAAATAATGGCAATTCATCTAGAAAAAAAATTGGGCAATTATGATATGAAAGATTCTAGAACAAAGAAGTTCTTGTGTTTTGAGGTTTGTGAATTATGCTTAAGTTCAACCATGGAGTATTCTAGATTGTACATGTGGCAGAATCTGGTGGAATGTAGATGATATCCAACGACCGGTAGTGCTCGGATTTGCCATCTCTGCACCGTCGGATTGGCTTCATCCAATGACCATCTTTCAAAGTTATTCGCACGCTGTATAGGGGTATAGATGTGTATATTGATTCTCTAAGCAGTACATATGCAGTTCCGATTAAGTTCATACCTACCCTTCCAATTTCCTGGCTGCTATTGTTCCGGTAAAAGTAATTGGTTATAGCTTGCATTTTCCAACAGAATATCATCTTGTAATTGTGCGTCGCTCCTGTATTGCGTTGTGCTTGGGTAGGTTCTTCATCTGTAACTAGTAGTGTTGCAAATGATGGAAAGTTTTTTAGAATAGCAGGGAGGTGACCCCCCTATTCTATTCACTCAAAATGAAACCACAACATAGTTCTAGCAAAGTTGAAGAGCCACATAGTAGGATATTAAAAATCACTCGTGCTAACATGGCAGATGAGTGCTTTAATGTTGCCGACAAGATGCATGAGTATCACTATATTTTTCTTGCCATGTTGAGATTTTAAAACTACGAATGCAAACATGCAGAGGAGCAATGAAGACCAAATACGGGATGTTGGGGACATCTTCAAGGAACATCGCAAGTTAAAGAGGAGTTGCACCGAACCTGTAAAACGAGCTTTGGTAAGTAACAACCTTTCAATTACTTTGGCATTGAGAACCTGACTAGCAGTGGTGGATGTTTTGTGTGTCCTTGATGGTTTCGTTAATGAAATTGGAGGGAGCCCCCTCTTTTGACCATTTTTTTTACTTTGACATGGTATGTGTCTGGCAGCAGTAGTGAACACAGGACCAGACCAGGCCTTGGGCAAGCCCTGAGCCGAAAACAGCGTCAAACCATGTTGTCTGCTTGGCTAGGGTTCTTGCCATGCAATCCAGCAGTGTGGCAGATTATTAAATAATAATAGGCGAGACAAACAATTTCCTGTACACTTGATTAGGCTCTCAATCATTTGTAGGATCTCAATTTACTCAGTGGACCCACCATGCCGTAGGATGAATCTTTTGTAATTTAGTGTTGAAGCTAGTCAGTCAAACACGCCTACAAATGCCTTGGAGATCATCTGGTTGCCGGTTGTTTTGCTGCAACAACCCTTGCCTTAGTGCACCCCTCTGCTGGTTTTTCTATTTATCATAGCCTTGTGTTCTTCGATGTATATGTCGTAGTTTCTATAAGCTCGCTCTGTTTGATATGTAATAAACATAGTCTTAATCATCCTAATGCTTTCCTTTTTAGCCTGATGTAGGAAGTGGGTGTCCTCACCTTGCAGTCTATTTTTATATTTCTCCTTTTCAATTCACTTCTCCTAGTCCTGTTTATCGGGCTTCTACTTAATGGATCTAGGGAGCTCTAACTATTGATTTGAAAAAGAAGTAACTTCTTCTTGTCAAGAAGCAGTTCCTGCGAAGAGGGAAGTATGGTCAACCTCAAGATCATGTTTCCAAAATGAGGCTGGATTACACACAAGGTGTCATTTCCCTAATGATGCCGGATTAGACACAAGGTGCAAATTCCCAGATGATGCTGGATTACTCACAGGCCAGGTGGAGTTGTCAAGTGTTCGTGTCCTCGTTGCTCTAGTAAAGGCTGAAAGAAAGCGTGCAGCAGCCCTTGAGAATGTAGCTGACTTCCTGAAGAAGCGAAAAGAGCAATCAGATGCTCTCTTCACCCAAGCCAAAGAAGAGATGGAAGAAGCCAGAAAGAAGCTAGCATAGGCAGAGCAGGCTAGGTGTCTCCTGCTATCTAAAATTGTTGTCAATACAAATTTTCATTCATAATAGCTAGGTTCAAATGTTTATCCAGTCAGCATGCATGTTGTGGTGTCTGTGCATCTACTGAGATGTATGTAAGTCTGTGATGCCTAGATGTGGCACAAAATAAAAAAAAATTGGGTCATGTAATAACAGCCATTACTTCCCGAACAATAACAGACGAACCATTGGACATGGTACAGTTCACACGCAAGCCCAACATTCCAAGTTCAACTTCCACATCAAACTCATGTTCACAGATATCTACACATTCATAGATAATGTCCACAACCATGATTCACTTCAAAGCCAAAAAAATGTGAGGAGAGTTATAAATAAAGAAAAATCTCTAGTCCCCACTACAAGTGCGAGCACAACAAGTAAAGACCATACGTAACTAATTATATTTTGGACATTTTTTAACTAAACGCGAATAACTTCTGGAAGCAGGTATAATCTTTAATGCCAGCCGCGACTGGGGTCCATGATGTTTTGAGCCAAACCGGGCAACACACCTGGTGTCTATGCTGGTGACGCGGTGGTCATAGCCTTCATGGGTTCGGAGCGGCGGTGGCTCCCGTGGTCTACTATTCCTCGCTGTCAGCGGTGGCCGCAGACGTGTTGGCCACCTCCGCCGGCATGCCGCAGTTCCGCCAACGTTAGCGTCAGATGGCACGGCCAGCCACGATGCACTGGACGCCGTGGTCCCCCGTGTGCCGGCGTGCAGCAACTGGCCATTCCTCAGCGAGCAGGCTTGGAGCATCAAGTTGATGCACCAGGGGCCAGCTTGGAGCGGCGCCTTGCTCCTCCGCTTGCCCGCCTACAGCCTCGCCCATGGTACTGACGGCCTGTGGCGGGGAGGGAGGTGGGGAAGCGAGTTGCCTGGCTCGTCGGGGCACCCATCCGGCTTTTATGCCGGAGAACTCGTCTTCGTGCTCACCGGATGCTATGGAGAGTGTGGAGAAAATGGTGTAAGGAGGATATGGGGAGCGGCGGTGTGGTGCGGTTCTTGCCAGGTGTCTGGCCTCATTTAAATAGCGGGCGAACGAGAGGAGCCAATCGGCATTGTGTTCTAAAATGTCGGTCGGCTCGCGGAAGGACAAGTTGTCGGCACATGCGCGGATTCAATGGAGGTAGGCGGGGCAGTCTGAAGCCAGTTGAATGCGCCGAGGAGGCGTGTTCAGCCTGGCGTGCAGTGAGTGGGGCCCTCTTGGCCAGTGCGCCGGTTCAATGCCTGTGGTAGTGAGAGGTCGCGTCCGTGTGATAGCAATCACTCCCTTCGGTCCTTTTTTGTTTGGGTATAAGAAAATATCATTTTCCATTCACATTTTACAAGTAAAATTCATGGTCAAACTTTGACCCAAAATACGATGGGGACTAGTAAACCAGGATGGAGGCAGTAGTGATGAATTCCATTTTCGCTCCATACCAATCGTTCTAAAAACTAGTATAACGCGCCATTGAAAATTGAAACTCTTACCCCCGCTAAAAAATGATATTTTAAACGTGGCAACTCGATCAGTGGCGACTGGCAAGCCACTGCTTCCTGGTCATTCACCTGTGGTCCCCGACCATCAATTCCTACGAATCAAATTATCACGCGAGCTGACTATTCCTACAAAGGTACGCTCCACAACGTACCCGGTACCCACCCATGCAGTAATCGTGCACCTATGGGTTTATTTGTTTACTGTGCCTTACATAACTCTCATGTGTGCAAGATAGTGAGAGACCGACTATGTGTGTGCGCCTCTTCTCTTCGTATATGTACTCTAGTGTTTATCTGGTGTCAAAAAAAATAATACAGTAATAACTAGCAATGTGCCAATGCGTTGCAACGCATCCAGAGTAGAGTAATACATTTTCACCAATTTGATAGAAAATAGTCTATTTTTGATATACATATATCACTAAAAATATCTTATGTTTCACTCAAAATATATTCCTTTGGCTGTTTTGATGAGATAAGGGAGGAATGTGGTTGGTTTCAAGATTTGAGAAGTGGGATATTGTTGCAAAAAGCCCATGTGTGTGTGTGTGTGTGTGTGTGTGTGAGGGAGAGAGGAGGAGGACAGAGTGCATGTATGACAAAGACACGAAGAGTGTGTGTGCGAGAGGTATTACCATAAAATGAGGCGATAGTGTGCGCGTGCACGATCGAGAGGGCGTGATGCAAGAAGGGACGAAAAATCTATATAGATACAAGGAGCAAAAGTGTGCGGTGGATGGATAAACCTATCTAGGGGTTGGTTGATCAATGTTTGTGAGAGAGATACGAGTCAGGGGTGCGAAAGCGAGAGTTTTGTGTGGTTGAGAGAGAGACGGTAGTCGGTAGGGGGATCCAAAGCAGGAGTTGTGTGTGTGTGTGTGTGAGTGAGAGAGAGAGGGGGGAGAGAGATAGTTTGTCTAATCGGTAATAAACAAATGAATAATGTCAGTTTTGGAACAGAGATGAAGACGGAAAGGAGACCCCAACAAATGATGTGTGTGCAGGAGAGAGTAATTTTAATGGTAGGGGTCATATCTAGAAAGATATAGGGTGCGTGAGAGAACCCTGGAGAGAAAGGCAAAGTGAAAGACGAGCGAGAGTGTGTGTGTGGCGGTGAAAAAGAAAGCTTAGGTAGCTATAGTGATACCAGAGAACGATAGAAACGTGAGAGATAATGAAAACCATGTAATCTATGAAGATAGAGAGAGTGTGACACTTCTCGAGGGAGACGACGAGAGACCGTGTTTGCAAAAAATGGAGAAGCAGGTAGTGAGCGTGCGGGTGAGATGGAGTAAAGAGAGTGATAGCTACATGAAGGAGCACGCGAGAGAGATCTTGAGAGAGATGGGCGTGAAACGAGATTCAAATATTAAGTTGTGTGCATAGAAGATGTCAACATAAAAGGGATTCAAATATTTGAATTCCAGATGATGATACATGTAATTCGTACTCAAACCAAAATTGATCTATCAAACATGCATATTAATCTGAATTTGCGCGCGTGTATGTTATTTAATATATTGATATTACCGATCCATACATTTGAGTTGAACATAATTTGGTTTCAAAAATTTGAATTCAACCTTATGATTTTGAGACCATTGTATTTGTAAATCATATTTTATATATAAAGGAGCAGAATTCTTTGTTGTGCTTTTGAAAGTATATATAAAAAATGATGTATATAGATTTGTATTCGAACACAAAATGGATCCTGCCCGAAGAAAAAAGAATAAAAAATGGATTCGAATTGAGTTAGCACGGTAAACGTGCAATATTTTTCTGCAAAAATTTGAACGAAGCGGGGAAACTCACACTAACCGCCCGGAAACCAAAATCTGCGAGATGGAAATTACTACTGCCTATCCCTGACACGCAAAGCCTATCGACTCGATTTCTATAGGTTTCGATAGGGGTAGGCTTGTAATTTCACTCAAACCTGACATAACCGCCTCCACCTCTCACCTCCCCAGATTCATACACGGTGGGCGCCAAAACAAGTTTCTACTCGGCCCAAATTGCCTCTCACCCCGATTCATACATGGTGGGCGCCAAAACACAGTTTCTCCTAGGCCGAAATCTCCGTCGGCAAATATTCGGTGTATGCGACATTACCGTCATATCCCCAACCGACCAATATTGCTGTGATGTAGGAAATTGTGAACAGGGGCTAAGTTTGTAAATTTCCTCGCATTTGAGACAAGCGCGTCCTGAAGACATGGTTCCCCCCTACATCTCTCCCTCCATTTCCCCATTCGTACTCCGTGGGCGCCAAAACGCCCTCTCCACCACAGTCTCCTCCGTCCGCCACCCATCCTCCTCCACCATGCCGGAGCTAATACCCCGACGCTGTTGTCCATTACAAGAGATCAACCTCTCTCATCCACAGCTTCGGACTAGGATCCTTGCATCATGTCCTCTCGCTTCATCCGCGCCATCGTCCACCTTGCCGAGGCCGCTCCTACCACCGTCTCATCCACCGCGCCAGGATATTCCCCTCACCGCCACCGTCTACCCTCCTAAATCTGCTTCCACGCCACCGACAACCATCGCTACCGCAACACTCTCAACGCCTCAGCAGATGCTTACATGGCGCCACACCAGAGGCGGTACTCTTTCGTATCTGCTCAAGTTATTTATCTCAGCAAGAAAATAGATCGCCACTACTTTACTGTGATTTCTTGTCCATCGCTTAGAATCTTACTTGTTAGTTGAAAGCAAACATTGGTTGCGAAGTTGCCTTTGTACAGTTTGCACCTTCAGATCTGCCATGGCACGCTCACCACTATACTCACAATGCTTATGGTTTTCCCCTTTTATATTCCACATTAGCTTAAATGACAGTCGACTAAATTTGAATTTGGAGTCAGTCCATTTTTGAGAGTTCGCCGGAGTTCACCGGAGGGAAGCAAGGGGCTCGCCGGAGGGCTGCCCCATTATCTATCTTCGGGTTTTGGGTGGGGACAGTGGTTGTGGGGGGGCTGTCGTTGGGCTATGGTGGGGCCTCGCCGGAGGCAAAACTGGACACGGGTGGGGGGCTGGGGGTGGGTTGGCTAGAGGGATGGCCGGGGGCGGCGGAAGACCGGAGGTGGTGGGTGGGGGCCGGTCTTTTAGCCGGCGTCCCATGCGGTGGTTTGTAGGGGAAGAAAAAGAGGCGAGAAAGAAGGGTTAGGAGACGTAGGATCTTCATCCAACCGCCTGAAATGGTCGACTGACCCAAATGACGATAGTCAGGCGACTTGCATGGAGACATTCCCTTTATATTCAGTGTACCATCATCCTAGGTGCTTCGAGACGTGCTACCACTGCTCCTCAACCCATCAAGCTAAACAACATGCCATTCATAATTCAAAACTTTGTTGCTCAAATACGAATCTGATATGATGTTGATATTACTAAAATAGAGAACGTTTAATTGGTCAGCTAATGTTCCTACTTTACTTTCGAAAAGCACGTGCGCCACATATAGAGAGACAATAGGGAGTTGCATTCTTTATGCTCTCTGGTTCATCATGTGTGGGCAATGAACATTTTATTATCCAAAATCTGATTGTTCTTCTTTAGCATGTTCCTCTTCTGTTCTTCTTTAATACATACTCTCTCCGTTCCTAAATATAAGTCTTTGTAGAGATTCCTCCATGGACTACATATGAAGAAAAATGAGTGAATCTACACTCTAAAATGTATCTATATACACCCGTATGTGATCCATAGTGGAATCTCTACAAAGACTTATATTTAGGAACAGAGGGTGTATAATAGTTGTACAGTATGTTCCTTGTAGTGAAGAGGAGCAGGGACATTTGCAGTGTACAGGTCTATTCGGTCGCCTGTCATGGACGCTTTCAAATCTTCGTGTTGGTCTACCCTAATATCCAAGAAATGTTGGGAGTTGTGTCGCCTTTGAGAGTTAGATTGATAGTAACAATATTGCGCCTTCAGTTGTAGAGAGCTGGTATCCGAAGCCTTTCTAGCCGTACCGGCAATACTAGCACATATTTTCCAGCAAGTTCCACTCTCCTGATTTTACTCATGATGCTTAGGATTTTCCCATTATATCTACACTATGATCTGCGCAGGTGCTTTGTGTCCTACTAGCAGCAGTCCACCCTTTAAAGCTAAACAACACACCAATCATAATTCCAAAGCTTAGTTGTTCCAATACGAATGTGACATGATATTCATATTAGTTAACATACATACATTTAATTGGTCAGCTAATGCTCCCACTCGAGTTTCCAAATGCCTGTGGCCACATAGAGAGAGACAACATGGAATTGCATTTCTTTGGATGCTCTGATTCATCATGGGTGGGCAACCAACATTGTATAGAAAGAAATGGAATCTCCATAATATGCTTCCTCTTCTATTCTTTAAAATGTTCCTCTACTATTCTTCTTTAATAAGTAAAGTATGTTCCTCATCAAGAAGGCAAGCAGGGACATCTACAGTCGACAGGTCTATTTGGCCGCTTCTGCAAGTTGCTTTCAGCAATTCGAGTTGGTCTGCCATAATATCCAGGAAATGCTGGGAGATGTGCGGCCTTTGAGAGATTAGACTGATAGTAACAGTAGCGCGCCTTTAGGTGAATAGAGCTAGCCTGTAGGTGATCGATAGGCTTTCGGTTAGTAGCGGCAATACAACCCCATATTTTCCAGCCAATTCCACTTCCTTGATTTATTTATGATGCTTATGGTGTCCCCCTTTTATCGACACTACAATCAGCGTAGTGTCTTTGTGTCGTATTAGCAGCACTCCATCCTTCAAGCGAAACTACATGCCACTCATATTTCCAAATCTTACATTTAATTGGTCAGCTAATGTTACTACGTGAGTTTTGAAATGCATGTGCACCACTTATAGAGAAATGTTGGAATACTATTTCTCTGTGCACTCTTGTTGTCATGGTTTCGCAATAAAATTTCAATACAACATACTATGAACCTATCATCTGCCAACTATCCTTACTTCTGGAGCTCCCAAAAGGGAGCCTATTTTTTGTGTAGTTGTGCCAGATTATATTATTGTACGCACCAAATTACAGCACACAAGGGCTCTCTCATCAAAATCCAGTGATAGCACACAAGGGTTTATAAGGACCCCCTATTATATTAGAATATCCTCTGCATTACAAAGATAATCTCACTACTATTTATGTTGTCATGCTTCTCAGATATTAAACAAAATCACAATGAATATGAGAATGCGCACATCAGAAGAGTATCGCGGAACAGTGCAATGACTAACAAACATGGCATCGAGGCATTGAGTTCCATTCTGGATGGAATGAAGCCCACATGCTCCGCACCTACAGATTCGTGTTCAGAATATGATCCTAATGACTATTCTGAGCTCAAGGAGTCAAAGGTAGATGGCCTATCATGTTCACCCTACAAGGTGCCTGTTCTAATTTGGCAAGGTTTTATTGGTTGCACGTAACTTGCGTAGGTTGTCTTGCATTTCTTCTGCTTCTTTGCAGTGCCATGTGCTTAGTTTACTCATCATATATGTGAAGTTGCCATGCCCACCCATTATCAATACGCATTCCATTTGTCATCATACCATGTTTTTCCATTCAAATGCTGCTCTTGTGTATCAGACATCCAAAAGGAAGGGAGTGATTGCAGAACCTGAAGAAGTAGTAGCAAAGTCCTTGAAAAAGGTGGTGGTACCACAGAAATCAGACAGCACCCCACTTATATTGGCAATAGAACCAGTGCCACAAAACCTAGGATATCGCAACTGTGTTGCTCGCTACTTTGCTCTTGTTAGTAACTGTTGTCTTGTATCGTTGTACTTACATTCATACCTGGTTGATTATGTGACATTTGCGTGCATGATAACCTTCATATCCACTGTTCTTCCTAATTATCAGATCTATATTAATGCTTACATTAATTTAGAATAAACCCAATGCTTATGAAGAAGTTTAGCTCTACATTGTTCTTGTAAGTATGTGTTGTCCTTTATCACTGTACTTATACTGTCAGCTAGTTGTTCATGTACCATCACTTTGCACCTTATTTTCCCTTGGCATCCATTTTGTACACATCTGATCTATGTTTACTCTTACCGAAATGTTGAATAAAACCAATGCTACTGAAGATGTTTAGCTTTGCATTACTCTTGTCAGTACCTTTTGGTTGTATGATGTACCTACATTTATAGCTAGTTGATTATGTAGCATCACTCTGCATCTTAGCTTAAATAATCTCCATTTGTTCCTATATTATCACTTCTATATTTACTCTTAACAAAATGTAGAATAAAGTCAATGCTTATGAAGAAGACTCTGTGGTAAACTTCTTGAATTGCCCGCCCATCAACATGGAAAAGGGCTTTATAGAGCCGGTCTTCATTACTAACGTATGTTTGTCCTTCTCGAGCCTTCAAACTTTGTTGTGTATATTTAGATAGCAATGACTGTAACTGCTGTTTATTTTTGTCGTTTGCATCAAATTGCATTTTGAAGTTTATTATGAAGTTCATAAACATAAGTTTCTCTTTCGCAATTTCAGTTTTTAGTTGTACAACCTAGTTCCTTATTCATACCATGTAAATTAAACTAAACATAGCAAGTGATCTTCCTTAGCACTGCATGTATGCTTGTTGATCTGTAATCCAGTGGTGTGGTCAAACTACCAACTCCAGGACAATGTCATGTCCTGCTATGTCTTAACTATGAACAATGCATATTATGTTCATGTTATTTAAATCGTGTCTCTTTATTTACCAATCTGAAATGGGATAAATTGACAGTACACTCACCATCGATGCTTATACACTCTTTAGCACTGCATGTATGCTTGTGTTCTTGATCTGTAATCCAGTGGTGTGCTGAAGCTGGCCACTCCTGCACAATGCCATTTCCTGCCATGTCTTAAGTGTGAACATTTTTTATTCTATTGTAATCCAGGTCACTTTATTTGCCACTAAGAAATTGATGAATCGACAACACTGTTGCTTATATGTGCAAAGCATGTTATCTGTCTGCTTTTTTCTCTTTCAGGGTGATATCACTGACGCCAAGAACTATGCAGCTAGAGTTGGATATAAATGCCAAACAAGTGCAGTCATCAGCTTGCTCAGCTGCTTCGCTGAAGCTCCCAGGCAGGGCTAACCTTTCTTGAACTGCGTTAAAGTGCTGTCAGTTCTATGTATTATTTTAGGCGGCGTGTTTATTTGCACTGGTGGCATCCTTTGATGCCCAGTGTATGTAATCTGCCGTCTGGTTGCGCTTTATTATCGCTGGCGGCGAACTTTTATGCCCAGTGCACGTAATATGCAGTAATTTCTTTGTTGTATAGTCTAGGTATATTCTTCGTCATGATGCTGTAATTTAATTTATGTATATGCCGTTGTCGCTCCCTGAAAAGGCTGTTAGCTTTGACGGAGAGCAATGGGCCTAAACATTCGGTTTATTATATAAAAAATTACGGTACTAAAACTGGCCGGCCCGCCAATCGCTGTAAATGGGCCAAAACATGGGCCTACAATCATGTCCGGCCAATAGCATGCCTAGACGTAAACTCACCAACTATTAGTTTCGGGCCTTTAATAGGCCGAGTAAACCAGTTGCCTAAGTTGGGCTAGAAAAAAGAATGGGCTTTTAATAGTTCAAAAAGTAGATTGGGCCTGAACAGTGTTGGAGGCCCATGATTGGCTCAACCACAAGACGGGCCGTTAACACGCCAAAATATTTGACGGGCGACAGTTGGCCGAATAACATAATGGGTCATAAGCAGGCCGGATGCAAAGCGGGCCATCATTAGACCCAGTTATCTCACATAACTTTAATGGTCCAATAGTCAGGTTGGGCTAAAATATATCCATGAAAACTACGAGCCTTTAAGAGGCCAAAAGTCACTTCGGCCCAGAAATAGGCCCACATGTAGCATAGGACGTTAAATGGCCGTAAGTGAAACCGGCCTAACAACGGCCCATATGTACCAATGGCCATTAACAGGTTGAAAGTAATATCGGGTTGAACTATTACATGGGCCTTTAAGAGGCCGTACTTCAAATGGGCCCCCAATGGGGCCGAAAGCACAGTGCCTGTTAATGGGCCAGATCATATATGGGCCGTAATTTGGCCCAAAGAATGTCAGGCAGTTAACGGGCCAGATCCTATATGAGCTGTTATTTGGCCCAAAACATGGCAGACTGTTAACGGGCCGGATCTGATGTGGGCTGTCATTTGGCCCAAAACATGATGGGCATCTAAAGGGCTGGATCTTATGTGGGCCGTAATTTGGCCCAAACCATGGCAGGCTGTTAACGGGCCGACCTAGTAGAGTATGACAAAATCTTGTGGATCCTTGGCTGGGCTGGCCTTTTTATCTTAAATGGGCTACTGTTAAGCCCTGCCACATGTCGAGGTAACATAGGCGCGTTCGCTCCAATGTACGGATGACATCTGTCCCAACGCTAAGTCGACACGTGGATCCTTCGATGAATGAGAATTTTACACATGGAAAATCCCCATTGGTCCGGGCTGTTAACAGGTTATCAGATCCAAACCGGAACCTAATAGCTTAACGGCGACCCGTTACGGTGGATGCCACGTGTCGGTTACCCTTGACGAAAACACTTCCATGACGCGCCATTTATCATCATGGAAGTGGACACTTCCGTGATGATAATTTGGTATTGTCATGGAACACTTCTACAACAGCACAGGTATGACTATCTTGATTCTGTCATAAAATCGTCATGGATGTACATGCATGACAGAAAACGTGACCTACTATGACAAACATGTATCATCACAGAAGTGGTTTTTTTTGTAGTGTTTACACTTGTAACTGACGCAATCAATGTCATTAAATGCCATGTCGACATGGAGGACATGGGGCTACGGCGCACTCTATATAATCCGCACTCCACCTCCTGAGCTAGGGTCGATCAACCTTTGTAACCATACCCATCAAATCAAAACCAAGCCTCAGGGCACGAGACGTAGGGATATTACCTCCACCGAGAGGGGCCTGAACTCATTAAACACCGAGTGTTACACCTATGTTGTAGCTAGGTTCTACCCCTTATTCGTACCCCTAGTACTCATTGTCAGTATCGTAACCCTAACAGGGCATGCTGAGTGCACCCACTGGGTGTAGTCCCAGAGACTACCGCTGATTGGAAGCACTCGGTGGTAGTCTTAGAACTTCTCTGGCTCCTTTGCCCTGGGGCTGGTTGCCGTATATACATCTCATGAACTTGAGTCACTTTCCAGTGGGGGCATGCTGAGTGCACCCACTGGGTGTAGTCCTCGAGACGGCTGCTGATGGTGGGCAACTTGTGGCAATCTTTAGAACTGTTCCTGTCATGTGGCACTCGTAGTGCTCGATCACACTCGGCTGACCGAGGTAGTACTCTGATGAGACGAAGGATCGGATCTTCTTCATTGCTGACTCGGTGGTCAGCCGAATGATAGTAGATCAAGGTGTTGTTGTCCTCGATCTTCTTCATCGCCGACTCGGTGGTCAGCCGAATGATAGTAGATCAAGGCATTGTTGTCCTCGATATTCTTCATCACCAACTCGGTGGTCAGCCGAATGATAGTAGATAAGGGTGTTGTTGTCCTCGATCTTCTTCATCGCCGACTCGGTGGTCATCCGAATGATAGTAGATCAGGGTGTTGTTGTCCTCGATCTTATTCATCACTGACTCGATGGTCAGCCGAATTATAGTAGATCAGGGTGTTGTTGTAATTGATGTTTATTTTATCCATGCCTTCTGACTGACTATTTCTTGCATGGTGCAGAGAGCCTGTGAGCTGGGATCGCATTACGCCGACCTGGAGAAGGAAGTGATATCTCTCCGAGTGGACCTGGATGCGGAGAAACGCAAGAGCGCCCAGTTGGAGAAGGAGAAGAAAACCCTGGGAGGTAAGTTGTTCCCTCCGGCTGGTCTTCACGCATTATTTTCTTATCATTCTGCTCCGACAGATGTTTGTAGCGAGAACGCCCAATTCGTAAAGAGGCTCATGACTTCTATTTCTTTAGAAACTATAAAGCAGGCTTTGGAAGACAAGGACAAACAGTTGGCGCTAGCTCAGAAGGAGGCCAAGACCAATACAAAGCTCGCTGAGGAGAAGCTATAGTCAGGCGGCAAGTTAGAAGAGGAGATAAAGACCCTCAGAGCCACTGCCACCGCGATGAAAGGTGAATCCATCGAGTGGGAGAAGTGCAAGGACAAGGCGTCTGCCGCTGAACAAGAGAAGAAGACTTTGGTGGAGAAGGCCAGTCAACTTCTCGAGAAGAAGAATGCACTTGAGCAGTATATTGATGACTTCTGCACCAAGATGAATGAGAAGCTTGCTGGTAAATTTTGCATGCGAATGCAGTCCATTTTCTCTCTGATTCACTCAATCATTGACTGTTGGAGTCCTCTCGTTGCGACAGAATACTGCCTTCATGTGGAGCTAGAGACAGGGCGGATCGAGTGAGACCGGAACCCCACCCGGCAGATCATCAATGACAAGGCTGCCCTTGTTATCCTCTGACTGGACGACCGCCTCGACAACGCCGTGGGATATATCACCCGACTGCGCGGCGCCACGGGAAGAGTCGACAAGGAGTTGTGCCCGGGGAAAAAGGTTCATGCGGATATCGAGGCCGTCATGATGCGGCTGAATGAGATCCCTGCTCAGGTATAGTCATGGAAGAAGTCGGTGGCTTGGAGTGGCTCTGATGTGGCCTTCTCACTCATTCGCGTCCATTCCAAGGACGTGGACGAGGAGAAAAGGTTGAACCTTAGAGTGGCCAACAAGAAGAAGCTCAAGTTCTAGGACTTCATGGAGACATTCGCTGAGGCCGCCACGTGCATCGCCAATGGAATTGATTTGGAGACCTTCGTTGAGCCAACCAGACCTCAGCCTGATGCCTGAAGAGTTTGACCGATTTAAATTTGCCCTGGAATGTCGGGTGGTTGATGTAACCATATACTCTTATGAGCTTTGAGCTCATTTACTCAGCTTTTGTTTTGAACATTCGAACAGGTTGAAGCTTTTGATTTGAGAACTTTTGAGTCCTTATTTGTTTTTGCATCTCTTGGACTTAGGTGAAAGCTGGTCCGCGGCCAAGGGCCCCCGAGTGTGGAGCATATCCTCACTCGGAATGTTTTCAAACTTAGGCAAAAAGCTGGTTCTCGGCTAAGCCCCCGAGTGTGGAGCATGTCCTCACTCGGAATGTTTTCGAACTTAGCGGAAAGCTGGTTCGGGGCTAAGCCCCCGAGTGTGGAGCATATCCTCACTCGGAATGTTTTCGAACTTAGGCAAAAAGCTTGTTCGCAGCTTAGCCCTCGAGTGTGGAGCATATCCTCACTCGTAATGTTTTAGAACTTAGGCGAAAAGCTGGTTCGCTGCTAAGCCCCCGAGTGTGGAGCATGTCCTCGCTCGGAATGTTTTCGAACTTAGGCGAAAGCTGGTTCGCGGCTAAGCCCCCCGAGTGTGGAGCATGTCCTCACTCGTAATATTTTCGGACTTAGGAGAAAGCTGGTTTGTGGCTAAGCCCCCCGAGTGTGGAGCATGTCCTCACTCAGAATGTTTGCGAACTTAGGCGAAAGCTGGTTTGCGACTAAGCCCCCCAACTGTGGAGCATCTCCTCACTCAGAATGTTTTTGAACTTAGGCGAAAGCTGGTTCACGGCTAAGCCCTCAAGTGAGGAGCATGTCTTCACTCCGATTATTTTTGAATCTTAGGCGACAACTTGTTCGCAACTAAGCCAATTCACTCGCCCGGAGTGTGTTAGTTTCCTAATGTAGTTAGTCACCTGAGTGAAAATGCAGCTCTAGGACGAACTAGACGATATACAAGAAAAGTAAGACTTTTATTCATCTAAGTTCATTCGGGAAACTATTACAACAGAGAATTTTTATTCTAAATGTAAAATTTGCGAAGCAGGTCCACGTTCCAAGCTCTGGGCTCTTCTATCTCTTTGTTGAAGTTGTAGAGTCGGTAAGCTCCATTACGTAGGACCTTCGATATGCCGAAAGGCCCCTCCCATGGGGGTGCTAGTTTGTGAGGCCTCTGCTGATCCACTCGGAGGACCAGATCCCCTTCCTGGAAGGTTCGTCCCCTGATGTGTCTGTCATGGTAACGACGCATGTCTTTTTGATATAACGTTGACCTTATGAGCGCCAACTCACACTCCTCATCTAAGAGGTCAAGACCATCTTGGCATGCTTCTTCTGCTTCGACCTCCAAGTAAAGATCCACTCGAGGGGAGTTGTGAAGTAGGTCACTCGGAAAGACCCCTTCTGACCCATACACCATGAAGAACGGGGTCCGATTGGTGGATCTGTTTGGGGTCGTCCGCAAGCCCCAGAGGACCGATGGTAGCTCGGTGACCCAGGCTCCCGCCGCATGTGTCAGGTCGCATATAAGGCGAGGCTTCAACCCTTGGAGTATCAATCCATTCGCCCGTTTGACTTGCCCATTCGACTGCGGGTGAGCCACGGAGGCGTAATCAACCCGAGTGCCCTGAGAATAACAAAATTCGCGGAACTTATCCGAATCGAAGTTGGATCTGTTGTCGGTGATGATGCTACGGGGGACTCCAAATCTGAAGACTATTTCATTGATGAATTGTATGGCTGTTGCCGAGTCCAGCTTCTTTATAGGCTTCACTTCAATCCACTTAGTGAACTTGTCGACTGCCACCAACAGGTGTGTAAAACCACTTGCCCCCAGACTGCGAATGACCAAGTGAGGGGGATTGTCTTCAATGCGGATGCTGGATTGTGAGACTAGTTCGTGTAGATTTGGCAACCGACGCATTCGTCCACTATGTTCTGGGTGATTTCATTGGCGCGGGGACAATAGAATCCATCCCTGAATGCCTTGGCAACCAATGTCCGAGAGGACGCATGGTGTCCGCAGGTTCCCGAATGAATCTCCTGCAGAATATGCCGTCCTTCCTCCGCTGATATGCAGTGCTGAGTGACTCCAGTAGTGCTCTTCTTGTAAAGCTGATCTCCCGTGATGATGAAGGTTTTAGATCGGTGGACGATCTGGCGAGGCTCAGCCTCCTCTTCCGGGAGTTCTTTCCTGAGCAAGTACGCGAGATATGCTTCGGTCCACTCGGGAGTGATAACAAGAATCTCTTGGACCAGGTCAATCACCACGGGGATGTCTACCTTAGTCGAATTCGAAGGACCGACTAGTTGCGGGGGCTCCTCCACGAAAGGGTCTTCCTTGATCGTGGGTGAGTGCAAGTGCCTTAGGAACACATTTTTAGGGACTTCCTCCGAGTCGAACCTATCTTGGCCAAATCATCAGCTGCTTGGTTCTTGAGCCACGGTATATGATGGAGTTTTGGCCTTTCAAAGTTCTTCTCCAGCTTTTTGACGGTGTTGCAGTAGCCTGTCATTGCTAGACTACGGATATCCCATTCTTTCATGACTTGGTTGACCACGAGGTCCGAGTCACCGTAGACCATCAGTCGGCGAATCCCAAGCGAGATTGCCATCCGCAACCCATACAAGAGAGCTTCATACTCGGCCTCATCGTTGGAGGAGTCAAAGTGTATCTGAAGCACATAACTGAGTCAGTTGCCTTTGGGGGACACCAAGACCGCTCCAGCTCTAGAGCCGTGGAGCATCTTGGAGCCGTCGAAGAACATTGTCCGGTGCTCAGGGAGACTCGGGACAGGCTGCTCCTGTTCTACCCACTCGGCGAGGAAATCCACTAAGGCTGGCGACTTGATGGCTTTCTTAGCTTCAAACTTGATATCCAAAGGAAGGAGCTCGATGGACCGCTTCGCCACTTGGCCTGTAGTGTCTCTGTTGTACATGATCTCACACAAAGGGGTGACACTTATCACTAGGACCGAGTGCTCTTGGAAGTAACGTGCCACCTTCTTTGCAGTCAAATAGATCCTGTATACTAACTTCTGGTAATGCGGGTACCTTTGCCTAGAAGGTGTCAGAACCTCTAATATGTAGTAGACTGGCTGCTGGAGCTTGGAGGCTTTGCCTTGTTCCTCCCGCTCCATAGTGAGCACAGTGCTAACAACTTGGCTCGTGGTCGTGATGTATAAGAGCAAGGGCTCTTTGCTGCTCGGAGCAGCTAGCACCAGCGGGGTGGAAAGGAGGGTTGTGAGTTCCTGAAGCACGGCCTGCGCCTCGAGAGTCCACTCAAACCTGTCAAACTTCTTCATCAATCGGTAAAGTGTCAGGGCTTTTTCACCGAGTCGCGAGATGAACCTACTCAGGGCTGCCAGACAGCCCGTGAGACGTTGCACGTCATGGAGATGCTCTAGTTGTTTCATTCAGACAATCACTCTGATCTTCTCGCGGTTCGTGTCGACCCCGCGTTCAGAAACAAGGAAACCGAGTAACTTGCTAGCAGGAACCCCGAAAGTACACTTAGCCGAATTGAGTTTAATGCCAAAAAGGCGCAAGTTCGTGAAGGTCTCGGCTAGGTCAATTAGGAGGTCGGAACCTTTCTTAGACTTGACCACAATGTCATCCATGTAGGCCTCCACATTCCAACTAATTTGCTTTTGCAAGCATTTCTGAATCATTCGCTAGAATGTAGCCCCAACATTCTTCATTCCGAACAGCATAGTGATATAGCAAAAACACCCGAATGGGGTAATGAACGTTGTTTTTATTTCATCAGGACCATACATTCGGATCTAGTGGTATGATACGTCTCCAACGTATCTATAATTTTTGATTGTACAATGTTGTTATATTATCAATCTTGAATGTTTTATATTCATTTACTAGCAACTTTATATCATTTTTTGGGACTAACCTATTGACATAGTGCCTAGTGCCAGTTGCTGTTTTTTGCTTGTTTTTTACTTTGCAAAATATCAATACCAAACGAAATCCAAATGCAACGAAACTTTTTTTCTGGACAGAAGACACCCAGGGAGCCAAAGAAGTGCACGGGCGGAGGCCCGTGGGACCCACTAGGCACCAGGGCGCACCAGAGACCCCAGGCGCGCCCTGGTGGATAGTGGAGCCCACGGGAAGCTTCTCCACTGAGGCCTCTATAAATACTCTAAAATCCCAAAAACACTAGGGGTGTCGAGAGAATACAGTTTCCGCCGCCGCAAGTTCCAGAATCATGAGATCCAATCTAGAGGCCTTCTCCGGCACTCTGCCAGAGGGGGCAATGATCACGGAGGGGTTCTTCATCATCCTTGTTGCCCCTCCGATGATGCGTGAGTAGTTTACCATAGATCTACGGGTCCATAGCTAGTAGCTAGATGGCTTCTTTTATCTTCTTGATCTTCAATACAATGTTCTCGTCAATATTCTTGGAGATCTATTTGATGTAATGACTTTTTGCGGTGTGTTTGTTGGGATCCGATGAATTGTGGGTTTATGATCAGTTCTATCCATGAATATTATTTGAGTATTTGCTGAACTCTTTTATGCATGATTGTTATAGCCTCGTTTCTCCGAAATTTTGGTTTGGTTTGGCCAACTAGATTGATTTTTCTTGCCATGGGAACAGGTGCTTTGTGATGGGTTCGATCTTGCGGTGCTCAATCTCAGTGAAAGAAAGAGACATGACACGCATATATCATTGCTATTAAGGATAAAAAGATGGGGTCTATTCCTACATGAATAGATCTTGTCTACATCATGTCATCCTTCTTATTGCATTACTCCGTTTTCCATGAACTTAATACACTAGATGCATGCTGGATAGCGGTCGATGTGTGGAGTAATAGTAGTAGATGCAGAATTGTTTCGGTCTACTAATCTTGGAGGTGATGCCGATATACATGATCATTGCCTTGGACATCGTCATGATTATTCGCTTTTCTATCAATTGCCCAATAGTAATTTGTTTACCCATCGTATGTTATTTTGTTGAGAAGCCTCTAGTGAAAACTACAGCCCCCAGGTCTATTTTCTTATCATATAAAACCAAAAATACCTTGCTTTGTTTTTTCTTTATTTATTTTATTTTGTGTTTTAGTTAGATCTATTTATCAATTCTCATACAATTTAATCATCTCAATAACGAGGAGGGATTGACAACCCCTCTTATGCATTGGGTTGCAAGTATTTGTTAATTGTGTGCAGGTGCTGTTTACATAGTGTTGCTTGGTTCTCCTACTGGATTGATAACCTTGGTTTCATAACTGAGGGAAATACTTACCTTTGCTGTGCTGCATCATCCTCTCCTCTTCGGGAAAATACCAACGCAGATACAAGCAATCAGGAAGAATTTCTGGCTCCGTTGCCGGGGAGACATCATCAACATCTATCAAGTACCCAATCACAAATCTCATCTCCTTGCAATTACTTTATTTGCCATTTTCCTCTCGTTTTCATCTCCCCCACTTCTAAAAGTTTTATCAAAAAAACACAAACATGTTTTACTTTGTTGCTTTGCTTGTTTGTTTGGCATAATTTTATGTTTATTGGAAATCAAAAACAAAAAGCTTATGGATCCTCATCCACTTGCTAATCTTTTTAAAAGATCCAATTATGATGAACCAATCGCTAGTGAATTGAGTTCACTAGATTATCTTTATGAAGTTTTGCTTGAGATTCGTGAATCTGGAAATTGTGATGAAGTGTTAAAAGAAGAAATTTATAAAGTGGTTCACGATAGCTCCTTGAATGAAAAGCATGACTACAATGATGTTATTATAAATTATATTAATGTCAATTGTGTTAATAATATGCAAAACCCCAAGCTTGGGGATGCTAATTTTGCGATGTCCACCACTTATTGTAATGATCATGATTGGGATGATTCTTCTTATGATCTTGAAAATTTATTTAAGCCTTATGATGAATATGATATTGATAATAATGTTTGCAATAATATAGAAAGTGGGTTTGGAAGAGGGTCAACTTTAGGTAAAAATAATCCCACATATTTGGAGCGTGTTCAATCTTATGAAATTTTCTCTAAAGGTGGGTTTGGAGAGGTCATGACTTTATTTGATGATAATCCCACTATATTGGAAAAGTGTCAACTTTTTATGCATGTGGATCATGAAGAGAAAATTTTATATGATAGCTATATTGTTTAATTTGATTATGATATCACATATAATTATTATGAGAGAGGAAAATATGGTTGTAGAAATTTTCATGCTACTAAATTACCTCTCGTTATGTTGAGATTGTTATTGTTTCTTTCTTCTTCCTTGCATATGCTAGATATTTCTTGTCTTGATAAATTGTTTGCTTATAAAATGCCTACGCATAGGAAGAGAGTTAGACATAAATGTGTTTGTCACATGTTTCATTATGCTATCTTTGTGTTTCAATAATAATCTTTCATTTGAGCATCATTAAAATTATCAATGCCTAGCTAAAAGGCTTTAAAGAAAAGCGTTTGTTGGGAGATAACACAAGATTTTTATTGTCTGTTTTTATGAGTTTACACAATTATGCCTATGTTATGATTGTGCTTTTTATGTTTTAGTTAGTGTTTGTGCCAAGTAAATCCTTTAGGATTATGTTGGATGATACTTGACTTGATCCTATTGAAAAACAGAAACTTTTATGTCCAGTACCAGAATTGTTAAAAATCACTGGTGCGACAAAAAATTCTAATTTTTTTATACAACATTGATATACGAATTGCCTCTGTTTTCATAATTGTTCAGAAATTTCGGAGTTAGAGAAGTATGAGATTAATTCGGTTTTCTACAGACTGTTCTGTTTTAGACAGATTCTGTTTTCGTTGCATTGTGTGCTTATTTTGATGAATCTATGGATTATATCGGGGGTTATAAGCCATGGTGAAGTTAGAATATAGTAGGTATAATGCAATAACAAAATATGAATGGGTTGCAACAGCACTTAAAGTAGTGAATTGTTTTCTTATACCAACGGATCTCACGAAGGTTTTTGTTAAGTTTTGTGTGATTGAAGTTCTCAAGTTTTGGGTGAGATCACGATGGATAAAGGAATAAGGAGTGAATAGATCCTAAGATTGGGGATGCCGGTGGCACCCCAAGGTAATATTCAAGGAGTACCAAGAAACTAAGCTTGGGGATGCCCCGGAAGGCATCCCCTCTTTCTTCTAACGACCATCGGTAATTTTACTTGGAGCTATATTTGTATTCGTTACATATAATGAGTTTTGCTTGGAGCGTCTTGTATTATAGGAGTCTTTGCTTGTTTTGCTTTTTAGTTGGCCAAAATCATCCTTGATGGACACACCTATTTGAGAGAGCCATAATGATGCTATGATTTGTTAGAATTGCTCTTTGTGCTTCACTTCAATTTTTTTGAGCTATGGAATTGTTCTAGTGCTTCACTTATATCTTTTTGAGCACGGTGGTAGTTTAATTTTTGAAGAATTACTCTCATGCTTCACTTAGATTATTTTGAGAGTTAATAATTTTTTAAAGAAATGTCCTCTCATTGCTTCACTTATATTATTTTGAGAGATGAAAATTGTTTTGAAGAAATATTTATGCTCTTGTGCTTCACTTCAATTTATTTGAGAGATTGAAAAGTAGAAATGGTGATATATGAAATTAGTCCCAAAGTGATAGATATCCAAAGGGGATATAATAAAAACTTTCATGAAGATCATTGGACATTATAAACTTGATTCCTTGTAATAGTTTTGAGATATGGAGATAGTAATATGGGAGTCATGTTGGTGAGTAATTATGCTTAGTAGGAATATTGGTGTTAAGGTTTGTGATTCCCTATGCAAGCACCAAAGTCAATAGTTATGCAATGAAGTTATATCCTACTTATGGTGCATTATTCGGTGTTAGTTGTGTGTAATGCTTGTTTATGATCATTTTTGTTTTTTGTTTGGTTGCTTCTCAATCTATTTGCTAGCCTTTCCTTGTACTAAGCGGGAATTCTGCTTGTGCATCCAAACTCCTTAAACCAAGTTGTGCCAATGAGTCCACAATACCTACCAATATGAGGTATTTCCATGCCGTTCGAAGTAAATTTGTATGTGCCAACTCTAATTTTCAAAATGAATTTCCTTTTTGTGTGCCTGTACTGCTCATGAAGCAGAGGGGGTAGCCAATATTTTCCATGCTAGATATGTTATTCTCAAGATGAGTGTTTATTCACTTGTCATTGCATGAGAGTGTGGCAGGTAATAGGGATGCCCAGTCTTGAAATGAAAAAAAGTATTTATGTTGTGAATAATAAATTCCTTGGGAAGTGTTGGTATGGAAGGCACCCGTGGATACGGCTAGCCATGCATTGTGAAAGAATGGTGGAAAAAGGAGTAAACTTTATCTTATGTTTGGGAACCACCTACGATTTATCTAGCATGGAAAGTATTGAGAATTCTTGTCGTTTTCGTTGACAGGAAAAGCATGTCTCTCAAAACAATTTTATCTCTCAATTTAATCTTTGAGCTCTGGGACCTCTACAAATCTCGGCTTCCCTATGCGAAGGGTGTTGGCGTGGAGCCGGCGGTCTATGGGGCAGGGCTGCCCCTTTGCAGGTTCAGTTGGGGGTCAGTTGACATGAAGAGCAAGCACAACAGGAGGCGCCACAGTTTTTACCTAGGTTTGGGCCGCTAACAAGCGTAAAACCCCACTCCTGCTCTTATGTATTTGGTGAAGGTGGAAGATAATACATGGAGCGCTCTCCCCCGGCAAGTTGCTACGAGAGAGCAGCTGCACGGATACCTATGTGTGTGGGTTGCAAGGTTTCGAACCCCTATGAAGGTTTCCCTGGCCCTCCTTTTATAGCTCAAAGGGTTACCACAGTGGCAAAAAGGTCATTATAGGGTGATTAGACTGATGCAGATCTATCATACCTACTCTGCTAGTTAGGACAAAAGTGCATCAAATGCACTGCTAGGTGTCGTGTGGAGGGTGAAACCCGGCAAGGGTGATGCACTGCTTACCCACCTACCTCTTATTAGTGTGACATGCCATTAGGATGGGTTTCAAAAAAGGTAATCATCCTCCCCAGCAGGCTGACACGCATAGGCTACCTCCACCTAATCATCTGCGGGCTCGACACATCGCTGATCAACGACCAGCTGGCCGGAGAGGTGGAGCGTTGGCACTCGGCGGGAAGTCCATGCTCGAGGGGCTTGCCGGGCCGTGACTTGCCGGCTCTCTTTTGCCGGGGTCGGCTTTTCTGTTGTGAATCCTGTGGCTTGTTCCATGCCTTGGTCTTCTTAGTGCGCTTCTTGATCTCACGAAGACCGACTTATCTGGTTTGGTTGTGTATGGAACTTGATGCACGCCGGGGAAACTACAATGCGTTTGTGCATAAGTCAGGGGAGCAAACGCCCATGTTTGTTGCACCGACAAGAGTCCCCGGGCCTGGACCACACGTGCTACTAGGCATCGTTGGGCTAGGCCCAAACAATGCACAAACTCACGTATTGATCTTGCCTGGAATGGCGTTGTGCCTTGAGATTTCTTTTGCTTCTTCATTAATCTGGGTTTGAGCCAGCCCCCAACTTCATCCTGGTATCTTTGGCGTTTGGTCGATGTAGGCTGTTTGTGTCAAAAACCAGGGGCGTGAGCGCACGCAGGAAGCCGTTAGGGTGCCCGCGCGTGATTCGGGGTAACTGCTGTTTTCGCAATCACTTCTCCCTTTAACGTAGCCTCCCCCTCTTTCCCATGATGCGGATTATGCGTGGGATGTGGGATTGGTGCAGAAGGGCAGTCGTGGTGGCAGTGCCTTGATCAGAGGAGTCAGAGCGCTAGATTGGCGAAGTTGGGCGGTCGACGGAGCAAGACGCCAACCAGGGATGCAAAGGGTTGAATTGGAGGAGCGGGGCAGTTGCCCCTGGGTAGTGGAGAGCCAGCCCCCACGCTCCCCGCTATAAAAGGAGGGGTGCAAGGGCGGCGATGCTCATCTACCTTCTTCTCCTTCCTCCCCTTGCTACTGCTTCTGCCATGGCAAGAGGGAGAGGCTGGGCTCGTGCTCCGGCCACGGCGGCGAGAGCTTCTCCTCGACACCATGCTTCGGCTTCGGCCGCATCTATAGAAGCTGGTTCCAGCGCGTGAGGCGGGGCTGTGGGGCAAGGTCGGGTCGATGCAGCGCCCGCGGTCGAGGAGGATGGAGCGGCGCGCTTGTTTTTTCCCGTCCAACTGCTTCCCCGGGCAGAGGGCCATACGGGGGATGACGCTCGAGTTCATCGTCGAGCTGCGCGATCTTCCCCGCAGTCGCCTGCAACTCCCTCGCCCTTTCGTCAAGGTGATGGAGGTTGATCAGCCGCTCGGGCTGTGGCTGCGCGTGAGCGGATGCTGCAACGGTGCCGTGTGGGCGAACATCGAGTTCCCCGCGCCTCGCGTCATGCTCCTTAGGCGCGGGTGGAAAACCTTCGCTCGCACCCACTACCTTGGGGAGGGGCACGTCCTTCGCTTCAAGTTAGTGGAGTCCAATACGCTCTCCATCAAGATCTTCGGGCCTTCAGGCACTCGTCTTGGGTGTTGTGTAGAAAGCTCGAGCGATGACGAAAGCTCCTCTTCGAGCGACAGCGACGAGGAGGACACCAATACCGAAGACGGCGGTGGCGGGCATCCGGTCGTCAAGCCAGAAGATGGCGACTCAGACTCCAACTGAACGCCGGCAGCACCGTCATCACAACTACAAAAAAAGACACATCCGTGAAATTTTGGCTCGAACGATTTGTTTTTCTGTCATGCTTATGACACTTCTATGACGATAATTGTGACAAAACCACATATCATCATAGATGTGGTGGGATCCTACTTCTATGACAACAAATCATGATAGAAAATGGGCTTTTCTTCCTGGGCGGGGCGGGGACGCACCTGCATGACATTCTTTGGGCCGTCCATGGCGGAAAAAATCATGGTAGATGCAAGGGCGAGGAAAATTTCGGGGAGTTCCCGGTTACGGTGGGTGGTCGGGGTCGAGCGATGCACGGAGGTTTGCGCGTTTCTCTCATACACGTACGCGGGTGTGTGCGAGGCGTTGGGCTCTAACTGAACCTGAGTGAGGCGTTCGCTTACTGAACCTGAGCGATTGCACTATCTACGTTACTGAACCCGAGCGATCGATCCCTTGGATGTTAACTGAACCCGAGTGATTCCTTCGCTACTGCTGCTAACTGAAGCTAATCGAACCTGCCTCTTGATGAACAATGACCATTGTTGGGGGTTGGATGAACAGTTCCCAGTGGGTGTTGGATGAACAGGACCCTGGGGTAGTAGGCCGTTGCCGCTGGATGAACAGGACCCCGATCGAGGAGGTCGCCACACCCGAGCCGGTTGGGGGTGGATGAACAGGACCCTGTGGAGGGCTGGTTGAACAATAGCCGGTGGAGGATGGATGAACTAGTAGCCCGTGGATGAACAGTAGCTGGTGGAGGCTGGAGGAAGTCGACGGTGGATGAACAGTAGTACGTGGAGGCTGGAGGAAGTCGATGATGGATGAACAGTAGCCCGTGGAGGCTGGAGCGAGGCAGTAGACGCTGGATGAACAGTAGCCCGTGGAGTCATGTTTTGCGTTACGCCACACCCCTCCCGATGAGCGGGACCCCATTTCGACCGTAGGCACTCCAACACAAGTCTGTTTCCTCCGTTTTGCGGTACACCACACCCCTCCCGATCAACAAGACCTCATTTCGACCGTAGCTGGTCGAACAGAAGGTCGTTTCCTTCGTACTATGGTATGCCACACCCCTCCCGATCAACAGGACCCCATTTCGATCGTAGGCACTCGAACAGAAGGCCGTTTCCTCCAATATGTGGTACGCCAGACCTCATTTCGGCTGTTCCGTCCAAGCCAGTTGGCTCCCAATGAACATGGCGTATTCTGACCAAGTCGGTTGCCTCCTGATAAACACAACGTTGTTTCCTTTGTTTCGACACAACCAGTTGGCTACCGATGAATAGGACATTGTTGCTGCCGTCTGTTTCCTCTCCATGTACACGAGCCCTGGTCGTACATATGCACGAGTACGTGTTTGAGACCCCGCCCGTATGTATGTACGTGGCTGTATTTTTTGGCATCTGGCTGTACGTACGTGTACACGATTTAGAAGGGACTGCCTGAACTGCTACGTCAGGGGCTGTACTACTACACATGCCGCTGCTTGCTCGGCCATGGTTCATCATTGCAAAGAGACCGATCGACCAGTATGTACGTACACGTTCGCGACTAGAATGACAACGCTACGTACACTTCGACCGGGTGGGTCCCAGCTGTCAGGTAGGATAAGGAGGCACTTCCTTGTGTGCGAAGTTATTGATGGTGGGTTCGAGCTATCAGGGGGAGGATTAATTTTTTTGCGCGTAATAACGAGGCACTTCCTTGCGTGTGAAGATGTAACTGGTGGGTCCAACTGTCAGCCTCACCGCATGCAGTACTCTTTCGATGGTTGTCGTTTGTTGACCATGTTAACCACGCCGCGTGGACAACACCCAGGCGGTGGACGATGGTGAGGCAGGGAATGACACGGAGCCTGGGAACACGTGGAGGGTACTACGTGCATTGACTGGTTTGGCTGTGGTGTGAGGCTGCCATCGCCGCAGAAGAACAGGGGGTGTGGGTGAGTAGAGGGATGGCCTGGGCATCGGTGGGAGTAGGAGGGGCGGTGAGGCCTGTGTGGCAGCACAGCCGGCCACAGGAGGTAGTAGCACGCGGTGGTTTGGACGGCTGGAGCAAGAAAATCAGAGGTTGAAGAAGTAGGACGACCGTTGGATGTTAATAACCCAACGGTCACTGGTGATAGAATCGTTTGTTGACTAAGTTGACAAAGCCCTGCGTACGCATCAACTTAGTAGGGCCATAAGTCAGCCTCCAAATCTGGTGGGCCCCAGCTGTCATGGGGAGCAATCATTATTTTTCGCTTAATAAGGAGGCACTTCCTTCCATGTGAAGATATAGCTGGTGGGTCCCAGCTGTCATGGGGAGGATTCTTTTTTTTGGCGTAATAAGGAGGTACTTGCTTGATTGCGGCCATGGACCATGTGGGTCTCAACTGTCAGCCTCTCCACGTACATCCCTCTTCCGATGTCGTCGTTTGTTGACAACGTTGACCACGCCATGCTGAGAACACCGACGCGATGGACGACGGCGAGACCTAGGAAGGGAATGACCTGGAGGCGGTGAAGCCACATCAGTGGAGAGATGTGGGTGAGCAGAGGGATGGTCTGGACAGCGGTGGGAGTAGTAGGGGGTAGTGAGGCCTGTGCGGCAGCACAACCAGCCATGGGAGGCGGGAGCAGGCGGTCCCGTCGGCGCTAGATTTGGCGGCTGGAGCAAGAAGATCAGAGATTGAAGAAGCACGACGACTGTTGGATTGACATCCAATGGTCACTTCTGCTAGAATCGTTTGTTGATGTATATAATAAGTAAAAAAATCTTGCATACACGTCAACTTAATAGGCTCAGCCCATTTCCTATTTTTTTAATAATTTACAACTCATTTGCAACTTCTTATGCAATTTATTGCAGTCCGTTTTCTTTTTGTTGGTCAGGGCCAGGGTTAAAATTTTAAATGAAATTTCGCATATTTTGGTGGGGTCCAAACTATTTTTAATATAGAAATGTAGAGCCAGATTTAAAGTACTTTGAAGATATATTTATATTAGGTTAAAGTCCAATGAAATTGGAATCTGAAAATGTGAAAAAATTCAGAAATTTGAAAGTAATTGCCAATTTGTCATGTGTTTTTTATATTTACAGCCCATTTCATATTACTTTTAAGATTTGCAGCCGTCTTGACAGAGTTGCAGCCCAGCAGGGCGGAGAAAAATAAGTAGGCCTGGGTTGGGTAAGCCTGGATTGGGTATTCTTCAGAAAAAATAAACTAGGCTAGCCATTTTCACAAAGAAAAAATAGCTGGGCTGGTCATGTGGTGAACATAAAATACAAGCCTGGGCTAGACGAGCCACAGCCCAGTTGAAACCCTGCTCCGTCTCAACAATAACAAAAAAATACTGCTCGAGCAGCTACGTCCCAGGTGTCAGCCACTCTTGTGATGTTCTCTTGTCTATTGACTATACGCTGACAATGTCGTGGGTCCCAGATGTCAGCAAACCACTAGGAGGAAGCATTTTTTTTCTATACACTGACAATGGAGTATATAACAAAAAATGAGGATTTTTCTTACGTACGACCATGGACATGGTGGATCCCTACTGTCATCCTCTCCAAGTACAGTCCTCTCCCAATTTCTCTTGTTTGTTGACCATGTTGACAACGTGAGAGGGCGGCGCCGCGGCAAGAGCACCAAAGCACGCGGAGGACGACAGCGAGGCCTCGGACGGGAACAAACAAGAGCCGGCAAAGATGCAGCGGTGAAGTCACGGGCGAAGGGGAGTACAAGGGTTGACTGGTTCGGGTGCGGGGTGGGGCTGATGTCGGAGTTAACGATTTAGGAGACGGTGGGGCGGCGATGCGTGTGCTGAGGCGCAGCCAGCCGTGGGAGGCGGGAGCAGGCGGCCTCGCCAGCGCTGGTTTGGTTTTGGCGGCTGGAGGAAGATGAGACTGAAGAAACACGACAGACTGTAAAAGCAACAGGAGTACTTAACAACCTTAACTGAAACCAGCAGGGGCACTTAACAACCATAGCTGAAAGCAATATGAGTACTTATACAGGTTCAATCGTACAAAGCACGCCTCGAACAATGCTACTTTGCCTACAGTTAACCAAGGGTGAGGCCACCAAGCCCCAGGGCAAGGCCCAGGTGCCACCCCGTGCATCCACAACCTTCTGAAAAGCGGCTTCATCTCGCAATGTGGTCAATAAACAGGATATACGCTTCAGAGCCATGGAAAAGCATGAGCATAACCTTCTGTCCTATTCTCCAAGATGGACGGGCCTTCATTATTTGAGACCACCCATGAATAAGTATCTTTTCACCTCCAAGGGAAATGGAGTAGGTCGACATAAACATCATGTTGTGACCAAGCACAAGTCTGACCCGACCATGGTCAGGCATCTGTATAGGAACAATAAAACTGGGCAGTTTCTATTTCAAGAAGATCACATCTGTAAAACTGTGTATAAGCAAGAGTTTATGAACAACATATATAACAGAAAACAACTCATACCATAAGTTTCTTGACACAGTTGGACCTATTCAACATGTGCACCAGTGGCACACATATCCCACGTGACTTCCACCATTGAAACACCCCACAAGGACCTCAAGATGATCAATAAAGTGTAGGAACTGGTGGATGTCATCCCAGTCAACTTCAGTGCCATCAGTAATAGTCGAGTTCTTATCAATAACAAATGAGTAGTGTCCTGAACTTTGTAATAACCTACACGTGCCACCAATTATAAGAAATATTAGTTAGAAGTAGCATCTTCGTGAGAGAAGGGAATCACAAATTGTTGCTACTTGTAAAGTCAAATTGTGATTAGTTAGATATAATAGGTGGATTAAGAAGTAATTGAGGCAACATGCAAGAACCAGATACAAAACTAACATGGATGAACTACTGGAACAACGTCGGGAAGGTCACAGTGAAGATGAGACCAGGTTCTGCTATTTCCATCAACATTCGTGTGCCAACTTTCAGTCCGTCACTCTTGAGAAAGTTTATCCAAGTTCAGCCATAAAAAAGCAGCGATCTTCTTGGTTCATGAACCCAACTAGGAACTTATTGTAGGAGATATGCCCTAGAGGCAATAATAAATGTTATTGATTATCTCCCTGTTCATAATTAGGTTTATGTTCCATGCTATAACTGCTATGGTTTTCGAGTCTACAAATAAAACGAGGCTTGGAGGAAGACTCATATGCACGTGTGGGATAATAAACGATAAAATGTATTCCTAGTCAAGCCTCTATGACTGGCTCAAGTGTTGCATGATGGTTCTGTTTTCCTGATCATGGGCATGTCTATGCCAGCAATTTTGAGGGCACAATGTTAGAAGAACATTTGTGTTGAATCGACCCGATTGATGTTATGCTATGAGTTACATTCGTCACAAGTTAATGGTTAATAACACAGAGATGGTTAACGTTTGCATGATTCCTTAGACCATGAGAGTATCGAGTTTCTTCATGCTTGCTTCATGAACTTTGGGGTTTGTTAAACGTCATCCGTAAATGGGTGGCTATTACGGCGACTTACGGGTTCATGGAAAAGTATGTCAAGTAACTTGATAGCTCAAGATTGGGATTTGCTCCTCTGACGATGGAGATATATCTCTGGGCCCTCTCGGTGTTACGGTATCCATCATCGTCTGGCCAGACACTTTGTGATTTGATCACGGGGATGCCGGAACACGGTAACGAGAAAAGAGAACAATACCGGTAACGAGGTAACAAGCATAGTGGACAAGTTGTTGATCCACGGGAATGCCAAACATGTCTCACCTCGGGTATTTGTAACATATCGCGAAGCAACAGGAATAGCACATGGCAACTGGAGGTTCACTCGAATATTCATTCGTGTGGGTATAGGGGTCAATATGGGTGTCCACGGCTCCGATGTTGATCATTGATCGGAAGGGGTTCCGTGTCATGTCTATACTTCACCGAACCTATAGGGTCACACGCTTAAGGGTCATCTATCTACTGAATACTAGACAGGGAGTCTGAGAGAAAATCACCGAAAAAGTTTCGGACACCGGAAAAGTTTCGGACAGCGGAAAAGTTCCGCAGAGAGAGGTCACCGGATGAGTTCCGGTGAAATTGAAAAGTTGTTTCAGAGGATACCATAAAGTCAAATTGGTTTCGGGACATGCCTGATAATTCTTGGAGGGTGCCAGAATCATTCTGGAAACTTTCTGGAATTTTCGGAGATGAAAACCGGAAATGTTCCGGAGCTGCCGAAACCGCTTCAGATGCTTTTCGCAGATGAAATCACTAAACTGGAATTGTTCCAGAACACATTGAAAATTATTTTAGTGGGTACTAGAAATGTTCTAAGCCCACATAAATATTTTCAGTTCGAACGGACGCTGAAAAATGTCGTCGTGAATAGTGAAAGTGCTTTTTGGGATTTTTTATGGAAAGCCACCTTTTGGGATATTTCCAAAAGGCCTTCTAGAAGGACTTAGGAGCCAAGGCACCCCCATGTGGGGGGGGGGGGCAAGTGTGGCCGGCCAAGCATGGTGGAGCTCCTTGGAGCTCCACATGGCACCCCTTTTATCTTTATTCTTTTATGAAAAGGCATAAAGTGGGGGTACTTTGGGGTTTTTTGTATGACATCTTTACCCCTTGGCTATCCTATAAATAGAGGTGGAGGGGCAGCCCTCCACACTCACTCATTCTCACATACATGCCATTGTAATGATCTGGTTTCTCTCTCCCTCCCACAAAAAGAGTTTTGTAGAGCCGAAAGGTTGTCTGGGTTCCGGTGGGAACTAGTTCTGGACGGCGAAGCCCTGCCGGATAGATGACACCGTATGTGTGCAACTCTGTAGAGAGGTCATAGTTTCGATCTTAGTGCCCGAGGGGCTGTTCGTGAGTGCCTCCCGAAGGGCTGTCCAAGTGACGGTCCAAGTTCTGTGAGTCCTCCCGAAGGGCTGTCCGAGTGACCGTTCGAGTTTCGAAGGTCCTCCCGAAGGGCTGTCCGCGACACCGTCCGGGGGACTGTTCGACCGCCTCCCGAAGGGTTGTCCGAAGGGAAGACGAGGGTATACATCCTCATGGTTGGGAGGTTGTAAATCCTAGCTGCTGGGATCTGCACCGCCGATCGTCATCGACTCTACTTCCACTGCGCTACGAGTCGGTAACGAAAATGATCAAACCTTGTATGCAGTCTCCATAGTGGTCCTGGGCTGGTGCGTAGGTCGGAAATTTTTTGTTTTCTGCTGTGTTACCCTACAGTGGCATCATGAGCCGTGCTATGCGTATATGCAGGTTGCGATCTAGAATACATGGAGATGTATGGGTGTTGCACAATATAATTAGGTAGTAGATGAGTTCTATTACTGAAAATTATTTGTGCGGGTAGCAGATGAAATCTGTTACCCGATATTCTTGTTGCTTCCCTGGAATTTGCATATTTCTGATCTTGATAATAGCATGGTGGATTTTCAATGTTCTGGCAATCCGCGATCCTGATTGATCAACGAAGTGCTGACAGTTCATTGAATTCCACCGTAGTTAAAAAGAAAGATGAAATTTCGCAGATGAAAGGGCAATGCAGATATGATCTGCACGGGGGTCATGCGTATGACGAAGTTCAGTATGGGGCTCAAGATTTTATAATCTCGTGCTTCATACACCCCGCATTGTTAATCTAGCGCTTGAATTATCATACTTGATGATGGACGTTGGTAGCTTCAGTTTGTTTCGAAACCTTAGAAGCCACGAAAAACAAGTTTTTGCATGAACCGACTAGAGACGTCTAACTTGGTTTTGCAGGAGGGTTTGCATGTGCATATGATGTGGTATAGCAGTGCTCAAAATAATTTGATTATGTATGAGATGACTATATGATGTAAATTGATTAACATGACCTGCGTGTCATGATGGCTGGAGCCATATGATTGCACTTTAAATGACCTGCGTGTCGACCTTGTGTAATGCACTTATTTTATTAGCTATAGAGATAGCAATATTATCTGGTGCGTCGACAAGGTGGTGGCAATCTTCGCAAAGGTGAACACCGATGCGAATGCCGAAGACGAAGAAATACAAGTTCAAGGAGTTGACTACGATGAGGTTGTTTCACCGTAGCGATGCTTAAAGTCGGTTCGGGTTGAACTAGCAATTAATACATATTTCAAATCATGAGATATGAAACAAAGGATGACAAAAGGATTTCCATCTGATGGAAATAAAACCAAGGAGTTGCATGTGTTACAGTCCAAGGTATTTTGTCAATCCAGAGGATGCTAGTAAGTATGCAAACTTCAGAGTTCCAGCAATGGACAGAAGAGAGCAAAATGGAGTTGGAATCTTCGTGTTTTGATGAAATAGTCAAAGGGGTTTGACTTCATCAATGGGTAACGAAGATGCTTATGATTCAAGAAAGTAAGTGGGAGCATAATTAAATTTCTAAAAAAGGTTGTGTGCTTGACACATTGTTAATTGGAAATAAATTTCTTGACACGAATTAGGACTTCATTTGAAAATAGTTTTTCGATGAAGTGCTTGGGCTAAATAGCCTTTATATTAGGCATGATGATCTATGGAGATAGATTTACCTAATGGGGCTGAGCAAAGATACCTATTGACAAGATGCTAAAACCTTTTAGCATTAAAAACATCAAGGAGTGATTCTTGCCGAAGTCACATGGAAAGAGTTTTTGCAAGATTCGGTGTCCCAAAACACTGATGAGCAAAATACATGATGGAGATTCCACACACTCTCGTGTTTGGATTAATCATGTATTCCATGGTATGTAAAAACAACCAGATGTGTCCAATACTCCAAAGTTGTTGCGAGTATAGATACCAAAGTGATCAAAAGTACTGATCATGGGACAACAGTGAAAGATGTCATTGAGTACTAGAGTAGTATTGATGACATGTTTTCTCGCAAGCAGAGATTACGAAGTGCTCGTTGTAAGTAATTACATCGATACAGTCGTCATCAATGCTCCATGCGATTTTTGATTTAAATTAAGGGTTTTGTGTAAACACAATGTGGTGGCACAGTTAGTTGGAAAATGTTCCAAACAAGTTACTGTGGCGAATTCTATAACAGAGGCAAAGTATGTTGCCACTTTTAAAAGCGACAAAGAAGATGTTGAATCATATAGTTCATTCATGAACTTAGTTTGGTTCCAAGATGGCTTTTGTCAATGGGACACTGCTGCAGGTAGTTGCTCCATAACTCAGTCTGAGGAATCCAGGTTCGACCTGTGATTCACATACATACAAAACCAAGTCCACACAAAATATGAATTTTGTGAAAGCGTGAAAACGCAAGGATATGCAAAGATACACACGGAGCTGAAGTCGTCAGATCCGTTGGACATCAGGCTATACCACAAGCGAAGCATATTTACACCGGTGTGCCACAGGTGTAAAGTGCATTAGCATTAACTAGATTATTGACTCTAGTGCAAGTGGGAGTCTGTAGGAGATATGCCCTAGAGGCAATAATAAATGTTATTGATTATCTCCCTGTTCATAATTAGGTTTATGTTCCATGCTATAACTGCTATGGTTTTCGAGTCTACAAATAAAACGAGGCTTGGAGGAAGAATCATATGCACGTGTGGGATAATAAACGATAAAATGTATTCCTAGTCAAGCCTCTATGACTGGCTCAAGTGTTGCATGATGGTTCTGTTTTCCTGATCATGGGCATGTCTATGCCAGCAACTTTGAGGGCACAATGTTAGAAGAACATTTGTGTTGAATCGACCCGATTGATGTTATGCTATGAGTTACATTCGTCACAAGTTAATGGTTAATAACACAGAGATGGTTAATGTTTGCATGATTCCTTAGACCATGAGAGTATCAAGTTTCTTCATGCTTGCTTCATGAACTTTGGGGTTTGTTAAACGTCATCCGTAAATGGGTGGCTATTACGGCGACTTACGGGTTCATGGAAAAGTATGTCAAGTAACTTGATAGCTCAATATTGGGAATTGCTTCTCCGACGATGGAGAGATATCTCTGGGCCCTCTCGGTGTTACGGTATCCATCATCGTCTGGCCAGACACTTTGTGATTTGATCACGGGGATGCCGGAACACGGTAACGAGAAAAGAGAACAATACCGGTAACGAGGTAACAAGCATAGTGGACAAGTTGTTGATCCACGGGAATGCCAACATGTCTCACCTCGGGTATTTGTAACATATCGCGAAGCAACAGGAATAGCACACGGCAACTGGAGGTTCACTCGAATATTCATTCGTGTGGGTATAGGGGTCAATATGGGTGTCCACGGCTCCGATGTTGATCATTGATCGGAAGGGGTTCCGTGTCATGTCTATACTTCACCGAACCTATAGGGTCACATGCTTAAGGGTCATCTATCTACTGAATACTAGACAGGGAGTCTGAGAGAAAATCACCGAAAAAGTTTCGAACACCGGAAAAGTTTCGGACAGCGGAAAAGTTCCGCAGAGAGAGGTCACCGGATGAGTTCCGGTGAAACTGGAAAGTTGTTTCAGAGGATACCATAAAGTCAAATTGGTTTCGGGACATGCCTGATAATTCTTGGAGGGTGCCAGAATCATTCTAGAAACTTTCTGGAATTTTCGGAGATGAAAACCGGAAATGTTCCGGAGCTGCCGAAACCGCTTCAGATGCTTTTCGCAGATGAAATCACTAAACTGGAATTGTTCCAGAACGCGTTGAAATTTTTTTTAGTGGGTACTAGAAATGTTCTAAGCCCACATAAATATTTTCAGTTCGAACGGACGCTGAAAAATGTCGTCGTGAATAGTGAAAGTGCTTTTTGGGATTTTTTTATGGAAAGCCACCTTTTGGGATATTTCCAAAAGGCCTTCTAGAAGGACTTAGGAGCCAAGGCACCCCCATGTGGGGGGGGGGGCCCAAGTGTGGCCGGCCAAGTATGGTGGAGCTCCTTGGAGCTCCACATGGCACCCCTTTTATCTTTATTCTTTTATGAAAAGGCATAAAGTGGGGGTACTTTGGGGTTTTTTGTATGACATCTTTACCCCTTGGCTATCCTATAAATAGAGGTGGAAGGGCAACCCTCCACACTCACTCATTCTCACATACATGCCATTGCAATGATCTGGCTTCTCTCTCCCTCCCACGAAAAGAGTTTCGTAGAGCCGAAAGGCTGTCTGGGTTCCGGTGGGAACTAGTTCTGGACGGCGAAGCCCTGCCGGATAGATGACACCGTATGTGTGCAACTCTGTAGAGAGGTCGTAGTTTCGATCTTAGTGCCCGAGGGGCTGTTCGTGAGTGCCTCCCGAAGGGCTGTCCAAGTGACGGTTCAAGTTCTGTGTGTCCTCCCGAAGGGCTGTCCGAGTGACCGTTCGAGTTTCGAAGGTCCTCCCGAAGGGCTGTCCGGGGGACTGTTCGACCGCCTCCCGGAGGGCTGTCCGAAGGGAAGACGAGGGTATACATCCTCGCGGTTGGGAGGTTGTAAATCCTAGCTGCGGGGATCTGCACCGCCGATCGTCATCGACTCTACTTCCGCTGCGCTACGAGTCGGTAACGAAAATGATCAAACCTTGTATGCAGTCTCCATAGTGGTCCTGGGCTGGTGCGTAGGTCAGAAAATTTTTGTTTTCTGCTGCGTTACCCTACACTTATATCCATGGCGTGTCTTCAACGTGACCATTAAACTGGTGTATTCAGTTATGGCAAGGCCGACCATATCGAGTACATGTGTTCTGGCAGAGCAAGGGATGCACTGCAGGAAAAATAATATGAGAACACAATTTATTCGCTATCCAAATCTAGAAATAATTTCCTCTTTCAGGTCAGTGTTGACCATGGTACTAGTACCTTTTATCCAAATATAACAATCCAAATTTCCAAATTAGTCGACAGCATGTTCAAAAACCCCAACCCTCCCGGATAGAAAAGAGGATTGTAGGAACATACTTTGCGTGTTTTAAAATCATGTGTTAGGATGAGAAGGAACAAGTGTGGCGTCTCGCCGAGGGCGCAGAAACCTGTAGGGTCCTTGCACTTTGGGCACTACAAATGAAACACACTAGATTCAGTAGGAAGAAAAATGCATCAATGGCGGCGGCTGCCATCCTAGTATTATAGGCGACCAAGGGACTAGGATTTATCGGGGATGGATGAAGAATTAGTACCTGGTTCTCCATGAGAAAACCCTAAGCAATCGCCGAGCGGAGGTTTTCTCTGAACAAGCAGATGCGGGAGAAGGGGATTTAGGCCCAGTGAAATATTGCTACTTCGTCCGTCCAGCTTACTGCTACTACTGGAAAGGTGGGGGTTTTATGATTTGACGGCTCATTGGGCATTACTGCGGTGCTACGACCGGGGTGAGTCTACCGTGCAGTTGTGCACTCTAATTTGGTGCATGGCATGTGGACCCCATTGCCGGATGCCCCGCATATCAGCGAAAGTAAGTACAAAGGAAGGATTAACTAGTTACACTTAAATATATTTTTTATAGTCGAAGTTCTAGGGTTATTTCTGGTGGTTTCTCTATTTATAGGATTTTTTTGGCTTCGGTTTCATGCGAAGATGGGCTAAGGTGGTCCCACTAGGCACCTGGGCATGCCCTGGTGCATAGTGGCCCACCTCCTTCACCTTATAGTCCTCCCACGAAACTTCTAGTGCCTCTTTTGTTCGAAAAAAAACCCGTCAAAAAGTTTCGCTGCATTTGGAGAACTTTTATTTCTACACAAAAAACAACAATGTAGTTCTGCTGAAAACATCGTCAGTCTGGGCTAGTTCCATTCAAATCATACCAAAACCATAGAAAATTGTTGTAAACATGGCATGAATACTTCATAAATTATAGATAGGTTGGAGACGTATCAATATGCACTAAAGTTTTGGCGACATTACCTTCTCGGTAACCATTGCGAAATCTTCACTGATCATCAAAGACTGAAGTATCTGTTTACTCAACCAGATTTGGATGTTCGTCAACAGCGATGGATGGAAGCAATTACAGACCATGACCATGGTATTTCTTATACCCCTGGCAAGGCTAATGTCATGGCCGATGCCCTGAGTCACAAGTCTTATTGCAACAACCACATGGTTCATAAAGGTCAGCCCCTCCTTCATGAAGAACTTTGCAAATTGAACCTGCACCTTGTTCCACATGGTTCTCTTAATAACCTTGTCCTAGAACCAACTCTTCAAAAAGCTATTAAGTCTGAGCAAGCAAAAGACGCTGAAGTTGATCAGATGAAGCAGGATCTTACTCTTGAGAAGGCCAGAGATTTCTCGCTTGCTGAAGATGGAACCTTGTACTGCAGAGATCGCCTTGTGGTACCCCGATTTGAACTTATGACAGAGAAAGTAATGAAAGAAGCACATGATACACCTCTCTCTATTCATCCAGGAAGTACCAAGATGTATCTAGACATTCGTCAGAAATACTGTGGCCTAAGATGAAGCAAGACATTGCTCGATATATTGAAGAATGTGACGTTTGCCGTCGCGTCAAAGCATAACATCAGAAACCTGCTGGACTTCTGCAACAGCTTCCTATTCCTGAATGGAAGTAGGATAAGATACAAATGGATTTCGTCACTGGCCTCCCCAGATCACAAAAGGGTAACGATGCTATCTTTGTCGTCGGCGACCATTTCTCCAAAGTTGCCCACTTTCTGCCAGTCAAGGAAGCAATCACTGCTAGTCAATTAGCAAATTTGTATATCTCCAGAATTGTGACACTCCACGGCATTCCAAAGGAGATTAGTTCAGACTGTGGCAGCATTTTCACCTTGAAGTTCTGGGATAGTTTCCAAGAAGCAAAGGGAACTCATATAACCTGGAGCACTGCTTATCACCCCCAGTCCCAAGGTCAAGTTGAAAGAGTCAACCAAATTCTTGAAGATATGCTGCGTGCTTGTGTCATCTCCTTTGTCAAGAAATTGGAAGAATCTCTCCCTTATGCTGAATTCGCGTACAACAACGGCTATCAAGCTAGCTTGAAGATGGCACCCTTCGAGGTACTATATGGACGTAAGTGCCGAACCCTCTGAATTGGTCAGAAACTGGGGAACGACCGCTCATTGGTCCGTATGTTATTCAATAAGCTGAAGAGCAAGTCCACATTATCCGGGATAATCTCAAGGCATTCTAGTCCCGCCAGAAGAGAAATTATGAAAGTAAACACTGGGGTTCTACCTATCAACCTGGTGATCAAGCTTATCTGCATGTCACTCCTATGAGGGGCACTCATCATTTCGGAGTCAAGGGCAAGTTAGCTCCTCGCTACATTGGTCCCTTCTGCATTCTCGCCCGACGTGGACATGTGGCTTATCAATGGGAATTGCCACCTTAGTTCTCTCATGTCCATGATGTCTTCCATGTGTCACAACTTCGTCGTTGCTTCAAGGACCCGCATCGTGAAGTGGATCCTGAAATGATCGAAGTGCAAGATGATCTCTCTTACAAAGAGCATTCGGTCCGCATTCTTGATCAAGCTGAACATCGAACCCATGAGAAGGTTACCAAGTTCCTTAAAGTGCAGTGGCCGAATCATAATGAAGATGAACCACTTGGGAACGCGAGGAACATCTTTGGAAAGAATACCCCGATCTTTTCCCTTCTACCTCTTAATTCTCGGGATGAGAATTTCTTTTAGAGGAGGGGAGTTGTAACACCCCCATGTATGAAGATACAGTAACCCTCTTTGATGATGCTAAGTCATTTTGCTTATCAGTGCTTGATCAACTATGAGTTCATATCTCATTTCAAATTCCACCTATGAATTCAAATTCAAATCAAAATAATAAAGTCCAGAAGTTATTTCACCAAACCCTAGGACAAAAATGTTCATAGTGTTGCAAACAACCACTGAATAATTTTCATGGTGAAACCAACATTTTATAAAGTAATTTAATGCCCTAAAACAATTAAATCAGGGGCCAAAACAATATTTTAATTGCTTTTAAAAATTATAAAAATTCCAAACTAATTTAAAGCCTCCCAAACTTTTTGTGGTAGTGTCCAAAATTGCTCTATAAATAATGGGCTAAGTTCCATTATTTACTAAACCTATTTGCTATTTAAAATAAATGCAAAACAGAAGCTAAATAAAAAGAAAGAGAAAATAAATTAAAAGAAAAGAAAACCCCCTGCCCTTGGGCCTTAGGCCACAGGGACAGGCCCGTACGGCCCAGCCCATCTTTCCCCCGGTCGGCTTCAACCTTGCTACAGGGAGCCGACCGAGGGCGCGCGTCCCCGCCGGATCTCCTCGCCGGCAGCGCCGGGGAGGGGATAAGGGCGCCACCTCCCCGCGGCTCCTCGGGCTCCTCTCCTCCACTCACCCACTCTCACTCACTCTCTTCTCCTCTCTCTCACCTCTCCCCTCACCCTCTCCACTCGGTCGAGCGCCGTTGTCTCCGCCATCTGTCACCATCACGGCGACCGCCGTCCCCTACCCCTACTGCCGTGTCTGGAGGCACCGCCGCATTTGACCTTGTCCCCTGCGATGAGCCCCTAGAGCTAGGAGGACCTGCAGCCCTGGGATCGAGTCGTCGTCCACCTCGGGACCCGCCGTCGATCTCCTTCAACTCCGGCCACCCCCCCTGCGCTACTAAGTCTCGTAGGACTCCTTGCGCCGCTAGGTGAGCACCGCTCTGTCCCCCTAGTCTTCCCCTTGCTGCATTTCCCGCAGCTTGCCTCGCCTCCATTGCCATTGCTCGTCGCCGCCGTTTACTTTGCCGCCGCGGCCAACGTAAGCCAAGCTCGCTACCCAGCACGTAGGTGTGTTCCTGGGTCCACCAGGAACCTGTGGCAGCCTCCCGTTTGTCCTCCCGTGCCTCCTAGCATTGTCTGCATCGAGCTCGTGCTCCGGCCGCCGCTGGCCATCACCGTTGCGGACCACTCCAGTCGCCCCCACACACGCTGCAGCCGCCACTCGACGCAGCTTTTTGTCCGCGTTCGAGCACCGCCGCTCGCTTGCCCTATCGCGCCTCCTATTGACATTCACCATCGTGGCCGAGCTTCGGCCGCCGCCCTTTGTCAATGCCGCAGCCATTTTGGGCCACCTCCGCCCGAACGAAGGACGATGTTGCACGCGCGACACTTCTCTAGTCTGAACGCGCCCGCGCGCGTGTTTTGGTCGCTGGAGGACGGATTCTGCGTTTTGCTGCCACTCCTGTGGGTGCCGCCGGCGCGCCATCGCGTTTTAAACGCCGGTGGCCAGCTGACTGGTTGGGCCCAGGGCTATTAGCGACTAACCTCCCTCCCTAACAGCCATTGCCAGTGGGTCCCGCAATGATTAACTAACCGATTAATTAAAATGTTTAAAATAACTAAACTACACACTGACAGCCCGGGCCCACCCCTAATTAAACTTAATTAGTTTAGTTTAATTACTGTTAAACTAATAGTGACTGACCACTAGGTCCCACTGGACCCAGTTGACCAGTCAACTAGCTGACTGGGCAAGCCCAGTCACTGGCAGGTGGGTCCAGTGGACCCCCTTGACCAGTCAAAGTTTGACCAGTGATTTGCTGCATCAGCAGTTGACTGGCCCCACCCGTGAGCCCCTTTAGCACACTGCTGTGTACACTTAGTGTGTACACTTAGCAATTTCCTTTTTATTTTCGGATTAATGATAATTTCAGAAATTGTTTAAAACTTTGAAAATCATATAAAATAATGTATAACTCAGATGAAAATAATTTATATATGAAAGTTGCTCAGAAAAATGTGATGAATCCGAATATGCTATCCACTCATTTGTCACATACCTCTAAAATGATGAACATGGATCCTTCGCCTCTGATTCATCTGTCCGAAAACTACCAAACGCCGGGAAAACATTCCCAGATGTTTCCCACTCCGTTTGTAACATGTAGCACTACGTTAGGTCACCCCTAGCACAACATTTTACCATGTCATGCATTGTGATGCATTTGATTGCTTTATATTTATTGTTTCTTCCCCCTATTCTCTTTGGTAGACCCCGAGACCGACGCTGCTCCCGGGTATGACTACACCTCTGACGTCCAGCCACTTGCAGCAGAGCTTCCAGGCAAGGAAAACCCCCTTGCCTGGTGTTTTGTTCCACTCTTGCCGCCCTGTTCCTTGACGAGCGCTCCTAACACATGTGGGTGTATGGGAACCCCCTGACCAATCGCTTAGGGAAGAACTCTACCAGCAAGACCCAACTTTGGTTTTAACATTTGCCAACATAATAATAAATCTGATAATAAATTGGATGCATAGGGAGTTAGCGCTACACGAGGTTCGTTATTCAACATAATACAAGTGGGGCCAGTGCCGATGGTATTGGTCCAAAACGGGCAACCTACAGGGCCACCACGGGGAAACTCGAGGACATGTTTTACTCGTAGCTTGACCTATCCGGTTGTGCCCTGAGAACGAGATACGCGGCTCCTATCGGGATTGTTGGCACGTCGGGCGGTCTTGCTGGTTTAATTTTACCTTTGACGAGTGGCAGGTCCATCGGAATTCCTTGTCGTAAGCATCTTGTTCTTCATGGTGTGAGGATGTTCCATCGGATGCGCGTGGAATTTATAATGGACCACTTGGAGCACCCCTGCAGGGTTAAATCTTTTCGAGAGCCATGCCCATGGTTATGTGGCAGATTGGAAATTTATAATATCCGGTTGTAGAGAACTTGACAGCAGATCCGAAATAAAATACACCAATCGCGTGCGTAACCGTGACCGTCTCTTTTCGAGCTAGTTTGGGAAGAGAACACAGTGGGGTGATGTTTGACTCATAAGTAGTTCAGGATCACTTATTGATCATTACTAGTTGCGACCGTTATGCGTAGTAACTCTTCTTACACCTGTACTCGTAAGTTAGCCACCATACAATGCTTAGTGTTGCTGCAACCTCACCACTTATCCATTCCATACCCATTAAGCTTTGCTAGTCTTGATACCCATGGTAATGGGATTGTTGGGTCCTCGTGGCTCATAGATTACTACAACAACAGGTGCAGGTACAGGTAATGTGATGATATGACGTGAGAGCGATGCTTGCTTGCTTTTGGAGTTCTTCTTCTGCTTCTTCTTCTTCGATCGAGGGATAGGTTCCTGGTCGGCAGCCTGGGCTAGCAGGGTGGATGTCATTTGTGTTTTTCATTTGATTTCATCCGTAGACAGATGCTACTTTTCTGTATGATGTTTGATGTATTCATGTGGCGATTGTATGCCTTTGTATGTATCCCCAAGTGTGTTGTATATGGTCCGATGTAATGATATCCACCTTGCAAAGCGTCTTCAATATGCGGCTCTATCTTTGGTGGGACCTTTGAGTTCCTTTTGGATAGGATTGCATATTGGGTGTGACAAAGGTCACCTTGACAGTTACATCGAGTAGGAATCTTTTGAGGGTAATTCCCCAGATTCCCCCTTGATGTTATGGACCATCGAGTAGGAATCCATCGAGGGTGATTCCTCGGATTTCCCACTAGATGTTATAGATACATGGTTACTTTGACTTTACCTCGGAACCTTGTTGAAGTCAGGTCGGCCCCGAGGGGTACCCGCGAGAGTTACTAAAGTCGGGTCAGCCCCGAGGGGTACCCGCGAGAGTTACTAGAGTTGGGTTGCCCATGAGGGTACCCGCGAGATAATTACGCGGCACGGCCGGGCATTCTTAGCCCTTGTTGTAAGTCTGCGAGACGGGGCGACAGGACCATAGATCATGGATCATTGATCGTCTCCGCGCGCTCTCAACACACTAACAGTTTGGATATGTGATTTGAGTAGGCCTCTGGCCTTTTCACAATAACCACCACGCGGGAATAAGTATGGGCACTCAGCGTCGTACGATTCTCCTGAAACCTCTACAGACGTCACAGTTGAGTGGCACACGCCCGGGTGATCCGCGTAAGCACCTGCTTTGTATAAAGAGGTAGCTAGGACTGATCCCGGCCGTCCTTGCAACGTGTAGGATTGTAAAGGACGATTGGCCCATGACCCCTATGCATTTAGGATGTAGACCGGCGTGTGACCTCTCTGGAGAGCCTAGGTAGGAGTACGATGTGTTGATCAGCCGAGGCCGGGCATGACCCAGAAAAGTGTGTCCAGCCAAAGCTAATCGAGCGTGTTGGTTAAGTTGGTGCACCCCTGTAGGGAAGTATATCTATTCGAATAGCCGTGTCCACGGTAATGGACGCTCGGAGTTGTATCTCGATCTATACAACTAGAACTGGATATAGGAGACACTAAATGGATATGATGGCTCCCGGATTGCTTTCTCGCCGGGAGTCGAGGAAGGATCTCTGGGCGTTGATACTACAATATACTTATTAATTATGTTATGTTACTCTACTCTCTTCTATTGCTGCAAGATGCTAGTCTTCGATAGGCTAGGCCTTCCCTCTATTCTGGCATTTCTGCAGTGTGTAGTCCAAAGATACAACCCCATTCCTTTGATACTGATGCATACTTAGCATAGATCTGATGTAAGTCTTGCGAGTACTTCGGATGAGTACTCACGGTTGCTTTGCTACCTCTTTTCCCCTCTACTCGATTGATGTGATCAGATGATGGAGCCCAGGAGCTAGTTGATACCGCCGATGACTACTACTACCCCGACGGAGCCTACTACTACGTGGAGACTGCCGACGACCAGGAGTAGATAGGTGGCGCCCAGGTAGGAGGCATGCACCTTTTCGATCCATGTTGTCTTTGTTTTGTTAGCCTTCTTAAGGCAGACTTGTTTATCTTATGTCTGTACTCAGATATTCTTGCTTCCGCTGACTCTTATGTATTCGAGCCCTCGAGGCCCCTGGCTTGTAATATGTGTTGGGGATCGTAGCAGAATTTTAAAATTTTCTACGCATCACCAAGATCAATCTATGGAGTCATCTAGCAACGAGAGAAGGGAGTGCATCTACATACCCTTGTAGATCGCGAGCGGAAGCGTTCAAGAGAACGGGGTTGATGGAGTCATACTCGTCGTGATCCAAATCACCGATGACCGAGCGCCGAACGGACGGCACCTCCGTGTTCAACACACGTACGGTTGGGAGAGACGTCTCCTCCTTCTTGATCCAGCAAGGGGAAAGGAGAGGTTGATGAGGATCCAGCAGCACGACGGCGTGGTGGTGGAAGCAGCGGGATCTCGGCAGGGCTTCACCAAGCACCAACGAGAGGGAGAGGTGTCACGGGAGGAGAGGGAGGCGCCAGGGGCTAGGGTGTTTCCTCCCTCCCACCCCTCCACTATTTATAGGGGGAAGGGGAGAGGGGGCCGGCCCCCTCAGATCCAATCTGAGGGGAGGGGCGGCGGCCAAGGGGTGGCTTGCCCCCCAAGCCAGGTGGAGGCGCCCCCCACCACTAGGGTTCCCAACCCTAGGCGCAGGGGAGGCCCATAGGGGGGTGCACCAGCCCACCAGGGGCTGGTTCCCTTCCCACTTCAGCCCATGGGGCCCTCCGGGATAGGTGCCCCCACCCGGTGGACCCCCGGGACCCTTCCGGTGGTCCCGGTACAATACCGATTACCCCCGAAACCTTCCCGGTGGCCGAAACTGGACTTCCTATATACAATTCTTTACCTCCGGACCATTCCGGAACTCCTCGTGACGTCCGGGATCTCATCCGGGACACCGAACAACTTTCGGGTTACCACATACTAATATCTCTACAACCCTAGCGTCACCGAACCTTAAGTGTGTAGACCCTACGGGTTCGGGAGACACGCAGACATGACCGAGACGACTCTCCTGTCAATAACCAACAGCGGGATCTGGATACCCATGTTGGCTCCCACATGCTCCTCGATGATCTCATCGGATGAACCACGATGTCGAGGATTCAATCAATCCCGTACGCAATTCCCTTTGTCTATCGGTACGATACTTGCCCGAGATTCGATCGTCGGTATACCGATACCTTGTTCAATCTCGTTACCGGCAAGTCTCTTTACTCGTTTCCGTAACACATCATCCTGTGAACAACTCCTTGATCACATTGAGCTCATTATGATGATGTCCTACCGAGTGGGCCCAGAGGTACCTCCCCGTCACACGGAGTGACAAATCCCAGTCTCGATTCGTGCCAACCCAACAGACACTTTCGGAGATACCCGTAGTGCACCTTTATAGCCACCCAGTTACGTTGTGACGTTTGGTACACCCAAAGCACTCCTACGGTATCCGGGAGTTGCACAACCTCATGGTCTAAGGAAAAGTTACTTGACATTGGAAAAGCTTTAGCAAACGAACTACACGATCTAGTGCTAGGCTTAGGATTGGGTTTTGTCCATCACATCATTCTCCTAATGATGTGATCCCGTTATCAATGACATCCAATGTCCATGGTCAGGAAACCGTAACCATCTATTGATCAACGAGCTAGTCAACTAGAGGCTTACTAGGGACATGTTGTGGTCTATGTATTCACACATGTATTACGATTTCCGGATAACACAATTATAGCACGAATAACAGACAATTATCATGAACAAGGAAATATAATAATAACCATTTTATTATTGCCTCTAGGGCATATTTCCAACAGTCTCCCACTTGCACTAGAGTCAATAATCTAGTTACATTGTGATGAATCGAACACCCATAGAGTTCTGGTGTTGATCATGTTTTGCTCGTGAAAGAGGTTTAGTCAACGGATCTGCTGCATTCAAATCCGTGTGCACTTTACAAATATCTATGTCTCCATCTTGAACATGTTCACGTATGGAGTTGAAGCGACGCTTGATATGCCTGGTCTTCTTGTGAAACCTGGGCTCCTTGGCAAGGGCAATAGCTCCAGTGTTATCACAGAAGAGAGCCATTGGACCCGACGCATTTGGAATGACTCCTAGGTCGGTGATGAACTCCTTCATCCATACTGCTTCGTGCGCTGCCTCCGAGGCTGCTATGTACTCCGCTTCGCATGTAGAACCCGCCACGACGCTTTGCTTGCAACTGCACCAGCTTACTGCTCCACCATTCAAAATATACACGTATCCGGTTTGTGACTTGGAGTCATCCGGATCTGTGTCGAAGCTAGCGTCGACGTAACCCTTTACGACGAGCTCTTCGTCACCTCCATATACGAGAAACATATCCTTAGTCCTTTTCAGGTACTTCAGGATGTTCTTGACCGCTGTCCAGTGTTCCTTGCCAGGATTACTTTGGTACCTACCTACCAAACTTACTGCAAGGTTTACATCAGGTCTGGTACACAGCATGGCATACATAATAGACCCTATGGCTGAGGCATAGGGGATGACACTCATCTCTTCTATATCTTCTGCCGTGGTCGGGCATTGAGCCCTGCTCAATCTCACACCTTGCAATACAGGCAAGAACCCCTTCTTGGACTGATCCATATTGAACTTCTTCAATATCTTATCAAGGTATGTGCTTTGCGAAAGACCTATGAGGCGTCTCGATCTATCCCTATAGATCTTGATGCCTAATATATAAGCAGCTTCTCCAAGGTCCTTCATTGAAAAACACTTATTCAAGTAGGCCTTTTTACTTTCCAAGAATTCTATATCATTTCCCATCAGCAGTATGTCATCCACATATAATATGAGAAATGCTACAGATCTCCCACTCACTTTCTTGTAAACACAGGCTTCTCCATAAGTCTGTGTGAACCCAAACGCTTTGATCATCTCATCAAAGCGAATGTTCCAACTCCGAGATGCTTGCACCAGCCCATAGATTGAGCGCTGGAGCTTGCATACCTTGTCAGCATTCTCAGGGTCGACAAAACCTTCCGGTTGCATCATATACAACTCTTCCTTAAGAAAACCATTAAGGAATGCCGTTTTGACGTCCATTTGCCATATCTCATAATCATAGTATGCGGCAATTGCTAACATGATTCTGACGGATTTCAGCTTCGCTACGGGTGAGAAAGTCTCATCGTAGTCAACCCCTTGAACTTGTCGATAACCCTTAGCGACAAGCCGAGCCTTATAGATGGTCACATTACCATCCGCGTCAGTCTTCTTCTTAAAGATCCATTTATTTTCTATGGCTTGCCGATCATCGGGCAAGTCAGTCAAAGTCCATACTTCGTTTTCATACATGGATCCTATCTCGGATTTCATGGCTTCAAGCCATTTGTCGGAATCCGGGCCCGCCATCGCTTCTTCATAGTTCGAAGGTTCACTGTTGTCTAACAACATGATTTCCAGGACAGGATTGCCATACCACTCTGGTGCGGAACGTGTCCTCGTGGACCTTCGAAGTTCAGTGGTAGCTTGATCATGATCAATAACTTCCTCTCTAGCCGGTGTAGGCTCCACAGAAACATTTTCCTGTGCTGCGCTACTCTCCGGTTCGAGGGTCATCTCATCAAGCTCCACTTTCCTCCCACTTACTTCTTTCGAGAGAAACTCTTTCTCTAGAAAGGATCCATTCCTGGCAACAAAGATCTTGCCCTCGGATCTTAGGTAGAAGGTATACCCAATAGTTTCCTTAGGGTATCCTATGAATACGCATTTTTCCGACTTGGGTTCGAGCTTCTCTGGTTGAAGTTTCTTCACATAAGCATCGCATCCCCAAACTTTCAGAAACGACAGCTTAGGTTTCTTCCCAAACCATAATTCATACGGTGTCGTCTCAACGGATTTTGACGGTGCCCTATTTAAAGTGAATGCGGCAGTCTCTAAAGCATAACCCCAAAAAGATAGCGGTAGATCAGTAAGAGACATCATAGATCGCACCATATCCAATAGAGTGCGATTACGACTTTCGGACACACCGTTACGCTGAGGTGTTCCAGGCGGCGTGAGTTGTGAAACAATTCCACATTTCCTTAAGTGCGTGCCAAATTCATGACTCAAATATTCTCCTCCACGATCTGATCGTAAGAACTTTATTTTCTTGTCACGTTGATTCTCAACCTCATTCTGAAATTCCTTGAACTTTTCAAAGGTCTCAGACTTGTGCTTCATCAAGTAGACATACCCATATCTACTCAAATCATCGGTGAGGGTGAGAACATAACGATAACCACCGCGAGCCTCAACACTCATTGGACCACACACATCAGTATGTATGATCTCCAATAAGTTGGTTGCTCGCTCCATTGTTCCGGAGAACGGAGTCTTGGTCATCTTGCCCAAGAGGCATGGTTCGCATCTGTCAAATGATTCATAATCAAGACACTCCAAAAGTCCATCTGCATGGAGTTTCTTCATGCGTTTAACACCGATATGACCAAGGCGGCAGTGCCACAAGTATGTGGGACTATCGTTATCAACCTTGCATTTCTTGGCATTCACATTATAAACATGTGTAACATCACGTTCGAGATTCAATAAAAATAAACCATTCACCAGCGGGGCATGACCATAAAACATATCTCTCATATAAATAGAACAACCATTATTCTCAGATTTAAATGAGTAGCCATCTTGCATTAAGCGAGATCCAGATACAATGTTCATGCTCAAAGCTGGCACTAAATAACAATTATTGAGGTTTAAAACTAATCCCGTAGGTAGATGCAGAGGTAGCGTGCCGACGGCGATCACATCGACCTTGGAACCATTCCCGACGCGCATCGTCACCTCGTCCTTTGCCAGTCTACGCTGATTCCGCAGTTCCTGCTTTGAGTTACAAATATGAGCAACCGCACCGGTATCAAATACCCAGGAACTACTATGAGTGCTGGTAAGGTACACATCAATTACATGTATACCACATATACCTTTGGTATTGCCGGCCTTCTTATCTGCTAAGTACTTGGGGCAATTCCGCTTCCAGTGACCGGTTCCCTTGCAATAAAAGCACTCAGTCTCAGGCTTGGGTCCATTCTTTGACTTCTTCCCGGCAGCTGGCTTACCGGGCGCGGCAACTCCCTTGCCGTCCTTCTTGAAGTTCTTCTTACCCTTGCCCTTCTTGAACTTAGTGGTTTTATTCACCATCAACACTTGATGTTCCTTTCTGATCTCTGCCTCCGCTGACTTCAGCATCGCATATACCTCAGGAATGGTCTTTTCCATCCCCTGCATGTTGAAGTTCATCACAAAGCTCTTGTAGCTAGGTGGAAGCGACTGGAGGATTCTGTCAATGACCGCGTCATCCGGGAGATTAATCCCCAGCTGAGACAAGCGGCTGTGCAACCCAGACATTTTGAGTATGTGCTCGCTGACAGAACTATTTCCTCCATCTTACAGCTGTAGAACTTATCGGAGACTTCATATCTCTCGATCCGGGCATGAGCTTGGAAAACCATTTTCAGCTCTTCGAACATCTCATATGCTCCGTGATGCTCAAAACGCTTTTGGAGCCCCGGTTCTAAGCTGAAGAGCATGCCGCACTGAACGAAGGAGTAATCATCGGTGCGTGTCTGCCAAACGTTCAAATCGTCTGGCAGTGCTGGGAGAGCAGGTGGGCCACCTAACGGTGCTTCAAGGACATATGATTTCTTGGCAGCTATGGGGATAATCCTCAGGTTACGGACCCAGTCCGCATAGTTGCTACCATCGTCTTTCAGCTTGTTTTTCTCTAGGAACGCGTTGAAGTTGAGGGTAACATTAGCGTTGGCCATTTGATCTACAAGATAGATATGTAACATTTAGACTAAGTTCATGACAATTAAGTTCATCTAATCAAATTATGTAATGAACTCCCACTCAGATAGACATCCCTCTCGTCATCTAAGTGATACATGATCCGAATCGACTAGGCCGTGTCCGATCATCACGTGAGACGGACTAGTCATCAACGGTGAACATCTCCATGTTGATCGTATCTTCTATACGACTCATGTTCGACCTTTCGGTCTCTTGTGCTCCGAGGCCATGTCTGTACATGCTAGGCTCGTCAAGTCAACCTAAGTGTATTGCTGTGTAAATCTGGCTTACACCCGTTGTATTCGAACGTTAGAATCTATCACACCCGATCAACACGTTGTGCTTCGAAACAACGAACCTTCGCAACGGTGCACAGTTAGGGGGAACACTTTCTTGAAATTTTAGTAAGGGATCATCTTATATGCTACCGTCGTTCTAAGCAAATAAGATGCAAAAACATGATAAACATCTCATGCAATCAAAATAGTGACATGATATGGCCATTATCACTTCGCTCCTTTTGATCTCCATCTTCGGGGCTCCATGATCATCATCGTCACCGGCATGACACCATGATCTCCATCATCATGATCTCCATCATCGTGTCTTCATGAAGTTGTCTCGCCAACTATTACTTCTACTACTACGGCTAACGGTTAGCAATAAAGTAAAGTAATTACATGGCGAATTTCAATGACACGCAGGTCATATAATAAATTAAGACAACTCCTATGGCTCCTGCCGGTTGTCATACTCATCGACATGCAAGTCGTGATTCCTATTACAAGAACATGATCATCTCATACATCACATATATCATTCATCACATCCTTTGGCCATATCACATCACAAAGCACTTGCTGCAAAAACAAGTTAGACGTCCTCTAATTGTTGTTGCAAGTTTTTACGTGGCTGCTATAGGTTTCTAGCAAGAACGTTTCTTACATACGCCAAAACCACAACGTGATATGCCAATTTCTATTTACCCTTCATAAGGACCCTGTTCATCGAATCTGATCCGACTAAAGTGGGAGAGACAGACACCCGCTAGCCACCTTATGCAACTAGTGCATGTCAGTCGGTGGAACCTGTCTCACGTAAGCGTACGTGTAAGGTCGGTCCGGGCCGCTTCATCCCACAGTGCCGCCGAATCAAGATAAGACTAGTAACGGCAAGAAGATTGACAAATCGACACCCACAACTACTTTGTGTTCTACTCGTGCAAGATACTACGCATAGACCTAGCTCATGATGCCACTGTTGGGGATCGTAGCAGAATTTTAAAATTTTCTACGCATCACCAAGATCAATCTATGGAGTCATCTAGCAACGAGAGAGGGGAGTGCATCTACATACCCTTGTAGATCGCGAGCGGAAGCGTTCAAGAGAACGGGGTTGATGGAGTCGTACTCGTCGTGATCCAAATCACCGATGACCGAGCGCCGAACGGACGGCACCTCCGTGTTCAACACACGTACGGTTGGGAGAGATGTCTCCTCCTTCTTGATCCAGCAAGGGGGAAGGAGAGGTTGATGAGGATCCAGCAGCACGACGGCGTGGTGGTGGAAGCAGCGGGATCTCGGAAGGGCTTCACCAAGCACCAACGAGAGGGAGAGGTGTCACGGGAGGAGAGGGAGGCGCCAGGGGCTGGGGTGTGTCCTCCCTCCCACCCCTCCACTATTTATAGGGGGAAGGGGAGAGGGGGCCGGCCCCCTCAGATCCAATCTGAGGGGAGGGGCGGCGGCCAAGGGGTGGCTTGCCCCCCAAGCCAGGTGGAGGCGCCCCCCACCCCTAGGGTTCCCAACCCTAGGCGCAGGGGAGGCCCATAGGGGGGCGCACCAGCCCACCAGGGGCTGGTTCCCTTCCCACTTCAGCCCATGGGGCCCTCCGGGATAGGTGGCCCCACCCGGTGGACCCCCGGGACCCTTCCGGTGGTCCCGGTACAATACCGATTACCCCCGAAACCTTCCCGGTGGCCGAAACTGGACTTCCTATATACAATTCTTTACCTCCGGACCATTCCGGAACTCCTCGTGACGTCCGGGATCTCATCCGGGACACCGAACAACTTTCGGGTTACCGCATACTAATATCTCTACAACCCTAGCGTCACCGAACCTTAAGTGTGTAGACCCTACGGGTTCGGGAGACACGCAGACATGACCGAGACGACTCTCCTGTCAATAACCAACAGCGGGATCTGGATACCCATGTTGGCTCCCACATGCTCCTCGATGATCTCATCGGATGAACCACGATGTCGAGGATTCAATCAATCCCGTACGCAATTCCCTTTGTCTATCGGTACGATACTTGCCCGAGATTCGATCGTCGGTATACCGATACCTTGTTCAATCTCGTTACCGGCAAGTCTCTTTACTCGTTTCCGTAACACATCATCCTGTGAACAACTCCTTGATCACATTGAGCTCATTATGATGATGTCCTACCGAGTGGGCCCAGAGGTACCTCCCCGTCACACGGAGTGACAAATCCCAGTCTCGATTCGTGCCAACCCAACAGACACTTTCGGAGATACCCGTAGTGCACCTTTATAGCCACCCAGTTACGTTGTGACGTTTGGTACACCCAAAGCACTCCTACGGTATCCGGGAGTTGCACAACCTCATGGTCTAAGGAAAAGTTACTTGACATTGGAAAAGCTTTAGCAAACGAACTACACGATCTAGTGCTAGGCTTAGGATTGGGTCTTGTCCATCACATCATTCTCCTAATGATGTGATCCCGTTATCAATGACATCCAATGTCCATGGTCAGGAAACCGTAACCATCTATTGATCAACGAGCTAGTCAACTAGAGGCTTACTAGGGACATGTTGTGGTCTATGTATTCACACATGTATTACGATTTCCGGATAACACAATTATAGCATGAATAACAGACAATTATCATGAACAAGGAAATATAATAATAACCATTTTATTATTGCCTCTAGGGCATATTTCCAACAATATGAAGCTTGTATTATTTTAAATTTGTGTCTAGAGTTGTGTTGTGATATCTTCCCGTGAGTCTCTGATATTGATCGTGTACATTTGCGTGTATATTAGTGCACGGTCGAGTCAGGGGCATCACAGTTCTTAACTGAGGGAAATACTTATCTCTACTGTACTGCATCATCCTCTCCTCTTTGAGGAAATCCCAACATAGCTCACAAGTAGCAAGAAGGAACATTCATCAACCAAGCCAAGTATACCCAAGACATGCCCAAGAGATTCAAGCTAGATGATGTCAAGCCGGCCAAGACTCCAATGCCAACCAAGTGCCAACTTGACATTGATCCCAATGGTAAAGTGGTGGATCAAAAGGTATATCGCTCCATGATTAGATCCCTCATTTACCTTTGTGCATCTAGGCTGGATATCATGTTGAGTGTGGGAATATGTGCAAGGTTCGAAGCCACACCTAAGGAAAGTCACTTTGTGGCGGTCAAGCGAATATTTCGATATTTGGCTCACACCCCTAAATTTGGCTTATGGTACCCCAAAGGAGCAAGCTTTGATCTCATGAGATATTCGGTCTCGGATTGGTCAGGGGACCGTGTGGACAGGAAGTCAACTTCCGGATTGTGCCAATTCCATGGTCGCTTTTTGGTGAGTTGGTCTTCGAAGAAGCAAAATTGTGTTTCTCTCTCCACCATCGAGGCCGAGTATGTAACCGCCGCAAGTTGTTGTGCAAAATTGCTATGGATGAGGCGAACTTTAAAGGATTACGGTGTCACTTGTGACAAAAAGTGCCCGATGACCCACAAGTACAGGGGATCAATCATAGTCCTTTCGATAAGTAAGAGTGTCGAACCCAACGAGGTGCAGAAGGAAATGACAAACGGGTTTCATCAAGGTATTGTCTACAAGAACCGAAATTATCGGTAACAAATAGTTTGATAGCAAGATGATTCGTAATGAGTAACAATTAGGAATGGTAACAAAGGTGCAGCAAGGTGGCCCAATCCTTTTTATAGCAAAGAACAAGCCGGAACATTCTCTTATAATAAGCAAAGCGCTCTCGAGGACACATGGGAATTCATCTAGTTACTTTCATCATGTTTATTTCATTCGCGTTCGCTACTTTGATAATTTAATACATGGGTGGACTGGTGCTTGGGTGTTGTTCTTACTTGAACAAGCCTCCCACTTATGATTACCCCCTCTCGCAAGCATCCGCAACTACGGAAGAAGAATTACGATAAATCTAACCATAGCATGAAACATATGGATCCAAATCAACCCCTTATGAAATAATGCATAAACTAGGGTTTAAGCTTCTGTCACTCTAGCAACCCATCATCTACTTATTACTCCACAATGCCTTCCCTGAGGACCAAGTGTGGTGAAGTGTCATGTAGTCAACATTCACATGACACCACTAAGGAAGCAACAACATACATATCATCAAAATATCGAACGAATACCAAATTCACATGATTACTTATAACAAGACTTCTCCCATGTCCTCAAGAACAAAAGTAACTACTCACAAATCATATTCATGTTCAAGATCAGAGGGGTATTGAATATCATTAAGGATCTGAACATATAATCTTCCACCAAATAAACCAACTAGCATCAACTACGAGATGTAATCAACACTACTAGCAACCCACAAGTACCAATATGAGGTTTTGGGACAAAGATTGAATGCAAGAGATGAACAAGGGTTTGAGATGAGATGATGCTGGTGAAGATGTTGATGAAGATTAGTCCTCCCGTGATGAGAGGATCATGGTGATGTCGATGGCTTCGATTTCCCCCTCCCGGAGGGAACTATCCCCGACGGAATCACTCCATCGGAGAGCAAAAGTGCTCCTGCCCAGGTTCCGCATCGAGACAGTGGCGCTTCGTCCCAAAAGTCCTCTCCTTATTTTATCTAGGTCAAAACCCCTCATATAGCAGAAGATGGGCACCGAAGGCCACCTGTGGGATCCACAAGCCATCAGGGCGCGCCTGGGGGCAGGGTGGCCGCGCCCTGTTGCCTTGTGGGCAGGTGGTGGGCCCCCTCCGGTACTTCTTTGCTCCAGTATTTTTTATATATTCCATAAAAATTCTCTGTGGCAGCTCATTTGGAGTTGTGCAGAATAGGTATCTCAGATGTAGCTTTTCCAGGTCCAGTATTCCAGCTGCTGGCAATCTCCCTCTTCATGTAAATCTTGCAAATTAAGAGAGAAAGGGCATTGGAATTGCATCACAAAGTGTTATAATGATAAAAAAACATTATAAATATTAGTAAGAAAACATGATGCAAAATGGATGTATCAGTGCCTCTTCTATATGACAATGAAAGTGCTATCAAGATCTCCTACAATCCGGTGCAAGATAGCAAGACGAAGCATATTGAGATTCGTCATCATTTCATATGGGATCACATCAAGCATGGAGAGATTGATATTATCTACGTCAACACTCAAGAGCAACTAGCGGATATTTTCACGAAGCCATTGGATGAAGAAAGATTTCGTGAGTTAGGGCATGAGCTAAATATCATTGATTCAAGCAATGTGGCTTGAATCTAGGAACACCCCACCACATCCATCATGTTATCTTGTTCTAGGTGTAGGCATGGACATAGGGGGGTGTTGTTCTCTCAATGAACTATCCATCCCCCCCCCAATTATGCATAAATAAATCAAAATATTTCACATTAGCCATTTTTATGGTACTTGTGCTTCAAAGATGAGTTTTGGTCTTGGGCCCAAGGTTAAAATCTTCGCGGTGCCATACCAATTGACTCGAACGTAGGTGGCTTAGGCCACCACCCTCTCCTTGAAGAGGTTCTTGTTCGAGTTGGTTTTATTTGGTATTTTCTAGTGTTTAGGACCTTGTTTGTGCTTTGAATCACTCAAAGTTTGCTCTCTTTTGTTTGTGTCTTTGAACTTGGAGTATCTCTTCCCATTTGCCAGTTTTTGTTTCTCCAACCCAAGCCTTCCCATCTACAAACCTCTTAAAATTGCATAAGTCTCCATTCCAAATTCTCTCCTAGCAGTTTTCTGAGTTGCAAGTGCTACTACCGCTGGTGTTGGACGGTACTACCGCGCAAGCGGTACTACCATTCCGGCCCACGATACTACCGCTGAGGCTAGCTCTACCAACCTCCTGCTGTGTAGCACTGTGCTACTTGTGAGCTGCGTTGGGATTTCCTCGAAGATGAGAGGATGATGCAGTACAGTAGAGATAATTATTTCCCTCAGTTATGAAACCAAGGTTATCAATCCAGTAGGAAAACCAAGAAACACTATGAAAACAGCACCTGCACACAAACAATAAATACTTGCAACCCAACGCGTAGAGGGGTTGTCAATCCCTCAACGGTTATGAGCAAGATTAAATTGTATAGTTTTTGATAGATAGATCATACAAAAATACAAAAGAAAATAAATAAAAGAAAATTGTAGCAAGGTATTTTTAGGATTTTATATATGATAAAGATAGATCCGGGGCCATAGTTTTCACTAGAGGCTTCTCTCAAGAAAAATAGCATACGGTGGGTAAACAAATTACTATTGGGCAATTGATAGAAAAGCAAATAATTATGACGATATCCAAGGAAATGATCATATATAGGCATCACGTCCGAGACAAGTAGACCGAAACAATTCTGCATCTACTACTATTAGTCCACACATCGACCGCTATCCAGCATGCATCTAGTGTATTAAGTTCATGGAAAAACGGAGTAACGCCTTAAGGAAGATGACATGATGTAGACAAGATAAACTCACGTATGAATAAACCCCATCTTTTTACCCTTAATAGCAATGATACATACGTGTCATGTCCCTTTCTGTCACTGGGATTGAGCACTGCAAGATCGAACCCATTACAAAGCACATCTTCCCATGGCAAGATAAATCAATCTAGTTGGCCAAACCAAACCAATAAATTAGAGAAGAAATACGAGGCTATAGTAATCATGCATAAAAGATTTTAGAGAAAACTCAAATAATATTCATGGATAGATCTGATCATAAACTCACAATTCATCGGATCCCAACAAACACACTGCAAAAAGTCATTACACCAAATAGATCTCGAAGAACACCAAGGAGAACATTGTATTGAAGATCAAAAAGAGAGAAGAAGCCATCTAGCTACTAACTATGGACCCGTTGATGTAGAGCCCCTCCATGATCGATTCCCCCTCCGATAGAGTACAAGAGAAGGCCTCCATATGGGATCTCGTGGTTCTGGAACTTGCGGCGATAAAAAAAGTATTTTGGGTGTCTCTTTGATGTCAGTAGAATATTTGAGTATTTATAGAGGTGGAATTATGTTTTGATGTGCCACAAGGGGCCCACAAGCTTGGGGGGCGCCCCCTAGGGTGCGCCCCTAGGGCTTGTCGCTCCCTCGTTGCTCCTCTGGCCTCCTCCCGAACCTTCTAGGGTCTCTTCTGGTCCAGAAAAAATTAATCCAAAGTTTTTTCTCTGTTTGGATTTCGTTTGATATTGATTTTTTGAAAAGCCAAAAGCAAGCAAAAAAAAACTGGTGTTGGGCACTGAGTTAATAGGTTAGTCCCAAAAAATGATATATAATTGCATCTAATGACATATAAAACATTCAAAATTGATACTATAATAGCATGGAACAATAAAAAATTATCGATACGTTGGAGATGTATCAAGCATCCCCAAGCCTAATTCTTTCTCGTCCTCGAGTAGGTAAATGATAAAAATAGAATTTTTGATGTGGAATGCTGCTACTTCTTGAGCTTGCGTTGGTTTTTCCCTTGAAGAGGAAAGGGTGATGCAGCAAAGTAGAGATAAGTATTTCCCTCAGTTTGAGAACCAAGGTATCAATCCAGTAGGAGACAACACACAAATCACCGAATACCTGCACAAATAATCAAACCACTTGCACCCAACGCGATAAAGGGGTTGTCAATCCCTTCACGGTTACTTGCAAAAGTGAGATCTGATAGAGATAGATAAACGATAAAGTAAATATTTTTGGTATTTTTGGTTTAAAGATCGGAAAGTAAAAGATTGCAAAATAGTAGATCGGAAACTAATATGATGGAAAATAGAAACTTATATGATGGAAAATAGACCCGGGGGCCATACGTTTCACTAGAGGCTTCTCTCAAGATAGCAAAGAACACGGTGGGTGAACAAATTACTGCCGAGAAATTGATAGAAAAGCGCAAAGTTATGATGATATCTAAGGCAATGATCATGAATATAGGCATCACGTCCGTGTCAAGTAGACCGAAACGATTCTGCATCTACTACTATTACTCCACACATCGACCGCTATCCAGCAAGCATCTAGAGTATTAAGTTCATAAAGAACGGAGTAACGCATTAAGTAAGATGACATGATGTAAAGGAATTAACTCAAGCAATATGATGAAAACCCCATCTTTTTTTCCTCGATGGCAACAATACAATACGTGCCTTGCTGCCCCTACTATCACTGGGAAAGGACACCAGAAGATTGAACCCAATGCTAAGCACTTCTCCCATTGCAAGAAAAACCAATCTAGTTGGCCAAACCAAACCGATAGTTCGAAGAGAATTACAAAGATATCAAATCATGCATATAAGAATTCAGAGAAGATTCAAATAATATTCAAAGATAAGTTGATCATAAACCCACAATTCATCGGATCTCGGCAAACACACCACAAAAAAGTATTACATCGAATAGATCTCCAAGAACATCGAGGAGAACATTGTATTGAGAATCAAAGAGAGAGAAGAAGCCATCTAGCTACTAGCTATGGACCCGTAGGTCTGTGGTAAACTACTCACGCTTCATCAGAAGGGCAATAGAGTTGATGTAGAAGCCCTCCGTGATCAAATCCCCCTCCGGCAGGGTGCAGGAAAAGGTCCCTAGATGGGATCTCACAGGTAAAGAAGGTTGCGGCGGGGGAAAAGTGCTTTTGTGGATGCCTCTGGTGGTTTGGAGATATTTGGGAATATATAGGCGAAAGAATTAGGTCAGGAGGGTCACGGGAGGCCCACAAGGGTGGGGGGGCGCCCTACCCCCTTGGGCGCGCCCTCCGTCCTTGTGGCCGCCTCGTGGCTCCTCCGACTTCATCTCCAAGTCTCCTCGTTGTCTTCTGGTCCAAGAAAAATCATCGCGAAGGTTTCATTCCGTTTGGACCCCATTTGGTATTCCTTTTCTACGAAACTCAAAAACAAGGAAAAAACAAGAACTGGCACTGGGCTCTAGGTTAATAGGTTAGTCCCAAAAAGAATATAAAATAGCATATTAATGCATATAAAACATCCAAAACAGATAATATAATAGCATGGAACAATCAAAAATTATAGATACGTTGGAGACGTATCAACCATCCCCAAGCTTAATTCATCCTCGTCCTCAAGTAGGTAAATGATAAAAACAGAATTTTTGATGTGGAATGCTACCTAACATATTTATCCATGTAATTTTCTTTATTGTGACATGAATGTTCAGATCCATAAGATTCAAAACAAAATTTTAATATTGACATAAAAACAATAAATACTTCAAGCATACTAACAAGGCAATTATGTCTTCTCAAAATAACATGACCAAAGAAAGTTTATCCCTACAAAATCATATAGTCTGGCTATGCTCCATCTTCATCACACAAAATATTCAAATCATGCACAACCCCGATGACAAGCCAAGCAATTGTTTCATACTTTTGATGTTCTCAAACTTTTTCAACTTTCACGCAATACATGAGCGTGAGCCATGGATATAGCACTATAAGTGGAATAGAATATGGTGGTTGTGGAGAAGACAAAAATAAGGAGATAGTCTCACATCAACTAGGCGTATCAATGGGCTATGGAGATGCCCATCAATAGATATCAATGTGAGTGAGTAGGGATTGCCATGCAACGGATGCACTAGAGCTATAAGTTTATGAAAGATCAAAAGAAAACTAAGTGGGTGTGCATCCAACTCGCTTGCTCATGAAGACCTAGGGCAATTTGAGGAAGCCCATCATTGGAATATACAAGCCAAGTTTTATAATGAAAAATTCCGACTAGTATATGAAAGTGACAACATAGGAGACTCTCTATCATGAAGATCATGGTGCTACTTTGAAGCACAAGTGTGGTAAAAGGATAGTAACATTGTCCCTTCTCTCTTTTCTCTCATTTTTTTTGGGCCTTCTCATTTTTTAGGCCTCTTTTTATTTATTTATTTATTTTTCGTCCGGAGTCTCATCCCGACTTGTGGGGGAATCATAGTCTCCATCATCATTTCCTCACACGGGACAATGCTCTAATAATGAAGATCATCACACTTTTATTTACTTACAACTCAAGAATTACAACTCGATACTTAGAACAAAATATGACTCTATATGAATGCCTCCGGCGGTGTACCGGGATGTGCAATGAATCAAGAGTGACATGTATGAAAGAATTATGAACGGTGGCTTTCCCACAAATACGATGTCAACTACATGATCATGCAAAGCAATATGACAATGATGGAACGTGTCATAATAAACGGAACGGTGGAAAGTTGCATGGCAATATATCTCGGAGTGGCTATGGAAATGCCATAATAGGTAGGTATGGTGGCTATTTTGAGGAAGGTATATAGTGGGTGTAAGGTACCGGCGAAAGTTGCGCGGCACTAGAGAGGCTAGCAATGGTGGAAGGGTGAGAGTGCGTATAATCCATGGACTCAACATTAGTCATAAAGAACTCACATACTTATTGCAAAAGTCTATTAGTTATCGAAACGAAGTACTATGCGCATGCTCCTAGGGGGATAGATTGGTAGGAAAAGACCATCGCTCGTCCCCGACCGCCACTCATAAGGAAGACAATCAATAAATAAATCATGCTCTGCCTTCATCACATAACAGTTCACCATACGTGCATGCTACGGAAATCAAAAACTTTAACCCAAGTATTTCTCAAATTCACAATTGCTCACTAGCATGACTCTAATATTACCATCTCTATATCTCAAAACAATCATAACGAATCAAACTTCTCATAGTATTCAATGCACTTTATATGAAAGTTTTTATTATATCCCTCTTGGATGCCTATCATATTAGGACTAAATTTATAACCAAAGCAAATTACCATGTTGTTTAGAGACTCTCAAAATAATATAAGTGAAGCATGAGAGTTCAACAATTTCTATAATATAAAACCACCGCCGTGCTCTAAAAAGATATAAGTGAAGCACTAGAGCAAAATTGCCTAGCTCAAAAGATATAAGTGAAGCACAAAGAGTATTCTAATAAGTCAGGATTCATGCGTGTCCCTCTAAAAAGGTGTGTACAGCAAGGATGATTGTGGAAAACTAAAAAGCAAAGACTCAAATCATACAAGAAGCTCCAAGCAAAACACATATCATGTGAGGAATAAAAATATAGCCTCAAGTAAAGTTACCGATAGACGAAGACGAAGAGGGGATGCCTTCCGGGGCATCCCCAAGCTTAGGCTCTTGGTTGTCCTTGAATATTAACTTGGGGTGCCTTGGGCATCCCCAAGCTTAGGCCCTTGCCACTCCTTATTCCATAGTCCATCAAATCCTTACCCAAAACTTGAAAACTTCACAACACAAAACTCAACAGAAAATCTCATAAGCTCCATTAGTATAAGAAAATAAATCACCACTTTTGGTACTGTTATGAACTCATTCTTTATTTATATTGGTGTAATATCTACTGTATTTCAACTTTTCCATGGTTCATACCCCCTGATACTACCCATAGATTCATCAAAATAAGTAAACAACACATAGAAAACAGAATCTATCAAAAACAGAACAGTATGAAAAGATCTGAATTGTTCTAATACTTCTGTAACTTAAAAAATTCTAAAAAATTAGGAAAACAGAGGCAATTTGTATATCAATCTTTTTTAAAAAATTCAGAGTTTTTACATGCTCCATTGAATCTAAACAATTCTGTGACTGGACGCAAAAGTTTCTGTTTTTCAGCAAGATCAAATCAACTATCACCGTAAGCCATCCCAAAGGTCTTACTTGGCACAAACCCTAATTAAAACACAAAACCACATCTAACCAGAGGCTAGATGAATTATTTATAGCAAAACAGCAAGGAAAAATATTGGGTTGTCTCCCAACAAGCGCTTTTCTTTAAAGCCTTTTTATCTAGGCATTGGGATTTCAATGATGCTCACATGAAAGACAAGAATTGAAGCACAAAGAGAGCATCATAAAGCATGTGAAAAACGAGTTTAAGTCTAACATACTTCCTACGCATAGGCATTTTATAAGCAAACAAATTATCAAGACAGGAAAAACCTAGCATATGAAAGGAAGGAGAATAAAACATAGACAATCTCAACATGAAGAGAGGTAATTTAGCAACATAAAAATTTCTATGACCATATTTTCCTCTCTCATAATAATTACATGTGGTATCATATTCAAATTCAACAATATAGCTATCACATAAAATATTCTCTACATGATCCACATGCATGCAAAATTGACACTCTTCCAAAATAGTGGGATTATCATAAAATAAAGTCATGACCTCTCCAAACCCACTTTTATCAAAAAATTCATAAGTTTGATCATTCTCCAAATATGTGGGATCTAGAGTTGAAACTCTTCCAAACCCACTTTCAATATTATTGCAAACATTATTATCGATCTTATATTCATCATGGGGCTTAAATAAATTTTCAAGATCATAAGAAGAATCACCCCAATCATGATCATTGCAACAAGTAGTGGACATAGCAAAACTAGCATCCCCAAGCTTAGGGTTTTGCATATCATCAACACAATTGACATTAATAGAATTTATAATAACATCATTACAATCATGCTTTTCATTCAAGGAGCTATTGTGAATCACTTTATAATTTTCTTCTTTCAACACTTCATCACAATTTTCAGATTCACGAATTTCAAGCAAAACCTCATAAAGATAATCTAGTGCACTCAACTCACTAGCAATAGGTTCATCATAATTGGATCTCTTAAAAAGATTAGCAAGTGGATGAGGACCCATAAACTTTTAGCAAGTGAAGATGCAAGGAAAAAGAAGGCACATGGTAACACAAGCAAACAAAAGATCGAATGGAAAGAAGGCAAACAAAAAGGCAAATCTTTTCGAAAATCATTTTAGAAGTGGGGGAGAGGAAAACAAGAGGCAAATGGCGAATAATGTAATGCAAGAGATGAAAGTTTATGATGGGTACTTGGTATGTCTTGACTTGGCGTAGATCTCCCCGGTAACGGTGCCAGAAATTCTTCCTGCTACTTCTTGAGCTTGCGTTGGTTTTTCCCTTGAAGAGGAAAGGGTGATGCAGCAAAGTAGAGATAAGTATTTCCCTCAGTTTGAGAACCAAGGTATCAATCCAGTAGGAGACAACGCACAAATCACCGAATACCTGCACAAATAATCAAACCACTTGCACCCAACGCGATAAAGGGGTTGTCAATCCCTTCACGGTTACTTGCAAAAGTGAGATCTGATAGAGATAGATAAACGATAAAGTAAATATTTTTGGTATTTTTGGTTTATAGATCGGAAAGTAAAAGATTGCAAAATAGTAGATCGAAAACTAATATGATGGAAATAGAAACTTATATGATGGAAAATAGACCCGAGGGCCATAGGTTTCACTAGAGGCTTCTCTCAAGATAGCAAATAACACGGTGGGTGAACAAATTACTGCCGAGCAATTGATAGAAAAGCGCAAAGTTATGACGATATCTAAGGCAATGATCATGAATATAGGCATCACGCCCGTGTCAAGTAGACCGAAACGATTCTGCATCTACTACTATTACTCCACACATCGACCACTATCCAGCATGCATCTAGAGTATTAAGTTCATAAAGAACGGAGTAACGCATTAAGTAAGATGACATGATGTAGAGGAATTAATGCAAGCAATATGATGAAAACCCCATCTTTTTATCCTCGATGGCAACAATACAATACGTGCCTTGCTGCCCCTACTGTCACTGGGAAAGGACACCGCAAGATTGAACCCAAAGCTAAGCACTTCTCCCATTGCAAGAAAAACCAATCTAGTTGGCCAAACCAAACCAATAGTTCGAAGAGAATTACAAAGATATCAAATCATGCATATAAGAATTCAGAGAAGATTCAAATAATATTCATAGATAAGCTGATCACAAATCCACTATTCATCGGATCTCGGCAAACACACCGCAAAAAATTATTACATCAAATAGATCTCCAAGAACATCGAGGAGAACATGGTATTGAGAATCAAAGAGAGAGAAGAAGCCATCTAGCTACTAGCTATGGACCCTTAGGTCTGTGGTAAACTACTCACGCTTCATCGGAAGGGTAATAGAGTTGATGTAGAAGCCCTCCGTGATCGAATCCCCCTCCGGCAGGGTGCCAGAAAAGGTCCCTAGATGGGATCTCACAGGTACAGAAGGTTGCGGCGGTGGAAAAGTGTTTTCGTGGATGCCTCTGGTGGTTTGGGGATATTTGAGAATATATAGGCGAAAGAATTAGGTCAGGAGGGTCACGGGGGGCCCACAAGGGTGGGGGCGCGCCCTACCCCCCTAGGCGCGCCCAACGTCCTTGTGGCCGCCTCGTGGCTCCTCCGACTTCATCTCCAAGTCTCCTGGTTGTCTTCTGATCCAAGAAAAATCATCGCGAAGGTTTCATTCTGTTTGGACTTCGTTTGGTATTCCTTTACTGTGAAACAAAAAAACAAGGAAAAAACAGGAACTGGCACTGGGCTCTAGGTTAATAGGTTAGTCCCAAAAATAATATAAAATAGCATATTAATGCATATAAAACATCCAAAACAGATAATATAATAGCATGGAACATTCAAAAATTATAGATACGTTGGAGACGTATCAAATGCTACCTAACATATTTATCATATATTCTTTTCGTTTGTAGCATGGATGTTTATCTTGAGTGATTCAAAGCAATAGTCTATAATTTGACATGAAAACATCAATACTCAAGAATACCAACAAGCAACTATGTCTTTCAAAATGTCAACACCAAATAAAGTTGTCCCTAGCCCATTATGCTCAATCATTGACCCATTCATGAAACACACTCAAATATTAGCTACATCCAATACAAAAGTATGACAATAGTGTTCCCTAGTTGGTGCTTTGTAAGAGAAGATGGAGACTCAAATATAAAAAATAAAATTGCATAAAAGTAAATAGATAGGCCCTTCGTAGAGGGAAGCAGAGATTTGTACAGGTGCCAGAGCTCAAAGCTTAAATCTAGAGATAAAAAATATTTTTAGAGGCATGCTTTTCTTGTCAACCCTACGACCAAGAGTTCCCAACATCTTCCATGCTAGACAAATCATAGGTGGTTCCCAAACAAAAAATAAAGTTCATTTTCTTTCCACCTTTCTTTTCACAAGCCATGGCTAGCCGTATCCACGGGTGCCTTCCATACCAACACTTTCCAAGGATTTTTTTTCAAATTTGGGACTGGGCATCCCTATTACCTACCACACTCTCGTGCAATGACAAATGAATAAACACTCATGATGAGAATAACCCGCCTAGCATGGAAAACATTGGCCACCCCCTGCCGCCACATGAGCGGTACGGGCACACAAAAAGGAAATTTATTTTGAAAAATTAGAGTTGGCACATGCTAATTTACTTAGAACGGCAAGGAAATACCGCATATAGGTTGGTATGGTGGACTCATTTGGCACAACTTTGGGTTTTAGGAGTTGGATGCACAAGCAGTATTCCCGCTTAGTACAAATGAAGGCTAGCAAAAAGATTGAGAAGCAACCAACCAAAAAACGAAAACGGCCATAAACACACATTGAACATAATTAACACTGAATAATGCACCACAAGTAGGAAGTAACTTTGTTGCATAACTATTGGCTTTACGTGCATGCATAGGGAATCACAAACCTTAACACCAATATTCTTACTAAAGCATAATTACTCACTAGCATAACTCACATATCACTATCTCCATATCACAAAACTATTGCAAGGACTCAAGCTTATCACATCCAATGATCTATATGAAAGTTTTTATTATATCCCTCTTGGATATTCATCATATTGGGACCAAATTCATATCTTGTGCAAATTACCATTACTATTTTCAACTCTCAAAAAGATATAAGTGAAGCATGAGAGTGCAAATATTTATTTAATTTTTTCTTCAACTCTCAAAATAATATAAGTGAAGCATGAGAGTAAATTTCTACAAAATTTAATCATAAAAACTCTCAAAATAATATAAGTGAAGCATGAGAGTAAATTTCTTCAAAATATAACCACCTCCATGCTAAAAAATATTTTAAGTGAAGCACTAGAGCAAATTCCTAGCTCAAAAGATTTAAGTGAAGGACATAGAGTATTCTAACAAATTATGATATGCGTGTGGCTCTCTCAAACAAGTGTGTTCAGCACGGATGATTGTGACAAACTAAAAAGAAAAACAAGCAAAGACTCATATAATACAAGACACTCCAAGCAAAACTCATGATATGTGGCGAATAAAAATATAGCTCCAACTAAAATTACCGATGGTCGTTAGAAGAAAAAGGGGATGCCTTCCGAGGCATCCCCAAGCTTAGTTGCTTGGGAGTCCTTGAATATTACCTTGGGCTGACTTGGGCATCCCCAAGCTTAGGCTCTTTCCACTTCTTATTCCTTCATCCATCGTGATCTCACCCAAAACTTGAAAACTTCAATCACACAAAACTTAACAAAACCTTCGTGAGATCCATTAGTATAAGAAGACAAATCACTCCTTTAAGTGCTATTGCAAACCCATTCATATTTCATTATTGCATTGTACCTACTGTATTCTAACTTTACCATGTATTATACCCCCATATACATTCCATAGATTCATCAAAATAAGCACACAACACAACGGAAACAGAATCTGTCAAAAACAAAATAGTCTGTAGAAACCTGAATTGTGCTCATATTCTGTAACTCCAAAGATTCTAAAAAAATTAGAAGACGTAGGAAATTTGTATATAAATTATGTGTAATAAAATCAGATTTTTTCCACGCTCCAGGAAATTTTAAAAATTCTGCTACTGAACGCAGAAGTTTCTGTTCTTTCACAGAATCAAGTAAACTATCACCCAAACCATCCTAAAGGCTTTACTTTGCGCAAACACTAATTACAACAGAAAAAACACAATCATAATAGTAGCATAATTGTTTACTTACAGCAAGGAAACAAAAAGAATTAAAAAATAACTATTGGGTTGCCTCCCAACAAGCGCTATTGTTTTATGCCCCTAGCTAGGCATAATGCATAGTTTCAAGTGTTGTCATCTTTGGTTTTGATAATCATTGTAGGAGTTTTCTCAAACCCAGGAGGTTCTTTAAGCTCACATTGTTCTGAGGCAGTGAGGCCATTTTAAGATCTAGAATATCCAATCGCTTATTACATAAAGTAATCAAAGTGTTCATGCGATTGAGGTTTCCACTAATATGTTTGAGAGGTTCATTAGACTTTTGCAACTCAACAAAAAATTTCTGCATATCACCTAATTTTTCTAGTATTTGAATCCCCTCTTGGGAGAAAAAAAATCCCTTTTGTGGAGGTCGAACCCCCAATATTCCCTCTATTATTTCATAGGAAGTATTCGCATCACTCTCAATAAAATTCCCTTTTGCGGCAAAATCCAAAAGTCGTTTATGAGGCATAGTTAAACCTATATAGAAATTGTGAAGAAAATTTTTAAATCCCCTTTTATGGAGCAAACACGGTAAGATTCCATTAACCTATACCAAGCATCCTTAAGATTTTCTCCCTGTTTCTGTTTGAAGTAAAGAACTTCAAAATCTGGTAATAAAGGAGGGGTAGTTGCGCTAGTCATGATGACAAGGTAAACCAATCAAGCAAAAAGGCAAACGAAAAAATATTTTTGTATTTTTGCAAAAACTTTTTAGAAGTGGGGGAGATGAAAACGAGAGGCAAATGGCAAATAATGTAAATGCAAGGAGATGAAAGTTTATGCGTAGGTACTTAATAGATGTTGATGATGCCTCCCTGGCAACGGCGCCAGAAATTCTTCCTGCTACTTGTGAGCTACATTGGGATTTCCTCGAAGAGGAGAGGATGATGCAGTATGGGAGAAATAATTATTTCTCTCAGTTATGAAACCAATGTTATCAATCTAGTAGGAGAACCAAGCAACACTATGTAAACAACACCTGCACACAAACAACAAAAACTTGCAACCCAACGCGTAGAGGGGTTGTCAATCCCTCAATTGTTATGAGCAAGATTAAATTGAATAGTTTTTGATAGATAGATTGGACAAAAATACAAAATAAAATAAATAAAATAAAATTGTAGCAAGGTATTTTTAGGATTTTATATATGATAAAGATAGACCCGGGGGCCATAGTTTTCATTAGAGGCTTCTCTCAAGAAAATAGCATACAGTGGGTAAACAAATTATTGTTGCGCAATTGATAGAAAAGCAAATAATTATGACGATATCCAAGGAAATGATCATATATAGGCATCACGTCCAAGAAAAGTAGACCAAAACGATTCTGCATCTACTACTATTACTCCACACATCAAACGCTATCCAGCATGCATCTAGTGTATTAAGTTCATGGAAAACGGAGTAACGCCTTAAGCAAGATGATATGATGTAGACAAGATAAACTCATGTATGAATAAACCCCATCTTTTTACCCTTGATAGAAATGATACATACGTGTCATGTCCCATTCTGTCACCAGGATTGAGCACCGCAAGATCGAAGCCATTACAAAGCACCTCTTCCCATGGCAAGATAAATCAATCTAGTTGGCCAAACCAAACCAATAAATTGGAGAAGAAATACGAGGCTATAGTAATCATGCATAAAAGAGTTCAGAGAAAATTCAAATAATATTCATGGATAGATCTGATCATAAACTCACAATTCATCAGATCCCAACAAACACACCCCAAAAAGTCATTACATCAAATAGATCTCCAAGAACACCAAGGAGAACATTGTATTGATGATCAAAAAGAGAGATGAAGCCATCTAGCTACTAACTATGGACCCGTAGGTCTGTGGTAAACTACTGACACATCATCGGAAGGGCAGCAAGGTTGATGTAGAGCCCGTCCATGATTGATTCCCCCTCTGGCAGTGTACCGGAGAAGGCCTCCATATGGGATCTCGTGGTTCTGGAACTTGCTGCGGCGAAAAAAGTATTTCGGGTGTCTCTCTTATGTCAGGGGAATATTTGAGTATTTATAGAGGTGGAATTAGGGTTTGATGTGCCATGAGGGGCCCACAAGCCAAGGGGGCACGCCCTCCTGGGGCACGCCCCTAGGGCTTGTCGCTCCCTCGTGGCTCCTTTGGCCTCCTCCCGAACCTTCTAGGGTCTCTTCTGGTCCAGAAAAAATTAATCCAAAGTTTTTTCTCCGTTTGGACTTTGTTTGATATTGATTTTCTGAAAAGCCAAAAACATGCAAAAAATAGCAACTGACACTGGGCACTAAGTTAATAGGTTAGTCCCAAAAAATGATATATAATTGCATCTAATGACATATAAAACATCCAAAATTGATACTATAATAGCATGGAATAATAAAAAATTATAGATACGTTGGAGACGCATCACACTGCAGCGGTACTACCACTAGGAGGGAACCGGACTACTTGAAGGATCTTATTCAATCTATAGGTAGTTATAGTTGACTCTCATGACATGAAACTAGGTTCAAGGGTTTTGGATGTGACGCCCCCGGCTTAATCGTGCACTAATCATACACGCAAATGCACATGATCAAGCCTAAGGACTCACTTGAAGGAATCACAACACAACTCTAAAACATAATTAATAAAGGCATACAAGCATTATATTACAAGCCAGGGGCCTCAAGGGCTCGAATACATAAGCTCGCATACAAGCGTCAGCGGAAGCATCAAATATCTGAGTACAGATATAAAAGAAAGACAGATAGGCCTTTAAAAGGCGGGGCAAAACAAAAGCTACGATCGAAAAGGCGCAGGCCTCCTGCCTGGGACCCTCCGAACCTACTCCTGGTCGTCAGCCAACTCGTAGTAGTAGCCATCCTCGGGGTAGTAGTAGCAGTCGTCGACGGGGGCAGCTCTCTCAGGGGCTCCGTCATCTGGTTGCATCAAATGGATATGGGGAAAAAGAAGAAGCAAAGCAACCGTGAGTACTCATCCGAAGTACTCAGCAAGCAAGGATCTACACTACATATGCAACATTATCAAAGAAAGGCTATATATGTGGACTGGGCTGCAGAAATGCCAGTAGTAGTAGTAGTAGTAGTAGTAGTAGTAGTAGTAATAGTAGTCTTCGTCCAGTCAGTAGTCGTAGTCGTAGTGATAGTAGTAGTATATAAGTAGTAGTATTAGTCGTCGTCTTCGTCGTAGTCTGTAGTCGTCGTCGTCGTCGTCGTCGTCCGTCTCGTCGTAGTCTCGTCTTCGTCGCGTCGTCGTCGTCCGTCGTCGTCTCGTCGTCGTCTCCGTCGCGTCGTCGTCGTCGTCTTCTTCGTCGTCGTCGTCGTCGTCGTCGTCGTCTCTCGTCGTCGTCGTCGTCGTCGTCGTCGTCGTGGTCGTCCGTGGTCTTCGTCGTCGTCGTGGTCGTCGTCTTCGTCGTCGTCGTCGTCTGTCGTAGTACGTGGTAGTGGTGTGTCGTGGTGTGTAGTAGTGGTGGTCGTGGTAGTGGTCGTGGTGGTGGTGGTAGTAGCAGTAGCAGCAGCAGTAGCAGCAGTAGCAGCAGCAGCAGCAGCAGCAGTAGTAGGAAGAGCAGCAGCAGCAGCAGCAGCAGCAGCAGCAGCAGCAGTAGCAGTAGCAGTAGCAGTAGTAGTAGTAGTAGTAGTAGTAGTAGTAGTAGTAGTAGTAGTAGTAGTAGTAGTAGTAGTAGTGTTAAGTATCAACCTCGGCCAGAGATCCTTTCTCGACTCCCTGTGAGAAAGCAATCCCAGAGCCATACTATCCATTTCCCATCACAAGTATCCAGTTCTAGTTGTATCGATCGGGATACAACTCCGAGCGTCCGTTATCGAGGATCCGGCTATGCATAGATTAGTTCTTCCCTGCAGGGTTGCACCAACTTACCCACCACGCTCGCTTAACTCCGGCCGGACACACTTTTCTGGGTCATGCCCGACCTCGGCGAAATGAGACGCCGTAGTCCTACCTAGGCTCAGCAGAGAGGTCCCCATCGGTCTATATCCTAAGCGCTCAGGGGTCTTGGGCCATCGCCCTGTGCACTCCGGGTCGTTGCGCACACGGTGAAGCTAGGCACCACCTCTGTCCTGGATGGCGCCGGTCCGTCCGTGCCGCGATGCTGAACTGGATGTCTAACAGAGCTTTCGGAAGAAACGTACGATGCAGAGTGCCCATAACTTATTCCTGAGTGATGGTTAGTGCTATCGGGCCAGAGGCCCACTCAAATCACATATCCAAATCTTTAGTGTATTGGTAGCGTGCGGTAACGAGCAGAGACTCACGATCGATGTGACCCTGTCGCCCTGTCTCGAGGACTTGCGGCAAGGGCTAAGAATGCCCGGCCACGCCTCGTATTTATCTCTCGGGTACCCCCAGGTCAACCCGACTTCCCATCACTCGCGGGTACCCCTCAGGGTCGACCCGCCTTTCCAAGTAATAGTTGTAAAGTCCAAGTATCCATGTGTCCATAACATCAGGGTTGCGCAGAAGACATTTTAACATTGGCAACAATTATGATTGTCTTCTCTGTGAGACCCACGTTGAAGAAACGGTGGTGCACCTTTTCTTCCACTGCAAATTCAGCCAAGAATGTTGGAAAACCCTAAACATAAACTGGACCCAGCACACCAACAGATTTGAACTTATTGAGATTGCCAAGAAGAATAGTGGTTCACCCATCTTCATGGACATATTCCTGTGTGCTACGTGGAGCTTATGGAAAGAGAGGAATAACAACTTCTTCAGAGGGATCAAGCCCACGGTTGGCACCTGGAGAAGCATATTTAAAATGGATCTTGGGGCTCTGATACATAGGACTTCTGAGAAAAAACAGCAGTTTATTACTGCCTTTGTAAACTCCCTAGTTTAGACTTTTTTACTTAACACTTGTTGTTTAGCCTCCCCACTCTTGTGGGTGTCCACCCCCCCCCTCCCCATTGTACTTATGTAACTTTATGTAACTTTGGTGTGAGTTGGTAATATATATGCAGTAGGAGCCTTTCCTACTGTCCTTTCGATCAAAAAAAACATCAGGGAATCTGAGGTATCACCTTCGTTGGATTCCTACTTGATGTATCCGTCAAGGTGAACTTAGGAGGAATCACCCTCGAGGTTCACACTTGAGGTGTTGCACGACAGCGTCGTTATCGGGAGTGGTGAAGGAGGAATCACCCTCGATGACCACGACCGAATAGCTACTCTACAGAGTTAACATCAGAAGTGCTAAATGAGATATCACCCTCGGCACTCGATAGTAATGCTGCAGTGTCGTACAACTAAGGGGGTGATGTGCGGTGCCGGGGCCTGGCTGTCGATCATGTTGATCGAGTCATCTGATAATCCAGCGGGGGCAACTGGGTCAAAGTGGTGTCTTTGGTGGGTCTCTATCCAGCCTATTCTAAGCAGTTTAGGATAAGCAGGTAAGGCATCAATAGCAGGTTACAATAAATAGGCTATGCATTAGAATAGGATAACTCAAAGTAGTAGCAAATTCTAATGCAAGCAGGAGGGAGAAAGAATAGGCGATATAGGCATGTTCAAAGGGGGGTGCTCGCCTGGAAGCTCTGCGGCAAGAGAAGGGTCGTCAACAGTGTAGTCAGACTCCGGAGCTGCATCGGCCTCGGGGACTATGTTGGTGTCAGGGTCTACCGAGAGCGAAGAGGGGGAGGAAACAAAAAAATACACAGCAAACATATGCAACACAGAGCATGCTATGCTAACGTGCAGTGTAGGGTTGCCTAAAGACATGTCTAAATCATTTTAGTTATTATAAGATTAAAGTTAGATTTATTAACCGGTATATATGCATTATTCATCTACCGGAAACAAGCTAAAAGTTGTGGGTTCACCTCTGTAGAGGGTCCCGACACGGAAACAGATAGCACGGTCAGCTTCGTCTCGTCGTTCTGAGCAACTTTCATGTATAAAGTTTTTTCCAACCGGGCTACGGTTTATTTTCTACGAATTTTCAAAGATTTAAACAATTTTTGAAATTATTTAAATTAACAGAAATGAATTATTGCGTCAGCATGATGTCAGCCTGAGATAATTATTTAAACCCGGGACCCAATAACAGAAATGAATTATTGCGACGGTGACGAACTCCGGCGAGCCCGGGTTTCGCACACGGTGCACCAAATCAGGCGTTCTTGGGCTCTATCGAACGTGCACATCACGGCGCATCTGGTGGTGGCGGTGGTTGGAGCTGGGGAGGCTGGAGCTGACAGCGGCGAGCACGTCGGCGGCAGAGCTCTCGGGCAGCGATCGAGTTCGGAGCAACGGCGCGCGTGTGAGGAAGCAAAAGGGCTGGGCGAGGTCTGCGGGTTTCGGCGAGCAAAACGGGCAGCGTCACGGGGCCCAATGGTCGACGGAACAGCGCCGGCGATGAGCTATGCGGCGGCACAATCAGGCATCTCCAACGCAGCGGCTACGATGACCAAATCGAGTAGGAAAGAGAGGGGGAAGGCGCAGAGGAGCTCACCGAGCGGCTACGTAAATCCCTCGAAAGCTTTGGAGCAGCAGGGGAGCTCGGGGTCGCCGGCGAGCACCGGAGACAGAGACGAAAGGGGCGGCAGTGATCGGCAGCTGCATGGCCTCCCCGTTCTAGCTGAGAGCACTGGACAACGAGGCGGTCGCTGGCGGACCTTCTGGACACCACAGAGGGAGGAGCAGGCGCCGGTGGCCGCGGCAACGGCGAAGCATGGCGGCGAGCGTGTTCGGTGGCGGTGGATCTGTAGGGAAGAGGAGAGGAGAGCAAGCAGAGCGAGAGGGGGGGGAAGTGGATGAGGATGGCCAGGGGAAGGAACGTCTCGGCCTTATCCCCTCGCCCGGCCTGTAGCGCCGCGGTGGCGAGCTGCGGCTGGCGGAGCGCGATCGTCCATGGAGACGACGACACGGAGGGGAAGGTAGGTAAGCTGGGCTGGGCCAGCTCTGGCCTACAACAGGTAAGTGGCCTCTGGCCTTTTCTATTTCTCTGTTTTCTGTTATTTCTTTTATTTATTAAACAAAGTGAGAATAGAAGTACTTGGGCATCCATTCCACTTAGGGAAAAAACATGGGAAGTGTCTCTTAATTTCCCTGATGATTTTAGACACTACCACAAATATTGTGGGGACCAGTGAAATTCATTTGTATTTTTCATAAATGAAATAGCATTTAAATATGCTGGACTTGCACTGTTTTGGTTGCTACTATTCATCTTTGCATAAGAGTGATGTTGTTTTCCTTAACAAATAAATGTTATGGAATTTTTGCTAGGTGATGAACATTTTTCCAGCAACTTTTGGGCAACTTGATTTTGCACTTTAAATTTGAATGGATTTCAGAGTGAAATTTGAATTGAAGTGTTTAAACACTGTGATCAAGCAATGCAAATGGAAATGACTTGGCATGATTAATAGAAGAACACAGTGCTTATTACACAGGGGTGTTACAATTCTCCTCCTCTAAAAGAAATTCTTGTCCCGAGAATTCAAGAGGTAGAAGGGAAAAGGTCGGGGTATTCCGTTCGAAGATGATCCTCGCGTTCCCAAGTGGCTTCATCTTTTGTATGATTCGACCACTGCACTTTCAGGAACTTGGTCGTCTTCTGACGGGTTCGACGTTCAGCTTCATCGAGAATGCGGATCGGATGCTCCTTATAAGATAGGTCATCTTGCAATTCGAGCATTGCGTGATCCACTGCTCAGTGCGGAGATTCCTTGAAGCAACGACGAAGTTGCGACACATGGAAGACGTCGTGGATATGAGAGAACTGCGGTGGCAACTCCAATTTGTATGCCACCTAACGACGTCTAGCAACAATGCGGAAAGGAGCAATGTAGCGGGGAGCTAACTTGCCCTTAATTCCGAAACGGTGAGTGCCCTTCATAGGAGTGACACGCAGATAAGCTTGATCACCAGGTTGATAGGTCAAACCCCATCGTTTGCGATCGTAATTGCTCTTCTGGCGGTCCTGAGCTACCTTGAGATTTTCACGGATGATACGGACTTGCTCTTCGGCGTGTTGGATAATATCCGGACCCATGAGTGGTCATTCCCCAGTTTCTGATGAATTCAAAGGAGTTCGACACTTACGCCCATAAAGTACTTCAAAGGGAACCATTTTCAAGCTGGCTTGATAGCTGTTGTTATATGAGAATTCCGCATAAGGAAGAGATTCTTCCCACTTCTTACCGAACGATATAACACAAGCTCGAAGCATGTCTTCAAGAACCTGATTGACTCGCTCGACTTGGCCTTGGGATTGGGGGTGATAAGCTGAACTCCAGGTAATATGAGTTCCCATAGCTTCTTGGAAACTTTCCCAGAACTTTGAGGAGAAAAGATCGCCACGGTCCGAACTGATCTCCTTCGGAATACCGTGGAGTGATACAATTCTGGAGATATATAATTCTGCTAACTGACTAGCAGTGATAGTCTCCTTGACGGGCAGAAAGTGTGCAACTTTAGAAAGTTGGTCGACGACGACAAGAATAGCATCGTGACCCTTTTGTGAGTTGGGAAGGCCGGTAATGAAATCCATTTGAACTTTATCCCATTTCCACAAAGGAATAGGAAGTGGTTGCAGAATTCCAGCAAGCTTCTGATGTTCTGCTTTAACGTGTCGGCAAACATCACATTCAGCAACATATCGAGCAATATCCGGCTTCATTTTGGACCACCAGTACCTTTGACGGAGATCACGATACATCTTGGTGCTACCGGATGAATAGACAGTGCTGTATCATGTGCCTCCTTCATGACCTTGTCAGTCATAAGCTCGAAGTGAGGTACGATAATGCGTTCTTTGAAATACAAGGTTCCATCTTTGGACAGCGAGAAGTACCTTTGACAGAGATCACGATACATCTTGGTGCTACCGGATGAATAGACAGTGGTGTATCATGTGCCTCCTTCATGACCTTGTCAGTCATAAGCTTGAAGTGAGGTACGACAATGCGTTCTTTGAAATACAAGGTTCCATCTTTGGACAGCGAGAAATCCCTGTACTTTTCAAGGTGAAGATCTTTCTTCATCAGATCAACTTCAGCATCTTTAGCTTCCACACTGTTAATAGCCTTCTCAAGGTCTGGTTCAACAACCATGGTATTTAGGTATCCTTGAGGAACTATCTCGAGATTTAGCTTTCAAAGTTCTTCATACAGGAGTGGTTGTTGTAGCTGGACTTGAAGTTCATAGCAGTAGGATTTACAGCTCAAAGCATCAGCCATTACATTAGGCTTGCCAGGGGTATAAAAAAAACCCAAATCATAGTCTGTAATGGTCTCCATCCATCTTTGCTAACGGAGGTTCAGAGATGGCTGAGTGAACAAGTACTTCAGGCTTTTATGGTCCGTGTAGATCTCGCAACGATTACCAAGGAGGTAATGTCGCCACAACTTTAATGCATAGATGACAGCTGCTATTTCTAGATCAAGTACCGGATAATTCTCTTCATGCGGGCGCAACTATCGAGAGCCATAAGCAATCACTTTACGCTCTTGCATTAGGACACAGCCTAATCCTTCACGGGATGCGTCACAATAAATCACAAAATCTTTGCGAGAATCTAGAGGAGCAAGTACTAGGGCAGATGTCAGCTTGTCTTTGAGTGTTTGAAAACTTTCCTGACATTTTTCTGTCCACTCAAACTTAACGCCTTTGTGAAGCAGATCAGTCAAAGGCTTAGCAATCTTTGAGAAATTCTCAACAAAGCGACGGCAATAGCTTGCAAGGCCGAGAAAACTTCGGACTTGCTTGACATTCTTCGGTGGAGTCCATTCAAGAATAGCCTGAACTCATTCTGGGTTAACAGCAATGCCATCTTTGGAGATCACGTGGCCAAGATATGTCACTTCAGACAACCAGAATTCACATTTAGAATACTTGGCATATAGTTGATGTTCACGCAGCTTTTCCAGTACCAGTCGAAGATGTTCGGCATGTTCTTCTTCATTCTTGGAATATATAAGAATATCATCCAAGTAAACCACGACGAATTTGTCGAGGTAATCCATGAAGATATAGTTCATCAGCCGAGAAAAAGTTGCTGGGGCATTGGTTAATCCGAAAGACATGATAGTATACTCATAAGAGCCATAACGGGTAACAAAGGCAGTCTTCAGAATATCCTCTTCGCGAACACGGATCTGATGATAGCCCAACCTCAAGTCGAGTTTAGAGAACACCGATGATCCAGCAAGTTGATCATACAGATCATTGATCCGAGGAAGTGGATTCTTGTTCTGAATTGTTGCTTGGTTGATTGGTCGATAATCTTGAACCAACCGATTCGTACCATCCTTCTTCATGACAAAGAGGGAAGGTGCTCCCAAAGCAAACGAACTGGGAGGATGAAACCCTTTCTAAGTGACTTTTCGATTTCCTCCTTAAGTTCAAGGAGTTCATGCGGCGGCATCTTATAAGGACGCTTCGCAATAGGAGTAGTGCCCGGCTTCAAGTCTATGATGAATTCAACAGCCCTAGTAGGGGGTATTCCTGGAAGTTCTTCTGGAAAGACATCTTGAAAATCACGAACAACTGGAACGTTCTCGGTGCCTTCAAGAGGTGAAGCATTCAATGCATTTAGAACATATATCTGATTCTCGGCATCCTGAACTGCTCGAGCTGAGTATTTGACTGTTTGGCCGGAAGGGTGTGTGATGCGGACTGTTTCAGCGGCACAGTCAATCAAAGCTTTATGAAGCTTCAACCAGTCCATACCCAGAATAATGTCTATGTTGGAGGTCTTGAGAGCAATGAGTGAAACGGGGAACACCAATCCTCCAATCACAATGTGGTTACCGTGGCTTACCAAGGTAGTTTGCCAATTAGCCCCAGGTGACTAGATTACTAATCGGGTGCACATCTCCTCGAAAGGTATATGATGGCTTCGCGCAAAACTTTCGGACATGAAGGAGTGTGATGCTCCAAAATCAAAGAGTACAGAAGCTGGGATTGAATTCACTAGTAGGGTACCCATCACAATTTTGGTGTCCTGTCGAGCTTCTTCAATTTTAACATGGTTGACATGGACAGGTTAACTAGCAGGTAGTCTAGCATTATGATTCCTGGAATGATGGGTTCGATGATCCTTCCTACGACCAACAGGAGGACGTGATGCATTCTGAGGCTGACCCTGGCGACAGTTGATAGCAAGGTGCCCTGGCTGTCCACAGTTACGACATAAACCATCATTATGGGGAGGAGACATAGCATTGGGTTGTTCAGCTTGAACCGTTAGCTGTCTTGGTGGCACAAGCAGACGAGGTGCAACATAAGAAGGTCTCGGCGCAGGGGCAGGTCGGTGATGTACATTGTGCGGAATCCACACTCGACGTTTCTGGACAGGCTGACCCGAGGATGAGCCAACCTCACGAGTGCGCTTGAGCGACTCCTGGTACTTAGTCAGAGCAGTTTCAACTCAGAAAGTTTGGCTGACAAGCGTTGCGAAGTCTGTGCAATCATGGACAGCAAGTGCGAGGTTTATATTAGTATGCAATCCTTCACGGAATTTCTCCTGCTTGCGTGCGTCAGTGCAGACATCATCTTCTGCATAGCGGGATAATTCAAGGAATTTCCTCTGGTATTCATCCACAGTCATTTTTCCCTGAGAGAGTTTGCGGAACTCCTGCTTCTTCTGGTCGATCAGACCTGGAGGAATGTGTCGGGCACGAAAAACTATCAGAAATTCCTGCCAAGTGGTTACAGCCATCAGGTAGCATATGCCTACGACTTTCCCGCCATTGAGCAGCTGAACCCCTCAGGTGATACATCACATAGGTGACGTAACTGTCAGGGTTAACATTAGCTGGCTTCATCTGAAAGGCAATGTCACGGAGCCAATCATCAGCATCCATTGGATCAGTCGAGCTGCGAAAAGTGGACGGATTGAGGCGCACGAATTCTGGCAGAGTTATTGGAGCAGACTGTTGCTGAGCATTCTGAGTTGGGAACTGAGCCATTACTCTGGTCATAAACTGACGGTTCAGTTCAAACTGCTGCATTATTGCGGCAATATAAGGTGGAGGTGGAGGATCGTCAGCCATCCTGCCAAATCAACAGGTGCAGTTTAGCAAGAAAAATTGCATGTGTAATAGGTCAATCACGATGTAACATGAGTAATTAACAAGGAGGGCATCAGGTACATATTAGCAGTCATTAAAGACATACAAAACTATGCACGGAGTTGGACATAAACAGTGGTAGGAGTTCGGAAACGCACGCAGCTAGACGAACTAGGTGGCGCGCAGGCACGCGGTGAGGATTACAAAAATGTGACATAGCACAGGCTACATCACGTCGGAGAAAACTGCTGGGGCGAGGAATCTGCAAGTGACAACACAGGGTGCCCTCGATAAAAGGATCCTGTAAGCAGAACCTGGCCCACAATCTTGAAGAAAAGGGGGAAAATTTCAGAACTCCGGGTGGATGTGATCACGAGAACCTAATGTTGGAGTTAGAAAAACCATATAACCCAAATAGTAGAGAGATCAGAGTCCCAGAGTAAAGACGAGGAATAAAAGATACTAATACCACCCATTCGGCGACGTGGGCCCGTAAGCCACACAACCATGCTAGTAAAATAGTTTTTTTGAAAAACTAGACTCAACTTCGGCCAAGGAGTTGGAAAGGGGGTTCCTACAGGCACTAATCATACACGCAAATGCACATGATCAAGCCTAAGGACTCACTTGAAGGAATCACAACACAACTCTAAAACATAAATAAAGGCATAAAAGCATTATATTACAAGCCAGGGGCCTCGAGGGCTCGAATACATAAGCTCGCATACAAGCGTCAGCGGAAGCATCAGATATCTAAGTACAGATATAAAAGAAACACAGATAGGCCGTTAAAAGGCGGGGCAAAACAAAAGCTACGATCGAAAAGGCGCAGGCCTCCTGCCTGGGACCCTCCGAACCTACTCCTGGTCGTCAGCCAACTCGTAGTAGTAGCCATCCTCGGGGTAGTAGTAGCAGTCGTCGACGGGGGCAGCTGTCTCAGGGGCTCTGTCATCTGGTTGCATCAAACAGATATGGGGAAAAAGAGGAAGCAAAGCAACCATGAGTACTCATCCGAAGTACTGAGCAGGCAAGGATCTACACTACATATGGAACATTATCAAAGAAAGGCTGTATATGTGGACTCGGCTACAGAAATGCTAGAATAGAGAGAAGGCCTAGTCCTATCAAAGACTAGCATCTTCAGCGGTCTTGCAGCATTAGAAGAGTGTAGATTAGCACAATATAAAGTAGTAGTAGTGTTAAGTATCAACCTCGGCCAGAGATCCTTTCTCGACTCCCTGTGAGAAAGCAATCCCAGAGCCATACTATCCATTTCTCATCACAAGTATCCAATTCTAGTTGTATTGATCGGGATACAACTCCGAGCGTCCGTTACCGAGGATCCGGCTATGCATAGATTAGTTCTTCCCTGCAGGCCAACTTACCTACCACGCCAGCTTAACTCCGGCCGGACACACTTTTCTGGGTCATGCCCGACCTCGGCCAAATGACACGCTGTAGTCCTACCTAGGCTCAGCAGAGAGGTGCCCGTCGGTCTATTTCTAAGCGCTCAGGGGTCTTGGGCCATCGCCCTGTGCACTCCGGGTCGTTGCGCACACGGTGAAGCCAGGCACCACCTCTGTCCTGGATGGCGCCGGTCCGTCCATGCCGCGATGCTGAACTGGACGTCCGACAGAGATTTCGGAAGAAACATATGACGCAGAGTGCCCATAACTTATTCCCGCATGATGGTTAGTGCTATCGGGCCAGAGGCCCACTCAGATCACATATCCAAATCGTTAGTGTATTGGTAGCATGTGGTAATGAGCAGAGAGTCACAATCAATGTGACGCCGTCGCCCCGTCTCGAGGACTTGCGGAAAGGGCTTAGAATGCCCGGCCACGCCTCGTATTTATCTCTCGGGTACCTCCCCCCCCCCCCCCCAGGTCAACCCGACTTCCCATCACTCGTGGGTACCCCTCAGGGTCGACCTGCCTTTCCAAGTAACAGTTGTAAAGTCCAAGTATCCGTGTGTCCATAACATCAGGGAATCCGAGGTATCACCCTCGTTGGATTCCTACTTGATGTATCCATCAAGGTGAACTTAGGAGGAATCACCCTCGAGGTTCACACTTGAGGTGTTGCACGACAGCGTCGTTATCGGGAGTGGTGAAGGAGGAATCACCCTCGATGACCACGACCGAATAGCTACTCTACAGAGTTAACATCAGAAGTGCTAAATGAGGTATCACCCTCGGCACTCGATAGTAACGCTACAGTGTCGTACAACTAAGGGGGTGATGTGCGGTGCCGGGGCCTGGCTGTCGATCACGTTGATCGAGTCATCTGATAATCCAGCGGGGGCAACTGGGTCAAAGTGGTGTCTTTGGTGGGTCTCTATCCAGCCTATTCTAAGCAGTTTAGGATAAGCAGGTAAGGCATCAATAGCAGGTTACAATAAACAAGCTATGCATTAGAATAGGATAACTCAAAGCAGTAGCAAATTCTAATGCAAGCAGGAGGGAGAAAGAATAGGCGATATAGGCATGTTCAAAGGGGGGTGCTTGCCTGGAAGCTCTGCGGCAAGAGAAGGGTTGTCAACAGTGTAGTCGGACTCCGGAGCTGCATTGGCCTCAGGGAGTATGTTGGTGTCAGGGTCTACTGAGAGAGAAGAGGGGGAGGAAACAAATAAATACACAGCAAACATATGCAACACAGAGCATGCTATGCTATCGTGTAGTGCAGGGTTGCCTAAAGACATGTCTAAATCATTTTAGTTATTATAAGATTAAAGTTGGATTTATTAACTGGAATATATGCACTATTCATCTACCAGAAACAGGCTAAAAGTTGCGGGTTCACCTCCATAGAGGGTCCCGACACGGAAACATATAGCACGGTCGGCTTCGTCTCGTCGTTTTGAGCAACTTTCATGTATAAAGTTTTTTCCATCCGGGCTACGGTTTATTTTCTACGAATTTTCAAAGATTTAAACAATTTCTAAAATTATTTAAATTAATAGAAATGAACTATTGCGTCAGCATGATGTCAGCCTAAGGTCAGTAGGTTAACTGCCACTGTCCAGGTCAAACCTAACGGTGGGTCCCACCTGTCATAGGCAGAGGACTAAACAGGGTCTTGTTTAATTTAAACAGAGATAATTAGCAGCTAGGCCCCACCTGTCGGCGAGTTATTAGACTAACGAATTAACTAATTAATTAACAGGTTTAATTAGCAATTTTAGTTATTTAGAAAAAACATTTTACGCGGTGGGGCCCGCGGGTCAGTGGCACACTATGCCACGTCAGCGGTTGGCCCAGGTAAACGGGCCCCGCGGGGCCCACAGCCAGTGGCACTAGCAATGGGGCCCGGCTGGCCAGGTCAGCACTGGCACAGGCGCACGCTGGCGAGCTCGCGTGATGGCAACGAACTCCGGCGAGCCCGGGTTTCACGCACGATGCACCAAATCAGGCGTTCTTGGGCTCTATCGAACATGCACATCACGGCGCATCTGGTGGTGGCGGTGGTTGGAGCTAGGGAGGCCGGAGCTGACGGCGGTGAGCAGGTTGGTGGTAGAGCTCTCGGGTGGCGATCGAGTTCGGAGCAACGACGTGCGTGCGAGGAAGCAAAAGGGCTGGGCGAGGTCTGCGGGTTGCGGCGAGCAAGACGGGCAGCGACACGGGGCCCAATGGTCGTCGGAACGGCGTCGGCGACGAGCTATGCAGCGGTGCGATCGGGCATCTCCAACGAGGCGGCTACGATGACCAAATTGAGCAGGAAAGAGAGGGGGAAGGCGCAGAGGAGCTCACCGAGCGGCTACGTAAAGCCCTTGAAAGCTTTGGAGCGGCAGGGGAGCTCGGGGTCGCCGGCGAGCACCGAAGACAGAGACAAAAGGGGCGGCGGCGATCGGCAGCTGCAGGGCCTCCCTGTTCCAGTTGAGAGCACCGCACGACGAGGCGGTCGCCGGCGGACCTTCTGGACACCACGGAGGGAGGAGCAGGCGCCGATGGCCGCGGCAACGGCGAGGCACGGCGGCGAGCGTGTTCGGTGGCGGTGGATCTGGAGGGAAGAGAAGAGGAGAGCGAACAGAGCGAGGGGGAAGTGGATGACGATGGCCAGGGGAAGGAACGGCTCGGCCTTATCCCCTCGCCCGGCCTGTAGCACCGCGGTGGCGAGCTGCGGCTGGCGGAGCGCGGTCGTCCATGGAGACGACGACATGGAGGGGAAGGTAGGTAAGCTGGGCTAGGCCGGCTCTAGCCTGCAACAGGTAAGTGGCCTCTGGCCTTTTCTATTTCTCTGTTATTTCTTTTATTTATTAAACAGAGTGAGAATAGAAGTACTTGGGCATCCATTCCACTTAGGGAAAAAACATGGGAAGTGTCTCTTAATTTCCTTGATGATTTTAGAAACTACCACAAATATTGTGGGGACCAGTGAAATTCATTTGTATTTTTCATAAATGAAATAGCATTTAAATATGCTGGAATTGCATTATTTTGGTTGCTACTGTTCATCTTTGCATAAGAGTGATGTTGTTTTCCTTAACAAATAAATGTTATGGAATTTTTGCTAGGTGATTAACATTTTTTCAGCAACTTTTGGGCAACTTGATTTTGCACTTTAAATTTTAATGGATTTCAGAGTGAAATTTGAATTGAAGTGTTTAAACACTGTGATCAAGCAATGCAAATGGAAATGACTTGGCATGATTAACAGAAGAACACAGTGCTTATTACAAAGGGGTGTTACATTGGATGCACAAGTAGTATCTCTACTTGGTTGGGATTTTTGGCTAGGAAAAGATATTGAGCAAGCACCACATGTTGGAGGATCCATGCCAATATAACTTCTATGTGAATATAAGCAAGCATAACTCATTACATTGTCTTCCTTGTCCAACATCAATTAATTGACATAAAATATTTAATGGAGGCTCACAATAAAAAAACATGTCCAAGCTGGTATATTTATATGTGAATCTTCTCTTCCCTTATTAATCTATCATGAATTGCATCATTGACCAATACTATGTTTGTTAACTTCCAACAAATTTATCAATTATACCTTTCTTTATGTAAAGTTATTACTTTCCATGGGATTAGCATATGATCTTTTTATTATTTTCATTGCTAAGATTGAAACATAAAAGGAAAGAAGCAAAACTCAAACTACTCTTTATTATATGACTCTCAACTCGATTACATAGATAGATAGATCACGAAACTAGAACTCGAAAATAGATCATACTAAACTTTTATTCTTCTAAATCATGAAATAACTAAGGATCAAACTAAAATAGATAAAGGTAATAAAAGTGATGGTGATACGATACTGGGGCACCTCCCCCAAGCTTGGCACAAGCCTAGGGTGGTGCCCATACCCGTGTACTCAAGTCTTTTTCTTTGTTGGTGGTGCAATATTCTTGGCGATGATACCCCTGAGGATGCGATTCTCCTCTTCGAGCCTATTAACTTGGCTCTTAAGATCCATGATTCATTTTTGGAGCTTCCCGGTGAAGGTTAATGCACCATCCACCCAAGGATGCATCCTGGCTGAAAAGATGAGGCAACACTCCTTTTCAAGTGACGACAAGAAATAAATCGGGTATTGGGAGGTTTAACCGTATCTGGCAAGCTTGATTTCTTGAACTCCACATGCATATCTCCAGGTTGAGGTAGGGAGGTTTTTTCCTGATCCTCACACGTGGAGTCCATCCTCTTCAAGTCAGCCTCCACCTCATCATCGGTCGACCACCTGTAGGGGTCGACATCACCATAGGTTCTAGAATTTGTTGTAACATGGGAAACATGGCTCTCCCCATCTGATTCTTGTGATGACATAGTGCTCAGATCTGCCAGAAAAACAACACGAAACAAGAAAAGAGGAGATTCTTGTGATACAGTGGTCAAAACATCTGGGAGTATATATAAAGAGTTTTATCTTGCGAAACAAGTATACCATAAGAAAACGGAGTAGGGAAGGCAGACGAGGGGCCCATAACTCAACCAGGTGCGCCCAAGGGGTAGGGCGCGCCCTATTGCCTTGTGACCTCCTCGTGGGTCCCCTTGGCTATTTCTTATTTTTGTATTTTTTCTAATATTCCAAAATGGACAAAAATTATTTTTATGGAATTTTTGGAGTCGGTTTACTTACCGTATCACATACCTACTCTTTTTGAGGGTTCTGGAGTGTTCTGGAATGTTTCACTTATGTGTTCCTCCGGTGTCATAGTTTGAACAATATTAGTTTCAACATCAATAGGTGTACCTGAGATATAATGCTTAATTCTTTGTCCATTAACCACTCTCGGATCAGTGCCCTCGGCATTATTAATCTTGATAGCTCCAGAGCGATAAACTTCTTCGGTGATATAGGGTCCTTCCCATTTGGAGAGAAGTTTTCCTGCAAAAAATCTAAAACGAGAGTTGTACAATAGAACATGCTCACCCACTTTGAATTCCTGTTTTTGAATTCTTTTATCACGCCATCTTTTAACTTTTTCTTTAAACAACTTGGCATTTTCATAAGCTTGGGTTCTCCACTCATCCAGAGAGCTAATATCAAATAACCTATTTTCACCAGCAAGTTTGAAATCATAATTAAGTTCTTTCATTGCCCAATAATTTAAGAGGTACATGACATGCTTTTCAATAAACCATTTTATACAGAGACATACCCATAGGATTCTTATAGGCAGTTCTATAACCCATAGTGCATCATCAAGTTTCTTAGACCAATTATTTCTAGATCTATTAACGGTCTTTTGCAAAATTAATTTGATTTCTCTATTGCTCAATTCAACTTGAACACTAGAATGAGGATCATAAGGAGATGCAATTATATGGTTAACATCATATTTAGCAATAAGTTTATGGAAAGCACCGTGAATAAAATGTGAACGATCATCAGTTATTAAATATCTAGGGACTCCAAACCTCGGGAAAATAACTTCTTTAAGCATTTTAATAGATGTGTTATGATCAGCACTACTAGTTGGAATAGCTTCTACCCACTTAGTAACATAACCAACAACAACTAGAATATTTGTATAACCATTAGAGGAAGGAAAATGTCCCATATAATCAAAGCCCCAAACATCAAATGGTTCAATAACAAGTGAATAATTCATAGGCATTTCCTGACGTCTACCAATATTACCAATTCTTTGACATTCATCACAAGAGAGGACAAACTTACGTGCATCCTTGAAAAGAGGAGGCCAATAAAACCAGACTGTAATACCTTATGTGCAGTTTTGTCTCCAGCATGGTGTCCTCCATATGCCTCAGCGTGACACTTTCGTATGATTTGTTCATGTTCATGCTCAAGTACGCAATGTCTAATAACACCATCTACCCCTTTATATAGATGTGGGTCATCCCAAAAGTAATGTCTTAAATCAAAAAAGAACTTTTTCTTTTGTTGGTATGTGAAACTAGGTGGTATATATTTAGCAACAATATAATTAGTCTGCATACCAAGGAGTATTACAAGAAACATTTATAACAGCTAATTGTTCATGAGGAAAACTATCACCAATAGGCAATGGGTCATCAAGAACATTTTCCATTCTAGACAAATTATCAGCTACGGGATTCTCAGCTCCCTTTCTATTAATAATATGAAAGTCAAATTCTTGTAGCAAAAGGACCCACCTAATCAACCTAGGTTTAGCATCTTTCTCTTCCATAAGATATTTAATAGCAGCATGATCGGTGTGAAGAGTCACTTTAAGATCTGAATTTATCACATGCAAACACAACTGCTAAAAATTCTTTTTCAGTAGTAGCATAATTTCTTTGAGCACTGTCCAGAGTTTTACTAGCATAATGAATAACATTAAATTTCTTATCAACTCTTTGTCCTAGAACAACACCAACAATATAGTCACTAGCATCACACATACTGGTAAAAGGCGGATTCCAATCAGGTGGTTGAACAATGGGTGCAGAGATTAACGCTTTCTTAAGTATTTCAAAGGCTTCTACGCAATCATCATCAAAAACAAATGGAACATCTTTTTGCAAAAGATTAGTAAGAGGCCTAGAAATTTTAGAGAAGTCTTTAATGAACCTCCTATAGAAACCAGCATGACCAAGGAAACTTCTTATACCTTTTATATCTTTAGGACATGGAATTTTCTCAATTGCATCAACTTTAGCTTTATCTACTTCAATAACTCATTCATAAATTTTATGCCCGAGGAATATACCTTCATTTACCATAAAGTGGCACTTATCCCAATTCAAGACAAGGTTAGTTTCTTCACATCTCTACAAAACTCGATCAAGGTTGCTTAAGCAATTACCAAAAGAAGTTCCATAAATGAAAAAATCATCCGTGAATACCTCAACAATCTTTTCACAAAAATTAGAGAATATAGCAGTCATACATCTTTGAAAAGTAGCAGGTGCATTACACAAACCAAAAGGCATATGTCTATAAGCATAAGTTCCAAAAGGACAAGTAAAAGTAGTTTTCTCTTGATCTTCTTTTGACACGGGTATTTGAGAAAACCCAGAATATCCATCAAGGAAACAAAAGTGTGTATGCTTAGACAACTTTCTTACATTTGATCAATAAAAGGCAAGGGGTAATGAACTTTTCTAGTAGCTTTGTTTAATTTCCTGAAATCAATTACCATCCTATAACCAATTACAATTCTTTGCGGGATCAGTTCATTTTTATCATTATTAGGAACAATTGTAATGCCTTCTTTCTGAGGAACACAATGAACATGACTTACCCATATACTATCAGCTATGGGATAAATTATACCTGCTTCTAGAAGCTTTAATATTTCAGTTCTTACCACATCCTTCATTTTAGGATTCAATCGACGTTGATGATCAACGACTGGTTTAGCATCATGCTCCATATAAATATTGTGCTGACATGAAGTGGGACTAATGCCCGTAAGATCATCAAGAGTATACCCAATAGCAGCATCGTGCTTCCTCAAAAAATTTAGTAACCTCTTTTCTTCATGCTCTGAAAGGTTAGCACTAATAATAACAGGATATATCTTCTTTTCGTCAAGATAAGCATATTTCAATGTATTAGGTAATTTCTTGAGTTCAAACATAGGATCACCCTTAGGTGAAGGAGTATCTCCAAGAGTTTCAACAGGAAAATTATGTTTAAGGATAGGAGCTTGATTAAAGAATATCTCAACTATTTCATTTCTTTCATTCATATACATACCATTTTCATGGTCTAGCAGGTATTGTTCTAACGAATCAGCGGGAGGTACGACGATAGAAGCAAGGCCAATGATTTCATACTTACTAGGCAATTCTTTATCATGTGGTTGTCTACGAAATTTAGAGAAATTAAACTCATGAGATACTGATACGTCTCCAACGTATCTATAATTTTTTATTGTTCCATGGTATTATAGTATCAATCTTGGCTGTTTTATATGCATTTATGTGCCATTATATATCTTTTTGGGACTAACCTATTAACATAGTGCCAAGTGCCAGTTGATGTTTTTTGCTTGTTTTTGGTTTTCCAGAATATCAATACCAAATGAAGTCCAAATTCCATGAAACTTTTTGGAGACTTTTTTCTGGAAAAAAGAGACCCTGGAAGCTCAGGAGAGGCCCAAAGATGAAGGAGGTGCCCACGAGCCACCTGGTGGCTCATGGGGCCCACGAGCGTTTGTTTGACCTAATTCTGCCTCTATAAATTCTCTAAAATTGGGAAACCAACAGAGTGCCACCCAAAATACTTTTTCAGCCACCGCAAGCTTCTATTCTCAAGAGATCCTATCTGGAGGCCTTTTTCGGTACTATGATGGAGGGGGAATCAACCACAGAGGGTCTCTACATCAACCTTGTTACCCTTCTGATGATGTGTGAGTAATTTACCACAGACCTACAGGTCCATAGTTAGTAGCTAGATGGCTTCTTCTCTCTCTTTGATCTTCAATACAATGTCCTCCTCGATGTTCTTGGAGTTCTATTCGATGTAATCACTTTTTGCGGTGTGTTTGTTGGGATCCGATGAATTGTGAGTTTATGATCAGATTATACATGAATATTATTTGAGTCTTCTCTGAACTCTTTTATGCATGATTATTATAGCTTTGAATTTCTCTCCGATCTATTGGTTTGGTTTTGGCCAACTAGATTGATTTTTCTTGCAATGGGAGAGATGCTTTGTGATGGGTTCAATCTTGCAGTGATCTATATCCTAGTGACAGAAAGGGACAAGACACGTATTTGTATTGTTGCAATTAAGGACAAGAAGATGAGGTTTATTCATGCATGAGCTTACTTTGTCTACATCATGTCATCTTGATTAAAGCGTTACTCCGTTCTCTATGAACTTAATACTCTAGATGTATGCTGGATAGCGATCCATGTGTGGAGTAATAGTAGTAGATGCAGGCAGGAGTCGGTCTACTTGTCTCAGACGTGATGCCTATATACATGATCGTTGCTTGTATATTGTCATGATTATTCGCTTTTCTATCAATTGCCCAACCGTAATTTGTTTACCCAGCGTATGCTATTTCAAGAGAGAAGTCTCTAGTGAAAAATATGGCCCCGGGGTCTACTTTTATCATATATTAAAATCCAAAAATACCTTGCCGCAATTTTTATTTACTTTATTTTATTTTCTGTTTTATCTATCTATCTATCACTACGAGATTTGATCCTTGCATTTAACCGTCGAGGGATTGACAACCCCTTGTTCGTGTTGGGTGCAAGTATTTGTTATTTTGTGTGCAGGTACTGCTAACAAGGTGTTGCGTTGTTCTCCCACTAGATTGATAACATTGGTTCTTAACTGAGGGAAATACTTATCTCTACTGTACTGGATCATCATGTCCTCTTCGAGCAAATCCCAACGCAGCTCACAAGTAGTAGGAAGAATTTCTGGTACCGTTGCCGGGGAGACATCATCAACATCTATCAAGTACGTACACATAAATTTTCATCTCCTTGCATTTACATTATTTGCCATTTGCCTCTCATTTTCATCTCCTCCACTTCTAAAACATTTTCACACAAACACAAAAATATTTTCCATTTGCCTTATCCTCGTTTGTGTGATCGCTCAATTTATCGTTATGGCCAGTTATTCTCTTGTTACATGTACCCCTGAAAATGAAGTTCTCAATTTTAAACAAAGGGGAGGAGATAATCTAAAAGATGCTTGGCATAGGATTTGCAATGCTCAAATAGATTAACTCGTAAGCAATCTACTACGGTTCTTCGTTGCAATTTTTATGTGGGTGTTACTACTTGGTTCAGATTTGTGCTAGACACTATTACCGGAGGGAATTTCTCGAGTAGTCACCCTATGGATGCTTTCAATGCTATGGGAAATTTAGTGGGATCACCGCCTATCACTATTAATGAAACATCTTTAACTTTGGAACATGTTATGCAAAGGCTAGACGTGATTGAGAATAACATGCCTACGATAGGGCATATTGAAAATTTGGATAAAAAATTTCATAATCACATCACTCAATTTGGATCAAAGGTAGGAAACACTTTTACGATTCTAAAAGAGAAAGAACCAATAATTAATGAGAGGCTAGAGCAAAGTCCCGCTAGGATCGATAAGTTGGACGAAATTATTAATAATCTGGGTTCCATGTTTTCTTCCATTAAAACCATTGAAAAACTCCTCCTAGCAAGAATTGCAAGTTTATATATGTTCCTAAGAACAAGGGTCCTACATCTAGTAATGGAAGTGAGGATCTTAAAATGATCAGAGTAAATTCCTTAATTTTATCCCTAGGAGCATGATCCTTAAAAATTTGTGTGTTAAAACTCCTAGGAAGTATGGATGTGTTATTGAGGAATTGGAAACTAAAGATGGCAACACTTGAAACTATGCATTACGCCTAGCTAGGGGCGTAAAACGATAGCGCTAGTTGGGAGGCAACCCAATAGTTATCTTAATTTTCTTGTTTCTTTTTATATTTTTTGTGTACACACAATTATGCTACTATTATGGTTGTGTTTTTGTGTTTTAGTTAGTGTTTGTGCCAAGTAAAGCCTTTGGGATGATTTGGATGGTAGTTGATTTGATTCTGTGAGAAAACAGAAACTTTTGCGTCTAGTAGCAGAATTATCAAAATTTTCTGGAACATGAAAAAATTCTGCATTTCTTGCACATGATTGATATACACATTGCCCATGTTTTCATAATTTTTCAGAATTTTTGGAGTTAGATAAGTATTGTCATTATTCGAATTACTATAGACTGTTCTATTTTTGACAGATTCTGTTTTTGTTGGATTGTTTGCTTGTTTTGATGAAACTATGGATTGTATCGGGGGGAATAGGCCATGGAGAAGTTAGAATACAGTAGGTATGATTGAATAAAAAAATATGAATGGGTTTACAACAGTACCTAAAGTGGTGATTTGCTTTGGTATTCTAATGGATCTCACGAAGGTTATTATTGAGTTTTGTGTGCTGAAGTTTTCAAGTTTTGGGTGAGATCACGATGGATGAAGGAATAAGGAGTGGCAAGAGCCTAAGCTTGGGGATGCCTGAGGCACCCCAAGGTAATATTCAAAGAACTCCCAAGCAACTAAGCTTGGGGATGCCCCGGAAGGCATCCCCTCTTTCTTCTACCAACTATCGGTAATTTTACTTGGAGCTATATTTTTATTCATCACATGATATGAGTTTTGCTTGGAGCATCGTGTATTGTATGATGTTTGCTTTGTTTACTTTTTAGTTTGTTACAATCATCTTTGGTAGATGCACCTTTTTTTAGAGGGACACACATTATTCGTGATTTGTTAGAATACTCTATGTGCTTCACTTATATCTTTTGAGCTAGGCAGTTGCTCTAGTGCTTCACTTATATCTTTACAGCACGGCGGTGGTTATATTTTAAAGAAACAGTTGCACTCTCATGCTTCATGTATATATTTTCCAGAGTTGATAGTAGTAATGGCAATTAGTACAAGTTATGAATTTGGTCCTAATATGATAGGTATTCAAGAGGGATATAATAAAAACTTTCATGTAGATCACTGAATATGATAAGTTTGGTTCCTTGCAATAGTTTTGCGATATAAAGGTTGTAATATGTGGGTTGTGCTAGTGAGTAATTGTGGTTTAGTAAGAATATTGATTTTAAGGTTTGTGATTCCCGAAGTATGCACGTATAGTCTCTCATTATGCTAAGAAGTTGGAGCATGATTTATTATTATTGATTGTCTTCCTTATGAGTGGCGGTCGGGGACGAGCGATGGTATTTTCCTACCAATCTATCCACCTAGGGGCATGCGTAGTAGTACTTTGCTTCGAGGGCTAATAAACTTTTGCAATAAGTATGTGAGTTCTTTTATGATTAATGTGAGTCCATGGATTATACGCACTCTCACCTTTCCGCAATTTGCTGGCCTCTTAGGTACCGTGCATTGCCCTTTCTCACCTCGAGATGTGGTGCAAACTTCGTCGATGCATCCAAACCCCGTGATATGATACGCTCTATCACACATAAGCCTCCTTACATGTTCCTCAAAACAGCCACCATACCTACCTATTATGGCATTTCCATAGCCATTCCGAGATATATTGCCATGCAACTTCCACCGTTCCATTTTATTATGACAAACATCATCATTATCATATTTCTTTGGATGATCATATAGCTAACATAGTATTTGTCGCTCAGCCACCATTCATATTTTTTATACATGTTACACTAGATCATTGCACATCCCGGTACACCGCCATAGGCATTCATATAGAGTCATATTTGTTCTAGTATCGAGTTGTAATTTTCTTTTGAGTTGTAAGTAAATAGAAGAGTGATGATCATCATATTCATTATTAGAGCATTGTCCCAAATGAGGAAACAAAAATAAATAAAAAAGAGAGGCCAAAAAGAGCCCATAAAAAAGAGGCCAAAAAGAGCCCAACAAAACAAAGAAAAAATTTAAAGAAAAAGAGAGAAGGGGCAATGTTACTATCCTTTCCACACATGTGCTTGAAAGTAGCACCATGTTTTTCATATAGAGAGTCTCCTATGCTTTCATTTGCATATAACTAGTGGGAATTTTTCATTATAGAACCTGGCTTGTATATTCCAACGATGGGCTTCCTCAAATGCCCTAGGTCTTCATGAGCAAGCAAGTTGGATGCACACCCACTTAGTTTTATTTTTGAGCTTTCATACACTTATAGCTCTTAGTGCATCCATTGCATGGCAATCCCTACTTCTTGCATTGACATCAATTGATGGGCATCTCCATAGCCCGTTGATTAGCCTCGTCGATGTGAGACTTTCTCCTTTTTTGTCTTCTCTATATTATCTCCATCACCATACTCTATTCCACCCATAGTGCTATATCCATGGCTTGCACTCATGTATTGCGTGAGAGTTGGAAAAGCTGAAGCGCGTTAAAAAGTATGAACCAGTTGCTCGGCTTGTCATCGGGGTTGTGCATGATAAATACTCTGTGTTCATAAGATGGAGCATGACAAGGCTATATGATTTTGTAGGGATAACTTTCTTTAGCGTTGATATTTTGAAAGACATGATTGTTTGTTAGTATGCCTTATTATTGTTGTTTTTATGTCAAACTATAGACTATTGCTTTGAATCATTCGGATCTTGATATTCATGCCAGAAAAGAGAGATTACATGATGAATATGTTAGGTAGCATTCCACATAAAAAAATTATTTTTATCATTTACCTGCTCGAGGACGAGCAGGAATTAAGGTTGGGGATGCTTGATACATCTCCAACGTATCTATAATTTTTTATTGTTCCATGCTATTATAGTATCAATCTTGGATGTTTTATATGCCATTATATATCATTTTTTGGGACTAACCTATTAACTTAGTGCCAAGTGCCAGTTGTTGGTTTTTGTTTCTGTTTTTGGTTTTCCAGAATATCAGTACCAAACGAAGTTCAAATGCCACGAAACTTTTTGCAGATTTTTTTCTGGACAAAAGAGACCCTGGAAGCTTCGGGAGAGGGCCAGAAGATGAAGAAGGTGCCCAGGGGGCACGAGGGTGCACCCAGGGGGGTAGGCGCGTCTTGGTGGCTCATGGGGCCCATGAGCGTCCGTTTGACCTAATTCCGCCTCTATAAATTCTCTAAAATCAGGGAACCAACAGAGAGCCACCCCAAAATACTTTTTCCGTCGCCGCAAGCTTCTGTTCTCAAGAGATTCCATTTGGAGGCCTTTTCTGGTACTCTGCCGGAGGGGGAATCAACCACAGAGGGGCTCTACATCAACCTTGCTGCCCTTCTAATGATGTGTGAGTAGTTACCACAGATCTACGAGTCCATATTTAGTAGCTAGATGGCTTCTTCTCTCTCTCTCTCTTTGATCTTCAATACAATGTTCTCCTCGATGTGGAGTTCTATTCGATGTAATCACTTTTTGCGGTGTGTTTGTTGGGCTCCGATGAATTGTGAGTTTATGATCAGATTATCCATTAATATTATTTGAGTCTTCTCTGAACTATTTTATGCATGATTATTATAGCTTTGTATTTCTCTCCGATCTATTGATTTGGTTTGGCCAACTAGATTGATTTTTCTTGCAATGGGAGAGGTGCTTTGTGATGGGTTCAATCTTGCGGTCATCTATATCCCAGTGACAGAAAGGCAAAAGACATGTATTTGTATTGTTGCCATTAAGGATAGAATGATGGGGTTTATTCATGCGTGAGTTTACTTTGCCTACATCATGTCATCTTGTTTAAGGCATTACTCCGTTCTTTATGAACTTAATACTCTAGATGCATGCTGGATAGCGGTCGATGTGTGGAGTAATAGTAGTAGATGCAGGCAAGATTCGGTCTGCTTGTCTCGGACGTGATGCCTATATACATGATATTGCCTTTGATATCGTCATGATTATTCGCTTTTCTATTAATTGCCCAACAGTAATTTGTTTACCCACCGTATGCTATTTTCAAGAGAGAAGCCTCTAGTGAAAACTATGGCCCCCGGGTCTAATTTTATCATATATTAAAATCCAAAAATACCTTGCTGCAATTTTTCTTTACTTTATTTGATTTTGTGTTTTATTTATCTATCTATCACTACGAGATTTGATCCTTGCAATTAACCGCCGAGGAATTGACAACCCCTTGCTCTAGTTGGGTGCAAGTATTTGTTATTTTATGTGCAGGTACTGCTAACGAGGTGTTGCATGGTTCTCCTGCTGGATTGATAACCTTGGTTTTTAACTGAGGGAAATACTTATCTCTACTGTACTACGTCATCCTCTCCTCTTTGAGGAAATCCCAACACAGCTCACAAGTAGCAGATACATCACCAGAATTAACACTAACTGATTCCCTATTGCAATCAATCTTATCATTAATTGTATTCAGGAAAGGTCTACCAAATATGATGGGACAAAAAACATCTTGTGGAGAACCAAGAACTAGAAAATCAGTATGGTACTTGATCTTACCACACAAGACTTCGACATCTCTAACAATCCCAAGCGGTAAAATAGTATCTCTATTTGCAAGCTTAATAGTAACATCAATGTCCTCTATCTCAGCAAGTGCAATATCATTCATAATCTCTTGATATAAAGTAAAAGGAATAACACTTACACTAGCACCCAAATCACATAAACCATGATAACAATGATCTCCTATTTTAACACAGACCACAGGCATGCCATCAACAAGCTTATTTTTATCTTTAGAACCAAGTTTAGCAATCCTAGTTGCTTCATTACAGAAATATATGACGTGCCCATCAATATTATCAACCATAAAATCTTTAACCATAGAAACATTAGGTTCAACACTTATTTATTCAGAGGGTTTAGATGTTTTAATATTACTCTTATTGATCACAGTTGAAACTTTAGCATGTTCCTCAATCCTAACAAGGAAAGGTGGTTTCTCAATATAAGCAGTAGGCACAACTGGATCAACATTATAGATAATTGTTTCATCTTAGATATAATGGGTTCCTCTAATAATTCTTCAATAGGTGGATGATAACCACTTCTCCTTAGGGGGATCAACATGAGTAGCAAATGATTCACAAAAGGAGGCTACTATCTTAGAGTGAAGTCCATATTTAGCACTAAACTTATGAAAAGCATCAGTTTCCACAAAATATTTAACACAATCAAATTCAAGATTTATACATGACTCTTTACCTTTGTCGAGTTCCCAATCTTTAGAGTTGTGTTTAATTCTTTCCAGAAGACCCCATTTGAATTCAATAGTTTTCTTCATAAATGGATTGATCATTATGAGAAAGTGGAGCATAAAAGTTTTGGATAATAATTTCTCTTGAGAGCTCATGATTGGGGCATGTGTACATCATGTACTTAAGCCTCCCCCAAGCTTGAGCGATACTTTCTCCTTCGTGGGGACAAAACTAATATATATAATTCTGAACACGATGAACCATATGCATAGGATAAAACTTCTGATGAAATCCCAATTTCAACAGGTTCCAATCCCATGTTCAAATATCATCCAATAGCTTATACCATGTCAATGCCTTTCCCTCCAAAGATAAAGGGAATACCTTCTTCTTAACTCCATCCTCAGATAAACCTACAAGCTTAAACAATCCACAAATTTCATCCAAATAGATTAAGTGCATATCGGGATGTACCGTTCCATCTCCTGCATAAGGATTAGCTAGCAGTTTCTCTAACATACCCGAAGGAATCTCATAATAAATATTTTTAGTAGGTTTAGTAGATTGAGGGGCAAATCTTAGAGCTTCCGAACGAGGTGAAGATACCCTAAACAAACCCCTCAAGGGATTACTTTCCATAGTAATAAGTAACAATAAATTTCAGCACTCAGTATAAATGTTTCCTTACCAAATTCCACTTACCAAAGGCGCTTCACTCCCCGGCGACGGCACCAGAAAAGAGTCTTGATGACCCACAAGTATAGGGGATCAATCATAGTCCTTTCGATAAGTAAGAGTGTCGAACCCAACGAGGAGCAGAAGGAAATGACAAGCTGTTTTCAGCAAGGTATTCTCTGCAAGCACTAAAATTATTGGTAACATATAGTTTGATATCAAGATAATTCGTAACGAGTAACAAGTAGCAATGGTAACAAAGGTGCAGCAAGCTGCCTAATCCTTTTTATAGCAAAGGACAAGCTGGAACGTTCTCTTATAATAAGCAAAGCTTTCTCCAGGACACATGGGAATTCATCTAGTTACTTTCATCATGTTTATTTCATTCGCGTTCGCGACTTTGATAATTTACTATGTGGGTGGACCAGTTCTTGGGTGCTGCTCTTACTTGAACAAGCCTCCCACTTATCATTAACCCCTCTCGCAAGAATCCGCAACTACGAAAGAAGAATTAAGATAAATCTAACCATAGCATGAAACATATGGATCCAAATCAGCCCCTTATGGAATAACGCATAAACTAGGATTTAAGCTTCTGTCACTCTAGCAAACCATCATCTACTTATTAATCCACAATGCCTTCCCTTAGGCCCAAGTATGGTGAAGTGCCTTGTAGTCGACGTTCACATGACACCACTAAAGGAAGCAACAACATACATATCATCAAAATATCGAACGAATACCAAATTCACATGATTACTTATAATAAGACTTCTCCCATGTCCTCAAGAACAAAAGTAAGTACTCACAAATCATATTCATGTTCAAGATCAGAGGGGTATTGAATATCATCAAGGATCTAAACATATAATCTTCCACCAAATAAACCAACTAGCATCAACTACGAGATGTAATCAACACTACTAGCAACCCACAAGTATCAATCTGAGGTTTTGGGCAAAGATTGAATACAAGAGATAAACTAGGGTTTGAGATGAGATGATGCTGGTGAAGATGTTGATGAATATTGGTCCTCTCACGATGAGAGGATCATGGTGATGTCGATGGCTTCGATTTCCCCTCCCGGAGGCAAGTATCCGTGGCGGAATCGCTCCGCCGGAGAGCAAAAGTGCTCTTGCCCAGGTTTCGCCTTGAGACGGCGATGCTTCATCCCGAAAGTCGTCTCCTTATTTTTTCTAGGTCAAAACCCTCATATAGCAGAAGATGGGCACCGAAGGCCACCTGTGGGACCCACAAGGAATTAGGGCATGCTTGGGGGGTGGCCGCGCCCTGTTCCTTGTGGGCAGGTGGTGGGCCCCCTCTGGTACTTCTTTGCTCCAGTATTTTTTATATATTCCATAAAAATTCTTCATGGCAGGTCATTTGGAGTTGTGTAGAATGGGTATCTCATAACCCACAAGTATAGGGGATCAATTGTAGCTTTTTCTATATATAAGAGTGTCGAACCCAACAAGGAGCTAAAGGTAGGATTAATATTCCCTTCAAGTTCTATAGACCACCGATACAACTCTACACACACTTAACGTTTGATGTACCTAGAACAAGTATGAAACTATTTTGTAGGTTTGAGGATAAGTTTGCAAGGATAAAACTAGAAGTACTTAGCGAGAATAAAACTATGAGTAATTTGCAAGGTAATATAAGTTAGTTGTTTAGTAGAAAGGTTTTTGTAACACAAGAGAAGGATTTGTCCCTAGGCAATCGATAACTAGACCGGTAATCGTTATTGCAATTTTATATGAGGGAGAGGCATGAGCTAACATACTTTCCGTACATGGATCATATACACTTATGATTGTAACTCTAGCAAGCATCCGCAACTACTAAAGATCATTAAGGTAAAACCCAACCATAGCATTAAGTATCAAGTCCTCTTTACTCCCATATGCTACAACCCCCTTACTCGGGTATGTGTTTCTATCACGCATGCCACTGATGTCTACTACGCAACCTTCTTCTTGTAGACTCGTGTTGGGCCTCCAAGCGCAGAGTTTTGTAGGACAGTAGCAAATTTCCCTCAAGTGGATGACCTAAGGTTTATCATCCGTGGGAGGCGTAGGATGAAGATGGTCTCTCTCAAACAACCCTACAACCAAATAACAAGGAGTCTCTTGTGTCCCCAACACACCCAATACAATGATAAATTGTATAGGTGCACTAGTTCGGTGAAGAGATGGTGATACAAGTGCAATATGGATGGTAGATATAGGTTTTTGTAATTTGAAAATATAAAAACAGCAAGGTAACTAGTAACAAAAGTGAGCGAAAACGGTATTGCAATGCTTTGAAACAAGGCCTAGGGTTCATACTTTCACTAGTGCAAGTTCTCTCAACAATGATAACATAATTAGATCATATAACGATCCCTCAATGTGCAACAAAGAGTCACTCCAAAGTCACTAATAGCGGAGAATAAACGAAGAGATTATTGTAGGGTACGAAACCACCTCAAAGTTATTCTTTCTGATCGATCTATTGGGCTATTCCTATAAGTGGCACAAACAGCCCTAGAGTTCGTACTAAAATAACACCTTAAGACACACATCAACCAAAACCCTAATGTCACCTAGATACTCCAATGTCACCACAAGTATCCGCGGGTTTGATTATACGATATGCATCACACAATCTCAGATTCATCTATTCAAACCAACACAAAGAACTTCAAAGAGTGCCCCAAAGTTTCTACCGGAGAGTCAAGACGAAAACGTGTGCCAACCCCTATGCATAAGTTCACAAGGTCACAGAACCCGCAAGTTGATCCCCAAAACATACATCAAGTGGATCACGTGAATATCCCATTGTCACCACAGATAAACACATGCAAGACATACATCAAGTGTTCTCAAATCCTTAAAGACTCAATCCGATAAGATAACTTCAAAGGGAAAACTCAATTCATTACAAGAAGGTAGAGGGGGAGAAACATCATAAGATCCAACTATAATAGCAAAGCTCACGGTACATCAAGATCGTACCAAATCAAGGACACGAGAGAGAGAGAGAGAGATCAAACACATAGCTACTGGTACATACCCTCAGCCCCGAGGGTGAACTACTCCCTCCTCATCATGGAGACCGTCGGGATGATGAAGATGGCCACCGGTGATGATTTCCCCCTCCGGCAGGGTGCCGAAATGGGTCCCGATTGGTTTTTGGTGGCTACAGAGGCTTGCGGCGGCGGAACTCCCGATCTAGGTTTATTTCTGGGGGTTTCTGTATTTATAGGAATTTTTGGCGTCGAGAACAAGTCAGGGGGGTCCACGAGGAGCCCACAAGACTGGAGGGCGTGCCCTAGGGGGCGCCCTCCACCCTTGTGGAGGCCTCGTGTCTCTTCTGGCCCAACTCTTTTGCTTCGGGGGCTTCTTCTGGTCCATAAAAAATCACCGTAAATTTTCAGCTCATTTGGACTCCGTTTGGTATTCCTTTTCTGCGAAACTCAAAAACAAGGAAAAAACAGAAACTGGCACTGGGCTCTAGGTTAATAGGTTAGTCCCCAAAATAATATAAAATAGCATATAAATGTATATACAACATCCAAGATGGATAATATAATAGCATGGAACAATCAAAAATTATAGATACGTTGGAGACGTATCAAGCATCCCCAAGCTTAATTCCTGCTCGTCCTCGAGTAGGTAAATGATAAAAACAAAATTTTTGATGTGGAATGCTACCTAGCATATTTATCAATGTAATCTTCTCTATTGTGGCAAGAATATTCAGATCCATAAGATTCAAAACAAAAGTTTAATATTGACATAAAAACAATAATACTTCAAGCATACTAATAAGGCAATCATGTCTTCTCAAAATAGCATGGCCAAAGAAAGTTATCCCTACAAAATCATATAGTCTGGCTATGCTCCATGTTCATCACACAAAATATTCAAATCATGCACAACCCCGATGGCAAGCCAAGCAATTGTTTCATACTTTTAGTGTTCTCAAACTTTTTCAACTTTCACGCAATACATGAGCGGGAGCCATGGACATAGCACTATAGGTGTTATAGAATATGGTGGTTGTGGAGAAGACAAAAAAGAAGGAGATAGTCTCACATCAACTAGGCATATTAACAGGCTATGGAGATGCCCATCAATAGATATCAATGTGAGTGAGTAGGGATTGCCATGCAACGGATGCACTAGAGCTATAAGTTTATGAAAGCTCAAAAAAGAAACTAAGTGGGTGTGCATCCAACTTGCTTGCTCATGAAGACCTAGGGCATTTGAGGAAGCCCATCGTTGGAATATACAAGCCAAGTTCTATAATGAAAAATTCCCACTAGTATATGAAAGTGACAACATAGGAGACTCTCTATCATGAAGATCACGGTGCTACTTTGAAGCACAAGTGTGGTAAAAGGATAGTAACATTGCCCCTTCTCTCTTTTTTTCTTTTTTTTTTCTCTTTTTTTTTTTCTCTTTTTTTCTTCTCTTTTTTTTGATTGGCTTTTTTTTGCCTTTTTATTTTTCCTCACATGGGGCAATGCTCTAATAATGAAGATCATCACACTTTTATTTACTTAGAACTCAAAAATTACAACTCGATACTAGAACAAATATGACTCTATATGAATGCCTCCGGCAGTGTACCGGGATGTGCAATGACTCAAGAGTGACATGTATGAAAATTAAGAACGGTGGCTTTGCCACAAATACTATGTCAACTACATGATCATGCAAAGCAATATGACAATGATGAAGCATGTCATAATAAACAGAACGGTGAAAAGTTGCATGGCAATATATCTCGGAATGGCTATGGAAATGCCATAATAGGTAGGTATGGTGGCTGTTTTGAGGAAGGTATATGGTGGGTGTAATGCACCGGCGAAAGTTGTGCGGTACTAGAGAGGCTAGCAATGGTGGAAGGGTGAGAGTGCGTATAATCCATGGACTCAACATTAGTCATAAAGAACTCACATACTTATTGAAAAAGTCTATTAGCTATCGAAACAAAGTACTACGCGCATGCTCCTAGGGGGATAGATTGGTAGGAAAAGACCATCGCTCGTCCCCGACTGCCACTCATAAGGAAGACAATCAATAAATAAATCATGCTCCAACTTCGTTACATAACGGTTCACCATACGTGCATGCTACGGGAATCACAAACCTCAACGCAAGTATTTCTACAATCCACAATTACTCACTAGCATGACTCTAATATCACCATCCTCATATCTCAAAACAATCATAAGGAATCAAACTTCTCATAGTATTCAATGCACTTTATATGAAAGTTTTTATTATATCCCTCTTGGATGACCATCATATTAGGACTAAATTCATAACCTAAGAAAATTACCATGCTGTTTAAGACTCTCAAAATGATATAAGTGAAGCATGAGAGATCAATTTCTTCAAAATAAAAGCACCGTCGTGCTCTAAAAAGATATAAGTGAAGCACTAGAGCAACTGACAAACTACTCCAAAAAGATATAAGTGAAGATCAATGAGTAGTCAAATAATTATGTAGCTGTGTGAAGACCCTCTCATCTAAGAATTTCAGATCTTAAGTACTTTATTAAAACAGCAAGAAAAACAAAATAAAATGACATTCTAAAAATAGCACACATCATTTGAAGAAGTAAAAAACTTAGGCTCAACCGATACTAACCGATAATTCTTGATGAAGAAAGGTGGGATGCCGACCGAGGCATCCCCAAGCTTAGATGCTTGAGACTTCTTGAAATATTAACTAGGGATGCCTTGGGCATCCCCAAGCTTGAGCTTTTGTGTCTCCTTAATTCCTTTTATATCACGGTTTCCCTAAATCTTAAAAACTTCATGCACACAAAACTCAACAAGAACTTGTGAGAAAAGTTAGTATAAATCAAATGCAAAATCTTATCATTCTCTACTGTAGCAAATCACTAAAATTATTATTTAACATTGCATACTAAATGCCTCTGCATATTTAATACTCCTATCCTCAAATAGAATCATTAAGCAGGCAAACATATGCAAACAATGCAAACATAACAGCAATCTGTCTAAACAGGACAGTCTGTAAGAGTGCAATTGTACTCATACTTCCCTAACTCCAAAAAAATTGAAAAAGTACCAAACTGTAGCAAAATTTGTTGTTACTCATTGTGTAAAAATTATAAGATTTTATCATGTTCTGACTTTCCAGAAGAATTCTGACAACGATAGAAAACTTTCTGTTTTCAAAACAGCAACATATAGACTTGCAAAATAAGCATGGTAAAGGCTAAACTTGACACTTTTATTGAAATAAAAGATGAAAAATATTAATCTAAATAACAGCAAGCAAATACTAATAAAATAAAATTACGCTTCAAGCAAAACACATATCATGTGACGAATAAAAATATAGCTCCAAGTAAGGTTACCGATAATGTTGAAGACGAAAGAGGGGATGCCTTCCGGGGCATCCCCAAGCTTAGTTGCTTGGATCTTACTTGAATATTACCTTGGGGTGCCTTGGGCATCCCCAAGCTTAGTTTCTTGCCACTCCTTATTATCCTCATATCGATATCTCACCCAAAACTTGAAAATTTCAATCACACAAAACTTAACGGAACTTCGTGAGATGGGTTAGTATGATAAAACAAATCATTCACTTTGGTACTGTCAAGGCAAGATTCAAAATTTTTCTCACATGATGACTACTGTACCCTATCATTTCTACAATTTATATTAAGCAATATAAGCCATAGAAACTAGAAAACAAGCAAACTATGCATCGAAAGCAGAATCTTTCAAAAACAGAATAGTCTATAAAGATCTGAATTAAGGTCATACTTCTGTAACTCCAAATATTCTGAAAAATTAGGACAACGTAGAAAATTTGTATATCAATCATCTGTAAAAGTTTCAGAGTTTTTACACGTTACAGTGTCAGATAGGAATTTCTTTACTGGGCGTAAAAGTTTCTGTTTTTGCACAGAATCAAATCAACTATCAACCACACTATCCCAAAGGCTTTACTTGGCACTTTATTCAAACAAAAGCTATAAAACATGATTACTACAGTAGCTTAATCATGTGAACACATAAAAATAGTAGGGGTAAATGTTGGGTTGTCTCCCAACAAGCGCTTTTCTTTAATGCCTTTTTAGCTAGGCATGATGATTTCAATGATACTCACATAAAAGATAAGAATTGAAACACAAAGAGAGCATCATGAAGAATATGACTAGCACATTTAAGTCTAACCCTCTTCCTATGCCTAGGGATTTTGTGAGCAAACAAATTATGGGAACAAGAATCGACTAGCATAGGAAGGTAAAACAAGCAAAACTTCAAGATTTTCAACACATAGGGAGGAAACTTGATATTATTGCAATATGTAGAAGCTTGTGTTCCTCTCTCATAATAATTTTCAGTAGCATCATGAATGAATTCAACAATATAAATATCACATAAAGCATTCTTTTCATGATCCACAAGCATGCAAATTTTACTACTCTCCACATAAGCAAATTTATTCTCATGAATAGTGTGACGCCCCCGGCCCAATCGTGCACTAATCATACACGCAAATGCACACGATCAAGCCTAAGGACTCACGGGAAGATATCACAACACAACTCTAAAACATAAATAAAGTCATACAAGCTTTATATTACAAGCCAAGGGCCTCGAGGGCTCGAATACATAAGCTTGCGTACAAGTGTCAACGGAAGCATCAGATACCTGAGTACAGATATGAAACAGAAACAAAAAGGCCTTTAGAAAGGCGGGGCAAAATAAAACACTATGATCGAAAGGCGTAGGCCTCCTGCCTGGGACCCTCCGATCCTACTCCTGGTCGTCAGTCAACTCGTAGAAGCATCCATCCTCGGGGTAGTAGTAGTAGTCGATCGACGGGGCATCTGTCTCAAGGGGCACCGTCCTCTTGGTCACGTCAAACTGATATGGGGAGAAAAGGAAAACAAAGCAACCGTGAGTACCCAGAAGTACTCAGCAAGCAAGGATCTACACTACATATGCAACATTTTCAAAGGGAGGCTGTATATGTGGACTGGGCTGCAGAAATGCCAGAATAGAGAGGAGGCCTAGTCCTATCGAAGACTAGCATCTTCAGAGGTCTTGCAGCATTAGAAGAGTGTAGACAGAACCATATAATGTAGCAGTATCATTAAGTCTCAACCTCACCCAGAGATCCTTTCTCGACTCCCTGCGAGAAAGCAATCCGAGAGCCATACAGTCATCAACCTCGTCTAGAGATCCCTTCTCGACTCCCTGCGAGAAGCAATCCCAGAGCCATAGTATCCAAGTATCCAGTTCTAAATTGTATCAATCAGGATACAACTCCGAGTGTCCTTTACCGTAGGACAGGCTATCGATAGAAGTTTTCTTCCCTGCAGGGGTGCACCAACTTACCCAACACGCTCGATTAACTCCGGCCGGACACACTTTCCTGGGTCATGCCCGGCCTCGGCCAAACGACACACCGCAGCCCTACCTAGAGCTCAGCAGAGAGGTCCCCGCCGGTCTACAACCTAAGCACTCAGGGGTCTTGGGCCATTGCCCTGTGCACTCCGGGTCGTTGCGAGCAGGGTGGATACCAGCGCCAACGGCATGATCCGACCCGGCCGCAATGCTGAACTGGACGTCTGACAGAACTGTCGGCTGATGCTACGATGCAGAACGCCCATACTATGCCCACGTGAAGGTTAGTGCTATCAGACCAGAGGCCTGCTCGGATCAAATATCCAAATCGTTAGTGGACTAGGGCTTGCGGTAACGAGCAGAGACTCACGAAAGATGTGACCCCGTCGCCCCGTCTCGAGGACTTGCTGCAAGGGTTAAGAATGCCCGGTCGCGCCTCGTATTCAGCACTCGGGCACCATACAGGCACCCGTCTTCACAACACTCGCCTCTCAGGCGCACGCGGGTACCCCTCAGGGTCGACCCGCCTATCCAAGTAACAGTGTAAAGTCCAAGTATCCGTGTGTCCATAACATCAGGGGAATCCGAGGTATCACCCTCGTTGGATTCCTACTCGATGTAATCATCAAGGTGAACTCGGAGGAATCACCCTCGCTGGGTTCACACTTGAGGTGTCGTATGACGGCGTCGTTATCGGAAGCGGTGAAGGAGGAATCACCCTCGATGACCACGACCGAATAGCTACTCTACAGAGTTAACATCAGAAGTGCTACACGAGGTATCACCCTCGACACTCGATAGTAACGCTGCAGTGTCGTTACAACTAAGGGGGTGATGTGCGGTGCCGGGGCCTGGTCTTCAATCCCGTTGATCGGGTCTTCAGATAATCCAGCGGGGCAGTTGGGATAAGTGGGGTCACTGATAGGTCTCTACCCAGCCTATACTAAGCAGTTTAGGATATGCAGGTAATTATCAACAGCAGGATACAATAAACAGGCTATGCATCAGAATAGGTAAAGCAGCAGCAGCAATTCTAATGCAAGCATGAGAAATAGAATGGGCGATATCGGGATGATCAAAGGGGGGGCTTACCTGGTTGCTCAGCGGCAAGGGCAAGGTTGTCAAAGGTGGCGTCAGTCTCCGGAGCTACGTCGGTCTCGGGGACGACGTTGGTGTCTAACGAGAGAGAAAAGGGGGACGAAACAGTATAAATACACAGCGAGCAAGTGCAGCACAAAGCATAACATGGCAATACGCGGTGATAGAGGTGATCTAGCGCAGTGCCGGGTGATACTGGCGAAGGTGGAATTCATCCGGGAAAGTATTCCCGGTTCCGGACAAATGTCGGATAGATGACCGGAGGAGAACGGTTCCATGTTCAGGTAGTTAGGGACACGTGACGGACGAACGGACCGCGTATTCGAATTCGTCTCGTCGTTCTGAGCGATTTTCATGTACAGAGTTTTTCCATCTGAGTTACGGATTATTTTATATGATTTTCTAAAGTTTTATTAATTTCTGGAATTTATTTAATTATTTAAATTAACATTATCCGAAACAGTGTTGATGACGTCAGCATGACATCATGCTGACGTCAGTAGTCATCTGACACGTGGGACCCACCTGTCATTGACTGGTTAGTTAATTAGTGTTAACTAACTAATTAACTAATTTAGATTAACCTAATCAGGATTAATTAACTTAATTAATTAACTAATTAATTAATTATTAATTTTAATAATTTTTATTTTATTTTTATTTTACATTTTTTTTGTTCTCAGGGGCGTGTGCCCCTCGTGTCAGTGGCCCAGGGGGGGCCGGGCCCATACGCCAGTGGCCCAGAGGGGCTAGCGGGCGACGGGCGAGCGCCCGAACGGGCACAGGGCGCGGCGGGCACGCGTGCGCGTGCCCGAGGGCCGAGCGGGCACGGCGAGCAGGGGGGTGGCTGGCCGGAGCGGCGACGGCCAGCGGCGTGATGGCGGCTGCGGGTGGACGCGGAGCAGGGGCGAACGACGCGGGGCGCACGCGCGGGCGAGCGACGGCCGACGCGGGCGCGGCCGTGGCGAGGCTGGGAGTAGCAGGGGGCAGGGAGCGCGCCGGGAAGGGCCGCGGTGCGCGAGCGAGCGCGTCGGGAGTGGCCGGCGCTGCACGGGCGCGGCCGGCGTGTGGCCACGGCAGGGTGAGGCGCGGGGTGTGGTGGCCGCATCGGGGCAAAAGGGGGGGGAAGAGGAGGAGGGGCGGCGGCTCACCCCGTTGCAGGGGAACACCGGCGAGGCTCGGTGGAGCCGCGGGTGAGGAGGGGGGTCGAGGACGGCGCGGTGATGAGGATGAGGCGGCGCGGGATTCCAGCGAGGTGGCGGGGCGGTGCGGCGACGCGGCGTCGGGGCGATGGCGGAACGCGCGGCGACGGGCGTCGAGGGCGTCGGGGGCGAGGAGGCCGTCGGGGAGGAGGAGGAGGATGAGGCAGTGGTGGCCGGCGGCGTTGGTGGCGGGCAATGGCGGTGCTGGGGAGGGGCGCCGGCGTCGGGGGCGCGGGGCCGCGCCCGATCCCTCCTGGATCGGGGGGGGGGGAGTGGGGAACGAGGGGTGGGAGTGGGGGTGGACTAGGGTTCGGGGGGGATATGGAGGGGAGTGGGTGGGCCGGCCTGCTGGGCTGTAGCCCAGTTGGGCCGGGGGGTTTCTCTTTTTCCTTTTCTTTTTCTTTCTGTCTTTTTCTTTTATTTTATTTATTCTTATATCTCTGTTTAGTAAATAGTTAGGCCACCAAATGATTTTTATAAAACATGGCAATTGTTCCAATAAATACTAGGCATCCTCTACTACTACCAAAAATTAGTTTGGAGTTAAATGGATCTCACACAATTTTTATAATAATTAAAATGCATTAATCCTTGCTGTTTTGACAATGTTAGAGCCACCTAATTATTTTATTTATTGTTGGTTTCAATTTTAGAATAGTCTCTGTAATATTTGTTATTTATCGAACATTTTAGTTTCTATGTTGCACAACTTTTATATTTCACTTTCATTTAAATTTGGATTTTGACTTAGGAGTTGAAATGCAATATAATGCTAATGATGATCATGCACTGTTAAACATGATGACATGGTATAATCAAAAGGGTGATTACTGCAGTTAAGCACTGGGGGTGTTACAAATAGTAGTGGGAGCAAACTCAACAAAATAACTATCATGTGAGGCATAATCCAATTGAAAATTAAAATCATGATGACAAGTTTCATGGCTATCATTATTCTTTATAGCATACATGTCATCATAATAATCATCATAGAAAGCAACTTTGTTCTCATAATCAATTGGAACCTCTTCCAAAATAGTGGATTCATCACTAAATAAAGTCATGACCTCTCCAAATCCACTTTTATCAATATTGTGAAAAGATTCAACACCCTCCAAAATAGTGGGATCATTAGTACCTAGAGTTGACACTCTTCCAAACCCACTTTCATCAATATAATCATCATAAATAGGAGGCATGCTATCATCATAATAAATATTCTCATCAAAACTTGGCGGACTAAAAATATCATCTTCATCAAACATAGCATCCCCAAGCTTGTAGCTTTGCATATCATTAGCATCATGGATATTCAAGGAATTCATACAAACAACATTGCAATCATGCTCATCATTCAAAAATTTAGTGCCAAACATTTTATAGACTTCTTCTTCTAAGACTTGAGCACAATTTTCCTTTCCATTATTTTCACGAAAGACATTAAAAAGATGAAGCATATGAGGCAACCTCAATTCCATTTTTTGTAGTTTTCTTTTATAAACTAAACTAGTGATAAAACAAGAACCTAAAAGATTTGATTGCAAGATCTAAAGATATACCTTCAAGCACTAACCTCCCCTGCAACGGCGCCAGAAAAGAGCTTGATGTCTACTACGCAACCTTCTTCTTGTAGACTCGTGTTGGGCCTCCAAGCGCAGAGTTTTGTAGGACAGTAGCAACTTTCCCTCAAGTGGATGATCTAAGGTTTATCAATCCGTGGGAGGCGTAGGATAAAGATGGTCTCTCTCAAACAACCCTGCAACCAAATAACAAAGAGTCTTGTGTCCCCAACACACCCAATATAATGATAAATTGTATAGGTGCACTAGTTCGGCGAAGAGATGGTGATACAAGTGCAATATGGTTGGTAGGTATAGGTTTTTGTAATCTGAAAATATAAAAATAGCAAGGTAACTAGTAACAAAAGTGAGCGAAAATGGTATTGCAATGCTTCGAAACAAGGCCTAGGGTTCATACTTTCACTAGTGCAAGTTCTCTCAACAATGATAACATAATTAGATCATATAAAAATCCCTCAACGTGCAACAAAGAGTCACTCCAAAGTCACTAATAGCGGAGAATAAACGAAGAGATTATTGTAGGGTACGAAACCACCTCAAAGTTATTCTTTCTGATAGATCTATTGGGCTATTCCTATAAGTGTCACAAACAGCCCTAGAGTTCGTACTAAAATAACACCTTAAGACACACATCAACCAAAACCCTAATGTCACCTAGATACTCCAATATCACCACAAGTATCCGTGGGTTGATTATACGATATGCATCACACAATCTCAGATTCATCTATTCAAACCAACACAAAGAACTTCAAAGAGTGCCCCAAAGTTTCTACCAGAGAATCAAGACGAAAACGTGTGCCAACCCATATGCATAAGTTCACAAGGTCACAGAACCCGCAAGTTGATCACCAAAACATACATCAAGTGGATCACGTGAATATCCCATTGTCACCACAGATAAACACATGCAAGACATACATCAAGTGTTCTCAAATCCTTAAAGACTCAATCCGATAAGATAACTGCAAAGGGAAAACTCAATTCATTACAAGAAGGTAGAAGGGGAGAAACATCATAAGATCCAACTATAATAGCAAAGCTCGCGGTACATCAAGATCGTGCCAAATCAAGAACACGAGAGAGAGAGATCAAACACATAGCTACTGGTACATACCCTCAGCCCCGAGGGTGAACTACTCCCTCCTCATCATGGAGACCACCGGGATGACGAAGATGGCCACCGGTGATGATTTCCCCCTCCAGCAGGGTGCCGGAACAGGGTCCCGATTGGTTTTTGGTGGCTACAGAGGCTTGCGGCAGCGGAACTCTCGATCTAGGTTTATTTCTGGGGGTTTCTGTATTTATAGGAATTTTTGGCATCGAGAACAAGTCAGGGGGGTCCACGAGGAGCCCACAAGACCGGAGGGCGTGCCGTCCACCCTTGTGGAGGCCTCGTGGCTCTTTTGGCCCAACTCTTTTGCTTCGGGGGCTTCTTCTGGTCCATAAAAAATCACCGTAAATTTTCAGCTCATTTGGGCTCCGTTTGGTATTCCTTTTCTGCGAAACTCAGAAACAAGGAAAAAACATAAACAAGCACTGGGCTCTAGGTTAATAGGTTAGTCCCAAAAATAATATAAAATAGCATATAAATGCATATAAAACATCCAAGATGGATAATATAATAGCATGGAACAATCAAAAATTATAGATATGTTGGAGATGTATCAGCCACCCACTATAAGCGAATCATGAACGTATTGCAACACCCTACAGCGGGAATCCCTCACGCTTACGCGACACGGAGGGTACCATAGGATAGCACAAAAATAAAACATACAACTCAAACCAATCATGATCATCAATCAACCCATAGGACAAAATGAATCTAGTCAAACATCATAGGATAGCAATACATCATTGGGAAATAATATATAGCATGAAGCACCATGTTTAAGTAAAGATTATAGCAGGGAGAAGAGGTGTTACACCATTGCATAGAGGGGGAGAGAGAGTTGGTGATGACAGCGGTGAAGTTGTTGGTGTAGATCGATGTCACGATGATTGCCCAGGCGTCGTTCCGGCGCCACCGGGAGAGAGGGGGAGAGAGCCCCCTCCTTCTTATTATTGCTTGGCCTCCCCCCTAGATGGGAGGAGGGTTTCCCCTCTGGTCCATGGTCTCCATGACAGCAGAGGGGCAGTAGCAGCTAGGAGATAGGATCTCTCTCTTTGTTCTCTTCTATTTCGCGTTCCTGTTTTCTGGCTGAAAACCGTTTCTTAAATTTCCGGAGGTCCGTAACTTTGATCGGGCTGAAATTTTAACACAATTTTTTTTCATGATATTATCTTTCTTGCGGCGAAAGAAGGGCGCCAACCGACTTACGAGGGGCTCACGAAGCACCATGGCGCGCCCTATCCCCTAGGCGTGCCCTGGTGCCTCATGGGGCCCACGAGCATGGTCTTGCATTGATTCTTCTTCCCAAAAATCACATATATACCAAAATAAATTCCGTAAATTTTTATCGCATTTGGACTTCATTTGATATGGATATTCCGTGAAACAAAAAACATGCAACAAATAGGAACTAGCACTGGGCACTGGATCAATATGTTAGTCCCAAAAATAATATAAAATGTTGCCAAAAGTATATGAAAGTTGTAGAATACTGGCATGAAACTATCAAAAATTGTAGATACGACGGAGATGTATCAGCATCCCGAAGCTTAATTCCTGCTCGTCCTCGAGTAGGTAAATAATAAAAAATATAATTTTTGATGTGGAATGCTACCTAGCATAATCTTGATCATGTAATATAATCATGGCATGAATATTAAGATACGAGTGATTCAAAGCAATAGTCTATTATTTGACATAAAGACATCAATACTCAGGCATACCAACAAACAATCATGCCTTTCAGAATAAAAATGCTAAAGAACGCTATCCCTACAAAATCATATAGTCTTGTCATGCTCCATCTTCTTAACACAAAGTATTTATCATGCACAACCCCGATGACAAGCCGAGCAATTGGTTCATACTTTTTAACGTGCTTCAGCTTTTTCAACCCCCACAATACATGAGCGCAAGCCATGAACATAGCACTATGGGTGGAATAGAGTACGGTGGTAGAGACGATATGAAGAAGACAAAAGGAAGAAAGTCTCACATCAACGTGGCTAATCAACAGGCTATGGAGATGCCCATCAATTGATGTCAATGCAAGGAGTAGGGATTGCCATTGCCATGCGACGAATACACTAAGAGCTATAAGTGTATGAAAGCTCAAACTAAAGGTGTGCATCCAACTTTCTTGCTCATGAAGAACTCAGGCATTTGAGGAAGCCCATCATCGGAATATACAAGCCAAGTTCTATAATGAAAAAATTCCCACTAGTATATGAAAGTGACAACATAGGAGACTCTCTATATGAAAACATGGTGCTACTTTGAGACACAAGTGTGGAAAAGGATAGTAACATTGCCCCTTCTCTCTTTTTCTCTCATTTTTTTGGTTTTATTTTTTCCCTTTTTTTGTTGGGCTCTTTTTGGCCTCTTTTTTCTTATTTTTTGTGATCTTTTTGGCCTCATTTTTTTATTTCTCACTGAGACAATGCTCTAATAATGATGATCATCACACTTCTATTTACTTACAACTCAATATTACAACTCGATATCTAGAACAATATGACTCTATATGAATGCCTCTGGCAGTGTACCAGGATGTGCAATGATGCTAGCATAACATGTATAATAAATAATGAACATTTCCTGAGCCACAAATACTATGTCAGCTATATGATCATGCAAAGCAATATGACAATGAATGCTCAATTCATGTATATGATGATGATGGAAGTTGCATGGCAATATATCTCGGAATGGCTATGGAAATGCCATGATAGGTAGGTATGGTGGCTGTTTTGAGGAAGATATAAGGAGCCTTATGTGTGATAGAGCGTATCATATCACGTGGTTTGGATGCACCAGCAAAGTTTGCACCAACTCTCGAGGTGAGAAAGGGCAATGCATACCAAAGAGGCTAGCAAATTTCGGAAAGGTGAGAGTGCGTATAATCCATGGACTCACATTAGTGATAAAGAACTCACATACTTATTGCAAAAGTTTATTAGCCCTCGAGGCAAAGTACTACTACGCATGCCCCTAGGGGGATAGATTAGTATGAAAAGACCATCGCTCGTCCCCGACCGCCACTCATAAGGAAGACAATCAATAATAAATCATGCTCCAACTTCTTAGCATAACGAGAGACTATACGTGCATGCTTCGGGGATCACAAACCTTAACACCAATATTCCTACTAAACCACAATCATTCACTAGTACCTCCCACATATTACCATCTCTATATCCCAAAACTATTGCAAGGAATCAAACATATCATATTCAATGATCTATAAGTTTTATGTAGGATTTTGTGACTAACCTTGTGAATGACCAATTCCTGTTGACTCACTAAATAGATATAAGTGAAGCAAGAGAGTTTTAATTCTTTCTACAAAAGAGCATGCTCTAATAAATATAAAAGAAGCAAAAGAGCATTCTACAAATAACAGTTTTTCTATAAGTAGAGAAACATGCATCCAAACTTCAAATGATATACGAAGCACATGAAGCATTCTATAAAGCCATACTCAAAAGATATAAGTGAAGTGAAAAGAGAATTCTATAAATCAACCAAGGTCTATCTCATACTAGCATGGTGCATTATTAAAAGAAAAATAAAAATCACATGACACTCCAAGAATTTACGCATATCATGTGAACAAAACAAAAACCGAAATATACCGATAATTCTCGAAGAGAGATGGGCTGCCTTCCGGGGCATCCCCAAGCTTAGAGCTTGAGTCTCCTTGAATATTTACTTGGGGTGCCTTGGGCATCCCCAAGCTTGAAATCTTGCCTCTCCTTATTCTCCTCATATTGATACCTCCTCGATCTTCGAACACTTCATCCACACAAAACTTAACCGAACATTTTATTAGAGGGGTGTCGGTGTACCGAGGCTTGGCCTCCTGGTACCCCGGACTTATGCACAGGCAACGGTGATCCCCCGCCAAGGAAACTTGCCGGGGGATCAGGGCTCAAGTCAAGATGGGCGAGGCCTGACAAGACTCTCAAGCCAAGGGAGCCGCTCTTTGAGGGATCACTGAGCGCATCAAGAAGACCAAGAACAAGACATTTATCAAGATCAACACTAGAAGCAGCTACTGCTGGCAAGGCCGAGCCGACAAGACGAAAGCCCGACGAGCTCCCTGGCCGGCAAGCTCCCGCCAGCTGCCAGCGCTCCACCTCATCGAGCAGCTAGTCGCTGGTCAGTGATATGTCGAGCCCGCAGGCAGTTAGGTGAGGTTTGTTGGACACGTGTCAGCTCACCGGGAGGATTTTACCTTTATCGACACCCATCCAAATGGCGTGTCAAGCTAATAGGAGTTAGCTAGGCAAGTGGTGCGGCAACCTTGCTGGGGGCTCCTCCTCCTCATGACACCTAATAGTGCATTTAATGCTCCTTGTCCTGACTAGCAGTGTTAGGTATGGTAGCACTGTTTGCTATCTAATCATCATGTAATTACCTTTTTGCCACTGTGGTAACCCCTTTAAACTATAAAAGGAGGGCCAGGGCAACGTTTACAAGGATCGACCCTTTGCACTACTACACGCGTAGCTGCTCCCTCTCGCACCTTGCCGAGGATAGCACTCCTTGTACTTGTGTTCAACAAAATCACCCAATATAGCAAGTAGGAGTAGGGTATTACACCTCTCGGTGGCCCGAACCTGGGTAAAATCCCTGCGCCTTCCCTTGATTTTGCTCTTTGCGTTTTGTGCATCTCCCTAGCTGAACCCCAAAGGGGCTTGATGGCCCCATAGATGGTCGTTCCACACCGACATCTTTGGCGCGCCAGGTAGGGGGATCACTGGCGTGAACCTAAATCAGCGGACAGCACGTTGATTTCATCAACTTTCATCACCATCTTCATCATCAATGGCGCCCAAGAAGAAGGGCACCCCGATGACGAAGCATTCTGCCTCCAAAGTTCCTTCACATGCATCCACAGGTAGCAAACACCATGGCTGGCGCGGCAGGCGCTGGCAGCACGGTCGCCATGCCCACCACGGTGGGGATAGGAGGTGGGGCCGCTGGAGGCGATCATCTTCCTCAACCCTACGGTGAGAACAACCATGACGGCGCGGGTGGTGCGGACGGACCAAACCCGCCACCTCAACACGTCGGCGGGCGGAGCCATCGGAGCAACACTACGAAGATGAGTGCGCGCCAAGACTTCCCTGCTACAACAATGCCGAGCGGCACCGCTGGACACAGACATTTGCGCCCGCATGGCAAAACACCTGTTGATCAAGTCCAAGATCTCCAGGAACTTCCCCCGCCACGCCAACCCGCAGTTGCACTTGGACCGAGCCAATAAGGTCGCAATGGCGCTCCCACTGGCCTTGCCGGGGGTAGAAAGACGTTGTGTTTCTCCGCGCCCAACCATACTAGCAACAACTGCATAAGCGGTGACGGGAGCCAAGATGCCACCCGACTGGAGCCTTGTCGCAAGCAGTTGTGCCTTTATTTTGTTTCAAGCCTGCTCAACGAATCAAATGGCCGTGCTGAGGCCGCCAAGGCTCCTTGCCGGTGACATCATTTGGAACAGGCAGAATAGTATTTTCACAACTATGTGTGCATTTTTTTGCTTATGAACATATGTCATGTTGTGGTTATGCTCTAACCCATATGAGATAGCCAATGAATGAACTGTCAAAAGTTCCCAAACCATGCTCTTTTCTTCTATTTTTCTGAGAAATAGAAGGATCCCTCGCGTGCATGTTTCCCGGGGGAGGAGTGATGACAGGAATTCTGTTTGAAAGGCATTTGAGTACCCATTTCGCACGACGGGAAGCACAACAACTGAAAGCTAAGTTGAAATATTTTCAACTAAGAATTCCCTTATTACGCTTTGCGATTCCCCTTAGTACAACTTTGTATTTGTGTGAGAAGCCTGCACACAAAGGGACCTTGTCGTGATCATTCGCGCCCTTGTTTTGTTCGAGTCCGCTCAACAAATTAAGTGGTTGCATTGAAAGCGTCGACGGAAAACTTGTCGGTGGCGACACTACCAGCAGGCTACTAGGAATCCGTCCCCAAAGCGCTTGCGGCAAGTGTTCGTCCCGGCAAGCTTCTGGCATGTGTAGGGAATCCAATCATACAAAGACGAGAAAAAGTGTGACAAGGGGATAGCATGCATTGATGCACCTACTTAAAGTTATATTACATCGCAAATGCAGTACGGGCCTAACATAAGAAGGAATGTATCTTTCATGTGATAGTACGGGGATGGAATTGACAACAAGCCTAATCACGGCGATCGCCTTGGACCCTGGGGACTTTGAGAACTTTGTCGGCGAGGGGAGCGGCAACCTTGTCGGCGGCCGTGATGTCAGTGTTCTCCGGCAGTTTCTTGAAGATCTTGGAGAGGTCAAGGCCTGGATTACGATGGGCAAGATTGAGCAACACTACGTAAAGGATGCTGCACGCAAATTGCCGGCACTCATTGGTGAAGGAGACACCCATGTCTTCATGATATGTTTTCAGCGCTTCGATGAGGCCGTCAAAGAACTTGGTCAATCTGGCGCTGACGACTTCATGCTCGTTGGAGGTGAAGCTCTAGCTCTTCATATCCATGACAGCTAGTTGAGAAATGAGGCGCTCTGCTATGTCAACTAGCCTCTCTGTCCAAAGGGGGTGCGTCTGCTGCAGCTATTCAAGCTTGTTTTTGGCATCCTTCTGGAGGGTTTCTTCTACGGCAAGCTTCTCCGCCAAGAGTTTTTCACGTTCCTTAGCAGCTTTGAGGTTTTTCTCCAGGATGGCAAGGTTGGATTCTAAATCCTTGACTGCACCATCGGCAGCGGCCAATTCTTGGTACTTGGATGAAAGCTGCATCTGCAGCTCCCCTAGGGTAAGAGCTGCTTTCTGCGCTTCGGCTTTGAGAGCCTCGATCTCCTTGGCGCTGTTGGCGAGCTCTTCCTTCAACTTGCTCGCCTAGGCCTCAAGATCTGCTTTGATGGTAGCCGCGACCGCAGCTTCATCAGTGACTTCCTTAAGCTTGGCAGCATTTTCCGAAGCTTGGGTTTCAATGGCTTTTTTGTGGTCGTCCTCCAGCTCCGCTGCTTGAGAAGTGCTTCGATCTCTTCGTCCTTTCCACGAAGAGTGGCGGCAAGGGTTTGTTCCCGGGCGGCGAGCTCTCTCTCCTTGACATTGAGTAGCGCTTCGCGCTACGTCAACTTGCCATCATGGATGGCCGTCTCCCCTTGGCGGAATCAAGCTTTCCTCTTGCCTTACGAGATTGCGGGCTCACTCATTGTACCACGTGTGCAACTCGCCCGCCTTCTCCTTCAGGTGCTGATTGGCCAAATCCGCAGATTTGTGCTCTTCCTAGACTTTGTTCCACCTCCTGCTGTACCTCTCCTGGACGTCCCTGAAACCAACAACCATGGCCTTCAAGAAAGAAAAATCCTCATCATCATTGGTGGCATCGTCGATTTTTGTGGTTCTTCGGGATAAGGGAAGTAGGATTTGAGCAATTTCTTCATCAAAGTTTAGTCCTGCGGTACCAGATGAATTGGGGGCTCCCGGCTCATGATGTGGGGTAACCAACGCCAGGCTGCTTGGCGGGGCTTGCATAGTCGGCGCTGCTGGACGGTTGTCAGGATTTGACACTTCATCATTGGCGGGCGCGTTGTCCACGTCCATGCTGGCAGGGCCAGATGTGTTGCCGGTCGACCTTTCTAGCTCTTCGAGGACTGCTATGGTCTCATCGGCAACCGGTGCAAGGTCCTCTACAGCGGCAATTTTGGTGGCTTCCTTAGCAGCAGCCTTCGCGATATCCACCACCTCCCCAAGGATCTCACCCTCTTCTGGAGAGGTTGGGGTTGTGGATCGAAGCAGAAACCAAAGACAGAGATGAGATTCAGATTGAAAGTCAAAGCCAAGAAAAACAAGAGTTCTGTAGAAGGTGCACAATGATAAGAGGATTACCCGTCGGTGCTTGATGTGGGGGGGCGTCCCCTCCCCCGGCAAACTGTCATCAACGACCCCAGTTGTCAAAATGGCACCGGTGTGAACAGGCTCATCAGAGAAGGCCCTTGTCGGAGAGGCACTCTCCTGGATGATGATTGGATCTGCTGTCAGTGTTCTGGGAACCAGGGTACCTAGACCTGCCTGCCTGCGGCCCATGGCATGGCTCCATCGATGGCCTGGTACGGCCCATCTACAGGACCACCAAGACAAGACCCTCACGAGGGGGCCGAGCCTCGCGAGGCGGACGACACCAAGACCTCCCGAGGGAGAGGCCTTCCCAGGCGGCCTATGGAGGAGCGGAGATTTCTATGCAGGTAACCAACCTCATGAGGCTACCATGATGCCAGCCATGATGACCAAGGCAGGCGGGCGCCAGCGGGCGCAGAGAAGGCAGTTTCCTCTTTGGTGCTAAGGAGGCAAGGACAGATGTGGGTTCCCAAGGAATCTGGCAAAGGTTTCCATTCCGGTGCAATGAGACCAAGGCCACCGGCGCGGCAGGATGGATGTCATCGCCGAGCCCACCGTTGTGTCACGACCAGAAGCTTTGCAGGCGAAGACCACCTTTCATCAGGATAAGATGTACTACTTGTCCCCTTTCAAATTGGCCACTGTGGAATCCCTTCCCACCTACGTTTTGGGGGAAGAGGACCAAGGCCACTATAAATATAGGTTAGGCACCACCGTAGAAGGGTCGACTCGTTCCCTCGCCCTTAGACCTTGTGAGGTTGTTCATCCCTTGTACTAGTTCATCCTCAGCCCCTCGTGAGGCCAATCCACCACAAAGCAGGAGTAGGGTCTTACACCGCAAGGTGGCCCAAACCTGGGTAAACTGCCGTGTTCACCTTCTTCTTTGTTCGTGTGCATCGAGCTAGGCCGTGGGGCGACAAGTTGGTTGGCTGGATAGGTTGAGTTCTTCGCACATGCCCCAGAGTTCAAACCTTTCTTGGTTCTGCGGAGCCCTGAATCTGACATTTGGCGCGCCAGGTAGGGGCGTGTCGAAGCCTCTCTTCCACCGTTCGCTCCGCCGCCATTCCGTCGTTCCTATGGCCGATGCTCGCCATGTCCATGCCAAGCGCCGGGCCGCTCGTGTTGCTCAGACGGCACCCGTGGGCAACGGCGCTCCCCGCCGCTCTGCCTCCCCGGTGGCTAATGCCGCCACCGACCCTGCTGCTCGCGAACAGCAGGATTTGTTGCTGCCACCATTCATGCGGCGCGATGGCCGCACCACAACTCCATCACCCACTCCAGCCACCGCGTCATCTTCTCACGTTCGTCGCGGGCTGGCGAACACGCAGGCTGCGCTGCTCATGGCATGTGAGCTTCTGCGCTACCGTCCGGCCAATGACCTCTACGACGACTGGCTCGGCCACATCGCTGAGCTCGTCAACGCCGCTGGTGAGGCCCCCGCACCGTCCCGTTCACCTCGTCCTCCGCCGTCCCTGGCGGGCGACGTGGCTCACGGCGCACCTCCTCCTCCTCCTCTGCATGGCGCGGACCATGAGCCCAGGCGTGAGGCGCCCTAACGCGAACCGCCGCGCAGGGCGCCGGCGCGCGATGAAGAAAGCTGCCAGGTGGTGCAGCGGCTGTAGGCTGATGCGCGCGTGCTTCCAGTTCCGCCGGGTCAAGACCGTGTGTCGCCGGAGGCGGGGGCGCGCGGGCGACAAGATCAAGCTCCCCCCATGCGACCGGCGCCAGTGAGTCTTCAGGCTGCTGTGCTTTCACCCCGGACCTGCGCCACGTCGTCTGCTCTACGAGCTGAGCATCGAGGCGGCAAACGGCAACGACAAGGTCATGGCGAACTGGTTCCCAATGGCCCTCAAGGATGGCGCGTGTTCTTGGCTCCTGAACCTTCCGGTGGGGCTGATCTCCTCCTGGGACGAGCTACGCGAGCGCTTCGTCGCTAACTTCTAGGGCACTCGCGACCGTGCTCCTACAGCAGGCGACCTGCGGCGCATAAAGCAGCAGCCGGGCGAAACCTTGCACAAGTACATACAGCGCTTCATGAACGTCCACCTCAAGAGCCCAAAGGTGTCAGACGAGGCCATCATTTCCGCATTCTCTGAGGGCGTCCGGGATGTCAAGATGAAGGAGGAGCTCGCCATACACAAGGACTTGTGCTCGGCTCTGGAGATGTTCAACATGGCCGCCAGGTGCGCGAGGGCAGAGGAAGGTCGCCTATCCTTCCTGGAGCTTCCGGAGGTCGATCCCGAAGACAAGAAGGCCAAGGCTAAGGAGGTAAAGTGCAAGGGCCCCGCTGTGCTTGCGGCTGAACCTGAGATGAAGCGTGGCTGCGACCACCCCGAATCCTCCAGGGGCAACCGCCCGTTCTGCGTCTTCCACAATGCCCACAGCCACAACACCAACGACTGTCAGGAGCTCAGGGCAATCCGCGACGGGCGCCTTGGCCGTTGTCCTAAGCGCAGTGACCGCGGCTACAGCCATGGAGGAGGCTGTGGCGGTGGCCGCTGGGACAATCGCGACCCTCGCCAGGACTGGCGCGACCAACCTCGGGAGGACCGCTGGCAGGGCCAACCTCGTGATGGCCCCTAGAGAGACCAGCCTCGTGAGGACCGTCCTCAGGGCAATGCCGGCCTCCCTCCGCTGCCGCCACCACCAAGGAGAAACAACGACAACCGCCAAGGTGATTGGGCTGGGGGGCTTCCAAGAGCCTCGTGCGATCGCCTGCATCCTGGGTGGCGCTCAGGCCCCTGCCTCTCATCTCATCTTCAAGCAGTTCGCTCGTGAGGTGAACGCGGCCCTTCCCAAGATTGAGGCGTCGTGCCCCCTCAGATGGTCCAAGCACGCCATCACCTTCGACTCCATGGACCAGCTCAAGTGCTCAGCCGCCGCCAATGCGCTCCCGATGCTCTGCACGCCCACCATCAGCAACGTCCTCGTCACCAAAACCCTCATCGACGGTGGCGCGGGGCTCAACGTTCTTTCCGTCAAGACGTTTGAGAAGCTCCAATTGCCCTACGACCAGCTTCTGCCTACCAAGCCTTTCTCAAGGGTGACCGATGGCTCCACCATTCCCATAGGGTAGATCCGCCTCCCGGTCACCTTCGGCAAGCGCGACAACTACCACACCGAGCTCATCGACTTCGATGTCGCCCACTTCCGCCTCCCGTACAATGCCATCCTCAGGTATCCGGCCCTCGCCAAGTTCATGGCAGTGACGCACCATGGCTACAATGTCCTCAAGATGCCAGGAAGTGGCGGCATCATCACGGTCGCCTGTGACGAAAAGGATGCGGTGTGCTGCCTCGAGCGCTCCTACCAGGCTGCGGTGGTCGAGAACTCTGACGACGATGGCGCCGTCCTGCCTCCTGAGGCCGTCCCCAAGAAGAAGAAGCAGCTCCTCCCCAAAGGCCATCAGGAGGCTGTGGCACCTATTGGATGCGCCTCGAGCCCCGCGCCCACTGCTGGGGCGCCTTCCCCTCTCACATAGGAAGGCGCGCCTGGCGCCCCTCTCAGGACGGGCTCAGGGGCTCTCATCTGGAGGGCCTCTGACCTGACCAACGTCACGAGGGAGGCGTTCGGGCACCACATGGGGGCGTGCTTCGACGCGCGCCTCAGTGAGCAAGGCGCAAAGTGCGAGGCACCAGGCGCTCAGGAGTTCATCACCAAGGCGATCGAGGAGCTGCAGGAGGCGCGAGCCATGCGTGGCGAGCGTCACCCCGCACCACCCAGTGCAGCTGCCGCCCAGGACATGGGTAGCGAGCTGCGCGTCTGCGTCAACATCCCAGGCCTCAACAGGGCTGCTTCTCAGGAGCTCTTCTGGCCGTCCCGCGTTGGCTGGAGTGGGGGTTACCCCTGCAGCCACGTCCGCATGCCGTTCGGCCTGCTGAACGCGGCCGCCTCGTACCACTGCCTCATGCAAGGAGTCTTGGTGGCCCGCAAAGCAAGGCACCATGCGGTCCTAGCAGAGGAGGTGCTGGGCCCTCGCGAGCTCGTCGGACCTTCGGAGCCTCCCAGGCCCCAGGAGCTGGCTGGCCCGTGAGGACCGATCTCTGCAGCGCGTGTCTTCAGCTACTCCATTGCTTCTACAACGATCATGGCAGGTGACTTTTTGGTTTGTTCAACTGAGGGCACCCCTCAGGCTGCATCATCCTTAGGCTACTAGGGCCCGCCCTCGCAGATGCATCATTTTGATTCATGTACTCTGGACCAATTCTGCATGCTCAAGTACTGTGGTTGTTAACATTACGCCTATCGATCCATCATCTATGGTATTGCCTTTTGCGACCCCCGCGCGTTGCTGACCCGCCTCTTGCTTGTCCCACGAGGGGGCTATTGGCACGGCGCCTGTGCTCGGGTTTGTCCCTGCAGCGCTGAAAAACCTAAGAGACTGAGCTCTGGCTCGCGGTCGGCCCCGCACGTCACCTCACCAGGTCCTTAGTGCCTTCGTCTCCTCGTGGAAAGATCACGGGCAGGATAGCAAGTGCGACTACCCCTTGTGCCTTGTGGCTAACTCGCAGGAACCTCCGGAGGCAGGATCATGAGCAGCTTCGCCAACACCTCGCCACCGCGGAAGGATGTCGTGCTACGTGCCATGGGGCGCAACCCCTCCTAGGTACCCCCTCGGAGCCAGCCATTCTTTTCTCGCGCAAGTCGCTTGCACGTAAAAGGGGGGCCCTTGAGCATCGCGCCTCAGGGGCTCCTACCGGCTCTCGAGCCCTCACCCCCTGGCCTTGACCACGGCATCGCGACCTGGCATACCAGCGGCGGCTGAGCCTCGCTCGAGAGCCGGGTCCCGAGGACGTAGAGCACCCTGACGAGCGGAAGAGATGGAGTCGGTAGGAGCCCTGCGGGGAGGGCGCCATCGGGAGAAGGGCGCAGCCTAACATCGCACAAGAGGCTCGCCCTCGCGAGAAAGAAACCACCGCAGGCTCACCAAGATAAGTTGCTTTGCACACCTGGGCGCGAACCCCATAATCGGCGTTTTATCTCTCGTGATTTCGCTGTGGTAAGGAAACTCCCCTTTCAATCCTTCGGGAGCCGCTTGGACGCCAAAGGGGACCTCATGAGCATCGCACCTCGGGGGGCTCTTATCGGACCTCGGGCCGCTCACCTCCTGGCCTTGACCATGGCATCGCGACCTGGCATACCAGCGACGGCCGAAGCTTGCCTGGGGACTGGGTCCTGTCGGCGTAGAGCACTAAGCTACCGTGAGAATAAAAAGGGGGGAACCGTGCCCAAGTGAGAGACACAAACACAACATAAGTTCGGGACGCTGATATCAAGGCAAAAGTGTCACAGTCTTTAAACACCCCCATGGGGCCCTTCATGATTTTTGCGCAGGAATGAAATAAAAAGGAAAGACCTCCTGAAAATCGCGACCCAGGCGGCGTCGACCATGACGCCCGGCCGGCACCATTCCTCCCACAAGCCCAAGCGCGGCGGCGCGGCGGCTCGTAGCAGTCGTCGTCGCTTGAGCTTGGTCCGGAGGAGGTGTCGCTGCTGCTGGAGGAGCCGCGGACAAGGCCAAGGGCAAGTTCACCGCGAGGGCAACCGCGCCTTTTCTTCGGCGGGAGCAACTCCCGCTCCACCAGAGGGGTTTTCCCCTTCTCGATGGCCGAGAACCTCCTCACTGGTGCCATGGATGCTCTGGCGAGATGGCAGCACGGCGAACAAGAAGAAGGAGCGAGCAGCAAGAAGACGAAGATGGGCTGGGGGCTCCGCCCCCCTTTCCCCATTTATAGGAGGGGAAGGCTAACCGGCGGCCTCTCACGTTCTAAGTAATGATGGCCCCTCTGCATGCACCAGGCAGTTGTCAAGTCCGAGCAGTTGACGAGGTGGCGTGGGGAAGCGGAGACGCCCACATCCCGTCAAGCACCACACGTCAGCCTGGACTGCAGGCGATTGGGGCCCACGGCGCTTCGCCCTTGCCTTTGGCTTCGCCTCGAAGCCAAGTCTGAGCGCGCCTTGGGCCCGGGGGCTACTGTCGGTGTTCTGGGAACCAGGGTACCCAGACCTGCCTGCCTGTGGCCCATGGCGTGGCTCCATCGACGGCCTGGTACGGCCCATCTACAGGACCACCAAGACAAGACCCTCGTGAGGGGGCCAAGCCTCATGAGGTGGACGACACCAAGACCCCCCGAGGGAGCGGCCTCCCCAGGCGGCCTCCCGAGGAGCGGAGATTTCTATGCAGGTACCCAGCCTCATGAGGCTACCATGACGCCAGCCATTACAAACAAGGCAGGCGGGCACCAGCGGGCACAGAGAAGGCAGTTTCCTCTTTGGTGCTAAGGAGGCAAGGACAGATGTGGGTTCCCAAGGAATCTGGCAAAGGTTTCCATTCCGGTGAAACGAGACCAAGGCCACCTGCGCAGCAGGACGGATGTCATGGCCGAGCCCACCGCTTTGTAGGCGAAGACCACCTTTCATCAGGATAAGATGTACTGCTTGTCCCCTTTCAAATTGGTCGCTGTGGAATCCCTTCCCGCCAATGTTTTGGGGGAAGAGGACCAAGGCCACTATAAATATAGGTTAGCCACCACCATAGAAGGGGTCGACTCATTCCCTCGCCCTTAGACCTCATGAGGTTGTTCATCTTTTGTACTAGTTCATCCTCAGCCCCTCGTGAGGCCAATCCACCACAAAGCAGGAGTAGGGTCTTACACCGCAAGGTGGCCCGAACCTGGGTAAACTGTCGTGTTCATCTTCTTCTTTGTTCGTGTGCATCGAGCTAGGCCGTGGGGCGACGAGCTGGTTGCTTGGATAGGTTGAGTTCTTCACACACGCCCCAGAGTTCGAACCTTTCTTGGGTCTGCGGAGCCCTGAATCTGACATCTGCCTCTTGGTGGACCTCCCCCATCTCCTCATCAAGCTTGGGGAGGAGAATTTCAGTACTGGCGCTGGCTGGCGGGATCTGCAACACATTCTCGCGCAGAGGGATGTACTGGGGGCTGACAACCATGGCGTCAGCCGCTGATATCCCCTGCCCAGCACTCGTCACAGGGTCGTGTTCCGCCAGATGCTTAACCCATTTCACCCAGCGCTCAAGTGGTTCTACGTCCCTTAAATACAGAAAAAATCAAATCAAGATGGCAGATAGGTAAAGACAAGACCTGACAAATAGAAACAAAGGATGCTTACTCTTCGTCAGACTCGAGAAGGACATCCATGTCATATTTGGGAGGCGGGGGTGATTCCCTGGCCCTCTTGATGGCTGGCGGAGGTGAGCTTGCCGGCTGGGAAGACCCACTTCCCCCGGCAGGTCCTTGTTGAGAAGATGAGGACTTGGGCTTGGGACGCCGAGCGAGTTGCCAGCGTACTTCTTCCTGGTGGCCAGTCTTGGTGATCGACTTCTTCACTATGGGGGCAGCTCGTGGCGGGGAAGTGGCTGCCACCTCTTGGTTGGCCCTCCTCCGAGAGCGGTGCCTTGGCGGTGGAGATTGAGGGCCTTCTTCCTCTTGCTCATCTTCTTCCCGCTCCCCGGCTATTTCAGTCCTGTCAACCTCGGCTTCGGGAATCTCATTCCCGGCAAGCTCGTCCTATTGTTCCTCGGCAGGTTCTTCCTCATCGGACTCCTCTTCATCGTTGTCGTCCTCGGCCTCTGCAGGTTCCTCAGCTTCGACCCTTCGGGCCTCCTAAGCCCTGCTGGCAATATACACCTCCTCCTCCTTTGTGGTGGCCTGGATGAGGTCCGTCTCTTTCCGAGAAGCTACTTCCGGCGGATTGAAAGCCCACTCCATTTCATCCTCCAGCTTGGGTAGTTCCCAATCTTCCTTGATTCCTTGGGTGGTGCACTCTGGCATCCACAACAAAATAGCGCTCCTGGCAGAGTTAATGTGCAATGGGATGACATGGGCCGACAGGTGCAACATGCTGGTCTTTTGAAACGATCGCTGGCAAAGCCAAGAATGTTCCATGACTGCCAAATTATTTCCCAGCCCAGGGTATAACCGCATCTTGTCAGCGGAGTTCTTGTACTCCCAAACAAACCTATCCCTCTTCTGCAATGGCGAGATGTAGCATCGAAGGAAGTCAGCTCCCACCATCTCTATGGTAAGCTTTGCACGCTTCAAGCGAGCTATCCTATTCAGTGTCGGGCGAAGCTTTCCTTCGGTGGCGCCAAAGCGGCTCCAATTATCACCGCGTTCAATCATTTTTGTCCGCAGCAAGTGGAATGCAGGGAAATCTTTCTCCTGAATCTAGCACCAATTTACCCTCCACTCCTCCCACTTGCCGTGGAGTTCCCTGGCAAGGTAGTCCCTTTGATCCTTCTTTCCTCTCGGGATCCATGTCACGCTGCCGGAGAGTGATTTGTCTTCTATCCGGGGGACGAACAAGTGGCGGAACAGATCCACATTGGGGGCAACCCCAACAAAACCTTCACACAGGTGGGCTAAGATTGCCATGCACATCACTGCATTTGGAGTGAAGTACAACAATCTGAACCCGAAGGTATCCATCAAGGCGCAGAAAAAATATGAGAACGGGGGAACCAGGCCACACTAAAAGTATGCGCAGAAGAACATATATGAATCTGCGGGAACCTTGTGGCCTTCGGGGGGGACTACTAGAGCTCCATGATCATCGGTCTTCTTCCCCCACATGTACGCATACCTGTCGACCAGATCGTTGCCCGACAAGGCCGACAGCGAGAAAACTATGTTCTCTCTCCGTCGCCTCTCCATTTCCTCCAGTTCCTTCTTCTTTTCCGCCTTGGGTTCGAGCGGCTTGGCCATCTTCTTCCCCTTCGTGTCATCCTTCTTGGGTGCCATTGGGACTCAAGGAGGATGGAGGGGATTGGATTGGTGCGGAGGTCGGCGGCGGCGGCGGTGGGAGCGGTTCCGGTGGGGAAAGGAAGATGGAGCGGGGCGAGAACAGGAATGAATGAGCAGCGCCTCCTCACATTTCCTTTTTATGGGCAAGGTGGGAGGGGGCTAGCTCTGCACTATTCGCCCTAGCAGCACCTTTTACAGGCACATTACCACAAGGAAATTGCAACAGTCCACATTCCCATGACCCGCATTTGATGAGCGTATTGGACGTGCATCAGAAAAGCCCATCATGATTAGGATTGCATCAAGAGATGTGGTAGATGTTCTCCGCCATGTGTGACTGTGCATGTTTTTGGGCCTGGCCCAACGATGCCTCGCATGCGCGTATGGCCAAGGCCTGGGGGCTTCTGTCGGTGTACTGAGGCATGGCCTCCTGGTACCCCTACTTATGCACATGCAGCGGGGATCCCCCGCCAAGGAAAATTACCGGGGGATCAGGGATCAAGTCAAGATGGGCGAGGCCCGACAAGACTCTCAAGCCAAGGGAGTCACTATTTGAGGGATCAATGAGTGCATCAAGACGACCAAGAACAAGATAGTTATCAAGATCAACACTAGAAGCAGCTACTGCTGGCAAGGCCGAGCCGGCAAGACCAAAGCCCGAAAAGCTCCTTGGCCAGCAAACTCCGGCTAGCTGCCAGCGCTCCACCTCATCGAGCAGCTAGTCGCTGGTCAGTGAGGTGTTGAGCCCGCGGGCAGTTAGGTGAGGTTTGTCGGACACGTGTCAGCTCACCGGGAGGATTTTACCCTTATCGACACCCATCCAAATGGCGTGTCAAGCTAATAGGAGTTAGCTAGGCAAGCGGTGCGGCAACCTTGCCGGGGGCTCCTCCTCCTCACGACACCTAACAGTGCATTTAATGCTCCTTGTCCTGACTAGCAGAGTTAGGTATGATAGCACTGTTTGCTATCTAATCATCATGTAATTACCTTTTTGCCATTGTGGTAACCCCTTTAAACTATAAAAGGAGGGCTAGGGCAACGTTTATAAGGATCGATCCTTTGCACAACTACACGTGTAGCTGCTCCCTCTCGCACCTTGATGACCCACAAGTATAGGGGATCAATCATAGTCCTTTAAATAAGTAAGAGTGTCGAACCCAACGAGGAGCAGAAGGAAATGACAAGTGGTTTTCAGCAAGGTAATTTCTGCAAGCACTGAAATTGTCGGTATCAGGTAGTTTGATAGCAAGATAATTTGTAACAAGCAAGTACTAGTAACGGTAAATGAAGTGTAGCAAGGTAGCCCAATCCTTTGGATGGCAAAGGGCAGGCCAAAACGGTCTCGGATAATAAGCAAAGTGTTCTTGAGGGCACACGGGAATTTTATCTAGTCACTTTCATCATGTTGGTTTGATTCGTGTTCGCTACTTTGATAATTTGATATGTGGGTGGACCGGTGCGTGGGTGCGGTTCTTACTTGAACAAGCCTCCCACTTATGATTAACCTCCTCGCAAGCATCCGCAACTACGAAACAAGTATTAAGCTAAAATCTAACCATATCATTAAACATATGGATCCAAATCAGTCCCTTACGGAATAGTGCATAAACTAGGGTTTAAGCTTCTGTCACTCTAGCAACCCATCATCTAATAACTACTCCACAATGCATTCCCTTAGGCCCAAAGATGGTGAAGTGTCATGTAGTCGATGTTCACATAACACCACTAAGGGAATCACAACATACATATCATCAAAATATCGAACACATATCAACTTCACATGATTACTTGCAACATGACTTCTCCCGTGGCCTGAAGAACAAAGGTAACTACTCACAAATAATATTCATGCTCAAGATCAGAGGGATATTAAATGGCATAATGGATCTGAACATTTAATCTTCAGCCAAATAAACCATATAGCATCAACTACAAGATGTAATCAACACTACTAGTCACCCACAGGTACCAATCTGAGGTTCCGGTACAAAGATTGAACACAAGAGATGAAATAGGGTTTGAGATTATATGGTGCTGTTGAAGATGTTGATGGAGATTGGCCTCCCAAAGATGACAGGGTTGTTGGTGATGACGATGGCTTCGATTTCCCCCTCCGGGAGGGAAGTTCCCCCGGCGGAATCGCTCCGCCGGAGGGCAAAAGTGCTCCTGCCTAAGTTCCGCCTTGAGATGGTGGCGCTCAGTCCCGAAAGTCCTCTCCTTATTTTTTCTAGGTCAAAAGACCTTATATACCAGAAGATGGGCACCGGAGGTGGGCCAGGGTGCCCACCACCCACCAGGGCGTGCCTAGAGGGGCTGGCGTGCCCTGGTGTCTTGTGGGCACCTGGCAGCCCCCCTCTGGTAGTTCTTTTCTCCAATATTTATTATATATTCCAAAATTATTCTCCGTAAAATTTCAGCTCATTTGGAGATGTGCAGAATAGGTATCTCTGACATAGCTTTTTCAGGTCCAGAATTCCAGGTGTAGGTATTCTCGCTCTTTGTGTAAACCTTGCATATTATGAGAGAAAAGTTATTAGAATTACTCCATAAAGTGTTATTATGCATTAAAACATGATAAATAACAGTAGGAAAACATGGTGCAAAATGGACGTATCAACTCCCCAAGCTTAGACCTCGCTTGTCCTCGAGAGAAAGCCGATATCGAAAATCATGTCCACATGTTTAGAGAGAGAGAGGTGTTGATAAAAACAAAATACAGACATAGTAGCATCATGCATATTATTATAACAGCAACAAACTTCATCACAAAGCTTTATCATAAAGCTTTATCATATAACTTCTCATGAACAAGTAATAATTCATCACAACATCGAAGTAAAAAAGCATAAATCTTATTGAAAACTATAAAACTATGTTCTCAGTCAACTTTGCAACTACAATTCATCATATTTTCAGGAAGGGTCACGTATCGGAGCCTTTTGGCAAGTCCACATACTCAACCATCATTTAATCTTCTATGATTGCTAACACTCACAACATATATATGAGCAAAAAGTTTCAACCGAACACGTAGAAAGATAGGGGCTTATAGTTTCGCCTCCCAACTTATTCACCTCAAGGGCGATGTCAACAATAATAACTCATACTAAATCATATCCAACTGGGTATGTGTGCCTAGATCTTTCCCCACCACATGAAGCTTGCCAAAAAGAAAATAAAAAGGAATAGGGGAAATACATTGACTCTTGCATAAAAGGTAAATACATAAAAGTAAAAGATAGGCCCTTAATGCAAAAGAACGTCATGTTATATTTCCCCTTATGATAGCAACCTTTATTATGCAGTCCGTCGCTTTTATTACTTTGCCATCACAAGTTCGTGCAACACTTAATTTCTCTTACACTAAAGGATCAAACACATTTAGAAGCAATTTTTATTTTCTTTTTGCACCGAAGACAACTTACTTGAAGGATCTTACTCAATCCATAGGTAGGTATGGTGGACTCTCAAAACATGAGTTTGGGCTTAAGGTTTTTGGATGCACAAGTAGTATCTCTACTTAGTGCGGAATTTTGGCTAGCAAAGATATTGAGCAACCACCACATGTTGAAGGATATATGACAATATAACTTCTATGTGAATATGAACAAATATAAATCATTATGTTGTCTTCCTTGTCCAACGTCAACAGTTTGGAATAAGATGTTTAGTGGGGGCTCACAATCATAAAAGATGTCCAAGATAGTGTATTTGCATGTGAATCTTCTCTTCCCTTATTAATTCTTTCATGAATTGCATCATTGACTAATGCTATGTTTGTCAACTTTCAACAAATTTTACCACTTATGCCTTTCCTTATGTGATGTCATTACTTACCATAAGATTAGCATATGATCTTTTTCATTATTTTCTTTTATTTTGATTGAAACAAAAAAGTAAAGAAGCAAAATCTAAAACTAAACTTTATTATATAGCTCACACTCGATTACATAGATAGATCACGAAACTAGCACTCGAAAATAGATCATACTAAACTTTTATTCAACTATATCACGAAATAGCTAAGGATCGAACTAAGATAAGTAAAGGCAATAAAAGTGATGGTGATACGATACCGGGGCATCTCCCCCAAGCTTGGCACAAGCCAAGGGGAGTGCCCGTACCCGTGTACTCAAGTTTCCTTCGATGGGGAAGATGGTGGTGGTGATGAGGTAGTAGCAAACTTATCCTCCGACTTCCATGGCAGCGGCTCACCATCATAAGTGGAAGCACGAGTCTCCTGAGTCCTGCAACTGGCAGCTAAACTCATACCTTTAAATCTTGCCTCTTACTCAAAAACTTGATTTTGAAGATCATATATTAGGCTTTGCAGAAAATTAATTTGCTCGTTGAAGGTGAAGACGATGTCCTTCATAGACTGGCCATCCACCTTGTGATCACGGGTGAACTCCGTGATCATGAGGTGATTGGCACTAAGTCCACGCTCCACAATCCCTTGGCACTTGAAGATCTCCTGCTCCACCACCTTGAGCCTGGCCTCCATGCTTCCTGTCTTATTGGGCCCTTGAACATCCCGGATGTGGAGCACCCCCTCACGCATCTCAATGGCTTGAGGGTGCTTCATCACCTCCGACAAGTAGAGATTGATTACCCTCTCGATGAACTTGTCCTTGGAGGAGCTTAATGCGGCCATGGCGATCTAGATCTGTCAGAAAAACAGCACGAAACAAGAACAGAGGATTTCTCCGTGATACGGTGGTCAAATCGTCCGGGGGTATATATAAAGATTTTTTATCTTGGGAAACAAGCATACAGAAGGAAAACAGAGTCGGGAAGGTGCCTGAGGGACCCACCACCCACAAGGGCGCGTCAGGGGGGACAGACGCGCCCTGGTGTCTTGTGGGCACCTGGGTTGCCTTCTTGGTTATTTCTTATTTTCCTATTTTTTCAAATATTCCAAAACTGACAGAAAATATTTTTGCGGATTTTTCGGAGTCCGTTTACTTACCGTATCATGTACCTCTTCTTTTTCAGGGTTCTGGAGTGTTCTGGAAGGTTTCTTTTATGTGTTCCTCTAGTGTCATGGTTTGGATAATGTTAGTTTCAACATTAATGGGAGTACCTGAGATATAGTGTTTAATTCTTTGTCCATTGACCACCTTCGGGTTAGTACCTTCGGCATTATTAATCTTGATATCTCCAGAGCGATAAACTTCTACGATGATATACGGTCCTTCCCGTTTGGAAAGAAGTTTTCCTGCAAAAAATCTAAAACGAGAGTTGTATAATAGAACATGTTCACCAACTTTGAATTCTCGCTTTTGGATTCTCTTGTCATGCCATGTTTTAACTTTTTCTTTAAATAGTTTGGCATTTTCATAAGCTTAGGTTCTCCATTCATCTAGTGAGCTAATATCAAATAACCTCTTTTCACTGGCAAGTTTGAAATCATAATTGAGTTCTTTAATTGCCCAATATGCTTTATGTTCTAACTCAAGAGGCAAATGGCAAGCTTTTCCATAAACCATTTTATATGGAGACATACCCATAGGACTTTTATAAGCTGTTCTATAAGCCCAAAGTGCATCATCTAATTTCTTAGACCAATTCTTTCGGGACCTATTGATAGTTTTTTGTAATATTAATTTTATTTCTCTATTGCTAAGTTCAACTTGACCACTAGATTGAGGATGATAGGGTGATGCAATTCTATGGCTAACATCATATTTAGCAAGCATTTTATGGAAAGCACCATGAATAAAGTGTGAACCACCATCAGTCATTAAATATCTAGGGACTCCAAACCTTGGGAAAATAACTTCTTTAAGCATTTTAATGGAAGTGTTATGATTAGCACTGCTAGTTGGAATAGCTTCTACCCACATAGTGACATAATCAACAGCAACCAAAATATGTGTATACCCATTAGAGGAAGGAAAAGGTCCCATATAATCAAAGCCCCAAACATCAAAAGGTTCAACAACAAGTGAATAATTCATAGGCATTTCCTGATGCTTACCGATATTACCAATTCTTTGACATTCATCACAAGACAAGACAAGACAAACTTACGGGCATCCTTAAAAAGAGTGGGACAATAAAACCAGATTGTAATACCTTATGAGCAGTTCTATCTCCTGCATGATGTCCTCCATAGGCTTCGGAGTGACATTTCTGTAGGATTTGGTCCTGTTCATGCTCGGGTACACAACATCTAATAACACCATCTACTCCTTCTTTATAAAGATGTGGGTCATCCCAAAAGTAATGTCTTAAGTCATAGAAGAATTTTTTTTCTTTTGTAGGTATGTGAAACTAGATGGTATAAATTTAGGAACGATATAATTAGCATAGTCAGCATACCAAGGAGTATTATGAGAAGCATTAATTACAGCTAGTTGTTCATCAGGGAAGCTATCATCAATAGGTAGTGGGTCATCAAGAATATTTTCTAACCTAGACAAGTTATCAGCTACGGGGTTCTCAGCTCCTTTCCTATCAGTGATATGTATGTCAAATTCTTGTAGCAAGAGAACCCACCTAATGAGTCTAGGTTTAGCATCTTTCTTTTCCATAAGATATTTTATAGCGGCATGATTGGTGTGAACAATTACTTTGGAATCAACAATGTAAGATCTGAATTTATCACAAGCAAACACAACTGCCAAAAGTTCTTTCTCAGTGGTAGCATAATTTCTTTGGGCACTGTCTAGAGTTTTGCTAGCATAATGGATAACATTTAATTTCTTATCAACTCTTTGTCCTAGAACAGCACCAATAGCACAATCACTAGCATCACACATAATTTCAAAAGGCAAGTTCCAATCAGGTGGTTGAACAATAGGTGCAGAAGTTAAGGCTTTCTTAAGTGTTTAAAGGCTTCTACACAATCATCATAAAAAAGAAATGAAACATCCTTTTGTAAAATATTAGTAAGAGGCCTAGAAATTTTAGAGAGGTATTTAATAAACCTCCTATAGAAACCAGCATGACGAAGGAAACTACGAATTCCTTTAATGTCTTTAGGACATGGCATTTTCTCAATTGCATCAACTTTAGCTTTATCCACCTCAATACCTCGTTCAAAACTTTTATGCCCCAAGACTATGCCTTCATTAACCATAAAGTGGCACTTCTCCCAATTCAAGACAAGATTAGTTTGTTCACATCTCTGCAAAACTCGATCAAGGTTGCTTAAGCAATCATCAAAAGAAGTTCCGTAAACGGAAAAATCATCCATGAAAACCTCAACAATCTTTTCACAAAAATCAGAGAATATAGTAGTCATACATCTTTGAAAGGTAGCAGGTGCATTACATAAACCAAAGGGCATACGTCTATAAGCATAAGTTCCAAAAGGGCAAGTAAAAGTGGTTTTCTCTTGATCAGGTTGTGATACATGTATTTGAGAGAAGCCAGAATATCCAACAAAAGTGTGTGTGCTTAGATAATCTTGCTAACATTTGATCAATGAAAGGCAGAGGGTAATGATCTTTTCTAGTAGCTTTATTTAATTTTCTAAAATCAATTACAATTCTATAGCCAGCAAAAATTCTTTGTGGGATAAGTTCATTTTTATCATTAGAAACAACAGTAATACCCCCTTTCTTAGGGACACAATGAATAAGACTTACCCATCTACTATCAGCTATGGGATAGATTATACGTGCTTCCAGAAGTTTTAATATTTCAGTTCTAACCACTTCCTTCATCTTAGGATTCAATCGTCGTTGGTGATCAACAACGGGTTTAGCATCAGGTTCCATATTAATCTTCTGCTGACAGAGAGTGGGACTAATGCTTGCTACTTCTTGAGCTTGCATTGATTTTTTCCTTGAAGAGGAAAAGGTGATGCAGCAAAGTAGAGATAAGTATTTCCCTCAGTTAAGAACCAAGGTATCAATCTAGTAGGAGGCACAAGAAAGTCTCCAATATATGCACCTGCACAAACTAACAAACACTTGCACACAACGCGAAAAAGGGGTTTGACAATCCCTTCACGGTCATGAACAAGAGTGAGATCTAATAGAGATAGGTATAAAAGATAAATAAAAGAGCAAAATAAAGTAAATACAAATAAAGTACAACAAGGTATTTTTGGGTTTTTTGGTTTATAGATCTAAAAATATATGATGGAAAATAGACCCGGGGGCCATAGGTTTCACTAGAGGCTTCTCTCTTGAAGAAAACATACGATGGGTAAACAAATTACTGTTGAGCAATTGATAGAAAGCGGATAATTATGAAGACATCTAAGGCAATGATCATGAATATAGGCATCATGTCCATGACAAGTAGACCGAAAAGATACTGCATCTACTACTATTACTCCACACATCGACCGACTCCTACCTGCATCTAGAGTATTAAGTTCATAAGAACATCATTTTCTTCTTTTTCTTCCTTTGGCTTAGCTCAAGCCAGGATGTTGTGTTTGCTTGATTTATTAATATAAAAATTGCAGTGGGGCATTGTCCTACTGTGTACAGTCAAAAAAAAGAATAGAGCAACGCTTTAAGTAAGATGACATGATGTAGAGGGATAAACTCAAGCAATATGATATAAACCCCATCTTTTTATCCTTGATGGCAACAATACAATATGTGCCTCGCTACCCTTCTGTCACTAGGTGAGGACACCGCAAGATTGAACCCAAAACTAAGCACCTCTCCCATTGCAAGAAAAACCATTCTAGTTGGCCAAACCAAATTGATAGTTCGAAGAGAAATACAAAGATATCTTAATCATGCATAAAAGAGTTCAGAGAAGACTCAAATAATATTCATAGATAATCTGATCATAAATCCGCAATTCATTGGATCTCAACAAACGCACCGCAAAAGAAGATTACATCGAATAGACCTCCAAGAACATCGAGGAGAACATTGTATTGAAGATCAAAGAGAGAAAAGAAGCCATCTAGCTACTAGCTATGGACCCGTAGGTCTGTGGTAAACTACTCACACATCATTGGAAGGGCAGCAAGGTTGGTGTAGAGGTCCTCCGTGATCGAATCCCCCTCTGGCGGAGTGCCAGAAAAGGCCCCAGGATGGGATCTCACGAGAACAGAGACTTGCGGTGTTGGAAAAGTATTTTTGGTGTGCCCTCCGGTGTAGGAGGAATATTTGAGGATTTATAGTGCGAAGATTAGGGTTGAAAGGTCTACGTGGGGACCACAAGCCCTAGGCGCCCCCCTAGGTCGCACCCCTACGGCTTGTGGCCACCACGTAGGGCTTCTGGCCTCCTCTCCAAGTCTCGTGGGTTTCTTCTGGTCCAAGAAAAATCATCGTAAAGTTTTATTCCATTTGGACTCCGTTTGATATTCCTTTTCTGTAAAAGTTAAAAACAAGGGGAAAACAAAAACTGGCACTGGACTCTAGGTTAATAAGTTAGTCCCAAAAATAATATAAAATAGCATATTAATGCATATAAAATATCCAAAACAGATAATATAATAGCATGGAACAATAAAAAATTATAGATATGTTGGAGACGTATCAAGCATCCCCAAGCTTAATTCCTGCTTGTCCTTGAGTAGGTAAATGATAAAAACAGAATTTTTGATGTGAAATGCTATGTAACATATTTATCAATACAATTTTCTTTATTGTGGCAAGAATATTCAGATCCATAAGATTCAAAACAAAAGTTTAATATTGACATAAAAAATAATACTACAAGCATGCTAATAAAGCAATCATGTCTTCTCAAAATAACATGGCCAAAGAAAGTTATCCCTGCAAAATCATATAGTCTGGCTATGCTCTATCTTCATCACAGAAAATATTTCATCATGCACAACCCCGATGACAAGCCAAGCAATTGTTTCATACTTTTAATGTTCTCAAGCTTTTTGAACTTTCACGCAATACATGAGTGTGAGCCATGGATATAGCACTATAGGTGGAATAGAATATGGTGGAGGTTGTGAGGAGAAGACAAAAAAGGAGAAAGTCTCACATCAACTAGGCAAATTAATGGGCTATGGAGATGCCCATCAATTGATATCGATGCAAGTGAGTAGGGATTGCCATGCAAGGGATGCACTAGAGCTATAAGTGTGTGAAATCTCAAAAAGAAACTTAGTGGGTGTGCATCCAACTTGCTTGCTCACGAAGACCTATGGCAATTTTGAGGAAGCCCATCATTGGAATATACAAGCCAAGTTCTATAATGAAAAATTCCCACTAGTATATGAAAGTGACAAAATAGGGGACTCTCTATCATGAAGAACATGGTGCTACTTTGAAGCACAAGTGTGGAAAAAGGATAGTAACATTGTCCTTTCTCTCTTTTCTGTTTGGGCTCTTTGGCCTCTTTTTTTTGGCTCTTTGGACTCTCTTTTTTTAAGTCTGGAGTCTCATCCCAACTTGTGAGGGAATCATAGCTTCTATCATCCTTTCCGCACATGGGACAATGCTCTAATAATGATGATCATCACACTTTTATTTACTGACAACTCAAGAATTATAACTCGATACTAGAACAACATATGCCTCTATATGAATGCCTCCGGTGGTATACCGGGATGTGCAATGATCAAGAGTGACATGTATAAAAAATATGAACGGTGGCCAAGCCACAAATACTATGCCAACTACATGATCATACAAAGCAATATGACAATGATGGTATGTGTCATAATAAACGGAACGGTGGAAGTTGCATGTAAATATATCTCGGAATGGCTATGGAAATGCCACAATAGGTAGGTATGGTGGCTGTTTTGAGGAAGGGTATATGGTGGGTTTAATGCACCGGCGAAAGTTGCGCGGTACTAGAGAGGCTAGCAATGGTGGAAGGGTGAGAGTGCGTATAATCCATGGACTCAACATTAGTCATAAATAACTCACATAGTTATTGCAAAAATTTATTAGCCATCAAAGCAAAGTACTAATACGCATGCTCCTAGGGGGATAGATTGGTAGGAAAATACCGTCGCTCGTCCCCGACCGCCACTCATAAGGAAGACAATAAAAAATAAATCATGCTTTAACTTCATCGCATAATGATAGACCATACGTGCATGTTTCGGGAATCACAAACTTTAACACAAGTATTTCTACTAATCCACAATTACTCTCTAGCATGACTCTAATATCACCATCGTTATATCTCAAAACAAATGCAAGGAATCAAACTTCTCATATATTCAATGCTCTTTATGAAAGTTTTTATAATATCCCTCTTGGATGCCCATCATATTAGGACTAAATTCATAACCTAAGAAAATTACCATGCTGTTTAAAGACTCTCAAAATAATATAAGTGAATCATGAGAGTTCATCAATTTCTATAAAATAAAACCACCGCCGTGCTCTAAAAAAATATAAGCGAAGCACTAGAGCAACTACCTAGCTCAAAAGATATAAGTGAAGCACATAGAGTATTCTAATAAATTCACAATTAATGTGTGTCCCTCTAAAAATGTGTGTACAGAAAGGATTATTGTGGCAAAATAAAAATCAAAAACTCATATCATACAAGACGCTCCAAGCAAAACACATATCATGTGGTGAATAAAAATATAGCCTCAAGTAAATTTACCGATGGATTGAAGACAAAAGAGGGGATGCCATCCGGGGCACCCCAAGCTTACATGCTTGGTTTCCTTGAATATTACCTTGGGGTGCCTTGGGAATCCCCAAGCTTAGGCTCTTGCCACTCCTTATTCCGTTGTCCATCAAAACTTTACCCAAAACTTGAAAAATTCACAACATAAAACTCAACAGAAAACTCGTAAGATCCGTTAGTATAATAAAATAAATCACCACTTTAGGTACTGTTGTGAACTCATTCTAAATTTATATTGGTTCTATATCTACTGTATTCCAACTTCTCCATGCTTCATACCCCCCGATACTACCCATAGATTCATCAAAATAAGCAAACAACACATAGAAAACAGAATATGTCAAAAACAGATCAGTCTGTAGTAATCTGGAAATTTTGTATACTTCTGTAACTCCAAAAATTCTGAAAAATTAGGACAACCTATGCAATTTGTTTATAAATATTTTTTTTTTAAATCAGATCAATATCACGTTTCTGTGATTTTCTAAATTTCTTGCAATGAGCGCAAAAGTTTCTGTTTTTCAGCAAGATCAAATCAACTATCACCATAGACCATCCCAAAGGTCTTACTTGGCTCAAACACTAATTAAAACACCAAAACACAATTAATATAGAGGTAATAATGTGTATTTATTGAAAAACAGGAGCAAAAACAAAAAACACAAAATAAAAAATTGGGTTGCCTCCCAACAAGTGCTATTGTTTAACGCCCCTAGCTAGGCATAAAACGTAGCTCTAGGTATTGTCATCTTTGGTATGCAATCCATAAGTGGCCCTCATAATAGATTCATATGGTAACTTAATTTTATTTCTTGGAAAGTGCTCCATGCCCTTCCTTAACGAAAATTGAAATCTAATATTTCCTTCTTTCATATCAATAATTGCACCAATCGTTCTAAGGAAAGGTCTACCAAGAATAATAGGACATGTAGGATTGCAATCTATATCAAGCACAATAAAATCTACGGGCACATAATTCATATTTGCAATAATAAGAACATCATTAATCCTTCCCATAGGTTTCTTAATAGTGGAATCCGCTAGATGCAAATTCAAAGAACAATCATCAAATTTATGGAAACCTAGCACATCACATAAAGTTTTCAGAATAGTGGAAATGCTAGCACCCAAATCACACAAAGCATTGTACTCATAATATTTAGTTTTAATTTTAATAGTAGGTTCCCACTCATCATAAAGCTTTCTAGGGATTGAAACTTCCAACTCAAGTTTTTCTTCAAAAGATTTCATCATAGCATCAAAGATATGTTTAGTAAAAGCTTTATTTTGATTATTAGCATGAGGTGAATTAAGCATGGATTGCAACAAGGAAAAACAATATATTAAAGAACAATTATCATAATTAAAGTCCTTGAAATACAAAAGAGTGGGTTCATCGCTACTTAAAGTTTTGACCTTACCAATCCCACTTTTATCAATTTTTCCGTCAAGATCTCCACCCTCCAAATTATTGGGACGCCTTCTAGCTAAAGTTGACTCATCTCCAGTACCCATCTTTATAAAGTTTTATATTATCAAACAAAGATTCAATAGGAGTCACACCAATCACTTTAAGATCTTCATCATTATTATCACAAAAACTAGAAGAACATGCTTTTTCTAGCCAATCTCTCTTAGCACGCATCCTAGCTGTTCTCTCTTTACACTCCTCCATAGAAATTTTAATAGATTTCACAGACTCATTAATATCAATCTTGGGTGGCATAGATCTAATCTTAAAAGAATCAATCTCATGAGAAATTCTATCAATGTTCCTAGCCAAATCATCAATCTTAAGCAATTTTTCTTCTACCATAGCATTAAAAATCTTTTGAGAATTAATGAAATTTTTAATATCATTCTCAAGATCAGAGGGTATTTTATTATAATTTCCATAAGAATTGTTGTAGGAATTACCATAATTATTAGAGGAATTACTAGGAAACGGCCTAGGGCTGAAATTACCTCTATACGCGTTATTACCAAAATTGTTCCTACCAACAAAATTCACATCTATAGATTCATTTTTATTTTCAATCAAAGTGGACAAAGGCATATCATTAGGATCAATAGGAGAACTCTTACTAGCAATCAATTTCATAAGTTCATCAATCCTTCCACTCAAAGTATTAATTTCTTCAATCGCATGCACTTTTTTACCAGTAGAAGATCTTTCGGTATGCCATTGAGAGTAATTTGCCATAATATTATCTAGGAGTTTAGTAGCTTCTCCTAATGTGATTTCCATAAAAGTACCTCCCGCAGCAGAATTTAAAAGATTTCTAGATGCAAAATTCAATCCGGCATAAAAAATTTGTATGATCATCCATAAAGTTAAACCATGAGTAGGGCAACTTCTTATCATCAATTTCATCCTTTCCCAAGATTGTGCAACATGTTCATGCTCAAGTTGCTTAAAATTCAGTATATCGTTCCTAAGGGATATGATCTTGGCAGGAGGAAAATACTTGGCAATAAAAGCATCTTTACACTTGTTCCATGAATCAATACTATTTTTAGGCAAAGATGAAAACCAAGTTTTAGCACAATCTCGTAGTGAGAACGGAAATAGCTTCAATTTAACAATATCATTATCCACATCTTTTTTCTTTTGCATATCACACAACTCAACGAAAGTATTTAGATGGGATGCAGCGTCTTCATTAGAACTAGCAGAAAATTGATCTTTCATAACAAGATTCAACAAAGCGGCATTAATTTCATAAGATTCCGCACTAGTGCGGGAGCAATCGGAGTACTAATAAAATCATTATTATTAGTGTTGGAAAAGTCACACAACTTGGTATTCTCTTGAGACATCATGACAAAGCAAGCAATCTAGCACACAAGCAAACAAAAGCAAATGAAAAGACGAACGAACGAAGCCGAATAAAAAGGCAAATATTTTTGTGTTTTTCTGAAAACGTTTTAGAAATGGGGGAGAGGAAAACAAGAGGCAAATGGCAAATAATGTAAGTGCAAGAGATGAGAGTTTATGATGGGTACTTGGTAGGCTTGATGTAGAACCTCCCCGGCAACGGCACCAGAAATTCTTCCTGCTATCACTACAAAAAAAAAGACACATCCGTGACATTTTGGCCCTAACGAATTTTTTTTCTGTCATGCTTATGACACTTCTATGACAATAATTGTGACAAAACCACGTATCATCATAGATGTGGTGGGCTCCGTCTTCTATGGCAAAAAATCATGACAGAAAATGGGCTTTTCATCTTGGGCGGGCCGGGGATGCACCTGCATGACATTCTTTGGGCCGTCCATGACGGAAAAAATCATGGTAGAAGCAAGGGCGAGGAAAATTCGGGGAGTTCCCGGTTACGGCGGGCGGTCGCGACCGAGCGATGCACGGAGGGATTGCATGTTTCTCTCGTACACGTATGCGCGTGTGTGTGAGGCGTTGGGCTCTAACTGAACCCAAGCGAGGCGTTCGCTTACTGAACCCGAGCGATTGCACTAGCTACGTTACTGAATCCGAGCGATTGATCCCTTGGTTGTTAACTGAACCCGAGCGATTCCTTCGCTACTGCTGCTAACTGAAGCCAATCGAACCTGCTGTTGCCTCTTGATGAACAGTTCCCGGTGGGGGTTAGATGAACAGGACCCCGTGGTAGTAGAGGCCGTTGCCGTTGGATGAACAGGACCCCAATCGAGAGGAGGCCGCCAAACACCACCCGATCGAGCCGGTTGGGGGTGGATGAATAGGACCCTCTGGAGGGCTGGTTGAACAGTAGCCGGTGGAGGGTGGATGAACAGGACCCCGTGGAGGGCTGGATGAACAGTGGCTGGTGGAGGCTGGAGGAAGTCGACGGTGGATGAACAGTATCCCGTGGAGGCTGGAGCGAGGCAGTAGACGGTGGATGAATAGTAGGCCGTGGAGTCCCGTTTTGCGGTACGCCACACCCCTCCCGATGAACAGGACCCCGTTTCGATCATAGGCTCTCCAACACAAGTCCATTTCCTCCATTTTGCGGTACGCCACACCCCTCCCGATCAACAGCACCCCATTTCGACCGTAGGAGCTCGAACACAAGTCCGTTTTCCTCCGTTTTGCGGTACGCCAGACCCTTCCCGATGAACAGGACCCCGTTTCGACTGTACACAGTCGAACAGAAGGCCATTTTCCTCCATTTTGTGGGACGCCAGACCCCGTTCTGGCTGTTCCGTCCAAGCCGGTTGGCTCCCGATGAACAGGACGTGTTTCGACCCAGTGGCTTCGCTCTCGATGAACAGGACGCGTTCCGACCCAGTCACTTGGTTCCCGGTGAACACGACGTTGTTTCCTCCGTTCCGACCCAGCCGGTTAGCTGCCGATGAATAGGACGATGTCGCTGCCGTCCGTTGCCTCTCCATGTACATGAGCCCTGGCCGTAAGTATGCGCGCGTACACGTTCGAGACCCCACCCGTATGTATGTACATAGCCGTATTAACTTTCTTGCAGCGTGGTTGTACGTATGTGTACACTATATATATAGATGGGACTACGTGACATGCTACGTCCACGCCTCTACTATGACACGTGCATCTCCTTACTCGGCCACGGTTCATCGCTGCAGAGAGAGCGATCAACCAGTATGTACGTACACGTTCTCCACCAGATAGACAACCCTACGTACGGTTCGACCCAGTGGGTCCCAGCTGTCAGGGAGGATAAGGAGGCACTTCCTTGCATGCGAAGATATTGCTGGTGGGTCCTAGCTGTCAGGGGGAAGAATCATTTTTTTGCCCGTAATATGGACGCACTTCCTTGCGTGCGAAGATATAGCTGGTGGGTCCCAGCTATCAGGGGGGAAACATTTTTTCACAAAATACGGCGGCCCTTCCGGTGGGTCCCTGCTGTCTGGTGGAGGGATCATTATTTTGCGCGTAATAAGGAGCCACTTCCTTGCCGCGGCCGTGGACCCAGCTGTCAGCCTCTCCAAGTACAGTACTCTTCCGATGGAAGTCGTTCCTTGACCACGTTGACCACGCCGCGCCGTGAGCACCAAGGCGGTGGACGACGGCGAGGCCTAGGAAGGGAATGACCTGGAGTCGGGGAAGACTCGGCAGCTGTTTCCCACGCGAACGGGAGTATGAGGGTTTACTGGTTCAGTTGCAGTGTGAGGCTGCCGTCGCCGGAGAATAACAGGAGGTCTGGGTGAGTACAGGGATGGCCAGCCAAGCGATGGGAGTAGGGTGGGGCGGTGAGGCCTACGCGGCAGCACAGCCGGCCACGAGAAGCAGGAGCAGGCGGCAAGGCCAGCGATGGTTTGGGTGGCTGGAGCAAGAAGACCAGAGGTTGAGGAAACACGACGGCCGTTGGATGGACATCGTACGGTCACTGCAGCTAGAATCGTTTATATTGACTAAGTTGACAAATCATGCGTTCGCGCCAACTTAGTAGGCCCACAAGTCAGCCTTCAAATATGGTGGGTCCCAGCTAGCAAGGGGAGTATTCATTTTTTTGTGCGTAATAAGGAGGCACTTCCTTGCGCGCGAAGATATAGCTGGTGGGTCTGAGCTGTCAGCAGGAGGAACTTTTTTTTGTGAAATACAGAGGCGCTTCCAGTGGGTCCCCGCTGTCAGGTGGAGGAATCATTATTTTGTGTGTAATAAGGAGGCACTTCCTTGTGTGCGGCCGTGGACCCAGCTGTCATCCTCTCCACATTTGACCATGCCGCGCCGAGAGCACCAGGGTGGTGGACGACGGCGAGGCCTAGGAAGGGAATGACCCAGAGCCGGAGAAGACTCAGCAGTTGTTTCCCACACAGAGGGGAGTACGGGGGTTTACTGGTTCGTCTGCCATTGCCGAAGAATAACAGGAACTGTGGGTGGTTCGTCTGCCATTGCCGAAGAATAACAGGAACTGTGGGTGCGTAGAGGGATGGCCAGGCCAGCGATGGGAGTAGTGTGGGGCGGTTAGGCCTGCGTGGCAGAACAGCCGGCCACGGGAGGCATGAGCAGGCAGTATGGCCGACGCTGGTTTGGGCGGCTGGAGCAAGAAGACTAGAGGTTGAAGAAGCAGCACGGCCGTTGGATTAACAATCCAACGGTCACTGCTGCTAGAATCGTTTGTGGACTAAGTTGACAAAGCCTTTCGTACACGTCAACCTTGTAGACCCACAAGTCAGCCTCCAAATCTGTCTCAAATAGCATACAGCCTGAAATTTCTAGGCAGATTCTAATTAATTTTAAAAAAACATACATTAATGTAAAATCAAATGAAATTTTACCTGCACAAAAACGATGAAATTTAAAATATCAAAATCAGAAAGAAAAAAGTAATTTGGAACTAATTGCCTGTTTGTTGTATTTTTTATTTTACAGCCCATTTATTATTACTTATAGCCCATTTTCTGGGCAAGCCGAATGCTTCCCTCCTTGTCTTGAAAGATTTCAGGACCAGGAGGGTGTAGAAAAGCAAGTAGGCCTCCGTTGGTTATTCTGCAAAAAACAAAATAGCTGGGCTAGCCATTTTCAAAAAGAAAAAATAAAACTGGGCTGGTCATGTGGTAAACATATGAAATAAAAGCCTAGGCTAGATGGGCCACAGCTCCCGCACAACCCAGTTGATACCCTGCTCCGTCCTGAAAACAAAAAAATAATACTGCGCGAGCTGCTAGGTCCCGGGTGTCAGCCGCTCCTTGTGCAGTTATCTCACTTATTGACTATGTTGATAGTGGCGTGTGACCTAGATGTCAGGAAACCATCAGGAGGAACCTTTTTTTCTTGTAATAAAGGAGGCACTTGCTTCCCTACTGCCATGATCCTGGTGGGTCCCTACTGTCATCCTCACCATTTACAGTTATCTCCTTATTCCTCTCGGTTGTTGACCATGTTGACAAAACCGGAGGGCGGCGCCGCGGCGAGCGAACCAAGGCGGAGGACGATGGTGAGGCCTCAGACGGGAACAAACAGCAGCCAGGGAAGATGCGCAGAGTTTTAGGGTGCCATGTGGCCGCAAGGCGTGCGTGGCAGCATAGCTAGCCGTGGGAGGCAGGTGCAGGCGGTCCCGCCGGCGCTGGTTTGGCTTTGGCGGCTGGAGGAAGAAGAGACTGAAGAAACACGATAGACGTTGAATGTCAATCCAACGGTCAAGGTTGGCACAATCATTTGTTGACTAAGCCGACACCACGTAGCATACTTTTTTATAGGAAGAAAAGAAAAACGGGGCTCGTTCGCCAGATAACATTTCCGAAACTGCCACCGTTTGATCTTGCGTCACAACTAAAACTGCCAAGAAAATGCATTCGTTTGCCGTCCTCCTCCCAGGGAACATTCGCCACATAACATTCCCGAAATTCAAAGACTTGAGAAGGCGTACAGAACAAGCTAGTGTACCAGTAAAGAGACATTGCTGAGTTTTAGAAAAATGAGAGACGTGCTCCTGTAGCTGGTTCGAATCCAAACCTAGACTATGATTATATATAGTGCTATGCTACTCTGCAAGTAATGAAACTGACATATCCAACGTTCGCTTCTCCTCTTCTCTAGTTACTCTGCCTAGCATCAGAAGCTCCTGCCACAGCAACCATGTCCGCTGGCGGCTCATCCACCTGCTCTTCAGCAGGCAACAACCAGATATGCGCCAAGTCGCCACCCGTACCATCCCCTGTGGGTCTCATCACACCCCCGCCGTCACACTCATCGTAGCCGGTTGCTCATCGCAACCCGCTGCCGTTGGTGTGGTGCCACTGCTGCAAATCACGTAGAGTCATCCGTCGCATCTCAACTACAATCCTCAACCCTGGCCGAGTCTTCTACAAATGCCCGAATCATGGGGTAATAATATGTTTAAGTGTTGTTCGCCTGCTTTCAATTGCTGATTTTTTTAATAGTTTCGTTGATGATCTTCCAATTTGATTCATGCAGAAAAGGGAAGATTCATGTGATTTGTATTTCTAGGAAGTTGCTGATGTGGGGGAATGGAACTATGCTGATTATTTGGTTAGCCGAGGAATCCCAATACCAGCATGTTGGGGTGTTGGACAAGTAACTAAAGGAACGGCAGAAGAGGAAGATGCAGAGCAGAAGGTTAAAGATGTAGATCATCTTATCATGGCCAAGCAACAGCTATTGAACGGCCTTGACAGCAATGAGGAGATGAAAGAGCTTGTGAAGATAATGGGCAAGATCGTTGTGCTCTGTAGGATGATTGTCTCTTTATTTGCAGTGTATGTAGCACTCGTGATGTATTCAGTGGCTATGACATGAGCACTTTGCTGAAACTAGTAATGAATGAAACCTGTTTAGCAGGTTGGGTGTAGTGTTGTGAACATTTAATGATTTCTATTAATGGAAATCGGGGGGTATCCCCTTTTGCTCATAAATAAATAAATAGCAGAGGCCATTTTGCTAATAAATAAATAAATTAGCAGAGGCCCTGTCGGGTCAGCTTTGTTCCCATTCGAAGACGTCGAGCAAATTGCAGTCCAACAGCAAACTATTTCATCAAATACAAGTTTCACAGCCAAATATGAGTACAACTAAACAACAATGTCATCATATTTTAGTCGTCATACAATCACCAAACACAAATCAACATACATAATAAGTGATGTTCTCACAGCAAAATACTAAACAACAACTTCATCATGTTTCAGTTGTCATAGCAAACACAATTTCACATAGTAGATAAAAAGTTGTCTTCTCACAGGCAAATACGACAAAAGCAATCTAATCATCATCCACAGCAGCAGCGTCAACATCTTCGCCATGTGTATCAATCTGAATCATAATTCCCCCCAGTGTCATCTTCTTCTTCATCCTCAATGTCCTCGAACGTTGGCGTCTTATTGATCAACTCTCGTATGTCCACAGCCCGACAGGGAATCTTTTCGCCAGCGTTATTGATGTGATGGTTCTCAAAGATATTAGGAACATCTATGGAATCTTCTACATCAGGAGCAGTGTAAGCATCATCTTGTTGTGCAACTTCATTAAATGAATTCCTCTGCTCAAACCTTTGCAATACTCTCCAGTCATCGCTACTTGCATATGTGTCTTCCAAGAAAAATATCTGTGTTGCTTGATTTGCCAAAATAAAAGGCTCGTCGGTCTGGTACGCCACCTTGACATTGATGGATTTGAAATAATCATCAGCTCTGGGTTTTGCGATCCTGGAAAACAGGTCATACCAACGACAGCACAACAGAACCACACACCGATGAACCTCAAAACTGGAGATATACTACAACTGAACAATGTTTGTTATGTTAGCATACATTTTAGTTGTCTCTTTGCCGTACGTATCCGCACTCGTGAGGGCACTGCTTCGTGTCTTCCTGCCTTCGTCGCATGCAAGGGCGTTGTAGCGCACATCTCCAACAATGCAAGATTCATAATGTCTTACCCGAGTATCAGGACCCATTGCTAGTGCGTAAAGGGCATCATTAACTGCCTGCCCATCCTCCTGCATCTTCTTAACCTATGGTTAGAAAATAGACAAGTTGATCGCCTTATGTACTCAATATATTAAAAAAACTGATAGTGCAATTCAAAAGCTTACATGGCTCTTGAACCATTTCGCAAATCCTGCCATAACCAGTTTGTCAATGTTTCTTGGATTTTGTGGTAGTCACTCCTTTTTGTAGATGCTGCATAACATAGTGATCGCGTCAAACCTCTAAATATATAAGAATGTGCTGCAAGTTTAGTAGATTACGATGTATAAACTGTAGTACTTAGCACTTACTCGATATAAGGTAGAATCTCAGGACAGTTATTCAACACATACACAACCATTTTGTCCAAATCTTTAGGTTTGTCGTCTTGTCAACTCTTCCCTGTAACTCGAACAGAACAATCGAAAACATTGAGCTCGGGATTGTCTTCACCCACCTCTTTGCTAAGTTGATCAGCTGTTTCAATGTATTTTGAGCAGAATGTCAACACTTCTGTAGCAATGTAGGCCTCTGCAATGGAACCCTCAGGTCCAGCTCCATTCCTAACATAGCCCTTGAAAGTGCCTAGCCGCCTTTCAATAGGGTACATCCAGCCATACTGTACTGGACCTCTAAGTAGTGCCTCATCAGGTAGATGAATAGCCAAATGCACCATTACATCAAAGAAGGCTGGAGGATATATCTTCTCAAGGTCGCATAGGATAGTTGGTATCTTGTCTCTAAGACGCTCCAAAGCATCTATCCTGATATTTCTACTGCAGAGTTCCCTGAAGAATTGTCCCAACTCTGCAACTACTTTGTATAAGTCAGGGCGGCCCAATCCTCTAAGGATAACAGGTAAAACCCTTTGAAGTAGGACGTGGCAGTCATGAGTTTTCAACCCTTGTACCTTGTTTCCATCTGCACTGACTCTCCTTTCAGGGTTGGAAGCAAATCCATGTGGGAATCTCACACGTGAGAGGACCTTGCAGAATTCTTTTCTTTTTACCTTGTCCAAGACGTACACAGCTGGTGCCATATCCCGTGATGCACCATCATCTTCCACCTGCAAATCCCTTCTGATACCCAGGTGTGTCAAATCAATCCTAGATTTTAAGGTATCTTTCATCTTGCCTTCAATATTAAGAAGTGTGCCGATAATGCTGTCACATATATTTTTCTCGATGTGCATCACATCAAGATTATGCCGCAGATCCAAATCTTTCCAATACTCCAAGTCCCACAAAGTGGACCTGCGGGTAAACAATAATCTCTCTTCTGCCCTGCCACACTTCCTTTTCCCGCTACCATTATCAGGATGGTTTCCTAGTGTAATATGCCTGACCTTCTCTAATTCCACTTGCAACTCATCGCCGGTGAGCCTCTTTGGCGCATCATGGTTTTCATGCTTTGCATTGAACACGTGTCTTCAGTATTTTTTAGGACACGGCTTGTCCTTGGCAAGGAAACGACGGTGTCCAATGTAACAGATCTTGCTAAGTATTGCGTATGACAGCGGATTCTTGTCACAGCGAACACATGCATTGTAACCATGTGTCGTTCGCCCTGACATAGTGCCCAAAGCCGGATAATCATGGATGCACCAAATTATAACAGCACGCAGAAAGAAATCAGCTGGTGGGCTGCTATATAGGTCTCGAGTGAGAACACCCCTCCATAGCTGTTGAAGTTCCTCCACGAGAGGCTCCATGAATAAATCAAAATCCTTTCCAAGACTTTTTGGACCTGGGATGAGCAAGGCCATCATGTAGTTTGATTCTTTGGTGCAGACATTTGGTGGCATGTTGTAAGGGATAACAAGCACTGGCCACATGCTATAGGTGGCGCTATGGTGGCCAAATAGGTTAAATCCATCTGTAGCTAAGCCAAGTCTAATGTTTCTCGGGTCAGCAACAAACTTTTTGTGTTTCTGATTGAAGCTTTTCCAGTCACTACCATGAGATGGATGGCTCATTACATTCTGATCTCTGTACTCCTGGTTCCTAGAATGCCATAGTACATCCTCTCTTGTTTTAGCATCATGAAACAACCTCTGCAATCTTGGTATATTTGGAAAATGTCTCAGAACATTATGAGGAATCCTCTTCACAGCATTGCCATCTTTCCATCTTGATGATTTGCATTTTGGGCATTCACTTAAGTTGGCATATTCCTTCCGGAACAGAACACAATTATTCTTACAAACATGGATCATATCATATCCAATTCCAACTACACAAAGGAAATTCTTCATTTTACTGTAGGTGTGTGGCAGCTCAGACGCATCTGGGAAAGATTTGCGGAAAGCAGCCAACATCGCATCGAATGATTTGTTTGGTCATTCGCTCATATGTCTTCACCTGAAGAAAGGTGACCATAGCTGAGAATACTGGTAGCTTATTTCCTGGGGTGACTGCCACGTTGCATTGTTCCAACATGCGGGCCCACAGTTTTTCTTCTGCAGGTGAAAGTTCACGAAATGCGTGAGCATTTTGTAGCATTATTTCAATGTTGGTCAAACTCACTGGCTCCGCCGCCACCACCTCCTCCTCCTCCTCTTCCACCTGAGCATCAGGCAGATCAAGATGGTGATCTGCTGCTTCCACATAGTCAGTAACATTGACGTTCACAACTTCACCATGATGAACCCACCTAGTATATGTGACCGACATCCCATACAAGTATAGATGATTTTGCACAGTTGACTGGGGTCTTGTAACTGAATTCATACAACTGCTACACGGGCAGAGCACATCTGATTTTGGACCACCATACTCAGCTCTGAGAAAGTTCATGAAGTTTTCAACACCCTCGACATATGTAGCAGAGAATCTTCAAGCAGAAGTTGTCCAAGTCCTGTCCATCTGTTAGACATACAAATTAGTTCTTCTACTAGATATTACAGGAAAAACATATATGCTTTTTTATAAAGTCCAGAAAAAAATACCTATGTCGATGTCTCAAGCTATGGCAAGATATTTGGACAAGCAGATCTAAGTAACGAAATATATGTAAAGTTAATTCAGCAAACAAATTTATGTGCTAAATTATGGCAGGCTATTTCAGCAGTCAATGAGGCCGAGCACACAGCCATCGAAGGCCATCTCAGCAACAAAGATCGAGTATAAAATGGTGTCGAGCTATATCACCTAATAGATTGGCTACTAGACCATGGCAATCTACTTCACAATAAATATATGGCAGGATATTTTAGCAACTAATCGAGCATGGCATGCCATCTCAGCAAAGCAGATTGAGTGCAGAATAGGGCAAGGAAGCTTCTTAAGCAGAGCATATTGACTGTAAACTATTTCGGCAAACAGTGAGATTAACAGCGTCTATCAGCTAACATTCAGCGCTACTCTGACATGCACGGGGCCTCAATCTAGAATGCGCGTACTGTGGGAGAAGCTGACCGTAGTGCGTCTCCACAAGAACGTCACCAGCGGTGGCGGCGCGGCTGGAGGACAGCAGTCTACGAGAGTGTACTATGGGAGCGAGAGGATCGCCGTGCGTCCCCTCGACGAACTGCGGCGCTGACGTATCGCTGCGGCAGGGAGGGCGGCTTTGGCAGAGCGAATGGAGTGGAGGGGGCCGGGGGGAGGGGGGTTTGGGGAATATTATTGGCTAGTTGGCCGACGGGCAGTTGAATTTTGGATTTGGGGGGAATTTTTGTGCGGTGGGCGGGGGAGTTTGGCGCATGGTCGGTTTCTCCAAATGCAGTCCCACGTGTGAGTGAAGAGGCAAGCCGAAGCGCGTTCCGTTTGCGTGAGCCGTGTGCAGGACCGACCGTGTGAGGCGTGCAATGCGACCGCGACAGGCGTGCTGTGAGTGTACCGCCTTTTTCCTTTTAAACTTGGTGCTTCGCTTGATCCATCGATACTACTCCTACTACTAGTAATCTGGTAATCCCGACTAAAATGGCGCGGCTGGGTCTTTTCCCACGCGATATGCTGGGAGGTTGGCTTAGTTGGTTTTTTAGGACTTTTTTTAGGATAAGGCTTAGTTGGTTTGACAGATAGAGCGAGAGAAAGATGTGAGATGCGTGAATGTGTAGTGGACGTACTATTGGAGTGCCTAAGATAAATTGTGTATGTATACTTATGTGTTTATTTACTTCGCATGTTAGCTTTGTCTCAGGTCAAACCTTCTAAACTTAGACCAAGTTTATACACACAAAAATGAATCATCATTCAATATATTTTCATACAATATATCTTACTATTATTGTGAAAGTTCATATACACCGGATGATATTCATGCAAACACGGCAGATTTTCATTACATTTCGAACTTTTATAGGACAGACAAAGAAAAGTAACCCGACCCTAAACCTATTCTACGGCGGCGAACGACGTCCACTTTCCTTTGTGCTTCCACATCGGCGATGATGTCCTCCATCTGCCGTCTCCATGAATGGCGGCGGGGTTCAAGACCCGTGAAGTGAAGGTGCGGTCTCCGGCGAGGAAGAGTAGAACACGGGAGACGGACCGGCCAGTTGGCACACCATGCCCTGCCGCCTCCCATGCCCTACTCATCCTCGGAGGAGTCCCCGACCTCAGTGGTGCCGGTGGACATGAGGTCGATGATGATGGACACGGACGGTCTGTCGCTTCACCTGCCACATGCGCCACCGAACGTTGGACGGCGACAAGTAGGATGCGTGGCTGGCGGTGCTCCCGTCATCGAACGCCAGCGTGACCACCGCTTGTGCGGTCGCGTCCGCGTTCGGCTACGCCGGTATTGCATTGCGAGCAGCGAGTTGAGCGAGGGCGGTGACCTCGAGCTTCATCCCTGAAGACTAGCTCTCCCGCAGAGCGTTCCCACTCGCGGTCATGGTGGATGTGGTGCCAGGTAGGAGGATGCGCTATGGTGTGGAGTTTAGCTGTGCGTTGCCGCTTTAAGTAGCACATTCCGGTGAGGCCAAGTGTCCCGGTGCGTCAATAAGTTGTCGGAGTTGGTTCCTCGGGCAGCGAGCCTGCTTAATGATAGCATACGGACGGACAGCATGAATGCGGGTAGTTGGCGCCGGTTGGGAACGCACGCGCGCGACGGTGCGGGGGACGAGGGTTTTTTGTGTGCCAGGGTAGTCAGCTGCGGGCGTGGCAACGTTGGACATGCCCTTTGCTCACATGCGATCCCACATGTCATTGAAAGACGACCCGGCATGGTCTTAGGTCTTGGGGATGTAGTTGGCCGCGCTAGAACACTCCGCAGATATGTCGCGGCGCGCGCGCACTTCGGTGTCCCGTGCATCCTCGACGAGCCGGGTGTTGATCTGCTGGTCGTGCCACAGCGGTAGCGCCACGCTCGGCACCCTGAAGCCGAGCGTGTCTAGCGGTGATGAGCGTGTCGCTCACCACGGTCACTGTGTCCAGAGGTGGTGCAGGAGCTGCACCACGTTGCTGGCCCCCACGACCCACATGAACGGTTGCCGGTGGCGAGGAGGTCATGGGCCAGCTCCTCCATTGGACTAGTCTGCGCCACATCATCCCGATAGGTGTGCCCCACATGTCGGTTTCCCTATTTTCCCGGCCAAATTCGAGTGTCAGTATGGCCTCATTAACACTCGGCCGACCTCTCTCTCTTCTTGTCTAGTAGTAAATGACGCGGGCGGGGGAGGGGGAGGGACGTCGGTTTGCTCTCAACTGCAATCCCACAAGCGAGTGAAAACGCAAGACGAAGCGTGTTCCATTCGTTGAGCGGCGTGCAGGGTCCACCGTGCCGGGGTGCAACATGAACGTGACAAGAGTGATGTACACCATCCGTTCCTTATGAACTTGCATACTTCGAGTACTCCTTTTTTTGAACACAGTACAGACACAAGCGCTCATACATGCGCGCATACACTCACCCCTATGAACGCACACACGCACACCCTACCCCTATGAGCACCTTCGAGAGACTGAGCTGTCATATCTATAATATATCTCTACTCTTATCTCTACTCTCGGTGATGATGGTGTGCCTGCCATCATGCAATATAGACCGTCTGATCTATATCTGAAGGATAGAAAGCAAACTATGGCAATTTTGCAAAAGGATACCCGCACCTCTCTCATTCATCCTTATCTCCCACAACTTCATTGTTCAGTAATTAAAAAAGGAAGCCTCTGGAACAATCTGGCATGGTGGCCGCTGCCGGCGTCATCCATCCCCATGCCTCCGCTAAATCCGACCACCAATCACCACCGCGCCCACTCCTCCTCACCTTATCTCTCATCTTTCTCGGGATATCATTTTTCGATGAAATTCTCGAGATACCATTTTTTCGATGTAATTCTTGAGATATCATTAGTTTTTACACATGGGATTACTCCTGCATGGGTCAATCACAGCAGGTGTTTTGTAAAAAAAATGCATACTAATGTTCCGTGCAATGCACGGGCATCTTGCTAGTCATCTTGAGATTTATGAAGTCACCGCCTCGTCGTCGACAGGAACGGTGGGGAGGTCCGGACGTCTGGCACATGAAACTCTGAAACTTTGGTCCCATCCCACCCCACAACTCTCTAGGCTCCAGCCGTCCGGCTTTGCAAACTCCGCACAGTCAAAACCGATTGACCAGTCATCATCGGAACCACTATTCACACCAGAACCTTCGCTGCTCGGCCTACGGCAGCTACTTGCCGGTCGGTCACCACTGCCCCAAAACCACACCTCCTCTCCAGCCCATTCCCCCACCTTTCGATCCCCTAGCCCGCATCAGCCGTCCCCTAGTTCGCCGGAAAGCCATGGTGCGCCGCAAGATCACGTACTACAAGATGCTGATGCCGGAGCGCCTCACAGAAATCGCGGCGGCGGTCGGCGCCACAGACCTCCGTTCTCAAGCTCGCTTTGCGGTGGGCCAATCCCCGAGTTCTCTAGAGACAAGCTCCGAGGAGGAGGAAGCCGATCCAATGTTCATGGCGGAAGTCGAGGCGTAGAAGGCCCCCAATGCGTATGAGATGATGGAGGTCGACTTTGTGCCGGCGTCCAGGTCCCCCATGGTGCAGGCGGACCAGCGGTTCAACCTGGCTATCCTAAAGGAGGACCGGGAGGCGGAGGCTCAACTCGACGCAGAGCGCGTGGATGCCGCTGCCATCGAGGCCCTCCTACAGGCGGAACCGGGTGTCGTGGACGTGAACCGGGTGGCGGAGGCTCAACTTGACGCGGAGCGCACGGATGCCGCTGCCATTGAGGCCCTCCTGCAGGCAGAACCGGACGTCCTGGACTTGAACCGGGCGGCGGAGGCTCAACTCGACGCGAAGCGCACGGATGCCGCTGCCATCGAGGCCCTCCTGCAGGCGGAACCGAACGTCGTGGACGTGAACCGAGCGGTGCTTGCGTCCGTGTAGAGCGCTCGCACGCTATGCGTGAATGAGTAGCTGGAGGCCGAGGACAACCACGGTGCGGAGACACACGTCGGCAGCTACGGCTGGTTCATGCCGGTAGCCAAAGACGATGAGGCCGTCTCGTTCCGCGTGCAGTGATAGTTTTTCTTTATGTTGTTGTTTTTAGGGTTCTTTTGCTGTGTAAAAACATATATTTATGCAAGTCGCCTGACTTCCATCATTTGGGTCAGTCGACCATTTCAGGCGGTTGGATGAATATCCTATGTCTCCTAACCCTTCTTCTTCCTCACCTCTTCTTCTTCCCCAACAGTCCACCGCACGGGCCGCATGGATCTTCCCCAACATGCGGTTGGATAAACATATTGTATGAATGAAAATTATGTGTCAGCGGTAGGATGGCTGAGTTTGGTTTGATCACATGCGGTAGCATGTGTCAGTGAGGGTGCGTTCCCTTGGTTGGGTTTGCGGCATGCAGGACCGACTGTGTGAGGGTGCGGTGCGACCGCGATAGCCGTGCGCAAGTGTACCTCCTTTTCATTTTGAAAAACTTTAGGCAATCTTGGCAAAAATGTGTGGCAAAGTATGGCAATGCAAGGCCTAGACCCAAATAGGATACAAGTACGTACTACTTGTGTTAAAAAAGAAAGGCGGGGTTTTCCTTCGCAGGATTGATCGATACAAATCCTCGTTTGACGTGTCAATTAATGCGTATTTTTTTCTCCAACGCCCAAAGAGCTAACCATCTCACTCCTCATTGCTTGATTAATGCAGCGCCATGCAAACCAACCTTCTCACTTTCGCATGCATGCAAGGGTATATTAATGTCCTTGGTTGCTAGTACAAGGAAAACCCCATCAATTTTGCCTCGATTAGTGTTAGTGGCCTTCTGCAAATTGTAATTTTGATACTGGCCTTGTATACAAAAAAATGGAGGTAGTAACTATTTGACTTCCTTCCCCATTGTGGTGACGTCGACAATATCTCGAACGTTGTGGCTTTGGCGAAGTGCGTTCGATGGAGCACACCATTGAGGGAGACCATGGTAAGTCATTCGCAAGTGCCGCCTGCAACCCGAGACAACCGCCTTCTTTGAATCCAGGAAGTCCGTTGAACCAAAGGAGGCGTAAATGTACTACTAGACAATAGCGTCATCCATCCAGCTTAGTGCGGTAAGGTGGTTTCTCGAAGAAGACGATGGAGAAGCGGAGTCAGCGAAGAGTGAAATGATGGTTGCTTCGTCTGTGCTTTGTGATTTGACGCCTCACTGCTTTGTGATTTCTGATAGAAGGGGCAAGGGAGTAGACGCTGTGCTCTATACTGTACATGCATCCAAGCACGGGAGAAAGAGGAGAGAGGTTGCATTTTTTTCTATTCCTTCAATCAATCAATTAGGGAGCTTCGGTTCCCTCTTTTTGGCTTTGGCAGCACCCTCCACAATGGTTCCCATCGATGCCAAAAGCTATTTTCACATTTGGCTACACATTGTGGATGCCCTTAACCGTACCACTTGGTTTTGCTCCTGTGTGCTATCTATACAAATCTCGATTATATTGATCTAAAAAATTATATCAAAATTAGTAAAAAGGAGGTGATTTTGCCATGTGGAAGGCAGGGGAGGTTTCTTATTTTTAGAGGATGTTGGCCTGGCGGTTTGCTAACATGCGCTCCCACGTGTCAGTGATTTACCAAGCCGATCAGCGTCCCACATGAGGCAGAACAACGGCAGAAGCAACACGTGGTTAACTTGAAGAAGATGAGGGAGAAGCGGATTCAGCAACGAGTGAAATGATGGTTGCTTCGTCCCACCAACTTCTTTTTTTAGCATCACTTCGTCCCTCCAACTTAACTGCGGGAAAGGTGCAACTTTGTGATTTGACACCTCATTGCTCATTACTATGCCGGCGCCATGACCGGCGTGCTTCACCCCTGCTGCTCTGCACTGTTATTTCGGTATGGCACGTGGACCCAGTTGCTTGATGTCCCACATGTCGGCGAAAGGGACTAGAACATTTATGAAAGCGAGCGCTCCACTCTTACGACGGAGGAGTACACGACACGGCGGCCCAGTGAACTGTTACTTGTACTGTAGTACTACTATAGTTTTGCTGTTTCGCACGATCCATCGATACAAACCCGATTAAACAGGCAAGGGCGGGATTTTTCCCGCGCGGTAGATGATACTAGCCATATATTTCAAAGGCAATTTTAATGTATGCAAACTGAATAATTAAGTAACAATATGAGATCTAGTAAAACTAAAAATACATATGATTTATTGTGTTAGAGTGTAGTAGTAGTACTGTATTGCATAGTTGTTAGATGTAACATCGAGAACGTGTAGAGATGTACTTTTGGAGGGCCTACTGAGAGAAATTGGGCATAAAGTGGATTCAAATATTTGTATTCGTCTTCATAGCATTTGTAACTCATATCTACAGTTTGTACGGTAGACGTGAATGCTTGTTCGCTCTTACGAAACCAGTACAACAATAATGGGGTGGCGCACGCCAATTTAGGCACTAGCATGTTGGCCTACTCGGCTCCACGGAGAGAGCGACAGAAGAAATAAATACACTGGCGGTCAGTGTATTTCAAGCGAAAAGCATAATACGGTCATCGGACTTTAGAATACGCTCATTACGGTCACTATATACATTTTGCGGTGATTATACAGTCACTTGCTCACCATTCAGCATCGGATTGCACTCTGTTGACCGGCCAAATAGCCTGCGTGGCACTATGTTGACTGGTTAAATTGACCATGTTCCCTGTGGGTCCACCTGTCAGTTTGCATAGGAAAAAAGTAAGATAAACAAAAATTTACGCAGGCGCGACAAGACTCCAACCCGTGCGCGGGAACCACCTGGTTGTGTATGTGTCTATCAGGGCCTGATGTGTGCGCATGCACGTGTAGGTTGAGCACTTGAGCGTGAGCGTGTGTGTTGGTCGTGTGGTGTGTGCATGCATGCGTGCGTGTGTGCGTGTGAGTGTTGCATGCGTGCGTGGCTGCGTGTGTACGTGTGAGTGTTGCGTGCATGCAGTTCGTGTGCATGCGTGCGTGTGTGTATAATCACCACACCAGCTCTTGTGTGTTAAAACAGACGGCTCAGCATACCAATACAATGCCACCTTGTCTGTTATGCCCGCGGCCATGACTTCGAACCACCGTCCAATATTTTTTTATCGTTTGTTTTCATTCTTATACACGCCGACAGGTGGGCCCAATGGTAGTGAGATAATATGATGCAACACTAGAGGTGCCAAGTGGAGCGTTTAACTGGTCAACGAGTCGTGTCTTGAACAAATACAGAGCTGTACGGTGAGCCCGTGACAGTATAATAACCACAAAACGTAAATGGTGATCGTAATGAGTGGATTCTGAAGTCGAATGTATGTATGATGCTTTCGCTTCAAATACAATCATCGTCACTGTATATATCGCGAGAGAAAGATGAAACATGCGTGAATGTGCTGGGGGCGTACTTTTAGAGGACCTGGAGATAGTTTGTGTGCGTATGTGAAAGGGGCGTAGAGGGGGGGTGTGCAATGGAGAGAGAGATGCTCTTTGTTTCTCTTTATTATGACTAACTTTATATATAGTATAAAAATATAAAAATTCACAGTGCGGAATAAATATCATTGGGTGCACCATGCAATGCAAATTAACTTTCATACTCCATATAACTTTGTAATGTTGTATATATGTAGCAATTCTAAAATAATTTTTTGGCCATAGTTTGTGTGGTTTTATTCAAAAGGAATGTTGTATGCGAAGTAAACGTGAAGAGAGGGCTTTTTAGATCAATGGGGTATGTGATAAGATGTAACATGTGTGAATGTGTAGTTGACGTATTCGGCAGGGCCTAGAGAGGGTATGTGTACGTATTCGAGAGAGGCATGGGTAGAGGGGCACGTGGGAGAGATAGCATGAGAAATGAGAGAGGTCTAGAGAGAGAGAGACGAATAGGATGTCGCAGAGAGAGATGCCCTTGAGTGTGTACATGCAAGGGGGGAGGAGATAGAGGCATGAGGAGAAAATATTTTGTGTGGTGTCTGTGTTAGTATGTGTGGGTGTGAGAAGATAACGAGACCTAGGGGCAGAGGGTGTGTCACCGCGTGAGGTCCGGTGGGCCGAGGTGAGGCCCTTGGGTCGGTTCCGTCCTGCGCCACATTGGTCGGCCCGTGACATATTCAGGGAGACCCATGGAGGACTAGTCATACAAGACAAAGATACCAGAGTCGTGAAGGACTCTGTGTCCACTGACAAAGTGGCTAGGATTTGTAACCCTAGGTCCTCGGACTAAGGTAACCCCTTCTCTCTGATATTACCATTCCTCCAACCTAACTTTAAGGGGCATCCTACAGAATGCTCTGCTGGAATCATATTCGTCAATTAGGAAGAGAGGTGGAGACAATGCGTGCGAGATAGGCCTAAAGATAATGTGCGTGTGGGAGACACGTAGGCAGGTCTATGTATAGAGAAAGGGTCGATGGGGATTGTGTGTGCATATGCGTGTGAGAGGAAGAGTGCTTGTAATAAAGGTTAGTGAAAACAGTCATAAATGGTTGCGAGAGGGAGGGAGGGTGATATCGAGAGCATGTGTGCGAGAAAGACACCTCGGGAGAGAGTGTGTGAGCATGTGTGAGAGACCACCGATGGATATACACCGTGTGCATGTATGTGTGAGAGAGAAAGTTAGCGCGTGTGTGAGGAGGGGCCTATGGAGAGTGAAACTACACGTAAAAGGCTGATGTACACATTGATTAAAAATATAAATTGTATCCAAATATTAGGATGGGATCATGATATTTGCAATTCGCATAAGGAATGGTCATTGATCCATCAGGCATCTATATTCTATCGAATTTGAGCATGTCTATGTTATTATTCCACATAATTGATCCATAGAGTCGGTATTTTGAACTCCACACAATGCATCGCTTTAGCAATTCAAATATAAACATGAGTATAGTTCATGTTGTGTGTGTAAAGCACATTATACATACAAAAGTTACACAATGAACATTATAAATAGCTAGCTATGAACTAGCATACATTTGAATTCAACTTAAGGCGGTTTAAAAAATTCGAATTCAACATGAAGTCCATTCAATTTTTTGAATTCGAGATCATGACATTTGTAAATCATACCTAAATTATGGGGGCACCAATCTTTGCTCTGCTTTTGTACATAATAGCATATATAGTCGTCTACAAAATAGATTCAAATTTACCTCCTCCATTCCAAAATAAGCGTAGTTATAGGATTGTCAAGTGTCAAAATTTCAAAAAGAAGCGCATAATTTAATGAGGTTTTCAAACATACAAGGTCAAATTTAACGTTGTCTATTTAGGTCAATCCTCAAAGTTCAAGAGTACTCTAAACGTGAATGCTTCTGTTTCAAAATTTCAAACGAAGCGCCAAAAGAGCCTCTACTCGCCCGAAATCGCATGAGACCAATGTTTGGTAGAAGGAAATTACATTTCTAACTCCGACCCGTGAAACCTACCGGCCCGACGTCCAAAGGTCTAAACCGGGGTAGGTTTGTAACTTCATCTAGACGCCACACAACCGCCTCCGGAAAACATTCATACACCGTGGCCGCCTAAACACACATGCGCTCGGCCGAAATCGCTCCTGCCCACTATTTGGGACACCTGGGATAACCGTCCTACCCCCAACCCACAGTAGGTCCAAAATTTAAGAGGGGGGCAAAGTTTGTACTTTCCCCAAATTTCAAACAAGCGCGTCCCAACTGTTAAAAAAACAAAAACAAGCGCGTCCCAGACCGAAACATGGTTTTCCGCCTAGCTTCCCCCCCCCCCCCGGTCTGATTCCCCATTCGTACTCCGTGGGCGCCAAAAGTACCTCTCCACCAGCCGCGAAACCCCGGCGTCCTCCGTCCGCCATCCCATCCCACCCATCAACCGCCGCCCTCCTCCATCACGCCGGAGCCGATACCCCGACGTCGTCGTCCACCGCAACGCAATGCCCTCCACGGCTAGTAGTTGAAGCCGAGGCCGAGCTGCCTCCAGGACGCTGATGTGCGTCGTACCCGAGCCAGTTCAACCACGCCGTCCTGCGCCTCACCGCTGCCGCTCCAACGTCGCCACCGTCCACCGCACCGGAGTTGTTCCCGCTACGCCGTCCTTCGCCGCCTCGGATCTGCTTCCCCTCTGCCAACAGACGGCCATCGCACCACAGTCAACAATTTGGCCATGGGTTCGTCCAAGGCTCCACCCTCCTCCAAAACATCGGTTCCCCCGGTAAAAAGAAGAACATCACCGTGAAATAAGGATGGCACAGCACTGGCAACCAGAACTGGTACTCCTCTTCCCTTATTCATGCAAAACTTACGTGTCTGCTTGCACGGTATTGATCTCACAGAAGACACTAGTTGACCGCTTCTTCCTACACCTTCTTCCTGATACTAGATGTTCCTAGTAACTCGCGATGCACAAGGTTTCTCCTCATATACTATTTCACCTTAGCTAGAGGTCCGTCGCCCCCCTGGATTTCATTTCCTGGTCAGTTGATTCCCAGTTAAAGGAAGCATTCCCCGGCGTAACAGGCGCTAGTCCACCTATTACGTCGGGGAAGCAGCACCTCGGTGTTTATCTTAGGGGTGTGTGGGGCCTAGGAGCTGCTGGCGCCCGATCTAGAGGTCGGCCGGGCTTAAAGGGATGGCCGGGGGGCGCTGCCAAGCACGGCGGTGGTGTGAGGTCGAGGGGAGGGCGGGGCGGCAGAGGCAGAGGTCTGGGCCGGTGGTTACTGGCGGTTCAAGAAAGATCGTCAACAGTGACAAGGCCATCTGCCCGCTCCTTGTAGATCAGACGGTTCATAAAAAATTGACTGGCCTATTTATTTTCAGTCGACTGTTATTTTGATAGGACCACATCTGGTGGTGTGCTGGAGGAGTACCTGCATTTCCCAGCCATCCCTATGCTCATATATTACAAAATCATACGGAGTAGAATCTAATTTTGTTTGCCATGCAATGTTGTAGAGCTATCATATGTCTCCTGTCATTTATTTTTCAGCCACCTGCTATCTGCTACTTTTACAGTGCACTAGTTCTGCACACACTTCACCCATACTCTCAATATTGTTTTTTTATGCATGGGTATTTCAGCCTCTGCCAACCGGTTGATAGAAGCACGAAATAAAAGAGAGAAGTCACTCCAGCTTTCTTCGTGCTTAGGCAAGACACGTTTCAGCGCTATAAAGGGTGCAGTGTCAGCAAATGGAGACGGTAAACATAGCTCTGGAGTTGATGATCTCGCTCGCCATGAACCACCATCCTAGATGCTTGCTTTAACTTCGCGGTGTCATATGTGGTTGCATGTTGCATATGATGTCTAGCTTGTATTCGAAAGGCCGAAGTCGGTCTTTATTAAGATAAGGAAAGATAATTTTTACATGAACCACTGTCCCGGGAGCACCAGAAGCCAAATAGCTAGTCAGGGCACTGGCCGAGCCAGTGACAAGCCCACCACAGACAGGCATCACCTGCAAGCCAACTAAAAAGGCACGGGGGTGGCGAAGCATGTTGGGGATCGTAGCAGAATTTTAAAATTTTCTACGCATCACCAAGATCAATCTATGGAGTCATCTAGCAACGAGAGAGGGGAGTGCATCTACATACCCTTGTAGATCGCGAGCGGAAGCGTTCAAGAGAACGGGGTTGATGGAGTCGTACTCGTCGTGATCCAAATCACCGATGACCGAGCGCCGAACGGACGGCACCTCCGTGTTCAACACACGTACGGTTGGGAGAGACGTCTCCTCCTTCTTGATCCAGCAAGGGGAAAGGAGAGGTTGATGAGGATCCAGCAGCACGACGGCGTGGTGGTGGAAGCAGCGGGATCTCGGAAGGGCTTCACCAAGCACCAACGAGAGGGAGAGGTGTCACGGGAGGAGAGGGAGGCGCCAGGGGCTGGGGTGTGTCCTCCCTCCCACACCTCCACTATTTATAGGGGGAAGGGGAGAGGGGGCCGGCCCCCTCAGATCCAATCTGAGGGGAGGGGCGGCGGCCAAGGGGGTGGCTTGCCCCCCAAGCCAGGTGGAGGCGCCCCCCACCCCTTGGGTTCCCAACCCTAGGCGCAGGGGAGGCCCATAGGGGGGCGCACCAGCCCACCAGGGGCTGGTTCCCTTCCCACTTCAGCCCATGGGGCCCTCCGGGATAGGTGGCCCCACCCGGTGGACCCCCGGGACCCTTCCGGTGGTCCCGGTACAATACCGATTACCCCCGAAACCTTCCCGGTGGCCGAAACTGGACTTCCTATATACAATTCTTTACCTCCGGACCATTCCGGAACTCCTCGTGACGTCCGGGATCTCATCCGGGACTCCGAACAACTTTCGGGTTGCCGCATACTAATATCTCTACAACCCTAGCGTTACCGAACCTTAAGTGTGTAGACCCTACGGGTTCGGGAGACACGCAGACATGACCGAGACGACTCTCCGGTCAATAACCAACAGCGGGATCTGGATACCCATGTTGGCTCCCACATGCTCCTCGATGATCTCATCGGATGAACCACGATGTCCAGGATTCAATCAATCCCGTACGCAATTCCCTTTGTCTATCGGTACGATACTTGCCCGAGATTCGATCGTCGGTATCTCGATACCTTGTTCAATCTCGTTACCGGCAAGTCTCTTTACTCGTTTCCGTAACACATCATCCTGTGAACAACTCCTTGATCACATTGAGCTCATTATGATGATGTCCTACCGAGTGGGCCCAGAGGTACCTCTCCGTCACACGGAGTGACAAATCCCAGTCTCGATTCGTGCCAACCCAACAGACACTTTCGAAGATACCCGTAGTGCACCTTTATAGCCACCCAGTTACGTTGTGACGTTTGGTACACCCAAAGCACTCCTACGGTATCCGGGAGTTGCACAACCTCATGGTCTAAGGAAAAGTTACTTGACATTGGAAAAGCTTTAGCAAACGAACTACACGATCTAGTGCTAGGCTTAGGATTGGGTCTTGTCCATCACATCATTCTCCTAATGATGTGATCCCGTTATCAATGACATCCAATGTCCATGGTCAGGAAACCGTAACCATCTATTGATCAACGAGCTAGTCAACTAGAGGCTTACTAGGGACATGTTGTGGTCTATGTATTCACACATGTATTACGATTTCCGGATAACACAATTATAGCATGAATAACAGACAATTATCATGAACAAGGAAATATAATAATAACCATTTTATTATTGCCTCTAGGGCATATTTCCAACAATCTCCCACTTGCACTAGAGTCAATAATCTAGTTACATTGTGATGAATCGAACACCCATAGAGTTCTGGTGTTGATCATGTTTTGCTCGTGAAAGAGGTTTAGTCAACGGATCTGCTGCATTCAAATCCGTGTGCACTTTACAAATATCTATGTCTCCATCTTGAACATGTTCACGTATGGAGTTGAAGCGACGCTTGATATGCCTGGTCTTCTTGTGAAACCTGGGCTCCTTGGCAAGGGCAATAGCTCCAGTGTTATCACAGAAGAGAGCCATTGGACCCGACGCATTTGGAATGACTCCTAGGTCGGTGATGAACTCCTTCATCCATACTGCTTCGTGTGCTGCCTCCGAGGCTGCTATGTACTCCGCTTCGCATGTAGAACCCGCCACGACGCTTTGCTTGCAACTGCACCAGCTTACCGCTCCACCATTCAAAATATACACGTATCCGGTTTGTGACTTGGAGTCATCCGGATCTGTGTCGAAGCTAGCGTCGACGTAACCCTTTACGACGAGCTCTTCGTAACCTCCATATACGAGAAACATATCCTTAGTCCTTTTCAGGTACTTCAGGATGTTCTTGACCGCTGTCCAGTGTTCCTTGCCGGGATTACTTTGGTACCTACCTACCAAACTTACAGCAAGGTTTACATCAGGTCTGGTACACAGCATGGCATACATAATAGACCCTATGGCTGAGGCATAGGGGATGACACTCATCTCTTCTATATCTTTTGCCGTGGTCGGGCATTGAGCCGAGCTCAATTTCACACCTTGCAATACAGGCAAGAACCCCTTCTTGGACTGATCCATATTTAACTTCTTCAATATCTTATCAAGGTATGTGCTTTGCGAAAGACCTATGAGGCGTCTCGATCTATCTCTATAGATCTTGATGCCTAATATATAAGCAGCTTCTCCAAGGTCCTTCATTGAAAAACACTTATTCAAGTAGGCCTTTATACTTTCCAAGAATTCTATATCATTTCCCATCAGCAGTATGTCATCCACATATAATATGAGAAATGCTACAGAGCTCCCACTCACTTTCTTGTAAACACAGGCTTCTCCATAAGTCTGTGTGAACCCAAACGCTTTGATCATCTCGTCAAAGCGAATGTTCCAACTCCGAGATGCTTGCACACCTTGTCAGCATTCTCAGGGTCGACAAAACCTTCCGGTTGTATCATATACAACTCTTCCTTAAGAAAACCATTAAGGAATGCCGTTTTGACGTCCATTTGCCATATCTCATAATCATAGTATGCGGCAATTGCTAACATGATTCTGACGGATTTCAGCTTCGCTACGGGTGAGAAAGTCTCATCGTAGTCAACCCCTTGAACTTGTCGATAACCCTTAGTGACAAGCCGAGCCTTATAGATGGTCACATTACCATCCGCGTCAGTCTTCTTCTTAAAGATCCATTTATTTTCTATGGCTTGCCGATCATCGGGCAAGTCAGTCAAAGTCCATACTTCGTTTTCATACATGGATCCTATCTCGGATTTCATGGCTTCAAGCCATTTGTCGGAATCCGGGCCCGCCATCGCTTCTTCATAGTTCGAAGGTTCACTGTTGTCTAACAACATGATTTCCAGGACAGGATTGCCGTACCACTCTGGTGTGGAACGTGTCCTTGTGGACCTTCGAAGTTCAGTGGTAGCTTGATCATGATCATTATCATTAACTTCCTCTCTAGCCGATGCAGGCTCCACAGAAACATTTTCCTGTGCTGCGCTACTCTCCGGTTCGAGGGCCATCTCATCAAGCTCCACTTTCCTCCCACTTACTTCTTTCGAGAGAAACTCTTTCTCTAGAAAGGATCCATTCCTGGCAACAAAGATCTTGCCCTCAGATCTTAGGTAGAAGGTATACCCAATAGTTTCCTTAGGGTATCCTATGAATACGCATTTTTCCGACTTGGGTTCGAGCTTCTCTGGTTGAAGTTTCTTCACATAAGCATCGCATCCCCAAACTTTCAGAAACGACAGCTTAGGTTTCTTCCCAAACCATAATTCATACGGTGTCGTCTCAACGGATTTTGACGGTGCCCTATTTAAAGTGAATGCGGCAGTCTCTAAAGCATAACCCCAAAAAGATAGCGGTAGATCAGTAAGAGACATCATAGATCGCACCATATCCAATAGAGTGCGATTACGACGTTCGGACACACCGTTACGCTGAGGTGTTCCAGGCGGCGTGAGTTGTGAAACAATTCCACATTTCCTTAAGTGCGTGCCAAATTCATGACTCAAATATTCTCCTCCACGATCTGATCGTAAGAACTTTATTTTCTTGCCACGTTGATTCTCAACCTCATTCTGAAATTCCTTGAACTTTTCAAAGGTCTCAGACTTGTGCTTCATCAAGTAGATATACCCATATCTACTCAAATCATCGGTGAGGGTGAGAACATAACGATAACCACCGCGAGCCTCAACACTCATTGGACCACACACATCAGTATGTATGATCTCCAATAAGTTGGTTGCTCGCTCCATTGTTCCGGAGAACGGAGTCTTGGTCATCTTGCCCAAGAGGCATGGTTCGCATCTGTCAAATGATTCATAATCAAGAGACTCCAAAAGTCCATCTGCATGGAGTTTCTTCATGCGTTTAACACCGATATGACCAAGGCGGCAGTGCCACAAGTATGTGGGACTATCGTTATCAACCTTGCATTTCTTGGCATTCACATTATAAACATGTGTAACATCACGTTCGAGATTCAATAAAAATAAACCATTCACCAGCGGGGCATGACCATAAAACATATCTCTCATATAAATAGAACAACCATTATTCTCAGATTTAAATGAGTAGCCATCTCGCATTAAGCGAGATCCAGATACAATGTTCATGCTCAAAGCTGGCACTAAATAACAATGATTGAGGTTTAAAACTAATCCCGTAGGTAGATGCAGAGGTAGCGTGCCGACGGCGATCACATCGACCTTGGAACCATTCCCGACGCGCATCGTCACCTCGTCCTTTGCCAGTCTACGCTGATTCCGCAGTTCCTGCTTTGAGTTACAAATATGAGCAACCGCACCGGTATCAAATACCCAGGAACTACTACGAGTGCTGGTAAGGTACACATCAATTACATGTATACCACATATACCTTTGGTATTGCCGGCCTTCTTATCTGCTAAGTACTTGGGGCAATTCCGCTTCCAGTGACCGGTTCCCTTGCAATAAAAGCACTCAGTCTCAGGCTTGGGTCCATTCTTTGACTTCTTCCCGGCAGCTGGCTTACCGGGCGCGGCAACTCCCTTGCCGTCCTTCTTGAAGTTCTTCTTACCCTTGCCCTTCTTGAACTTAGTGGTTTTATTCACCATCAACACTTGATGTTCCTTTCTGATCTCCGCCTCCGCTGACTTCAGCATCGCATATACCTCAGGAATGGTCTTTTCCATCCCCTGCATGTTGAAGTTCATCACAAAGCTCTTGTAGCTAGGTGGAAGCGACTGGAGGATTCTGTCAATGACCGCGTCATCCGGGAGATTAATCCCCAGCTGAGACAAGCGGCTGTGCAACCCAGACATTTTGAGTATGTGCTCGCTGACAGAACTATTTTCCTCCATCTTACAGCTGTAGAACTTATCGGAGACTTCATATCTCTCGATCCGGGCATGAGCTTGGAAAACCATTTTCAGCTCTTCGAACATCTCATATGCTCCGTGATGCTCAAAATGCTTTTGGAGCCCCGGTTCTAAGCTGAAGAGCATGCCGCACTGAACGAAGGAGTAATCATCGGTGCGTGTCTGCCAAACGTTCAAATCGTCTGGCAGTGCTGGGAGAGCAGGTGGGCCACCTAACGGTGCTTCAAGGATATATGATTTCTTGGCAGCTATGAGAATAATCCTCAGGTTACGGACCCAGTCCGCATAGTTGCTACCATCGTCTTTCAGCTTGTTTTTCTCTAGGAATGCGTTGAAGTTGAGGGTAACATTAGCGTTGGCCATTTGATCTACAAGATAGATATGTAACATTTAGACTAAGTTCATGACAATTAAGTTCATCTAATCAAATTATGTAATGAACTCCCACTCAGATAGACATCCCTCTCGTCATCTAAGTGATACATGATCCGAATCGACTAGGCCGTGTCCGATCATCACGTGAGACGGACTAGTCATCAACGGTGAACATCTCCATGTTGATCGTATCTTCTATACGACTCATGTTCGACCTTTCGGTCTCTTGTGCTCCGAGGCCATGTCTGTACATGCTAGGCTCGTCAAGTCAACCTAAGTGTATTGCTGTGTAAATCTGGCTTACACCCGTTGTATTCGAACGTTAGAATCTATCACACCCGATCAACACGTAGTGCTTCGAAACAACGAACCTTCGCAACGGTGCACAGTTAGGGGGAACACTTTCTTGAAATTTTAGTGAGGGATCATCTTATATGCTACCGTCGTTTTAAGCAAATAAGATGCAAAAACATGATAAACATCACATGCAATCAAAATAGTGACATGATATGGCCATTATCACTTCGCTCCTTTTGATCTCCATCTTCAGGGCTCCATGATCATCATTGTCACCGGCATGACACCATGATCTCCATCATCATGATCTCCATCATCGTGTCTTCATGAAGTTGTCTCGCCAACTATTACTTCTACTACTACGGCTAACGGTTAGCAATAAAGTAAAGTAATTACATGGCAAATTTCAATGACACGCAGGTCATATAATAAATTAAGACAACTCCTATGGCTCCTGCCGGTTGTCATACTCATCGACATGCAAGTCGTGATTCCTATTACAAGAACATGATCATCTCATACATCACATATATCATTCATCACATCCTTTGGCCATATCACATCACAAAGCACTTGCTGCAAAAACAAGTTAGACGTCCTCTAATTGTTGTTGCAAGTTTTTACGTGGCTGCTATAGGTTTCTAGCAAGAACGTTTCTTACCTACGCCAAAACCACAACGTGATATGCCAATTTCTATTTACCATTCATAAGGACCCTGTTCATCGAATCCGATCCGACTAAAGTGGGAGAGACAGACACCCGCTAGCCACCTTATGCAACTAGTGCATGTCAGTCGGTGGAACCTGTCTCACGTAAGCGTACGTGTAAGGTCGGTCCGGGCCGCTTCATCCCACAGTGCCGCCGAATCAAGATAAGACTAGTAACGGCAAGAAGATTGACAAATCGACGCCCACAACTACTTTGTGTTCTACTCGTGCAAGATACTACGCATAGACCTAGCTCATGATGCCACTGTTGGGGATCGTAGCAGAATTTTAAAATTTTCTACGCATCACCAAGATCAATCTATGGAGTCATCTAGCAACGAGAGAGAGGGGAGTGCATCTACATACCTTTGTAGATCGCGAGCGGAAGCGTTCAAGAGAACGGGGTTGATGGAGTCGTACTCGTCGTGATCCAAATCACCTATGACCGAGCGCCGAATGGACGGCACCTCCGTGTTCAACACACGTACGGTTGGGAGAGACGTCTCCTCCTTCTTGATCCAGCAAGGGGGAAGGAGAGGTTGATGAGGATCCAGCAGCACGACGGCGTGGTGGTGGAAGCAGCGGGATCTCGGCAGGGCTTCACCAAGCACCAACGAGAGGGAGAGGTGTCACGGGAGGAGAGGGAGGCGCCAGGGGCTGGGGTGTGTCCTCCCTCCCACCCCTCCACTATTTATAGGGGGAAGGGGAGAGGGGGCCGGCCCCCTCAGATCCAATCTGAGGGGAGGGGCGGCGGCCAAGGGGGTGGCTTGCCCCCCAAGCCAGGTGGAGGCGCCCCCCACCCCTAGGGTTCCCAACCCTAGGCGCAGGGGAGGCCCATAGGGGGGCGCACCAGCCCACCAGGGGCTGGTTCCCTGCCCACTTCAGCCCATGGGGCCCTCCGGGATAGGTGGCCCCACCCGGTGGACCCCCGGGACCCTTCCGGTGGTCCCGGTACAATACCGATTACCCCCGAAACCTTCCCGGTGGCCGAAACTGGACTTCCTATATACAATTCTTTACCTCCGGACCATTCCGGAACTCCTCGTGACGTCCGGGATCTCATCCGGGACTCCGAAAAACTTTCGGGTTACCGCATACTAATATCTCTACAACCCTAGCGTCACCGAACCTTAAGTGTGTAGACCCTACGGGTTCGGGAGACACGCAGACATGACCGAGACGACTCTCCGGTCAATAACCAACAGCGGGATCTGGATACCCATGTTGGCTCCCACATGCTCCTCGATGATCTCATCGGATGAACCACGATGTCGAGGATTCAATCAATCCCGTACGCAATTCCCTTTGTCTATCGGTACGATACTTGCCCGAGATTCGATCGTCGGTATACCGATACCTTGTTCAATCTCGTTACCGGCAAGTCTCTTTACTCGTTTCCGTAACACGTCATCCTGTGAACAACTCCTTGATCACATTGAGCTCATTATGATGATGTCCTACCGAGTGGGCCCAGAGGTACCTCTCCGTCACACGGAGTGACAAATCCCATTCTCGATTCGTGCCAACCCAACAGACACTTTCGGAGATACCCGTAGTGCACCTTTATAGCCACCCAGTTACGTTGTGACGTTTGGTACACCCAAAGCACTCCTACGGTATCCGGGAGTTGCACAACCTCATGGTCTAAGGAAAAGTTACTTGACATTGGAAAAGCTTTAGCAAACGAACTACACGATCTAGTGCTAGGCTTAGGATTGGGTCTTGTCCATCACATCATTCTCCTAATGATGTGATCCCGTTATCAATGACATCCAATGTCCATGGTCAGGAAACCGTAACCATCTATTGATCAACGAGCTAGTCAACTAGAGGCTTACTAGGGACATGTTGTGGTCTATGTATTCACACATGTATTACGATTTCCGGATAACACAATTATAGCATGAATAACAGACAATTATCATGAACAAGGAAATATAATAATAACCATTTTATTATTGCCTCTAGGGCATATTTCCAACAAAGCAGCCCGCCTCCCACCAGGCTCTTAGGTCCTCGATGATCATGCTCACCACTCCAGCTGGGTGTCTAGCTTGTATTGCTTCCAATTTGGTTAAATTGCATCTGCTTAGCTTACACATTATACCTTTGAATATGACATGCTTTCCTGTTTTTGGTACATACTACTACATCTGTCTATTAACCATGTTCTTACATCAAACTAATGTTCTTGTGTATCCCTCATCAATCACTTATGATGAGGCAGTCAGGCTCGTGGACTGCTGTAAGAAAAGATCCTCTTTTAAAGAATGTAGTGTCAGCCTCCCCACATGATTCTCAAGAAACAGCAATGCTAGATGAAGAGAGTCAACGTAGCTCTGTAGTCGATGACTACATTTCCCCTACACCACCATCGCAGGTGCTTGCTCTAACTTGGCAGCGTGATATGTGGTTGCATGTTGCATATAGTGTCTAGATTGTAATTCTTCCAATCTGGTTAACTTGCATGTGCTATTCTGCTTAGTTTATACATTATACATGTTAATGTGACATGCCTTCCTATTTTTGGTACATAGTACATCTGTCTATTAAGCATGTCCTTACATAAAACTACTATTTTTTTGTATCCCGCATCAATCACTTATGACGAGACACCTTTAGTATATGCAGAGTGATATTGCTTGCATCTTTCATATGATTTATAGCATGCAGTGCTTCTAATTTGTTGAGACGCCATTTATGATGGGACGCTTTTAACTTGGCAGAGTCATATTGGTTACATCTTTCATAAGTTGAAATGGCTTCTAATTCGTTGAAATGGCTTCTGCTTAGTTTACACAAATAGTTGTGAATATGCCAAGTCCTCATGTTTTTCGTACATATTCCATCCTCGTATCATGTGTTTGCCTTACATCAAAGTAGTGATTGTCAGTATCATGCATGAATGAGTTCTGAAGAGTGAATTTTATTGCTTTTTCTTGTCGGTTTTACTTGACAATGCAAAATCAATAAGGCGGAAGAAAATTAGCAAGGCAGTGGATAAAGGTGCTCCTTCCAAACAACTGAAACGGAGGGCATCTACACATTCTACTCCGCCATCCCCCCAACAAGATTTGGAAGACAACACATGCATAGACACTCAACGTAGCTGTGTTGATGATGAGCACGTCTCCCCTAGTCCACCATCAAAGGTGCTCCCTCTAACATGGCACTGTTATATGTGGTTGCATGTTATGTATGATGTCTAGCTTGTATTGCTTCTAATTTTGTTGAATTCCATCTGCTTACTTTACACATTATACTTGTGAATAAGACACGTGTTCCTGTTTGTAGAACATACAATACTTGTCTATCACACCATGTTCTTACATCAAAGTACTACTGTTGTGCAACCTGCAACAATCACTTTTCACAACACACGTTTAACTTGGGAGTCTCATATAGTTTACATCTCGCATTATTTTCTAGCTTGTACTACTAATTTGTTGAAATGGCACTAATGATGAGACAGTTTTAACTTGGTAGAGTGATATTCGTTGCATCTTACATATGTTGTCTAGCTTTCATTGCTTCTAATTTGTTGAAGTGCCTTCTGCTTAGTTTACACATCATAGCTGTGAATATGCAATGGCACTAATGACGAGAGACCTTTAACTTGGTAGTGTTATGTTGTTTGCATCTTGCATATGATTTATTTCTTGTACTGCTTCACATTTGTTTAAATGCCAGTTATGACGAGACACTGTTAACTTGGCAGAGCAATATTTGTAGCATCTTTCATATGGTATCTACCTTCCATTGCATTGCTTCTAATTTATTGAAATGCCTTCTGCTTAGTTTACACATCATAGTTCTGATTATCTCATGCCGTCCTGTTTTTCGTACATATTACATCCTCCTATCATGCGGTTGTCTAACATCAAAGTTCGGTTCGTCTGTATCACGCATCAATTTGTTCTGAAGAACTAAATTTTTATTCCTTTTTCTTGTCGGCTTGACTTGACATGGCACAGAGAAAGAGGAAGGAACAAAGACTGGCAGGGAATGGTGTTAGTACTCAGGACGCATGGAAGCGGAAGCGGAAGAATTATGCAGATTCTGCTGGTACTGATGGTGCAATAGAAGGTCAAAGTCCACCAGAAAATTGTACAAACACGGTATCCCGTGCTACACCAGCTGCAAAACAATTCAAACAAAAACTAATAGCTGCCACCAAACAAGCAGCGACAGCTCTAGTTGTTGCAACACCTTCCACAGTACCAACAGCTGCACGAGTTACTCGTTTGTCAACTCAACTAGCGGCAAGTTCCCAAGATCCCTTGCCACCTGACACTACTTCCGAAGCACTCCTGACAAAAGATGAGTTGGCAAGATCAGATGAACCTTGTGAGCTTCAACATCAAGAAGGTAGTTGCTGGAGTCAAGTTACAGTTGCATGCTTCTTTATATGTAGTCTCACAGTTTGATGTACACTAACACTTCCTATGTTCGTTGTTGGACTAGCACCTAGGCGCAAGAGGAAACAGACATCAGGGATAATGCTTGATAGGTTAACAAAATCTAGAGGAAGAATGGAGATCCGTTTTGAGGCAGGTTTAAAAAGGCAACATGATGCTGCAGAGTCAGCCAAGTTAGTATCAGAGGCAGCGGTTGCCGTTAGGTGTCATGCATGTATCCTCCCAACATGGATTCATTACAAGAATGACAAAGACGAAACCCAGTTCAACACCTTCCTCGACCATTTATCTGTAAGTATGGTTATGTATGGAAATTAGTAATATTCATCTTGTTCTGTCCCATACTTTCTAGGTTGCTGGTAATGAGACTCCCATAATTTTCAACAGATGAGGTTCAAGTTGGATAGCCAAGATGATGCAACCAGACAAGCATGCACCCATGTTTTCAAGTCTGCTCTGCGATAGTATCGGTATAACTTGAGGAAAACTCACTTTGGAGGCAAGGCTAACAGTGAACTTGCCCAAACATCTCCAGTGGAAAATATATCGGATGAAGACTGGAGAGGCCTCATTAAACACTGGTCTAATCCAAAGTATCAAGTACATTATATATATGTGATCAGATCACATGTTGAACTCCTATTTACGCATGTGCCTCACAAATCTATCTTCTTGTAGGTGAACTATTCAAAGAACAAGGCCAACCGTACGAAAGTGAAATTCCAACAGACGGCGGGATCTCGTAGCTATATTGCACATTGTGAGGCTCTTGCAATTAGCTGCTGTTTCACTCTTTTAGCTGTGCCATATTATCAGATCTATATTGACTTGTTCCAAATGCATAGGAAAGCCCGCAAGGACCAAAAAGTACCTGAACCATGTTGTGGAAATCTTCAAGGACGGTCACACCAGCAAGATGAAGGGCATGACTACACCAGTCAAAGCTGCTGTTGTAAGTCCTTAATCCTCATGCCTTTTAACTACTACTTACTCTGACGTGTGCATTGAACTGCACGGTTTGCAGCCAATGTCTATAACTCTTTTCAATTTTATACACAATTGTCTTAGCGTACCATTGCACCTTACAAGGTTTAAAAGAGAGGAGTGATGTTCCTTTGATCTTGATCTGTAATCTAGTTCTGTGCTGGACTTGTCTACACAACGTTACAATTGCATGTTTGTCTGTTCTCAGTTGTTTTGTCATATGAATGATGTCATACTATGCTTACCATATTATAAACTTTGTCTCTTTATCCTTAGTTGTCAATACAATGTGAAGAAATAGACAATACATTAGCCATGGTACATGGTCATATGTTTGGAACCTGGTTTTATTATGTACTTTGCAGTAAAATACAACTAATATTTTACACGGGTTCACTAGAATAAGTTATGTATATAGACCAAAGCTATTTTGTTTGGTTTTGCTACCTCCTTAATATCTTCTGTTCTAGTACTACTAATGTAAAAACTCAACTTTTCAGAAAGCTATGGAACAAATGGTGGAACTGCCACCTTCTGAAGGTGACGAGGCAACTATAACCGCAATGTCACCTCTTGCTGCAGTGGGTCAGTACCTGTCCACTAACAGTGCCAAAAGCACGTTCCTGCATAATACTGGGTTGGTTGTTAAGGCAATCTCATCCAAACTGCCTCATGATCAAGATATGCAAGCTCAAAACAATGTTATATCTGCGCTCCAGACACAAGTCCATTCCCTAACAGAGACCCTTTGTGAAACAAGGACAGCCATTGTTCGATGTCGTCAAGATATGCATAGTTTTGAAACCAGACTATCAGACATTTGCTATGTTGTTCAGGAGCCTAGGAGAAATGAAGGCGAAGGTTATGGTGCTCCATCAGACAATACAGCATGAAAACATAACAGTCGGGTTAAATGAACTGAGCTTTTGAACTTCTGGTAGTGCATTTATCTGCCGGACTGTTAACTTTTATGCCAACCTTCCTTTTGTTTCATGGTTGTAATTTGTTTTGTTGCGATACAAAATTTGTTCTTAACATGCAGCGACCGACTCAAGAAAACAGCAAGCCATTTTTGTATAGTGTAGGGTGTTCCCTATATTTGCACTGGTCGCGAACTTTGATGCCTAGTGGACATAATCTGTGCAATCACCTTAATAGCCTAGCATTAGTTTCTAGCTTATTTATTTCCCTAGTCTTCTTTTTCCTTGGTTTGCTAGTGGCCTCAACAACCATGGGCCATATACGGACCATGGTAACCATGAGCCTGCTACGGGCTATAGGATCCATGGGCCTCCTACGGGCCATCAGATAAATGGGCCTCCGACGGGCTGTAGAATCAGTGGGCCTCGGGCCGTCGGATAAATGGGCCCACATGGGCCGTAAACGGGCGTAATTGTATTGGGCCAGCACGGTAACGGGCCTTTAATAGGCTGGAAGATAGCAAAGGCTTAATTCTGGCACGGGCATAATGGATCGTTAATGGGCCAGAATATAGGACGGGCTGGAAATGGCGCAACGGGTTAACAGGCCACAAACGGGCCGATTCTAACCACGGGCCGAATTTGGCCCATTAAGGGAACAGGCCAGTAACGGGCCGGAAGTAATCGATGGCCGGAAAGGAGCCCAAGAATGTATGGGCCGTCAGTAGGCAGAAAGCTAACACGGGTTGGAAACGGCCCATGTGAATCATGGGCCGTTACTGGGCATAAAGAAATTTACTGTTTATTATGGGCCAGAGTCACCGCGGCCCATTAAAGGACCCAAAGATACGAAAGGCCTCGTATGAGCCAAAAGACGTCGTGGGCCATAAATGGGCCGAAAATGAAATGGGCTGGTATTATACTGGACGGCCCACATGACGTTGTTGGGCCGATTTCGGGAACGCCATAACGGTCCGTGAGTTACCGGGCCGTAAAATGGGCTATATGTGAACAGATCGTTAACAGGCTTTTCATGGGCCGGCCCGCTAACTTTTGACCAAGTCAAATGGGCTGGCCTTTGTAAGCTAAATGGGCCAGTGTTGGGCCGTCACACATGTCGACATATCATAGGCGCCTATCTGACCCAATGACGAGTTGACACGTGTTTCCTCTGGCCAATGAGAATTTTACACATGGAAAATCGCCATTGGTCATCGCTGTTGACGGGTTATCAGATCCAAAACCGGATCCAGTAGCTTAACAGTGACCCGTTACGGTGGATGCCACATGTCGGTTACCCTTGACGAAAGCACTTCCATGACGCGTCATTTATCGTCATGGAAGTGAACACTTCCGTGATGATAATTTTGGTATTGTCATGGAACACTTCTACGACAGCACAGGTATGACTATCTTGATTCTGTCATAAAATTGTCATGGATGTACATGCATGACAGAAACGTGATCTACTGTGAAAAACACATATCATCACGGAAGTGTATTTTTTTGTAGTGTACTTCTTGAGCTTGCATTGATTTTTCCCTTGAAAAGGAAAGGGTGATGCAGCAAAGTAGAGATAAGTATTTCCCTCAGTTAAGAACCAAGGTATCAATCCAGTAGGAGGCACAAGCAAGTCTCCAATATATGCACCTGTACAAACTAACAAACACTTGCACACAATGTGAAAAGGGGGTTGTCAATCCCTTCACAATCACGAACAAGAGTGAGATCTAATAGAGATAGGTATAAAAGATAAATAGAATAGCAAAATAAACTAATAAAAATAAAGTACAACAAGGTATTTTTGGGTTTTTTGGTTTATAGATCTGAAAATATATGATGGAAAATAGACCCGGGGGCCATAGGTTTCACTAGAGGCTTCTCTCTTGAAGAAAACATACGGTGGGTAAACAAATTACTGTTAAGCAATTGATAGAAAAGCGCATAATTATGAAGACATCTAAGGCAATGATCATGAATATAGGCATCACGTCCATGAAAAGTAGACCAAAACAATTCTGCATCTACTACTAATACTCCACCCATCGACCAACTCCTGCCTGCATCTAGAGTATTAAGTTCATAAGAACAGAGCAGCGCTTTAAGTAAGATGACATAATGTAGAGGAATAAACTCAAGCAATATGATATAAACCCCATCTTTTTATCCTTGATGGCAACAATACAATACGTGCCTTGCTACCCCTTCTGTCACTAGGTGAGGACACCACAAGATTGAACCCAAAACTAAGCACCTCTCCCATTGCACGAAAAACCAATCTAGTTGGCCAAGCCAACCCGATAGTTCAACAAAAAATACAAAGATATCTTAATCATGCATAAAATAGTTCAGAGAAGACTCAAATAATATTCATAGATAATCTGATCATAAATCCACAATTCATCGAATCTCAACAAACGCACCGTAAAAAAAGATTACATCAAATAGATCTCCAAGAACATCGAGGAGAACATTGTATTGAAGATCAAAGAGAGAGAAGAAGCCATCTAGCTACTAGCTATGGACCCGTAGGTCTGTGGTAAACTACTCAAACATCATCGGAAGGGCAGCAAGGTTGGTGTAGAGGTCCTCCGTGATCGAATCCCCCTCCGGTGGAGTGCCAGAAAAGGCCGCAAGATGGGATCTCATGGGAATAGAGGCTTGCGGCATCGGAAAAGTATTTTTGGTGTGCCCTCTGGTGTAGGGGGGATATTTGAGGATTTATAGTGCGAAGATTAGGGTTGGAAGGTCTACGGGTGGCCCACAAGCCCTGGGGGCGCCCCCACTAGGGCGCGCCCCTACGGCTTGTGGCCACCCCGTAGGGCTTCTGGCCTCCTCTCCAAGTCTCGTGGGTTTCTTCTGGTCCAAGGAAAATCACCGTAAAGTTTTATTCCGTTTGGACTCCGTTTGATATTCCTTTTCTGTAAAAGTCAAAAACAAGGAAAAAACAGAAAGTGGCACTGGGCTCTAGGTTAATAAGTTAGTCCCAAAAATAATATAAAATAGCATATTAATGCATATAAAACATCCATAACAGATAATATAATAGCATGGAACAATCAAAAATTATAGATACGTTGGAGATGTATCAATGCCCTTAAGATCATCAAGAGTATATCCAATTGCAGCACGGTGCTTCCTCAGAATTTTTAATAATCTCTCTTCTTCATGTTTTGAAAGGTTAGCACTAATAATAATAGGATATATCTTTTTCTCATCAAGATAAGCCACTACCGCAGGTTGGTCCAAACGCGACAGTCCAATCAGAGACCCTTCGACAAAACTGTGTGCGATGCATTAATCACAAATGGTGATGTAATAAAACCATCAAAAAAGATACAAAACATTTGCGATGGCGGTGACATCAAACACGATTCAGATTAGAGTTGCGTGTGTGATGCATGGCAAACGGTTAATCTAGCAGAACTGTTTGTGATGAGGCAGAACAACAGAAATGGGCAGCCAGATGAGGGTGTGTGCGATATACGGCATACAGTTCACTAGGATGAACTATGTGTGATTAGGCAACACAATGGAAACGGTCAGCCAGATCAAGGTGTGTGCGATGGAGGGCATACAGTTCACTCGGATGAACTGTTTGCGATGAGCCAAGACAACAGAAACAGTTCAACTGAACAAGATATGTGTGATACGCGGCAAACAGGTTTGTAATAAGAAATGTGTGCGAAGACCAATAATAACACAGACGATTGCTGCTAATAAGCCATGTGATTTGCTCTGTCTATAGAACAATAACATATATATAACTGAAATAAGCATCCAATTACATAAGTGACTATACAGATCATTCACACACACCTCAATAAACAATTGCATGCATTCTAAACTAGGAGAATCGATCGTCTAGTCATCTACTTCTTGTGACGCTCCCGCCACTGCTCTGTGGCTCGATCCCTCATCTGGGGCAGGAAGAAGACACTTCCTCATGTCAACGATCCGCCTGTATATCTCGTAGCATGTGTACACGTCCTTGGCCGCGTACTTGACGTGTTCTTCATCCAGTCTCTAATGCCAGACACTGTGCCAGGCGTTCTTGTCCTTCTTGCTCTCATCCTTCATCTTCATGTAGCAGGGGTCGATGATGGCCGAGGCGAGGTCAACAAGGGAGTTATGTTTGTTGTTGTCGCTGCCCCAGACCTTGTAGCGGTCATGGATGTTGACAAGATTCTAGTAGGTCAAGCCCGAAACCTTGAGCGCTTTTAGATTGTTGGTGGTGTCCACCGTAGCGAAACTGTAGTCGGAGTTGTTGATAAACCTGGAGAAACGCTCGCAAGGCCTTGTGGCCAGGTGGTAGTGGTAGACGAGGACATCATGTCGCACGCACAACTGGGCGACGGCAACCTTCTGATCATGCCTGGCATGACCGCTGGTGAACTCGAGGTCGAAGCCGACCACTTGGTACTTGTCTTCAGCAAGCAACTGCTCCATAGTTTGGATGGAGCTCTCCACCGAGACCGGCTCGTTCGTGTACACCACCAAGAGGGCCTTCCCCCTCACGTGGGTGTCCACTACGTGATGCGTGGTGAACTGCCCCCCGTTGTCGTCGTCGGCCGCTGGGAGCGCCATTGGAGCCACGGGGAGCGCCATTGGAAACGCTGGATGTCCTCTCTGTATGTGTCATCGTGGGTGTGCTTATTGTGTCGTGTGGCGCAAGAGATGAAGGTAAATGGTCGCAGGAATAAATGGTGGTCGGGCGGACTGGATTCTCGGTGCGTCCGCATGGCAGTTTTTGCAGCGGGTAACTACATCGTGGCGCCGCGCCCGACGCAACCGCATGCATAATGGCAGCACGAACGTACGTTATCGTGCACCGGCCCCAAACACTGGCAGCGCACGTCGAGGGACGAGGGCAGAGCGCCCGGAGGGACGCGAGAGTAGAGCGTGTGCGGCGGGACACGAGCAGAGCGCGTGTGGCAGGACGCGAGCAGAGCACGCCGTGGCCGCCTCAACTGCGAGCAACCACACGTATAGAGCAGTTGAACACGCAGGGAATGGTCATCTACAAGCCGACCAGCAATTGCGACGCTACGTAGAGAGCGGCCGTGTGCTACTGCCTCCGTCTTGGTCTATTAGTCCCCTTTATATTCTGTGCCATATTTTGACCTTAAATTTAATTAACAAAATGTTAATGCATGTTATAAAAATTATATAATCAAAAACTATGTTCAAATACAAATCGAACGATATAATCTTTGGCGACATGCATTCGTATTTTATTAGTTAAATCTCTAGTCAAAATTTGGCACAAAAATACAAAGACGACTTATAAACCAGGACGGGGGTAGTAGGTAATTAAATCGCAAACATTTTTTATTAACCGTATGTGTACGTGTCCTTTCGTCCTCCTCTCGCATGTCTTGTCACCCCGCTACCGCAAACGGCTTCGAGCGCAAGCTTGAGCAGCGCGCGGGGGCGTTCTTTTGGTCAAAGGGCGGCTCGAAGTGGCGCCAATGAATCGTCGGTGAGCCCGTTCCCGCACAACCATGCAGGTTCCCGCGCAAGCTTCCCGCCCAACTCGGTGAATACCCCCAAAATCCCAATGCTTACCGGCCTGCTATATAAATCCTCACGGCTGGCGAGTCCTGCGTTGCATTTTCCCCTCCCTCCTTGTAGCTTATCTCGTCTGCTTCTCCCACAATTGTCAATGGCACCTGTCCGTCATCGTCGCTCAGCCACTCCACCGTCATCAGAGGACAGATCTAGCTGGGAGCCTACACCGCGGCGGCGGCTCAGTCCCGGGCGTAGTGTAGTGCGCGTGGCATCCCTGTTGGGTGTGCGCGGAACACCCACCACACGCTCCGCCGCCACTGCCCGTCGGCAGCTCTTGCCGGCCGCTGTTGCCGCCACCCCACCATCTGTCGTCGTGGCCTCCACAGCACCGTCGAAAGCCAGGGCCATCGCCCGCTCCGCCGCTGCAGCCCGAAGGAGGGAGGTGGCCGTCATGGCCGCCACCCCACTGTCGGCCATCGTGGCCATCACCTGCTCCGCCATCGCGGCCCGAAGGTGGGAGGTGGTGGTCGTGGCCGCGACCCCATCGTCGGCCGCCGTGGCTGCCAGCCCACCATCGACCGCCGGGGTCATCACCCGCTCCGCCACCACCGCCCGAAGGAGGGAGGCAGAGGTGGAGGCCCGCACGTGCGTCAGCGACCTTGCGCGCTACATCGAGTTCCTGCGGGAGGAGGAGGGGCGCCTCGCCGAGCACGCAAAGAGCCTTACCGCCGCCATGGCCACAGCACACGCCGTCGCAGAGGCGAGGAATCAGGACATCTACGAGGAGTCCCGCCGCTTCGGGAGGGGTCGTCTGGAGTGGCAGAGGGCGTTCGAGGTGAGCATCGCTGAAGGTGCAGCAGCGGCAGGCACCGTATTGCAGTTGTCCAGCTCGTCGGTAGGCTCCTCCTCCTCTGCCTCTTACTGAGCGCGCTCGGCAGAGGAGAGGCTGCCGGAAGTAGTACAAAGCCCCTCCGTAGTAGTAGTATTTAGGGGCTATTTTGTTCAGTTCATCTGACTATAGATGTGGTGGAACTGTACAACGTACTTAAAATTAGCTAGTATATACAGTTGAACTAGCTATTTTAGTACATGGTTGGCAACAATTAAGGAAAACTTTGGTTGGTTCAGCTGTCGAGTTGAACTGATTGTATAAAGAACAACTGCTTAATCTATGAATGGAATGTATGCTTAATTACTAGATTTTAGTTGCAAAAATTAGATAGTGCTAGTTATTTTTAGCTGCATATTTTGACCAATGGCAGTGTTACAAGGTTGACAAAGGGCAATGTAACTAGATCAACAAATGTCAATTTTTCTAGTTTGATAAATGACAATATACTCAATATGACAGATGCAAATCTTACAAAATTGTTTGTACGTGGTTGCATACGGGTCATCCGAAAAAACCGTTTGCGTTGAAGGGATGTACAAATCATGCATGCCAGATTTTCTCTTGGCTTAGAGGAAAAGTCTCGCTTTGCGTACCGTATTCAATCTGAACAGTTTGCATTGAAGAGATGCACAAATCCTTCGCGGCGAATTTTCCCTTGGCTTACTAGGGAAGACCATAGCTCTCACTTTGCATACGGGTGTTCTATCTAAAACGTTTGCGATGAAGAGCTGCACAAATCCTGCTCGGCACATTTTCCCTTGGCTTAGTGGGGAAACTGTCGATTTGCATACGGGTGTTCTATCTAAAACGTTTGCGATCACGAGCTGCACAAATCCTGCTCGGCACATTTTCCATTGGCTTCCTGGGGAGGCTGTCGGTTTGCATACGGGTGTTCTATCTAAAACGTTTGCGATGAGTGTTTTATATTTAAAAACCATTGACATTTTTTTAAAGAAAATCATTTGATAAGTCTGTACATTCAGAGAGAAAAATGCAAGTTCGTTCAAACCATATCTTTCATTCAGTCACACTGCGAATTTATATTCATATGATCGAGATATAGTATTAAGCCAAAACAACTAATTCCGGCAATGGCGGAGGCAGCGTGCCACGCCGGCTTTGTCATTCTCGTCCTCCGGGACGCCGTTGTTGAAGTCTTCAAGGCAGCACAGAATGTTCTTCACATGGAAATCAAACATCATGTCGTCACGCGATCGACGGGCGAGGCATGGGAGGATGGCAACTCGCGGCGCTGCGAGGTAGCGGTCGACAGCGGCAACCCATGCCGCTGAGGCGGGCACGCACATGGGGACGGGCGCGGCGGGTGCAGGCAAACGCACGGGGACCGGCGCCGCGGTGGGTGCAGGGGCGCACACGGGCACGGAAATGGACGCTGGCGCTGACATGTACACGAGCTCACGCGGTGCCGCGGAGACCTCGCTGATGCCCGCGGCTTCCAACTCTGCGATAGTGCTCGGCGACCAGCCCGTCAATGCTACGGTGATGGTCGCTGGCGCGGGCGCGGGGATGGGAGCTGGGCGGGCACGGGGGGCAGCAACCGCCGCGGCTAGCTCATTCAGGGCCATGTCCATGAGGCCCCATTCCTCCTTATTTTCTATCTCGTCCGGCTCGGAGTCGACTTCACCAAACTGGAAGATTAGTGGCAGATGATCCTTCTGCGCCACGGCGTTGGTGGAGGTCTGTGGGAGGGGAATGGGAGGCGAACAGAAAGGCCGCCCGTATTAAACAGCGGCTCGGGCGCCATTAATGGCGAGGATGCGAGCAAGGCGAGCGGCCATGGAAGTCAAAGGGCTCGCTTCCCAGTGAGCCTACGCAGCGTACAGCTCACACGCTTCCCGGTGAGCCTGCGCATTAGAGGACAGCTTGCACGCCTCTCGGTCAGCCTACACAGTGGACTGCGCTCGCATGCCTCCCGTTCAGTCAAGCAGTTGTCCGCACGGCACCTCCTAGCCATTACAAGAGTGATGCGTGGTGTCACGTGAATGGTTAACAGAACGCACATGATTTAAATTATACAAAACTTTTGAGACGTTAAAGTGGCAGCTATTTGTTTCAAAATGCCTTTGTTGGCTGTTATTCGAGTGCACCTTCTCTCAAAATGGACACAAAAAAATATGACAACATGTCGGGTGCCATTCCATGATAGCATGCCAAGTTTCATGAATTTCAGACGAGTTTTGGATTTACTAGAATTTAAAAACAAAGTATCTCAATGTTTTGCCGGTAATCAATAGTGCCTTGGTGTTTTAAATTCATTCACATTTCTTGCATGGGACCTAAGCAAGCACCCAAGGACACACATTTGATATGTCAACACATTTTTCTGCACTGGAGCATGTGCATGTAGTTCAAATTTGAATTATGCACATACAATGCCTAGAAAACTCAGTTAATGTATAAAAATGTCCAAACGAACCCCAAAATTACAATTTTTAACACGACACTCCTGTGGCTCTATGTTGCGACTAGGAAAAAAATTGAAAACAGTAAGAGGCAACGAATATTGTTTCATCCACCAAGGAGGCACATAACCTACCGGAATCACGAGGCTTGTTGTCAGAAGCTCTGGTATGTGAGAAGCTTATACCCAAACCTGCCCCAAATGGGACAAATTTTTTACCAGACCATGTTGATGCCGTTCCATGATAGCATGCCAAGTTTCATGAATTTCAGACGAGTTTTGGATTTACTAGAATTTAAAAACCATGTATCTCAATGTTTGTGGCCGAGCGACGGTAGCAAGGTTTTGACATTCATTCCCATTTCTTGCATGGGACCTAAGCATGCAACCAAGGACACATATTTGATTTTTCAACCAATTTATATGCACTGGAGCATGTGCTTGTAGTTCAAATTTGAATTATGCACATAAATGCATAGAAAACTCAGTTAATGTATAAAAAATGTCCAAACCAACCCCAAAAAATTCCAAAAATTAACACAACACTCCTGTTGTTCTATGTTGACACTAGAAAAAGAATTGAAAGCAAGAAGAGGCAACGGATATCATTTCGTCCAGAAAGGTGAAACGTTCCCTACCGTAACCAAGAGGCTTGTTGTGAGAAGCTCTGATTTGTGAGAAGCTTATACCACAACCTGCCCCAAATGGGACAATATTTTTACCATGGCATGTTGGTGCCGTTCCATGATAGCATGTCAAGTTTCATAAATTTCAGACGCATTTTCGATTTACTAGAATTTAAAAACCATGTATCTCAATGTTAGCGGCCGAGCAACGGTGGCAAGGTGTTTGACATTCATTCCCATTTCTTGCATGGGACCTAAGCATGCAACCAAGGACACACTTTTGAATTTTGAACCCATTTATATGCACTGGAGCATGTGCATGTAGTTCAAATTTGAATTATGCACATAAATGCATAGAAAACTCAGCTAATGTATAAAAATGTCCAAGCGAACCACAAAAAATCCCAAAAATTGACACAACACTCCTGTTGCTCTATGTCGACACTAGAAAAAATTTGAAAGCAAGAAGAGGCAACGGATATCGTTTCGTCCACAAAGGTGTCACGTTCCCTACTGAAACCATCACGCTTGTTGTGAGAAGCTCTGGTTTGTGAGAAGCTTATACCCCAAACCTGCCCCAAATGGGACAATATTTTTACCACGGCATGTTGATGTCGTTCCATGATATCATATCAAGTTTCATGAATTTTAGACGAGTTTTCGATTTACTAGATTTTTCAAACCATGTATCTCAATGTTAGCGGCCGAGCGACAGTGTCAAGGCGTTTGACATTCATTCTCATTTCTTGCATGTGACCTAAGCATGCAACCAAGGACACACATTTGATTTTTCAACCCATTTTTATGCACTGGAGCATGTGCATGTAGTTCAAATTTGAATTATGCACATAAATGCCTAGAAAACTCAGTTAACGTATAAAAATGTCCAAATGAACCCCGAAAAATTCCAAAATTTAACACGACACTCTTGTTGTTCTATGTTGACACCAGAAAAAAATTGAAAGCAAGAAGAGGCGACGAATATCGTTTTGTCCACAAAGGTGACACATTTCCCTACTAGAACCATGAGGCTTCTTGTGAGAAGCTTATACCATAACCTACCCCAAATGGGACAATATTTTTTACCCCAGCATGTTGATGCCATTCCATGATAGCATGCCAAGGTTCATGAATTTCAGACGAGTTTTGGATTTACTAGAATTATAAAAGCAAGTACCTCAACGTTTGCTGGAGAGCCACGGTGTCGTGGTGTTTGAAATTCATCCCCATTTCTTGCATGGGACATAAGCATCAACCCATGGACACATATATGATTCTACAACCCATTTTGGTGCACCAGAGCATGTGCATGTAGTTTAATTTTGAATTGTGCACCTGAAATGCCTAGAAAACCAAGTTAATGTATAAAAATGTCCAAACGAACCCTGAATAATTCCAATTTTTTTGACGACACACCTATAGTTGCATGTTCACTGCAGATAAAAGGTCTAGCAATTCAAACACCCTCCTTTGCCGCTGTGACCCCATTATGTAATTCAAATCAAGACAAAAAATCAAGTAGATCGCACACAATTTATTATCACCAACCGTGTGAGATGCAACACAAAATATCTTGGAGCACCGTCGGAGTATAGTATGCATACGGCTTACGCGAGAAGGTGCGTCGGCTACTGTCCACAGCCGGCGTGTCAAGCACACTAGCTCGGTCCCCAAATATCATTTCACTGTTCAATCGTCGTCAGTGAAATATGGGGACGTGTACTCGCGTCCTGAGGGAAACTTCAGCGGCCACTCCGGCAAGAGCGCGGCCGCAGCTGCCATGCGCGTGCTAACAAGCTACGTGAGCACGGCCGCAATCTATGATCGGGCTCCAAGGCAGCCCAAACAGCCGCTGTTGCTTCTCAGGTGGCGGCAGCAACATCTGCCTCGGGGATAGCAACTGGCGAGAGCGGCACAGTAGATGTTTGTTCCGCAGTGGCGGCCTTAGCCCTGATGGAGGCCACCCACGACCATGTCAAGGCCGCCCACGCCCAGCTCCTGGCGGTCACCGCACAAATCGAACAAAGCTTCTCCGACAATAGTCGGCAACCCACGGCCGAATAGTCGGCAATCACCGAGAGCGTTCGCGCAGCCGTCCATTCCTCCACTGCATACCTTGCCATGACGGAGCCTGTCCAAGCCCAGATCGCAGCCGCCCATGCCCAGCTCGTGGCGGCCATTTTCAAAGAGATGGCGGACGCGGATGGCGAGATGCTTGTCGAGTATGGTGCGATGGATGCCATGGAGCCCCTTCCCCAGAAGATCGTTAGGCGCGAGCTGGACATGGAGGAGGCGGAGGAGATCGACAAGCACCAGCCGGAGTAGTACTCCTTGTTTTGTTTAATTAAGAGCGCTGGTCTTTAATTTGTTAGAGTAATGTTTAGGTCAGCTAGCTCTGTTTAATTGCTGAACTTGCTCGATTAAGAAGTGTGGGTGTGCTGTAGTCTCCTTTGTGTACCCAAATTATGCAATGACGTGGATGACCACTGTAACCAGGGAAATTCGGACCAGAATTTACACGTTCAAACTCATCACACACGGGGTAAGCTATATGAATTGTTTGTGATGTTCACATATCATACACAGTGCTGAATAAGGGACCGTGTCTGATGACACTTAGCGCGCCAGTTTTTCCGCTGCACCGATCCAAATTTTTGGCTTACGTGGAAATATCTACCTCCCCGCCCCTCCCCTTACCAAAAGCCACATTTCCCTTGTTTCCGCCTTCCTTTCCAAGTTGAAACCTTCACTCCTTGCTTGTAGTGCGGCCTCCTCGCCAGCGACCCTCCTTCACACTGCTCGGCCTCGTCAATCTAGGCATGTAATCCACACCCGACCCCCATCTTCCTCCTCCTTCCACATCCCACATGCCCCGACCGCTGGCGCGACACCTTCCACCCAAATCACCAACCCCTCCCCCAAATAAGAACCACCCTAAGCCATGGTGAACGCAGTATAGCCAGGAGCTCAAGGAGCATTTGGCAGCAGAGAAGCAAATCGCGGCCGCACGCACGGATGAGGTCGTGATGGCTGCCATTCGTGTCGATCCCCAGATCTTGGAGGAGCACCTCACCGTCGAGGCCATAGTCGATGCCTCACGCACCGACGCCGCGACGCGGTTGGCTGCTTTAAATGACAGTTCATGGCGTTTTCTCGAGGCCACCATCGGTGCCTCTGATGAAGACTACGAAGTGTTTTCCCAGCATGCCCGTGCTTACCTCAACTCGAGAGCTAGCAGGTTGGTCCCCGGAGTGGCTCAGGCAACTCACCACTACGACGAGGGTACCCACGATGTGGAGGCCTCGCCCTCTTACATGTACAAGGAGCCAATCATCATCGATATCTCCGACGATGAGGAGTAGCTTGTCTTATTAGCTCACTATAAGGACCTATGTTCAGTTTGCTAGCTACGCCGGTTAAGCATGCTCAGTTTACCTGTTGCATGTGCTGCTCCTGCCTTTCCTTAACAAATTATAGTGAATTGTCCTATCTACTTTTACCATGCAATCTGTTGCTCTAGTGTATATGTTCTATATGTCATGCAATGTGGTGCTCACTTATTAACTGTTTGGTTAATTAGTTGTCGTGTTCAGTTAACTGTTTGGTTCAATTCTACAAATGTGATGTTCAATTCTTCAGGGTGCAATTTTGTATTGTCTTCCATGTGAGAAATAAATCGAATTTATCTTTACAAAATACATGAGAAACAAATACAATTGCTATATTTCCAAGTTGTCAAGCATGCTTGGTTTGGTTAACTGTCTGATCTTCTAGTATGTTATATATTGTGCAATGTGGTGCTTAGTTAACGTTTGGTTCATTTGTTGTGGTGTTTAGCTAACTGTTTGGTTCAATTCTGCAATGCGATGTTCAATTGTTGTGGGTGCATTTTGTTATTGTATACCATGTGAGAAATAAATCGAATTTGGTTGTACTAAATACATGAGAAACAAATACAATTGCTATATTTCCAAGTTGTTAAGCATGCTTGGTTTGGTTAACTGTCTGATCTTCTATTTAGAGTATGTTATATTATGCAGTGTGGTGCTCAGTTAATGTTTGGTTCATTTGTTGTGGTGTTTAGTTAATTGCTTGGTTCAATTCTGCAATGCGATGTCCAATTGTCATGAGTAGAATTTTGTATTATTGTGCATGTGAATAATAAATCGAATTTGGCTGCACTTAATACATGAGAAACATATACAATTGCTATATTTCCTAGTTCTTAATCATGCTTGGTTGGGATAAATGGGTTTTCCATGTGGCTCGAATTAATCTGATGAATCTGTAATGTGCTTATTTTTCATCAACATATTTTACTGATAGCATGTGAACCCTCACTTAACCTGATCACTAACTACCTTATATGTGTTGCAGGGAAACAATGGGAAGCACTGAGGTTTACAATCGAGGTTTGCACATGCATGGTCCTTTGTCTAATAGCATATTATTATGCAATTGCAGGAACCATTCTAATATTTAGGTTTTTAACAATTTGGTCTTGCACATGTAGGTCCTGCTGTCAGAGGTTTTGACACACTGTTCGACCCTTTTTGCATATGGGGAAATGAGTTGTCCATGAATATCAGTCAAGTCAAGAAACTCAGAAAGATTGTTAGGATAAATAAATTAGCAACAAAAAACAACACGATCTTTGTCTGCACAATGAAGAAGACATCAGTTCACTACAGGATGGTACTAACTATTATACCTTGGCTTTTTTATTCCTTTGCCCCATTTCCAATCTAGAGAAGATATTTATGCACATCCTTGTTTTCAGGCCTTTCCAAAGCAGTTCACTGATGATTACCTCTCAAACCACCTGTATGGTCAGGAGGCGAGGAAGGTATTCATACAACACCCACGGTTCAATATTGAAGTGTTCCTGAAGAGGATGAAGGATGGATGGTCAATCATCCACAGGCACTAGCCTAAAGTTGCAAAGACCTTCAACATCAATGAAGGCTCAATATTTTCCTTCCGCTTCAGCAGTTTCCCAGATGAAATTCATCTGTCTATGCACCTTCTATGATGCTAATTTCGAAAGGTTATAGATGTTGCATGTGAAACTTGGTGCTGGTGTAGTTGTGTAATGGGGTAGCTGAGTGCTGAAGCTATATGATGTTGTGCTTTGATGTATTTCAATTATGAAATCCTGCTTCCTTAATATGAAAATGAAATATATTGTGTGCTTAATATGAAATGTCAATTAGATTAATAAATGGATTATTAATAATAGGACAATTAGCCTGCTATTTGGATTTTTCTATTGCAAACGGTTATTGAGAAAACACCGTGGGCGATGACCTCAGGCAACGCACACAGTTTCTAGGAATAAACCGTGTTGGATCAATGAATAATCACACACGACTTCCTCTTGAAAAATGTTTGTGTTAGGCCACCTTGCGCAAACATTTACCACATAAAAAGTGTGTGTGATGGACAGCCTATGCCACACTGTTTCTTCCACGCACCGTGTGTGATGCATTCAATAACGCAAATGGTAAAATTGTTAATATCGTCTGCAATGGCAATGCTATCACAAACGATTTAATGGGGAAAATTGTGTGTGATGTACATGCGAATGGAAACGTTTTCCTTGGAGTGACTGTGTGGGATGTATATACGAACGGAAACGTACTTCTTGGATTGACTGTGTGGGATGTACATACTAACGGAAACGTATTTCTTGTATTGACTGTGTGGAATGTACATACGAACGGAAACATTTAGTCGGGATTGACTGTGTGGGATGCACTTACGACTGGAAATGATTTTGCCTGTATAATTGTATTTTTTTTAATACAACTGTATGTATAATCGTATTTGATCGCTCGCCCGTCGCACACAACCTCATTTTGCTGAGCATGTGTGGCCAGAGGGCCTATTCCCGACGGTTTCTAGGTCGTGTGGGAAGGATCCCCCCTATCACACACACTCACTAGGCGACGGTTCCAAATGTCGTCGCGGAAAGGGGTTAAAAACCGTTTGTATAGCACCTCGTTGTACCAGTGAGCATACTTCAGAGTGTCGGGCAATTGTTTTAATTCAAACACAGGATGACCTTTAGGTGGAGGAGGACCTCCTAGAGTTTCAATAGGCAAATTGTGTTTAAGGATAGGTCGTTGTTCAAAGAATATTTTATCTATTTCATTTCTTTCACACAAGTGCATGTCATTTTCATGATCTAGCAAATATTGTTCTAGTGGATCAGTAAGAGGTACGGCAATAGAAGCAAGACCAATTATTTCATCTTTAATAGGTGATTCTTTATGATGTGGTTGTCTACGAAACTTAGAGAAATTAAACTCATGAGACACATCACCAAAACTAACACTGACAGTTTCTTTCTCACAATCTATCTTAGCATTGACAGTGTTCAAGAAAGGTCTACCAAAAATTATGGGACAAAAGTCATCTTGTGGGGAACCAAGAACTAGAAAATCAGTAGGGTATTTTATTTTCCCACACAAGACTTCAACATCTCTAACAATCCCAAGTGGTGTGATGATGTCTCTATTTGCAAGTTTAATAGTAACATCTATGTCTTCTATTTCAGCGGGTGTTATGCCATTCATAATTTCTTGGTATAAGGTAAAAGGGATAGCACTTACACTAGCACCTAAGTCACATAAACCATGGTAACAATGATCTCCTATTTTAACTGAGAAGACAGGCATGCCAACAACAGGTCTATGTTTATCTTTTTGGTCGGGTTTGGCAATTCTAGTAGCTTCATCACAAAAGTAAATAACATGCCCATCAATATTATCGACCAAGAGATCTTTAACCATAGCAACACTAGGTTCTACTTTAATTTGTTCAGAAGGTTTAGGTGCTTTAATATTACTTTTGGGAACCACTGTTGATACCTTAGCATGTTCCTTTATCCTAACAGGGAAAGGTGGTTTTTCAATATAAGCAGTAGGCACAACTAGATCAACATTGTAAATGATAGTTTCATCTTTAGCTATAACTGGTTCTTTAATTTCTTCTTTAATAGGGGGATGATATTTAAACCACTTCTCCTTAGGGAGATCAATATGAGTAGCAAATGATTCACAAAAAGAGGCTACTATCTTAGAGTCAAGTCCATATTTAGTGCTAAACTTGTGAAAAGCATCGGTATTCATAAAAGTTTAACACAATCAAACTCAAGCTTAATACCTGACTCTTTACCTTCGTCGAGTTCCCAATCTTCATAGTTGCGTTTAATTCTTTCTAAAAGGTCCCACCTAAATTCAATATTCTTCTTCATAAAAGAACTAGCACAAGAAGTATCGAGCATGGATTGATCATTACGAGAAAGCCAAGCATAAAAATTCTGAATAATAATTTCTCTCAAGAGCTCATGATTAGGGCATGAATATAACATTGACTTAAGCCTCCCCAAAGCTAGAGTGATACTTGCTCCTTCACGAGGCCAAAAATTATATATATAATTCTGATCACGATGAACTAGATGCATATGATAATTTTTTTGGTGAAATTCCAATTTCAATCGATTCCAGTTCCAAGATCCAATATCATCGCATAGCCTATACCATGTCAATGCTTTTCCCCCAAATATAAAGGGAAAACCTTCTTCTTAACTTCATCTCCGAGTAAACCTGCAAGCTTAAACAATCCACAAATTTCATCGTTCCGTCTCCTGCATAAGGATAAGCTAGCAGTTGTTCTATCATACCCTAAGGAATTTCATAACCAATGTTTTCAGTAGGTGCAGTAGGTTGAGGGGCAACTCTTTGTGTTTCCGGTCGAGGTGAAGATACCCCGAACAAACCCCTCAATGGATTGTTTTCCATAGTAACAAGTGACAATAAATTTTGGCACGAAATATAAATTTTTCCTTACCAAGAGCGCTTCACTCCCCGGCAACGGCGCCAAAAAAGAGTCTTGATAACCCACAAGTATAGGGGATCAATCGTAGTCCTTTCAATAAGAAAGAGTGTCGAACCCAACGAGGAGCAGAAGGAAATGACAAGTGGTTTTCAGCAAGGTAATTTCTGCAAGCATTGAAATTGTCGGTATCAGGTAGTTTGATAGCAAGATAATTTGTAACAAGCAAGTAACAGTAATGGTAAATGAAGTGTAGCAAGGTAGCCCAATCCTTTGTATGGCAAAGCACAGGCCAAAACGGTCTCAGATAATAAGCAAAGCGTTCTTGAGGGCACACGGGAATTTCATATAGTCACTTTCATCATGTTGGTTTGATTCGCGTTCGCTACTTTGATAATTTGATATGTGGGTGGACCGGTGCTTGGGTGATGTTCTTACTTAAACAAGCCTCCCACTTATGATTAACCCCCTCGCAAGCATCCGCAACTACGAAAGAAGTACTAAGATAAAATCTAACCATAGCTTTAAACATATGGATCCAAATCAGTCCCTTACGGAATAGCGCATAAACTAGGGTTTACGCTTCTGTCACTCTAGCAACCCATCATCTAATAACTACTCCACAATGCATTCCCTTAGGCCCAAATATGGTGAAGTGTCATGTAGTCGACGTTCACATAACACCACTAAGGAATCACAACATACATATCATCAAAATATCGAACACATATCAAATTCACATGATTACTTGCAACATGACTTCTCCCGTGGCCTCAAGAACAAAGGTAACTACTCACAAATAATATTCATGCTCAAGATCAGAGGGATATTAAATAGCATAATGGATCTGAACATATAATCTTCCACCAAATAAACCATATAGCATCAACTACAAGATGTAATCAACACTACTAGTCACCCACAGGTACCAATGTGAGGTTCCGATACAAAGATTGAACACAAGAGATGAACTAGGGTTTGAGATGAGATGGTTCTATTGAATATGTTGGTGGAGATTGGCCTCCCAAAGATGAGAGGGTTGTTGGTGATCACGATGGCTTCGATTTCCCCCTCCGGGAGGGAAGTTCCCCCGGCGGAATCGCTCCGCCGGAGGGCAAAAGTGCTCCTGCCTAAGTTCCTCCTTGAGACGGTGGCGCTCCGTCCCAAAAGTCCTCTCCTTATGTTTTCTAGGTCAAAAGACCTTATATACCAAAAGATGGGCACCGTAGGTGGGCCAGGATGCCCACCACCCACCAGGGCGCACCCTGGTGTCTTGTGGGCACCTGGCAGCCCCCCTCTGGTGGTTATTTTCTCCAATATTTATTATATATTCCAAAATAATTCTCCGTAAAATTTCAGCTCATTTGGAGATGTGCAGAATAGGTATCTCTGACATAGCTTTTTCAGGTCCATAATTCCAGCTGCCGGTATTCTCCCTCTTTGTGTAAACCTTGCATATTATGAGAGAAAAGGTATTAGAATTACTCCATAAAGTGTTATTATGCATAAAAACATTATAAATAACAGTAGGAAAACATGACGCAAAATGGACGTATCACACCTTGCCGGGGATAGCGCTCCTTGTACTTGGGTTCAACACAATCACCCAATATAGCAAGCAGGAGTAGGGTATTACACCTCTCGGTGGCCCGAACCTGGGTAAAATCCCTGCGCCTTCCCTTAATTTTGCTCTTTGCATTTTGTGCATCTCCCTAGCCGAACCACAAAGGGGCTTGATGGCCCCATAGATGGTCGTTCCACACCGACAAGGGGTTAGTACATATAACATCAAATCCAATCATGTCTTGCTGTAACATTATTGTATAATTATAATCAAACATTACCAACAGTATGCTATCACAATTCTATGGCTCCCAAGTCAATGGGGCTCAACAAGATTTCAAACATAAGCAAATAACAAAACTATAACAGCAACATGTGAAAACAGACAGTCTGTAAAGATGAAGATGGTACATATACTTTTGTAACTCAAAAAATTCTGAAAAATTATAAAAAAATAAAAAAAATGCGTAGAAGTAATGTGTAAAAAATTCAGAATTTGTGCATGTTCTAGTAAAAAAAATGTAAATTCACACACTACAGCAACAGTTTCTATTTTTGCACTACACATACCAAACAGGCAATCTAAACATCCTAAAGGCAAATCTTGGCACATTATTTTTATAATACAATGGATTTGTACAAGGAGATAATTATTTTTGTTGAAAATTTTCTGTAATTCAAGGTTCACAAAGTTTCCATGGGCATGAACAAAGTTCAAGGCATGCTCCCGCTTCAACGGTGCTCGTCTTTCTCACTTTCACCTTTCTTTTTGAAACGTTTTAGGTTCCCCTCTATATTTTTTGTTTATAAACTTTTTAAAAAGCACACAGCAGAAGTTAATGACTCTCTAAAACTTCCAGGTTGTCTCCCTTGCAGCGCTTTCTTTAAATCCATTAAGCTAGGCATAAAGTCCTCAAGTATTAGATTCACCCGGATCCCAAGGTATATCAAAGCCAATTTTAATTAACGGCGATTTGTAATTTAGTAGTGATCACAAAGCAACATATATCATGCAATGACGAGGTCTAACTCTCTTCCTATGCATCCTCATGTCATAAAAGAACAATTCATGCACGCAAAGTAAAGGCCGATACATAGCATAAGCAGTTTCTTGCAATTTTATCATATTGAAAACATAGAGAGGCGGAGATGTAGTTCCTCTCTCATAATAATTGCAAGTAGGAGAAGCAAGCATATGCATATTATATTGATCAAAATCATCATGTGCAATAGTAAAACACAACCCATCAATATAATCCTTAATAAGCGCAAACTTCTCCGACATAGTGTAGTTGGGAGAATTCAAAAACATAATAGGACTATCATGTGTGGGTGCAATAGCAACAATTTCATTCTCAACATAAGGAACTATAGCAATTTCATCTCCATAAGCATAATTCATATTGGCATCATGTCCACAAGCACAGCAAGCATCAATTTCATGAAAAGGGGATATTTCAAATGAATCGAAGGGATCATAGCAATCATCATAACATTCATCCTTTGGTAAGCACGAAGGGAAATTAAACAATATATGAGTTAGAGAGTTACTCTCATTATAAGGTGGGCACGGGTAGCTAATCCGCTATTCCTCCTTTTGTTATTCGCTCTCCTCATCATCTATTTCATCTAATGAGCTCATAGTTTCAGCAATTTCTTCTTCCATAGATTCCTGCAAAATATTAGTCTCTTCTTGGACGGCGGAGACTTTCATAATAAACTCATTAATATCAGCAATGTATTTATAATTCTCGTAGCAATATTTAAGTAGAGAAAAAAATTCAGATCTGTAAAGAGCATCATCACAATCTTCAAACTTTTCAAACAAAGATTCAATTTCATAAGCACCCATAAAAGCAACAAATTCTTCTATTCGTTCCACATCATAGTAATCATATATACCATTAGCATAAGAAGACAAGGTCTCATTATCATTAAATTCACATGAAAAGGGAAGGTGTGGAGCCTTCATCCTAGAGCAACAAGTGTAATCATATCTCAAGCATAAATTCCAAGCATACCATTGCAAATAATCAATTTGATCCCATAAGAGTTTCCCTTTTTGAATCAAGCAATAATCCCTAAAGTATTCACATTGATCCAACGTGTCTCCCATTATCAAGTTGAATGGGGTTTTCTCAGGATTATCAAATTAGTGTTTAATATTTTCCACATAACGAGCATCGAGGGTTTTAGGAGGTTCCCCATCTCCATGAGTAGCAAGTAAAACTAATTTTTTTGGTATTTCATGTTCCATATCCATAACTAAAGATATAAAACAACTTAGTACAAAAAATAAAAATTACTTGGTGATAAAGAAAACAAGCACACATGAGAATATTCACCCCACGCTATTGCTCCCCGGCAACGGCGCCAGAAAAAGGTCTTGATAACCCATAAGTATAGGGGATCAATTGTAGCTTTTTCGATAAATAAGAGTGTCAAACCCAACGAGGAGCTAAAGGTAGGATTTATATTCCCTTCAAGTTCTATCGACCACCGATACAACTCTACGCACACTTAACATTTGCTTTACCTAGAACAATTATGAAACTATTTTGTAGGTGTGAGGATAAGTTTGCAAGGATAAAACTAGAAGTATTTAGCGAGAATAAAACTACGAGTAATTTGCAAGATAATATAAGTAGTTGTTTAGTAGAAGGGTTTTTGTCACACAAGAGAACGATTTGTCCCTAGGCAATCGATAACTAGACCGGTAATCGTTATTGCAATTTTATATGAGGGAGAGGCATGAGCTAACATACTTTCCGTACTTCGATCATATGCACATATGAGTGGAACTCTAGCAAGCATCCGCAACTACTAAAGATCATTAAGGTAAAACCCAACCATAGCATTAAGTATCAAGTCGTCTTTACTCCCATATGCAACAACCCCCTTACTCGGGTATGTGTTTCTATCACTCACGCCACCCACTATAAGCGAATCATGAACGTATTGCAACACCCTACAACAGGAATCCCTCACTCTTGCACGACACGGAAGGCACCATAGGAAAACACCAACATAAAACATACAACTCAAACCAATCACAATCATCAATCAACCCATAGGACAAAACGAATCTGCTCAAACATCATAGGATAGCCATACATCATTGGGAAATAATATATAGCATGAAGCACAATGTTTAAGTAGAGATTACAACGGGGAGAAGAGGTGTTACACTGCTTCATAGAGGGACAGAGAGTTGGTGATGACGGCGGCGAAGTTGTTGGTGTAGATCGTCGTCACAATGATTGCCCCGGCGGTGTCCCGGCGCCACCGGGAGAGAGGGGGAGAGAGCCCCCTCCTTCTTCTTCATGCTTGGCCTCCCCCCTAGATGGGAGGAGGGTTTCCCCTCTGGTCCATGGTCTCCATGACGATGGAGGGGCAGGAGCCCCTCCGAGATTGGATCTCTCTCTCTCTGTTCTCTTCTGTTTCGCGTTCCTGTTTTCTGGCCGAAAACCATTTCTTAAATTCCCGGAGATCCGTAACTCTGATCGGCTGAAATTTTAAGACGATTTTTGTAATTCCCGGATAATTAAGCTACAGTAATCCCCTGCTAATGATGCCATGTCATCACTTTTACTGTTGCTAAATCCCACGCTGATTCAAACCGATTCAAATTCAAATTTAAAATAAAGTCAAAACTTAAAGTTTTCAAAATGTCAAAGATGATATGTTCAAAATGTGGTAAAATAATGCATAGGTAATTATGGTGGTGAACCAACATTTTTAGAAAGTATTTAAATGTTCCAAGATAATTACAATAGCAGCTTCAACAATTAATAAAATGTCTTTTATAATTTATAAAATATTAAACTAATTTATTTGGGAGTCAAACTTTTTGTGGCAGTGGGCTAAGTCTTAACACTAATTTAGGAGTTGGTTTTGTATTTTATTAAACTAAAATAAAATAGAAAACTAATAAACAGAAATAAATAAAAAGAATAAAAGAAAAACAAAATCAAAAGATACAAAAAAAAGCCCCTGGCTCCCCCTAGGCCTCGGCCCAGCCTAGCAGGCCGGCCCAAACCTTTTCCCCCTCCCCGGTCGCCTCCCTGTACGACCGACCGAGGGGCGCGGTCGCCGCCGAACCCCCTCGCCGGCGTCGACGGGGGAGGATAAGGCCCCCCGCCTCCTCGGTCCTCTCCCCCGCATCCACCCACTCGCGCTCGCTCTCCTCTCCCTCTCCACTGCGCTCCCCTCTCCCCTCCAGACCCACGGCGCCAAGCGCACCCGTGGCCACGCCGCCAAGCTGACCGCGGCCACCGAGCCCTCCTCGCTGCCCCGTCGTGTCAAGAGGACGAGCCTGCCTCGGCTACTCCCTCCCCTTCCTCTGGATCGAGCCCGGACGCCCCCACGACACCACCCCAAGCCGTTATTCATCATCGGGACACCGCCGACTTCATCATCGTTTCTGGCACCGTCGCGCCCTCCCCGAGCCCACTATGCACCCCTACGGGATCACTGTGAGCCCCTGATACGTCCCCAATGTATCTATAATTTTTTATTATTCCATGCTATTATATTACCTATCTTGGATGTTTTATATGCATTAATATGCTATTTATATCATTTTTGGGGACTAGCCTATTAACCTAGTGCCCAGTGCCAGTTGTTGTTTTTTCCTTGTTTTTGTCTTTTACAGAAAATCAATACCAAACGGAGTCCAAATGGAACGAAACTTTTTGAGGATTTTTCTTGAACCAGAAGACAACCACGAAGCTTCGGGAAGAGGCCAGAAGACCCATGAGGGGGCCACAAGCCCTAGGGAAGGGCCCCAAGGGGCGCGCCCCTAGGCTTGTGGGCCCCTCGCAGCTCTCCTAACCCTAATCTCTGCTCCATAAATACCCAAATATTCCCCTTATGTCAGGGGGCACACCAAAAATACTTTTTCGCCGTCGCAAGCTTCTGTTCTCCTGAGATCCCATCTTGGGGCCTTTTCCGGCACTCTGTCGGAGGGGGATTCGATCACGAAGGGCCTCTACACCAAGCTTGCTGCCCTTTCGATGATGTGTGAGTAGTTGACCACAGACCTACGGGTCCATAGCTAGTAACTAGATGGATTCTTCTCTTTCTTTGATCTTCAATACAATGTTCTCCTCGATGTTCTTGGAGATCCATTCGAGGTAATCTTCTTTTGCGGTGCGTTTGTTGAGATCCGATGAATTGTGGATTTATGATCAGATTATCTATGAATATTATTTGAGTCTTCTCTGAACTCTTTTCTGCATGATTAAGATAGCTTTGTATTTCTCTCCGATCTATCGATTTGGTTTGGCCAACTAGATTGGTTTTTCTTGCAATGGGAGAGGTGCTTTGTGATGGGTTCAATCTTGCGGTGTTCTCACCCAGTGACAGAAGGGGTAGCGAGGCACATATTTGTATTGTTGCCATTAAGGATAAAAAGATGGGGTTTTTACCATATTGATTGGATCTATCCCTCTACATCATGTCATCTTGCTTAAGGCGTTACTCCGTTCTTGTGAACTTAATACACTAGATGCATGCTGGATAGCGATCGATGTGTGGAGTAATAGTAGTAGATGCAGGCAGGTGTCGGTCTACTTGTCATGGGTGTGATGCCTATATTCATGATCATTGCCTTAGATATCATCATAACTTTGCGCTTTTCTATCAATTGCTCAACAGTAATTTGTTCACACACCGTATGTGTTCTTTCAAGAGAGAAGCCTCTAGTGAAAACTATGGCCCCCGTGTCTATTTCTCATCATATATTTTCAGATCTATAAAACCAAAAACCCAAAAATACCTTACTGCAATTTATTTATATTTACTTTATTTTGCCTTTTATTCATCTTTTATATATCTCTATCAAATCTCACTCTTGCTAGTGACCGTCAAGGGATTGACAACCCCTTTTTCGCGTTGTGTGCAACTGTTTGTTAGTTTGTGCAGGTGCATATATTGGAGGCTTGCTTGTGCCTCCTACTGGATTGATACCTTAGTTCTTAACTAAGAGAAATACTTATCTCTACTTTGCTGCATCACCCTTTCCTCTTCAAGGAAAAAATCAATGCAAGCTCAAGAAGTAGCAGGAAGAATTTTTGGCGCCGTTGCCGGGGAGGTTCTAGATCAAGCCTACCAAGTACCTATCATAAACTATCATCTCTTGCATTACATTATTTGCCATTTGCCTCTCGTTTTCATCTCCCTCACTTCTAAAACGTTTTCAGAAAAACACAAAAATATTTGCCTTTTTATTCGCCTCCTTTTCGTTTGCCCTTTTGTTTGCCTTTATGTCTTAATTGGGATGTTTGCTTGTTCGCTCAATATAATTGCATATTTATTCCAAATCAGAAAGCAAAAAGTTTATGGATCCTCATCCACTTGCTAATCTTTTTAAAAGATCCAATTATGATGAACCAATTGCTAGTGAGTTGAGTGAACTAGATTATCTTTATGAAGTTTTGCTTGAAATTCGTGAATCTGAAAATTGTGATGAAGTGTTAAAAGAATGAATTTATGAAGTGATTCATGATAGCTCCTTGAATGAAAAGCATGATTGCAATGATTTTATTATAAATTCTATTAATGTCAATTGTGCTAAGAATATGCAAAACCCCAAGCTTGGGGATGTTAATTTTGCTATGTCTACTACTTATTGCAATGATCATGATTGGGGTGATAATGCTTCTTATGATCTTGAAAATTTATTTAAGCCTCATGATGAATATGTTTGCGATAATATTGAAAGTGGGTTCGAAGAGGTCATGACTTTAGTTGATGTTAATCCCACTATCTTGGAAGATTATAAAACTTTTATGCATGTGGATCATGAAGAGAAAATTTTATATGATAACTATATTGTTGAATTTGAATATGATTCCACATGTAATTATTATGAGAGAGGAAAATATGGTTATAGAAATGCCTATGCATAGGAAGTATGTTAGACTTAACTTGTTTTTCACATGCTATATGATGCACTCTTTGTTCTTCATTTTTTTTTCTTTCATGTGAGCATCATTAGAATTATCAACGCCTAGCTAAAAGGCTTTAAAGAAAAGCGCTTGTTGGGAGACAACCCAATATTTTTATTTTCTGTTTTTATGAGTATACACAATATTACCACTGTAATAATTGTGTATTGGTGCTTTAATTAGTGTTTGAGCCAAGTAAGACCTTTGGGATGCTTTGGTATATCGTTGATTTGATTTTGCTGAAAAACAGAAACTTTTGCGTCCAGTAACAGAATTGTTAAAATTCACTGGAGCGTGGAAAAACTCTAAAATTTTTACAAAAGATTGATATATGAATTTCCTCTGTTTTAATAATGTTTAAAAAAAATTGGAGTTACATAAGTATGACTAATATTCGGTTCTTTACAGACTGTTCTGTTTTTGACAGATTCTATTTTTGATGTGTTGTTTGCTTATTTTGATGAATCTATCGGTAGTATCGGGGGGTATGAACCATGGAGAAGTTGGAATACAATATATATAACACCAATATAAATTTAGAATGAGTTCAAAACAGTACCTAAAGTGGAGATTTGTTTTATCATACTAACGGATCTCACGAGTTTTTTTTGTTGAGTTTTGTGTTGTGAAGTTTTCAAGTTTTGGGTAAAGCTTTGATGGACTACGGAATAAGGAGTGGCAAGAGCCTAAGATTGGGGATGCCCAAGGCACCTCAAGATAATATTCAAGGACAACCAAGCATCTAAGCTTGGGTATGCCCCGGATGGCATCCCCTCTTTTGTCTTCAATCCATCGGTAAATTTACTTGAGGCTATATTTTTATTCACTACATGATATGTGTTTTGCTTGGAGCGTCTTGTATTATATGAGTCTTTGCTTTTTAGTGCCACAATCATCATTGCTATACACACCTTTTGAGAGGGACACACATTAATTGTGAATTTATTAGAATACTCTATGTGCTTCACTTAAATCTTTTGAGCTAGGTAGTTGCTCTAGTGCTTCATTTATATCTTTTTAGAGCACGGCGGTGGTTTTATTTTGTAGAAATTGATGAACTCTCATGATTCAATTATATTATTTTGAGAGTCTTAAAAATAGTATGGCAATTTGCTTAGGTTATGAATTTGGTCCTAATATGATGGGTATCCAAGAGGGATATTATAAAAACTTTCATAAAGAGCATTGAATATATGAGAAGTTTGATTCCTTGCATTTGTTTTGAGATATAAAGATGGTGATATTAGAGTCATGCTAGAGAGGAATTGTGGATTAGTAGAAATACTTGTGTTAAAGTTTGTGATTCCCGAAGCATGCACGTATGGTCTATCGTTATGCGATGAAGTTAGAGCATGATTTATTTTTTATTGTCTTCCTTATGAGTGGCGGTCGGGGACGATCGATGGTCTTTTCCTACCAATTCCCCTAGGAGCATGCGTATTAGTACTTTGCTTTGATGGCTAATAAATTTTTGCAATAAGTATGTGAGTTCTTTATGACTAATGTTGAGTCCATGGATTATATGCACTCTCACCCTTCCACCATTGCTAGCCTCTCTAGTACCGCGCAACTTCCGTCGGTGCATTAAACCCACCATATACCCTTCCTCAAAATAGCCACCATACCTACCTATTATGGCATTTCCATAGCCATTCCGAGATATATTGCCATACAACTTCCACCGTTCCCTTTACTATGACACATATCATCATTGTCATATTGCTTTGCATGATCATGTAGTTGGCATAGTATTTGTGGCTTGGCCACCGTTCATATTTTATATACATGTCACGCTAGATCATTGCACATCCCGGTACACTGCCGGAGGCATTCATATAGAGTCGTATTTTGTTCTAGTATCGAGTTATAATTCTTGAGTTGTACGTAAATAAAAGTGTGATGATCATCATTATTAGAGCATTGTCCCATGTGAGGAAAGAATGATGGAGGCTATGATTCCCCCACAAGTCGGGATGAGGCTCCAGACGAAAAAAAGGGAAAAAAAGAGAGGCCAAAGATCCCAAAAAAAAAAGAAAAAAAAAGTGAGAGAAAAAGAGAGAAGGGACAATGTTACTATCCTTTTGCCACACTTGTGCTTCAAAAATAGCACCATGTTCTTTATGATAGAGAGTCTCCTATTTTATCACTTTCATATACTAATGGAAATTTTTCATTATAGAACTTGGCTTGTATATTCCAATGATGGGCTTCCTCAAATTGCCATAGGTCTTCGTGAGCAAGCAAGTTGGATGCACACCCACTTAGTTTTATTTTGAGCTTTCATACACTTATAGCTCTAGTGCATCTGTTGCATGGCAATCCCTACTCACTTGCATCGATATCAATTGATGGGCATCTCCATAGCCCATTAATTTGCCTAGTTGATGTGAGACTTTCTCCTTTTTTTCTTCTTCTCACAACCTCCACCATACTCTATTCCACCTATAGTGCTATATCCATGGCTCACGATCATGTATTGCGTGAAAGTTGAAAAATCTTGAGAACATTAAAAGTATGAAACAATGCTTGGCTTGTCATCGGGGATGTGCATGATAAATACTTTGTGTGATGAAGATAGAGCATGACAAGATTTTAAGATTTTGTAGGGATAACTTTCTTTAGCCATGATATTTTGAGAAGACATGATTGCTTTATTAGTATGCTCAAAGTATTATTGTTTTTATGTCAATATTAAACTTTTGATTTGAATCTTATGGATCTGAATATTCATGCCACAATAAGAAAAATTACATTGGTAAATATGTTAGGTAGCATTCCACATCAAAAATTCTGTTTTTATCATTTACATACTCGAGGACGAGCAGGAATTAAGCTCGAGGACGAGTAGAATGCCGTGCGTTGCCACGGGCATTTCAAAGAATTTACTGGTTGCATATATAAGCATAAGGCGTGCCAAATTTTAAGCTTGGCATAGAAAGTGAGTCTAAAATTTCAAGCCTTGCAATATCATTGTCCTTGTTGATTCAAATTAGGCACTATAAATCTGCAAAAAAAAACTCACCCTAAACTCTGTACTTAATCTGAAGAAAAATTGCTTAGTTATTCTGATAATCTTGCTTGTATACAATAATCACCTAGTATAAACAATAATCATCTAGGTGTTTTAATTTTTGAAAGGAAAAAAAACAATAATCATGAGGCCCTTAAGAAATCATGACATGATCCTGAATCTGATCTGCTGCAAGATATAACCTTCCTAATATTCACATCTAGTGGGGAAAACTCCTACCCAACAATATACATATAATATAAACAACAATGTTTTTCTGCATTTGTTAAATAATCATGGGAACAGAAGATGACTTGGGGCTTCAGGATCCAATAGTATATATACAGGATCAATGCGACGAAGCTGGCGAAGAACATCGAGATGGTTCCAACGTAGGATTTGTTTGGATTGTAAGGGAGTTTCGCGTGCTCGAATTGCCCCCTTTCTTTGTCAGCCACACCTAATAGAAGCAGCATACATGGCAATGTTGTTTTCGAGAACCTTTGCTTGAACAATCAGAGGAGAATGTAGCAGCTCACAACAACGTAACTGCACGAGAAAGAGCCTACTACTGCCTCCCCACTCACAAATTGCAAATCACGGCAATCAAAATGGGAGACTTAAAGTGCCGACATAATATTTTGAACCTTTGAGAAGCTCTCTTGTAACAAAGGTGAAAAGATGGAGATGTAGTCAGTTCATTGTTAGACTCATTAACAATAACAGAGATGGGTAAAAAGAGACGCTACCTATAGTCTCCATGTCAGTCTACATAGAGTTATGCCATCATGGAGACCTTCAAATAAATTTCCTACAGTGAAACCATACTCTGACAACACAAGCTGGTAAAAAAGATTAATTAGATAAATCGCCAAATATTAAAAGGAACTTATAACCAAAATGCAAAATGTCAAAGTTCAGCACTATGTTGCATAGTTATTGTTGTTTGGAGATAACAACAACGCTGGCTATCACCATACTTGTTGATTCGGTTTGTAGCCCATGGCTGACAGATGCATCAGGAGATCAGCTTCTCCATGCATGGCCTCAGCCATTGAGGCTACAATTCAAGAAGACACGAACAAGTTCATAAATAAAATTAACCACAAGTAGATGGATTTGGGCATCTTATACCATGGATCATTTTGCTGGCTAAATTTCACATGGGCCTGGTCACAAAACAATGGTGGGGACGCACGCACGCACCGCAGCTGCTCTCGACCCCATCCCCTTCACCTCGCTAGCCCGTCCCAGCGCCTCCATCTGCACCACCCCACTGTCGTCGCCTCCCAGCTTGAGATCCTACGCTGCCCGTCTTCACTCTGAACGGCCTCGCTCCGCCTCCATGACACCTGGATGACCGCCGCACCGTGTCGCACCACGGATGATGCTCCAGCTTCCGCATCCTGCCTCTGGTCCCCGCTCTATGCTCACTCATGCTCCATGGCCGCCTCCGCGCTCGTGCTCCTGAGCCGCCGCCACCCCCGACTGGTCTCTTCCTCTCTCTCGATCTAGCGGGGCCATGGCTGGAAAGTCGAAGGCATCTCTCGTTCTCGATTTACCGAGCCCGTGGCCTGAAAGACTAACAGTGTGTTTGGATCGAAGCCAAACTTTAACTGATGGATTCCCTGATCTTGCTCTGAGTTAGAAAACCCTAGGCCCACATGATTAACTAAAATGTGCCATTCCTTTATCTTCTCCAATTTTATTATGCTATACATGTTACACTGAACATATTCACGGTAATGTCCGTAAATGGCTTAGAATGATCTAAATATAATAATTATTGGACTATTGGAGGTGGCTTGATTTGAACAAATTTAATTGTAGCACATAAGTACTGTGAATAATCATGACCTGCTACCTAAACAAAGTTTCTTCAGTGGACACCTCGCACACAACTTTGGTATTTTGGTATTTTGGAGTTTTTTGGCAAAGAAAATAGAAGGCAAATAAAAAAGTCAAAAAGCAAGAAACAAGAAAATAAAAACAAGCAAAAGAAAAGTGTTTGTGCGAAGGCACCTGGTTGGTAGATGATGTCTCCCCGACAACAGCGCTAGAAATTCTTCTGCTACTCTCGTAGGAGTTGTTGGATTACCCGAAGAGGAAAGGAGATGTAGCACAATAGTAGAAAATATTTTCCTCGGTTAAGAACCAAAGGTTTATCGAACCAGTAGGAGGCACCACACTAACAACGTTAGCACCACCTGCACACAAACAAAACAACTGCTTGCACCCAACAAAGGCAAGGGGGTCGTACTCCCCTTGTTCTTGCTAGCCACAAGATTAAAAATAGATACTGATAGGCAAAGCGGCAAACAGGAAAGAACAAAATAAGGACAATAGTAGAGGTTTTTCTATTGATGAAAAATAGACCCGGGGGCCATAAGTTAACTAGTGGCATCTCTCTCAGCAGCATAGCAACGGTGTGGTAGACAAACTACTGTTGGGCAATAGATAGAACTGAGCATAGTTATATTTGTGATCATTCATGCCATAATCTCACATAGGCATTGCGTCCATGACAAGTAGGCTGTTAATCCAACTGCATCTACTACTATTACTCCACCCCAAGACCGCTATCCAACATGCACCTCAAAGTATTAAGTTCATGATAAACAGAGTAACGTAATAAGTATGATGACATAATGTAGACAGAATAAGATCAATCGATATGACCAAACCCCATCATTTTACCCTTAGTGGCAACAACACAATACATGCCTTCGTCCCTCCTGTCACAAGGCAAGATCACTGCAAAAGGTTGAACCCACTACTATGCACCACTCTATCTGAAGATCTATACTCATCTAATTGGCCAAAGAAGACTCATAGATCGGAAAGCATACATAGCTACAAAATTACACAAGAGAGAAACTTCAAGAGATTCAAAATAGATGAATGAATAATCTGATTATAAACCCATAATTCATCATATCCCAACAAACACACCGCAAAAGATTACATCAGATTGATCTTAGAGAAGATCATTGCATTGAAGATCAAAAGAGAGAGAAAGCCATCTATCTACTACTATGGACCCGTAGGTCCTAAGGGAACTACTCACACATCACCATGGAGGCATCAAGGTTGATGAAGAGATGGCCTCCCCAATGATTCTCCCCTCCGACAGAGCACCGAACAGGGCTCCAGATGAGATCGCTTCGGAATAAAGGCTTGCGGCGACAATAAAATTCTTTTGATTTTCTGAATATAGTTACCAACATGAGAAATATGGGTTCTACATATTGCTCATGTGCCATAGGATTTCTGAATATTTGGGAATTTATATGCTAGGATTTAGGGCAAACGGAGCCATGAGGGGCCACAAACCAGGGTGTCGCGCCCTACCCTGCAGGGCGGGCCCCTGCCTTGTGGGACTCTCGTGGGTCTTTTCGTCCTCCCGAAGCTTATAGGGTCTCCAGAAAAAATAGTAAAAAAGTTTCGTTATGTTTGGACTTCTGCTGGAAAACCAAAAACATGCAAAAAAAACAGGAACTTGCACTAGGCACTAAATTAATATGGTTAGTCCAGAAAAACAATGTAAAATGGCATATAAAGTATACAAAAGTGATAACATAATAGCATTTAACAATAAAAAATTATAGATACGTTCGAGACGTATCACCCACACGCGCAACATCAGCAAGCTCTTGTATTTAGAGTCTGCAACGTCCGGTGGCACTCTCATATACGGGGTCATCACGAACACCTCTCCAACTAGATACTCACGCATATAGGGTATCGAACTATGCTCGTGCACCATTGCAACGGTGTCTCCAACTACTACTCGCACATGCGGGGTCTCCAACTGTTGCTTGCGCATATGGGGTCTCCAACTATCGCGCACCACCGCCAAGGACGCAATATCAGGCTAGAGTCTCACATCGATCGGGACCGATCCTGTTCTATACATGCGAGAGCGCGCATGAACGCGCACGATCGCACAAACTACCCATCGCGTTCGGTAACTTACATGTGTCATGACGATAACTATAGGGTGGACAGATAGTTAACTACATACTGCTCATGTTGGTAACTATATCATGTAGAACTTGGTAAGTGTAGTTGTCTCATGTTGATACTGTAGCATGTGTATAAGTTGTGGTTAGGTCCGACATTTCCCAAAGGACGCTGCTAACAACACAATCAACTGGTAACTATATTTGTGTCATGTTGGTAACTGTACCATTGACAGTTGGCTAACCACATAATACCATTTGGTAACTATAAATATATGTAAGTAGATAATTCAAAATAACCATGTTGGTAGCTATAGTATAGAAAAAACCTGATAACTATATAATTCCTATGTTCGATAACTGTAGTGTGGCCAGCTGAGTAACTATAGTTGTGTCATGTTGATAATTGTAGTAGGGACATATGAGTAACTACATAATAACCCTATTCGTAACTAAACATATGCATCTTGGTAACTACATAATAACCTTGTTGGTAACTATAGCATGGGCAACATGGTAACTATAGTTGTGTCATCTCAAAGTGCCACTATGGAGGTCGGAATTATTGTCTGCCTACCAAGTTAATCATGATTGAAATGACGAACATATTGTTAACTATAGCGTGGGCAGTTGGTAACCATAGTTGTGTAATGTTGGTAATTGTAGCATGCTAACTATAGTTATCTCATGTTGATAGCTATTAAATACATAATCCATACGTTGGTAACTATAGCATGGGCAACCTACAAGCTGCATATTTGGCATGTTGGTAAGTGTAGCATATACTATAAGAAAAAAAACATCCACGGGCAACCTGATAGCTGTATAGTTGGCATATACTATAAGGAAAAAAAAGGTAATATCACCGGGAGTCATAGAACTTGCGCTCGATGTTCAGTTTGATGCTAGAACTTTAAAAATATGGATTTTCAGTCACTTAACTTGACTGAAGCGTGCACATACGATCACAAAATGTGTATATGGACGTATTCATGTGTATGACCCCACCTGTCAGTGAGTAATGGCGCCCGACCGATGTTATTTTTGCAGAAAACACCCTTATATTTATTTCACGAAAAAGACAACCACTGTGACGCCTTTTTACACAAAACCCCCTCATGATTTTTTTTATTTGCAGAAAAGCCGACAACTGTACTGCGAAAAATAACACAAAAAATGGTGGCGTCGTGTATCAAACTCGCGACCAAAGTTACCAAAACAACATAGTATAGCCACTCCGCCATTCACTTACACACACCTAATTTGGATATAACAATTTTATATCTATTGAACGATGCGCCATCTGTTATTACAGAAACGGAAATCAACACAAAAAAAGTCACCAATTCCTCGGGTGAGTTCTGCCTCACTCGGTATATGGTGGGTGGTTTTGACCTGGTCGCATCCGAATTTCGGCCTCTCATGGGAGGTTGCAACAAAATCTAGCTTTTTAATGGACTACCCACGAGTAGTCCAACAACCCACATGATGTTACGAACAACATATGAACAATGTGGGTAACTCTTTCAACCTAAAAAAATACTGAAACGTTTCAAAGAAGTTTTCATGTCGTGTAACTAATGACTAGCATATATAGTTTAGTACTACCTTTATAACTAAATATTTAGTTACAGAGGTAGTAACTTTTAACTCCAGAAAATAGTGAACAAAACATACCAACATGGGATCTCTAGTGCATGAGTTTGCACGAGGATATGAGCTTCCTCGTAGTAATGTTGGTTATATATATACTAGTGGACCCGTTGCGCCAAATGACGCAGAGGCACGCTAAATTCATGTGCGCGATGAAAAAAATATCCATGGTTTAATCCCCTTTAATATAGGAAACCTGGTGGTTTGTTGTCTACAATTAGATGTATATACACATTTTAATTCGATAGCACAATCTCGTTTAAAACAAAATATATGTTATAGTTAGTTTAGCTGTAGGCAAGTACATATGATAAATAATGGCATCTTGTTGTGTACAATGAGACGTGTATCCTTTTAGTAATCTCTTTGTCCGCGCAAAGACGCACACTAAGAATTTAGATGCTTATGTATAAAAAGAAACACATACTCCTGCGTTTGTTAAAAAATTGCTAAAGAAATACACAAAAAATACATATGTTAGTGCTAAAAAATATGTGTATATCTAATAGCATGTAGGAACCATTTAAGGAGGCCTTTGTTTTATTGAAAATGAGTATTTGTATTAACCCGCCAAATGGTGCAAAGTCCCATTTGAAACCATGTGCACGTTGAAAATATTTGCATTTTTCAGTAATTTTATGTTTAAGCAAATGCGAAGACCATGTCAAACCCTAAGTGTTTTAAAAATATTTGACTTAGTAGAAGTTGGTTTTAGCAACTACTCCTACTTCAGGTAATAATTCAAACCCTTCATAACATGTAAAATGAAGGATAATTTAGCTTTGAAAATATATACTTGAGCTTGTATATTTTGTATCTTATTCAGGTAACATAGAGCCATGTTAGCTGTGACTTATCCACCACTGTGTCTTCTCCCTCGGTAGACATAGTTGTAAAGTTATTCTCAAAACAAAAGGTGGCGCTGCATGGAGAAAGTCGGCAAGAATGAGGAACGCACAGTACAAAGGGTTGTACATTTCCCAGAAGGTACAACCTAATCATCCTAACAACTTCATATGAGTTGAAACTATTCAAACATCCTAAGATCTTTTCAGCAACTCACAAAGACAAAAAAAATGATAGTGAGACGCATGGCCTGTATAGACATGCCTTTCAAAAGAATTCCTGAAACACCTCTTCTCACATGATTTCGCAATGGTAAAGCCCAGGAGTCTTCAGTCAAAATTGTTGATGACCAAACAATACAGCCGCTCCTGATGACCGCATACATCAACCAGGCCCTCCTAACGACATCTGTATATAGGAACACACGTGTATAGTCAGATAATGAAGAGGTTGGCAAATGATAGCTGAAAAAGAAAAGGGGCATAACCAAATGAATGACTTGGTAAGCCAGACAAAATCAGTTTGGCAAACTGTTCGACAAAACAAATGGCAGTCTATAACACCAGTATATAGAGCAACAGAACATCAATTTGGCAGCAACGTTGTATGATGCATGAACAAGGAGAACATGGCAATACTATATGTACCTGCATAGCCTAGGTAGATCACCCAAACAAGGGGAGCATGAGAATAATGTACATAGGTACCTAGAAATAAACTTGCAAAGGAAGATCGGTCCTCTCCAGCAATGAAAGGTTAAAAACTCACAACCAACTAAAGTGGCATTCCTTTCTACAGAGGAAATGGCTACATATACATCTCTAACGGTTTTATGTAAGAGCACCACTTCGGGTATCTACTATATTGGAAGCAAAGTGAAGCGGTCTCACTCATAATAGGCATACCGGAGTTCATGCCAAGCAAGAGTCTACACATTCTCTCTGTATATAGCTTTAATTTCATTCAGATGTTCGGGTTAAGGTCACTTTCAATCTATAACCAAAAACAATATGGGAAACCAAGTATGCCACTGATGATTTATTTCCTATAAGAAATGGGAAATAACAAGAATTCAAGACACATAATTATATCTGAACTTAACAATGAGCCTACTTAATAGAAGTTTGTACTGTCGATTGAACTTATCTCCAGTATACCTAAGGACGGGCTGATAAAAGAAGTGAATTTCACGACCTGATAGATAATCTGAGCATACTTTGAACCTAGTAATGAACACTACCTAGCCATCAAGCAAAGAAAAAACAGATGGAAATCACTTTGCAAATCCAGAGAGAAAAAGAAAAGCATTAATCAATAGCTGCCTGGCAAAAAAGAAGTACATTTTCGTAATTATAGACTTATAGTTGCATATGTGCCCTGCATGCGGTATGATGTCATCGTGACCGAAACTCTGAAATTCAAAAGACTCTAGAATTCAGAACATACCAATGGAGACAGAAACACTGGATTCCAAATTAGGTTCATAGCAAGGAAACGCTTTTGTGGCGCAACCACTATACTATAAATATCTTGGCATATGTTCTGCATCCATATAATAGATGACCAAAAAAATCTGAATACTAAAAGTGCAAGGTGGATATGCATGAGAATGGAAGATCCGAATGTGCATGTACATGCATTAAGGAAGCTACTAACTAATTTGTAGCTGTTGCGTTGTACAACCTACACACAGAAAATAAAGGCCAAGATAGAAAGCTCGCTGTTCTAAATCATATGGTGATTAGCACGACCGCTAAGCAAATTACCGAGTTAGATTAATCAGCCTAGGAAAGAGGAAATAATCTAGCAAAATTAGGGAATCTAGTAAAGTGAGAATAATATGGAAGAGTTGGGATTAGGGTGTGGTGGGAAAAAAAATAAGAGAAGGCATGGGGATTAAAAGAACGCAAGGTGTCCTTACTTTCACTCGCTGAATGTCGACGAGGCTTTTAAGACACAGACGAGGAGCTCCGTACAGCAAGCTGGTATGACAAATTTTTGCATCAGCACCTGATTCAACAACATAGACTCAGGGAAACAGCGACCAAAGAAATTACATAAAATTTCTTCTAGAAATTCATCAAACGATTGGAAACAATACACGACGCAGATGTAACCAGCAGTTGACAGATGAAACCAAGCTACTGAAGTTGTAGAAACAGAATAGATAGTCCATGGGGATTGAGGGTAAGAGAAATACAGTCATTGGTGTGTGTATACGCATAAGAATGCCTACCATTTACAGATCTATACCGAAAATAAAAACAAAAGTATGAGTGATAGTGATAGGGACACACACAAAAGCTAAGATTCAATCCTTGGCACGAGTTCCCGATTTAAACCAAGTGTTATTTGCATAGCAAAAGACTTTATTTTCAGATACAATTATTATAAATCAATGATCCAGGGGTACATGCATGGTCCTCCCATAATTTACATATCACAATTTAGCAACAAAAAATGTGGTTGAACCATTAGTGTGCATTCCAGCCACCTTCAGCATTGGAAATCAAGATAAACATTACAGATCAAGATAAACAAAAAGTAACGCCAAAAAACTGATATTTAATTCAGTGTTTTGTTAATCGCTCTGTGCGAAGCATCAATGCTATTTACACTCTTATCATAACTGATAAAAAAAGAACTATCCTTGGACATGCTTATTAGTTTTACGCTCAAGAGAACTTATTAGGCAAATAAACCGTACAATGTGATTTCTTAGGTACTTAGCAACCTCTCATAGGTTAATCAGATGCTCTTTTATTGATTTAGATGTAGTAACCAAGTCAATGTGCACCTTTTGGCAAGTTCATGCATTATTGCATCAGCTTTAAGGTCCATCAATCAAAACAAATCACAAGCACATGAATTGGGCGAACTCCTGAAAGAACAAAGGAACAGGTGAGTGTTATCTATACAGAAATTAAGAGAATGAAATAGGAGGGCTGATTATTCAGAAGAAAGGGTGGAGTATAATATCATTGCCCTTAAAGATTTGAAATTCCATCTATGGAACTACAAAAATGTAAACATCCAACAAATTCAGATGCGTGGCACAGATCAGCCGTACCAATAGGCAGAGATGCTTAACTGAAAAGCTAGGAGCTGCATGAGAAGTCCCTTGACAAAATGCTCCAACCTGACAATAGCTTGGGTCAGAATATAATATGCTTAATGCCTAACCCTTGACAACATCTAAACAAATTAATAAACATCAACTACATACATGCAGCTCCCACAGATTAGGGCAGTGTGTAATGCTTCATTCTTCTTGTTTTAACACAAAAAGAAAAGATAATCAAGGGCAAATAACTTTTTCCTTTCTAAAACAACTCAATCTGTTCCTTTAAATTTATTTAGCTGGCAGACATGAACCTTTCTTCTTATAGGCTAGGTAACTTTCTTATCTGGGGCTTAATTTTAAATTGGTACAAAATAAAGTAGTCATTTTTTACGTACTGAAACGTTAGTTCCGGGTAAGATAATCCAAAATGTAACTACTACAACAGGAGAACCACATATCAAGTTACCATCAACTTAAGATCTTGACCATATAATTGACTTTTTTTAGCATTGTACCAGCCACAAGATTGCCACAAATCACAATGAAACATGTGTGTACGTATCTCTTGTTCTGTCCTAAAATTGGCTATCTAACTCATGCAACTGAGCATAAATTTTTTTGCGACGCCCTAGAATATCTGCGGTAAAATTACTTACAAAGGCATCATGAACCCTGCAGTATAACCTGCAATACCATAGTTGTAGCTGCATCAACATGGACACATCATCAGTTACTAAAAAAGAACCTTTACATAATGGAAAATGAGCTGTTATTATGCCTTGCTTCTTAGTGGGATGTGCATACCTCTTTGCCCTTAAGAACCATATCAATATGGCAAATTACCCCACTTCACGACAGTGCCAAATCAAGCTAAAAAAAATAGAAAACAATTGCAGGTTGGTAATATGAGGAAAGGAGGAAGAAAGACAGAAAGAAGCTCACCTGTTCGCATCTCCTCGGCAAGCTGGGAGTTGTCCTCGAGCTATCCTCCTCTCCAGGCAGCTGGCAAGGTGGGGGCTCGACCAGGAGGGGTTCCCCGCTGTCGCTGCTGTCCTCGTCTGTGTGCACCACCTCCATCCTGCCTGAATGGCACCACCATGTCAAATAGCTTTAGCCGCCTGACCTATGCACCCTGCGTATAGAGGAGAGGAAAGCCTGAATCACCTCGAGATCCTGGTGCTCCAGCCGACGAGCCTTCCCCAACCGCTGACCCTGCCCGCCCGCATCCGCCGCTCCACCAATCTCTTCTGCTTACTCCCGCAGGCGCTGGACCCTCACCGACGAAGGAAAGTGTCGAGCGCGGCCATCGCTGCGTCACCTCGGCATGCCGACGGGGCCGGATCGAGGGCTTGGTGAGACGGGAGGCGAGGGCTCGGGAAGAGCACCGCGACGGCTTGGCAAGGTCGGCGGCGGTGGCACGAGAGATGAGAGGACGACCGCGTGGGAGGCGGCGGAGATCCTAGGGCGGAGGTCGTGGTGACGATGGGGGAGGAGGGATGGGGTGCCGCAGTGGACGAGGAAGTGAGGAGGTGTGGCGGCTGTGGATTGGGGCTAGGGTTCGTGTGCTTGTGCCCAATGGGCTCTCGGAGAGGAACAGCCAATCGCACCCTTCCGCCATCATACCCAGCCAACACAGAGTGAACCAACCAACGAACCGGCCCACCAGTCATACACATGTGAGAGAAATAACAAGGTGAAACATGCAGTGAATATCCAACGGCTGAGGGGAGGCGAGGTGGGAAATTTACTACGATCGGACGGTCACGAACGGCCCAATCGGGGGAGCTCCGTGGAGACAAGTTGGTTAGCCTCATTATATGTTAAGATATCACATCGCCTAATAGTTTCCATAAAGTTTCCTAATTGGCAGAAAATTTAGTTTGTCTCAAGCCTCACTTTTACAACATAATTGTCAGTATCACCCTCGAATTACTAAACAATTTGCAAGAGCAACTTCATCCAGTACGCACGATATTAAGTTCATAACTCAGATCAAAGCAGTGGCATGGCTACATTCTGTCGTTGCTATACAAATTCTATGTATCCACAGCTTCATATATTGTTACGGCTTTGCACAAGGATGATCAGGATTGAGCTTGTAATTCATCAAGCTTCCGGGCTGGAAGCTGAAAACTGCTCTTTGCAGGTCCAACTAGGCGAGCGCATAAAATCATCGGCTCTCATTAGCGATCTGCACCGCTGATGATCCTTGATGGGTAAGGCACCCTCTTGATATCAACGAATGTCGAATACTCGGTGCTCAGTGGTTGCTTCCATGGCTCCCCATCCATTTGCATATATGCATCCCTCCATTGTCCACCTTTGATCTCTAACCGGATTGCTGCTGCCTGAAACAATTGGAACAGTTATAACATGACGTGGACACTACAATGTTGACATTGACACCTTATGTTTCTTGCTTCAGTTTTACAGAATATTTACTTAATCTTTTCTTTCCTTTCTTTTTATTTTCCTCATTTGCTTACCGGAGTAGCACACCAACGTGATCTCATATTTCCAGTTAATGGACTTGGAACGATTTGTACTTCAAAGTTAACCATTTTATATTATATGCTTTGAGGTCAGTCCCATTGGTCGTCTCTTATAAGTATGTCATCTCACTTAGATACCCACCAATCCAATTGGTTGTATCTTAAATATACCAAGTATTTAATGCAATGGTCCACACTCTTATTAAGACAATGTGAGTCAAATTGGATGTTTTTTTTCGAAAAGAAGGATAACCCCTCGCCTCTGCATCAAGCAATGCACACAACCATTTTTATTATATTATTCAATAGTCTGACAAAATCAAATACATGGGTCAACCCAAAGCCTCCTTCCTGGCGATCTATGTCGCTACACCTACTAGGTTGATGAAGTGCCTTGACCACGCATCAACGCACACCATCTAATCCGGTGGCCTTACTAAGCCGCCCGCCGGCGAGCCGAGATCCCCAACCGGTCTAGCAGATCCTCAACACGAACCGCATGTGCACGCTCCAGAATCCGCCACCGCCATCTTCCGCCGTTCCAACTTCAGGAGTGATCCATGCATTGACCTTGCCAGGCCCAACTACCGTCGACGCCACCATGACGCCTAACAGTGCCACCACCCTGCGCACGTCCATGAACACACGTCCATCGCTGAGACCCCGCTGCGCCACACCGCCGAGACTCACCGTCGCCGACGCGGTAGATGCCACACTGCCACCACCTCCGGCACCAGGAACCACCCTCCATCTAAATGCCCAAGACAACGCCTCCAAGGAGGTGACGACGCCATGGCGCCGCTGCAGCCCATTCACGAGGAACTAGGGTTTTTACCCGGGCACAAGGAGGGAGCAGGGGAGTTGACTTCGCCATCGCCACCAACGAGGGGAATGACGCAGGAGCGCCATCGACGACGTGGCCGCCGCCATCGGCCAGAGGTTCCCCCCGGACAAGCTCCCATCCCGGCACCCACCAAGCCCGCCACCAACACCTCCGAGCACGGATGCCGGAGATCTGGACCAGCTGATGGGGAGAACCGATCGCTAGGGTGGCCTGCCCCAGATCTGACGAGAGGGGCACGGGGAACCACCTCACGCCAGGAACACCGTCCACCGGGACCCCGCTGCCCAAGCAGCCAAGGAAGTCCGGCCAACTGCGCTGACAAACGCCCACCGCCGGCGGACGGACGCCACCCACACCAGTCGAAGCCGCCGCCTCAGATCCAGGCCCTCGCTCGAGGCAGGGAAGCAGCCAAAGGCCTTGCCGGCCCCTTCACCGGCGGCTGCACGGTGAACCGGCAGCCCCCTCCAGAGGCGACGAGGAAGAGAAAGAGGGAAGGGAGAGCCGCCGGACGGCAAGGTTTCAGTGCCACCCGAGTCGCCCGTGTGGAGCGACGCGGGGGCAATCCGTCAAATTGGATGATGAGTTTAAGTTTTAACGATTTCTTTGTTGGATTGCGTTAAAGATGGTGTCCAGAATATAAGACGGTTTCCTACTCTTACCTCATTAATTCTATGCCACAGGGACAAAAATATGATATGGAGTACTGAGAGGCGACGCCACATTGGAGCATAGGGGGAGGCATGAGGGTTCTATGTTGTAGTGAATTACTTCCTCCATTCCAAACTAATTGAAGTTTAAGGTTTGTCCTAGATCAAACTCCTTTTAGTTTGATGACCAAGTCTATAGAAAAATATACCTTACTCACTCCATTCCAAACTAATTGAAGTTCGAGGTTTATCTTTGTCAAACTTGTTGAAGTTTGACCAAGTCTAGAAATATATACATTGACCAAGTTTATAAGAAAATATTTCAACACGCATATTTTTCTATAGAGTTGGTCAAACTTCTTTGACTTGGGAAAAACCTCAACTTCAATTAATTTGGACTGGAGAGACTATGAAAGGTCGGTGCTCGTTTTATAGTTATGTTCCATGCATTAACCTGTCACCAATACACCTAAAGGTTATTTTTTCCTCAACTGTCCCACTAAGTAATATACATGCCATAAAACTGTATTCTTCTAATGGCAATTAACAAAAGGTAGTAGACAGCTACCACAATAGATATTCTTCATTTCATATGACTACCCAACCTAATTATTGTGTACACAAATACCTGTGCTATGTGTTTGGCAGATATAAGTTCAACCATCACAAGGGATGCATGCCACCCTTGCTTCAACCCAAATATTTCAAGAAGGCCATCATCTGATTGGGCTTCGACAAATCCTTTCTAGACATAAACAAATATATAAAAAAAATCATTATATTTTTCTCAATGAATAGATAGTGCTCCAGCTTCCTTGGGGGGAAATGTTTGTAAACAGGAAAAACAATAAATAATCACATCAATGTATTCATAGCACCTTTTCCAAGTATTCAGGCTTCAAATTTCCCCATGGGTTCCTTCCACTCGCATAGTTGTGAAGGTTTAACACAACAATAGCCCTTACACTGCATCACAGCATTTTTCTTTTTAGTAATTACATGATGTATATTTGTGCGGAGAGTGATATCTAGCTACCCTGACACTGCATTATTTAGTATGTGTCCATAGTAGTCTCAGATATCCCACATCAATTCATGACACAATCATGTTTGAAGAAAAAGGAGAAGAGGAACTCATGTTATCTTTTGATGTGATGGACCCAATGCTTCCAATAACTAAATGCTACGTCAATTTCAAATGTGCAGATCAGAACTATTCCACTAATACCAAGAAATTGCCAACTTGCCTTGATGGTACAGGGATGTGCTCCCACTCATAACTGTCCATCTTCTTTATTGATAAACGGATAATGTTTGTCAGTCCCCTGATATAACAAAGAACAGACAGAATAAGAGGCCTCCCGCACAGTATTTCTCTAGTCTGAGCGTTAATTATCTGGACCCCTATTTACTTCTATACTCTAGCTTGAAAATTTCATAGTTAAGAATGAGTAACATAGACATATCAAACTCAATAATAATAGAAAACAAAATCAGAGCAGTGGGAACTGATAAACCTATGATTCTGGGCATCTAAACTCTAAACTCAACCGATCAGTTGCTGCTGGTTTGCGCGCGACATCGAAGCCTCGACCTTTGAGCTTGCCTTATTTCATGCCTCCACTTCAACAGAACTTGGCTCAGTCGTGCCAGTTTTGGTCTAACTATTGGCTCAGCGGTTGTGATGTGGCTGAGATCACATCTGACATCCTTGCCAGGTCCCTAAGCATCGATGCAAAGTCCGTACTGTGGCCCAGGGGCTTGAGAACGGAGCCTGGATCGACAAAATCCTCATTGGTTTTTTGAAATTGCATCCTTTGCCCATACCTGTTTAAACCCGCTCTCATTTAAACAGGTCTGTGCAAAAATTTCTGGAATAAATGACTGTAGAGCTTTTGATCTACAGTAAATAGTAAAAAATTGATATATGACAACTTGATTAAAGGGCCTATTGTTTACACCTGTTTTTCATGATAAAGTCTCAAAAGATGCAAGTTGGAAGATAGTTGTTGACCCCAAAATACTTCAAGATCAAGTGTTGGCAAGGTTAAGGATGTTAAGCTTCATGCACTAGCCAACGCAAACAAAAGTCCGAACTGATGGAAATGGCTAGGCAATCCACATATACACTTCAACAGCCCCTCTCACGTGTGACGACATGTGGATAGACTCAGAGGTATGGCTCAAGAGGCCTATACGTGGACACAAAGAGGGGGGCAACAATTTTTGGATAAATTGCGGAAGCCAGGACTTGAACTCAAGACCTTGGGCTCTGATACCATGTTAAGCTTCATGCACTAGCCAACGCAACCAAAAGTTTCCAAAACTGATGAAAAGGGCTAGACAATCCACATATACTCTTCAACAAAGGACATCCTTTATACTCCCTCTGTAAACAAATATAAGACGATTTAGATCACTAGTGATCTAAAACGTCTTATATTTGTTTAGAGGGAGTAGCTTTTAGTGATCCAAGATCACATTGACTCCATAAGTATGTTGATACTATCGAAAGGGGATCACGTTTGTGTGGTGATACTTTTTCTTGCTAAGTGCTTAGAGATCAAACTCCAGAACCAGTCAAACACCTCAACTACTTCCCTACTATCTCTCACATTTTTACATTGTTCGGAGCCACAAAGGCATATCCATTCGAAGCCTCCAACTCCTTCAAGAGAGATAGCCATTGTAACCAAGTGCCATCTGGAGCCTCCAACACATTGGTGTTGTCAACCTCTAACTGTTGGGAGGACCTCCGACCCCCTCTCCCCCTGGTCGGATATTCCTAACGGTATCCAGAAGTGAGCGCACCAGTGCCGGTGCTGATTGGAGCCTTCTGGTAAATTCAGGTCGAACCCTCCGAGCTATTCAAAAGAAACCACTTTGTAGTTCACTCTGTGCGTCTGAGCTGATCATTCGGTGGGTTCAGCCTATATATACCACCACCAATCCTACAATTCCACTCCACCTCCATAGTCTTGTGCTGAGTTCAAAGGGCATTCTTCAAACATTCATGTCATACCTTTGATATCTTCTCCCCTCCCGTGATTTCAAGTCTATCATTCAAACACCTGACCTCTCCAAATCCAAAGATCTGTCCTATGAGAGTTTGAGTGTGGAGGAAGTTATCTTTTAAAGCACAAGCAAAGGTATTCATCACCAAGCAACCTTATCTTGTTACTTTTGGAGGCCGTGTGCCTCCTAGATCAGCTAGGTGTGCTTGGAAGCCTTCAAGGTGTGAAGAGCCAAGAAGTTGGTGAGGCCTTGGAGATCACCTACCTCGTGAAAATCTACCCCGAGTGAGGCTTGACCTTTGTGGTCGGCTAGCCATGATGGTATAGGTGGGGTATGCGCTTTGTTGGCCTTTTGTGGGCGACACTACCAAGACCTTTGTGGTTCGCACCTCCACCAACAAGGAGTAGGATAGCGCCAACTATCTCAACCTCAGGAAAAATCAGTGTTTGTGACCTCTCTCCCGAACTTTTTACCTTCGTTGCAAATTTTGCTTCCACAGTTGACTTTTGCATAGACCCCTTATTTTGATAGTATATTCACCCCCTCCCCCCCCCTCTAGCCTCCAATGGATCCTGCACGTGCTCTAGCTTGGCTAAACCGAACGAATTGAAGTGGGTCGTCCTTGCCTCAGCGACGATCTTCGACGTAAGACTGCATCTCATATTGTTAAGCAACTCATAGCTTCTCAATACACACCATATGTGTCTGACTCAGTAGACTTCTTATGGTTCAAACTATGCATCTCCATCATTATCCATTATGATTGCACCTATTGCTACACCCTCTCATGTCACATCCTCAAATGTGCATGTTTCTATTGATTCTCCTAACTCTCCTCTTAGCCAAGTTACACTTGAGCAAGAAAATGCTTTACTGAAGTAAATCTTGGAAAAAAGTATTTTCAAAAGCATCCCAGAAGCAAGAAGTTCAATGGAATATGGAGTAAGCAAGGGTAAAATTGCCAAAATGAAGGTGTTAAATTTGTATGCCGATACAATTCCAGTGGAACCCATTGGGAACTTGAGCAATACCCCGAGACATAATTCATTCCTCAAAAGGTGAGTTGGTTACGACCTATGCCTCTTTTAACGGCGGAGATGACTTGGTTACGGTGGTTCTTTTAGGACTTTGGTGTTTCAGTTACTACACTCCCTTTTTCCCAGACTGTATAGGTGCTATTAGTATTGCGTGCGACCCTATGAAGCATTAGCTCACCAAGCATTTCAGTGTTGGTGCTTCTTTTGTGTGGTTAGGTGTGCAGGGTCAGGTTATTGCTCTTCTGTATGTGCCTTCCGAGTTACGGTTGGCGAATTTCTTTACGAACGATGAGACTAGTGCACAACATGGATTTTATCTCTCCAAACTCGGTGTTGTGGATCCACCCTGAGTTTTGTAGGGGTGTTCCCTGCTCGGCTCATATCCACCCTTAGTTGTAACCAAGTGTCATTAGGAGCCTCTAGCGCATTTCGAGTCGGAGCCACCAAACCTTTTGTGCAGGCCTCTAACTATAGGTCAAAACCTTCAAACTCCCCTTGGTCAGATATTTTGAACGGTATCCAGAAGCGAGTGCGCCAGTGACAATGCTGATCGGAGCCTCCAAATGAATTCAGGCCGAACTGTTTGAGCTATTCAAAAGCGACGGTTCAGTCGGTGCCTCTGAGGTGATCATTCAATGCTTCCGAGGTGTGCGCCGAACTATTTGAGCTATTCAAAAGCGACAGTTCAGTCGGTGCCTCTGAGGTGATCATTCGATGCTTCCAAGGTGTGCGCATAAGTGTGCAACGGTCACATTTCCGGGTCCAGCCTATATATACCTCCACCCATCCCACCATTCTACTCAAACCTCCATAGTTTTCTGATGAGTTCAAAGGGCATTCTTCACCAACATTCACGCCATACCTTTGATTCAGTTTGTCCTCCCTTGATTTCAAGCTGATCATTCAAACACCCAATCTCCCCCAATACAAAGATCGACCCTATGACAGTTTGAGTGTAGAGGAGATTATCTTATCTTGTTACTTTTTGAGGGTGCGCGCCTCCTGTCATTCATGGTATGAAGGAGCCAAGATGTTTGTGAGGGCTTGGAGATCGCCTAATTCGTGAAGATCTACCCCAAGTGAGGCTTGGCCTTTCCAGTCGCTAAGCCATCGTGGCATTGGTTGATATGCATTTTGCGGGCTATTTGTGGGCGATCTTGCCGAGACATTTGTGGTCTTCGAATCTTTGTGGTTCGAACCTTCACCAATGAGTAGGATATGAACTACTCAAACCTCGGGGAAAATCAGCATTTGTGACCTCTCTCGAACTCTTTACTTTGCAAATTTTGCTTCTGAGCTTTACTCTTTTGTGTACTTGCATGTGTCCTCTAGCTAAGCAGCCAATCTTTCGAATGAGCTAGACTGCCTTGTTTGGAGATGGACGAAGTCCGGGGTATACGATGTCTATTCAATGCTATAGGGCGACCTTCCATAGTCATGTCAAATGCAACGCATGGAAACTTACTTGGAAGGCATGGGCTCCGCGAAAGTTCAAGTTTCTCTTCTGGCTTGCCAGTCTAGATTGGTGTTTCGCAGGTGCAGTGCCTAGCTCGCAGAGAGCTGCCACACAATCCCTCTTGCATGTCTAGTGGCCAAACCTCGGAGACCATGCAACACCTTCTTGTTGACTGCCCGTTTACCAGGGACATTTGGCGTGAGGTGCTCTCTTGGCTACTTGCACTTCGTGTAAACTAGCACAAACTTTTCGAAGCCATGATCATCCCAAATCACATATGTAACTATTTCAACATGTTGCTCTTTGTGTGGACAACTCATTGTTTAATTTTCTAAAAGGACAGTAGAAGTATGAAAATAATCACGGTGACTCCAGATTTTTAGATTTTGTTTTTTTCAACGACCTCCTGGACATATTCCATTATCATTCCAATAACGGAATAACAAAGTACCAAGCGTTTGCACAAAAGTGAAAGGAACTATGGTAGGAGTTCGGCCGCAAAATGGTAGCCACAGAGCTAAACGAACTATACAACCATTCCAATATGATCAAAAGGATCTACAAACAGTATTTAGGACGAAAGAAGTGCATATCCCCCCCCCCCCCTAAACTTTCACGTTTCGACTACATCACCCCCCAACTCTAAAAACGGATACATAACCCCCTCAACCTTTCAAAACCAGACAAAACACCCCCAACACTGGTTTTGAAGGTGGTTTCACCCATGCGGCATGTTGACCATGTTCAGTGCTTGACTTATACTGGCAGCTCATCCTGGGACCCATATGTCGGTGTAACGTAACCAACTATTTTCTCTCACGACCATCTCTCCCTAGCTTGCGTCGGCCTCGTACGAGCAGCAACATCAGTCATCATTCGACTGCCATAGCGTCTTGCTTGTAGATGACAGATGAGGCATGCGTGTAGGTCTCATCTAAGAGGTAGGTGGCTGCGGCATCCTCCGACGAATCGAACACCAGCCTGTGGCGTGATACTGCTCCGCCACACACATCACATCCTCCGCCGTCATGTCCCTCTCGTCCTCCAGGTCGTCGTTGACGCAAGGACCTGGCAGCCCCTCCCGCTCGTAGTAGAAGCCGATGTCGAGTGTGATGCCACAACACACAACCCATGTTCTGCTCCAGGCTCCCCGGGCTCGTTCCGCATCACTCACGATCGCAAAACCTTCCTAGAAGCCGAAGTTGGCGCCGCCCCGTAGTCATCGCACTTGTCCGCGGCGTCGACGAACTACCGATGCGCACAGCGGTACTCTAGGCATTGACGAACTACCGATGCGCACAGGGTACTCGAGGCGCTACTTCTTTGTGGTGTTCGTGTTGCACAACACAGAGGTGGTCAGCCCGAAGAGGTTGTCAACATTGATGTCGATACGCAGCACCGTGGGGTCACCGAGGAGGCTCCTCATGGCGCCTCTGTTGAGTGTCGGCCAGGGAATTGCTAGCCGACAACAAAGAAGGTAGACAAGAGCAGCAGTGACCTCAGGCTTCTCAAGTTCAGTTGTTTCCACAGAGCACATCTGTGGCGGATGACCCACGATGTCCTCTGACAAGATGAGTGTCGGGCACGACGTCTACCCCTGCTAGTGGGTCGGCGTCTCGTGTGCACTGGCACTCGACGGCCGGTCGTCACTACCGACCTTAGAAATGTGGACCTCGCCGACGAGCTTCGGCTCTGTAAGAGGATTAGAGGGGCGAGAATTGTCGTAATGCGGTGCATGTTGTATTGGGCCTCTCGGGTGGTTTATATAGAGTACAAGGCTTGTTGGGCAAGAAGCTCTCCTAGAGATAAGGTAGGAGACGGATTACAAATCCTATTCTACCAAATACAGAGATATGCCTATATACTCTAACAGGCTCGTCGCGCTCCACGCATTCCACGGCGTGCTGCGATTCCTAAACTTGTCGAGGCATGTCCTCGCAGAAGAAGGGCGATGTCAGCATCTCGGCCGGTGCTATGTGACGCAGTCCTAGCCAGAGCTGGGCATGCCAACATCCGTACCAAGATGCGAAGCACCTCCTTGGAGTACGACAATGGCTTTCGCTCCCGTGGCTCCGTCTCATGGATCCAACAAATGAGGACACACATTCCACTGGCCTAGCTCACGACCATCATGTGCCTGATTGATATGTACGCGGGTGTCGACCTCCTATGGGCGCACAGTGCGCGGCACACTCGAAGTGTTCGATAAAACGGCAGAGCTGGTGATGGATGGGTATGTCAACTTTTCAAGGAGGGTGACGTGGCGGGGCTTCAACACCTGGCCTTGCTGCCACATTGGCAAAACCATTGTCTAAAACCACTCACCAGTGTCAGGGAGTGTTTCGTCAGGTTTTGGAAAGCTGAGGGGATTATGTAGCCGGTTTTGGAGTTGAGGGGGTGATGTAGCCGAAACGTGAAAGTCTAGGGGGTTATACACACTTCTTTCTATTCAGGACTGACATCACAGGATCAAACATGATTCTTTAACGGGGGCTTCAGTAAGCAAGTTCAGCCTTCCAAAGGAAAGCAATCGCTATTCTATTGTGAAAGTACCCACGTTAATCTTTAAAAAGGAAATATCATACCGTAGTTCAGGGTCACTAATACACTGTGTAAAGAACCACCCTTGCTTGCAGGTGTATCCTGCGTAAATTAACTGTCATAAAATCAGCCAATCAGTAATTTAATTATCAGAGGTCACTCCAAAAGCTTATTATAGGAACTATAGGTAAGAATATTTGTTGAAAGCCACAAATGCTATAATTAAATTAACAAAGTTGAAACTATCCCCATCTTACACAAAAGGAGAACTATACGCTAGTAGAAAGTATCCATCAACCTATTCAACCAAAATAAAATTAGCGGTGTACCCTTTGTATTTCCCCGTTGTATAAGAGACTTTCTGCACATGCAAGCGTATATATACTGGTCTATGATCATTTTGAAATACAAGTTGTTATTTCCTAACATGGTATTAGAGCTCAAGGTTTACCTCTTATTCCTAGACGCCGCAACTCGTCATTGATTTTTTTTCTCTCGATCTCCCCGATGTCGCCTCACCATCTCCTCATCCCAGGACGTCACTGCCCGGCCAAAAGGATCCAGCCCCTTGACAACCCCCGTCTCCGCCGTCCACCTCTGCCAGCCGCTGCTGCAGCTCTCCGCAGTCTGCACGCCCGCACACCCTCCAGTCTCCAGCCACTGCTTCCTAGCCGCTTGGATCAGGCCGCCCAAGCCACCGCTGCAGTTTCGACATGTTTTTCTAACTAGAGGTCAGGGCGCAAGTCACCGAGATCGATCGATCTGATCTGTAGCCGGCCAAAGCATGGTTCGCAGACGTACTTCTAGGCGGCTACACGAACCAAGAATGCACATGTTGCCAAAATATCATGCCCTTTTGGTTCATGCCTACAGTCCCCGCTTTGTGGCCAACAACGCATCCTGAACTGTAGTTTTACTAATGTTTCCTCGTTCGACTGCAAGAGTTTATGGTGTCACCGAGTACCCCGCTATCGTGCTTGCTTCATGTTAAGGAGAAGGTCAAAATTTTCACTGACATTTGGCCGAACACTTGCCGGGCGTGGTGTCTGCCTATGGATGGTGTCGGCAGGGGCAGACGATACCTAGGTTACGGACGGATCCGACGGTGCAACGGAAACGAAGTAGAGGGCGCCTGGGTGGAGCAGCGGTGGTCCGGTAAGAACTGAGCGGCTGCCAGAGGGGTGTAGAGGCGGCGGCGGTCTTAGTGGGTGCAGATATAAAGCAAGAGGGCAGGGACGGAGTGGGGGAAAGGGCTCTGAGAGGGGGGTGGATGGGTTTGGGTGGGCCGGGTGTGTCGGAGTCTGGTGTGGAGGGCGTCCGGACTCCCCCAAATCTCCCCCAACTTTGGTTACGGTTTGGCGGAATTCGGACGTGCAGACCAATCCGCGGACATTGGATGACACAAATTGTCTGGACCGTGCTGTCCAGATGTTTCGCGGCATTTTGATGCAGAGAGTTGGAGATGACCATACGTTGTGGCTCTCCTGCTGCTACTTATGTTTTCCAGCTAACTGCATTTCCGGGCAGCCACGGGCTAATTCGATCTGTTGTAAAAAAAGGTACAATGTCCATGTCCCAAGGTACGCCTCATCCTTCCTGTCCACTACCTTTTTGCCGGTGTTTCTACACTAATGCCGTCCCGTGCATGCATCTTTCTTCGGTACTTGGTGTTCATCCACATGTGACGTTGCCTCCTCTAGCGCTGTTTGCATACTGCGGTGGTTGCTCTATAGCAACACCTCTCGCGATCTCCACAGACAATGATGGTTGCTCTACATCCACAGATCATGGTGGCCGCTCTACAACAACTCCTCTCGCGACTTTCATCGGTAGTCCATCGACTACGTTTGTGTCTGTGACCTTGTCTTCTCCATCGACTTCTAGAGACAGGACTGATCGTGCCACACCGCCTCCTTTAGTGGTTTTCACATGTGGTGGTGGTCGCTCCTCCCCTGGAGATTATACGCCGACCACTTCAGTGGTGTCCTTCACAACTTCGACACTTGCTTAATGCTTTGGGTTCTTCATTGCTTGGTGCTTCTATGTTGACCTATTTTATCGAGCCTCTAACTACGTTGGAGATTACGTGACCTTGATGTCTACTAGTTGTTCTTTCAGTTCTCCATCGACAGGTTCTGCTACTGATGCCTCTGGTACCGAGAAACCACTTTTTACATAGTCAAGTACATCTCCATGGATCTTTGGTACTAGAGTGTCTTTTCATATGACTTATGATTGGTCACCTTTCCCTCCATTCGACCTGTAGATTCTCATGTTCACATTCTTACTACTGATGGTACTCTCCTAGTCGATAGTCCAGGCACTCCTAGCACTTTGTCTTTTGATGTTCCCTGTTGCTCATGTTCCTCGACTTATCATGCAAATCATTTCTTGTGGTTAGATTGTTGACTCTAATTTTAGGGTCATTCTCGACGTTGACTCTTGTTATGTACAGGATCGTCACACGGCCTCATGGCCTCTGGGAGCTAGAGTGACTTCAACTTCCCTCCTGCAACCGCCGCCAGTCTCTCCACCTCTGTTGCGTCGTTTACCGTCTCTTTTCAGCAGTGGCATCGTCATCTTGGTCACTTGTATCATTGTATGGCTCTCTTCTCTCATCCATAGTTTGACGTGCTCTTCTTGGATTCGTCTCTGGCGATGTGTCTTTAGACTGTCAGAATTTTCCACTTACCGAAAAAGGCTTTCGCCCCGCTTTATATATAAAGCAATAACCACCAACAAACGGATCCGATACACACCACAACACACAACACGAGAACCACACACTCCCAGGGCCAGATACATAGGTGCCAAAGGGCTACAACAACACCCCACCGACAGACTCGACGTAGACAACAAGAGGAGAGGAGACAATAAGCATCACTACGGAGCCGCCGGCGCCCTTATGATGAGATCACGAAGAGGTGAAGTTGAGAATCGTCGACGTCGTGCGCTCCAAGACGGTGCCTTCAGGAAGGGCACGACACCGTAGCGCCGCCACCGCCCGATCCAGAGATCGGATTTTCATCCGGAGCACGACGAAGGGAAGGAGCAACCACAACGGAGACTTCAGGAAGATGACGACGCCCACAGACGCCGCCTCCATTGGTCTGGCCTAAACCAGACAGGGTTTTCACCCCGGTACGCATACTCCGCCTTCGGTAGGACGACGAAACGCCTGCCACCACATCGCCCACGCAACCATGGCTGCTAGCCGCCCACACCTGAGCCACGGCCTCAGCCCACGAGCACCGTGGCTCCCACCACCTGGGCCGCCGCCCAAGAAACAAGACGCCCGAAAGGTCCTCCATGGCTGTAGGCGATGAGCCAACCGGCAAGCTCCGACCACCGACTGAGCCGCCAGCGACCGGAACGGCCAAATCGATCAGGGAGCGACCAGGTCGGAGAAGAGGCGAGGCGGGAGCGGACTACGTCAACATCCGGCACCCCTGCCGGTGACGGGTGGCCCGACCGCATCGGCGCCACCCATCTCTCCCACCAACTCTCCAAACGTCACCCCTGACGCCCAACCCGGGCTCCCAGCCTGGATCCGCACCTGGCCCAAACTGGCCACCCGCTCAACAGCACGAGCAGCCGGACCGGCCACAACCTGCATCCACGAGAGACCAAGAGCATCCCTAAGGGCCGCACGCAGACGAGCCGACGCCGGAGAGCCCAGCTGCCGCTGCGCCACGACCTGCACACCACCATGAGCTGAACCACGCCGACGCAACACCGCCGCCATGAGCCGACCCATGCCACCACCATGGGCTCCCACCACGCCGTGGTAGCCCAAATCCACCGAGGACCACCACAGCACCGAAAGCAGCCGCCTGCAGCAGCTGGCCGTGCGCCACCGCGGTCCATGCCCAGCGCCACGACCACGCCCGGTCGTGGCCAGCCCCCGCGCCGCCAGCCAGAGGAGAGCCCCAGATCCAGATCCCGATTTGGGCCTCCACCGCCGCCAGGCCCGCACCACCGCCTCTGCCACCACGGGCACAACCCCGACAACCACCGCACGTAGCCCACCACGCCGGGGCAGCAGCCACCTGCGCCGCCGTGCCCCATGAAGCACCGCGTCCCCGACCGGCGAGGTCGTCCCGCGCCGCCCACCACCGTTCGGAGAGGAGAGGAGGCCCCGCCGCCGCCGCGGCCGACCGGGCTTTGCCCGCCAGCGAGTGCGGCGGCAGCGAGGAGAGAGGAGGAGGGGAGGGGGCTAGGACCGGCGGCTGCAAGGTTTTCCCCCCGTCGCTCGCGGGAGCGACACGGCGGCGAGGAGGAAAAATTGTAATCTTCCTATTAGGCCTAACAATTTTCCACTTGGTAAACAGGCTCATTTAACTTATCCTCATGCCGAGACTATGTCTCCACGTCCTTTCGACCTTGTTTACTCTGATGTTTGGGGTCCGGCTCCCTTTGCGTCGATAGGAGGCCATCGCTACTATATTATCTTTAGATGATTTCTCTCAACACACATGGATATATTTATGTCTTCTCGTAATGAGGTCTTATCTATAAGAAGTTTGCCGTCATGGTTCATGCCCAGTTTTCCGCTCCTATTCCTATCTTTTATGCAGATTCTGTTGGTGCGTTGATGATCTCCGCCTCTTCCGCCTCACTTTTGGGTTGAGTTTGTTTCTTCTTCCACCCATCTCATCAACATCAGCCTTCCTTTGCTCTACATGGTGGCATTTTTCTCTTAAGCGCCTTTTTGGTCTTTCTCCTGAGTACTCATCGCTTCGTTTGTTTGGTTGCGTTTGTTACATTCTTCTCTTCTCACGCACCAAACTGGCCGCTAAATAAGTTGAGTGTGTTTTCTTAGGTTACAGTGATGAGCACAAGGGCTATCGGTGTTGGCTTCCTGTCGGCCATCCGATGACCATTTCTCGGAATGTGACTTTTGATGAGTCTCGTCCTTTCTATCCACGTCTATCCTCTTCTTCGACCTCCTCCATTGAGGACATTTGTTTCCTCACTTTTCCCACACACCTATCACCCATGTGTTGCCCTTGTCCACCCATCCGACTGTGTCTACCTGTACTACTTTTGTAAACTCATGTAACAGTCCAGGAGCAACACTTTCTTTAGAAATTGGTTGTGTATCATGATAATCTCATTAGCATCTCATGAGCATCATTTTAATTTAATTTAACTTCAGATGAGGATTAATTCAACCCTCAAGGTTTTTCCTAAAAGGCTAAAACCTTAAATTTTGTCAAATGTCAAAAAATGCCTTCTCAAACCCTAGACAATTTGGATAGAGTTCCATTTTATAATGTGGTCCCTCCCAAATTTTTAAGGTTTAAAAATATTTAATTTGGATACTGAATTAAAACAATGTTGTAGGAGGATGGGGGTATTGATGAAGATGTGAACCATCGAATCAAAGCCGGACGGATGAAGTGGCGCCAAGCTTCTGGCATTCTCTGTGACAAGAGAGTGCCACAAAAGCTAAAAGGCAAGTTCTACAGGACGGTGGTTAGACCCGCAATGTTGTATGACATAGAGTGTTGGCCGACTAAAAGGCGACATGTTCAACAATTAGGTGTGGCGGAGATGCGTATGTTGAGATAGATGTGTGGCTACACGAGGAAGTATCGGGTCCGAAATGATGATATACGAGATAGAGTTGGGGTAGCACCAATTGAAGAGAAGTTTGTCCAACATCGTTTGAGATTGTTTTGGGCATATTCAGCGCAGGCCTCCAGAAGCTCCAGTGCATAGCGAACGGCTAAAGCGTGCGGAGAATGTTAAGAGAGGTCGGTGTAGACTGAATTTGGCATGGGAGGAGTCCGTTAAGAGAGACCTGAAGGATTGGAGTATCACCAAAGAACTAGCTATGGACAGGGTGCGTGGAAGCTTGCTATCTATCTGCCAAAGCCATGAGTTGGTCGCGAGATCTTATGGGTTTCACCTCTAGCCTACCCCAACTTGTTTGGGACTAAAGGCTTTGTTGTTGTACTGAATTAAAACCCTAAACCCTAGATTATTTTTCCATTTTATTAAACGGCGGATACCTAAACCCATTCCCATTTGCATGTTTTACCCCAAGACTCACTGTGAAACTTTGCACCTAGGCTTCATATATTATTTGGGACCTACCCTAATTATTACATGATTTTACCCCAAGTCTATCACCTAACTATAGTTCAAACCTCCAAATGTATTATTATGCCTTCTATTTTTGAAACAAAAATTAGACCTTGCCTAAATACCCTGGTTATTTTGTGTGGCCTTGATATATACTCTCTCTGTCCCGAATTACTTGTCACAGAAATGGATAAAAATGGATGTATCTAGAACTAAAATACATCTAGATACATCCATTTCTGCGACAAGTAATTTAGGACGGAGTGAATACCAAAGACACCACATTTGAATTTTTAGACCATTTAGAATTCATTTGAGACCCCCTAACTACTTTCCAAAGAACAACTTTCCTATTTTTTGTATTAAACCCAACCATTTTCACTCTGGCACGGCCCAACTAGGCATTGCGTAGCTAGCCATCGCCCATGTGCGCAGCTAACCAATAGTCACGACACAACCTTTTCCCTCTTCCTCAGCCCAAGGCGTAGCCCGGCCCCACCCCACCAAACTTGTAAATTGTCAGTCTTCCTCACAGGAGGGTCACGCTATTCACGTGAGCCCCCTCGCGGACGTCAGCCACCGGCCACCCCGCTGCACCTCCTCATCCCATAAAGCCACTCCGCGCTCCCAAACCCTAACCCTTCTTCCTCCCTTTTGCCACCGCCAGGTAACTCTCCTCCCTCTAACCTCTTCCCCGCGCCAGCATGCCCCGGGGCCCCGCGACCACACCTACTTCCTCCACACCGAGACACAAGCTCACGATCCCGGCTCACGACGAATTCTGCCGTCGACCTCGACTCCAACCCCAACGAGCCTCCGAGAAATTTGTCATGGTCGTTCTTCCTCAGGCCTGTTCGACTACTCCAGCCCCCTCCTCGTGAGCTCCTCAGCCAAAGCCCTCTCCTAGCATCGTCGATTTCATCCTCTAGCCTAGTTTCCTAACGCGCCCGTATCTTGCCGCCGTAGTGCTAGGTAGCGTACGACCGAGCACCCCTGCGTGCCCAGGGAGACCCCAGGAAGCTTTTGCACGCCTCGGTCCGCTTGATCATAAGCTGTAGAACGTCAACCGCACACATCCGAGCAGCTCCGCCATGGACCGTTGCCGCTGGAGCTTCTCTAGTGACAACATGGTCCCTCGTGTGCACCAGATCGTTCGTTGCATTAGGCATAGTCTTTTCCGCACCCACATGCACACGTTTGAAAACTCCGGCGAGCTCCAGAGGTCACCAGAGTACACCACCGTGCACAAGGCGCCTCCTTTATTTCTTCAGACTTTGCATGTTCTCTGAATAAAAAACAAACGCAAATCATCTAGTCAATGCAGCGCGCCACAAACGGGCGATCCCTGGTTCTATTCTCCGCCGAGGCAAAAGCCTCCCTTTTCTGATTTAATCCGTGAACTAACAAGTGCTCGACCGGTCAGCCATTGTGGCTTGTGTTATCAAGGCCTAAGGTCTTAAGTTCAAATCCTTAGGCCGTGATACCATGTTAAGCTTCATGCACTAGTCAACGCAACCAAAAGTCCGACTGATGAAAAAGGCTAGGCAATCCACATATACACTTCAACAGCTAGCAAACAGCGTACGAGAAAAACCTACATCACCCCACGGCCACATCACCAGCACAGTCACACCCATGTTCCCACAGCTAGCAAACGCAAATCATATCTAGTCAATCCCAAGTCACTGCGGCTAACCATGTGAATAAAACTTCAACTAATAATGAATAAAACTTGCCAACTGTGTGAGTGCCTTGGGATTGCTTCCTCGTGTGTGATTGCGCTCTCTTTCCTTATCTCTGGTAGATGCAAGTTGTAGCGTGACTCTACAGAATGCTAGTGCTTTTTGCCGCTCAAACCACATATACCCCTTTCCTTGAGAATGTTGCATACTTGGTATAGATATGATGTAAGTCTTGCGGGTACAGTTTGCCTTGCTATATTAATTCTTTTGATTCAGATGCTACAAATCAGATAGCAACATTTGGAGCAGGCAGTCCCTTTGGTGAAGGACAACGTTAGCTATGGTTATTCCTCAGACAGTGGGATGACAGGGATATGGACGTAATTTGCTTTTCTTTAGCCTTCTTAAGGCATTTGCTAAAATCGCAAAATTGGGATATCTTTGGTGAAGGATGGTTTCATTTGCATTCCCATGCTGCAAATCAGATATGGACGCCGTGTGAGTGTCCTAGGATCTCTTTGGTGAAGAACGACTCCATTTGCATTTGTTAAATTTGCCTCGTTGTAGTCGTTGTATATATTGTTGCAAACATGTTGAACAATTGTGTTGTGATACCGACCATTCCACCCACATAGTGTGCACGTTGCCACGTGTACATTGTGTCTGGTGGCTGTCTTGGGGTTGATACTATGCGGATACTAGTGGAGGTGCTCTGGATAGGTCCACTCCCAGGGCGTCACACCCCACGCCATATTCACCTGCGGCTTCCCCACCTCGTTTGTCACCTGAGGTTACCTCATCTCACTCGCCCCTTAAGGCTTCCCCAGTGATTCCTCTTCTTTACTATGCTCATCGTCCACGTCTTGTGGATTCTTCTAATGTGCCATCCTCTTCTGATGAGCCATCTCCCTCGACTACTATGTCTCTTTCTGCTGGCGACGCACCACCTCCAGCTCAACTTACTTATGTTTTCTACGCTCGCCCGCTTCCACCTATTGATCGTTGTGGTTTTTCTGGCACAACTCTTCTTGAGCGTGACGTTGTTGTTCATCCCGAATGGTAGCATGCGATAGCAGAGGATATTGCTGCTCTTGGGGATCTCGTCTCCCATCATGTGTTCGTCCCATCACATGTAAGTGGGTCTATAGGGATAAGACTTAATTCTGATTGTTCTCTTGAGCGCTAGAAAGCTCGCATTGTGGTCTGTGAGAAAAGGCATGGTCATGAATACGATGAGTGCTCACGTGGCCTACATGACCACCGTTCGCACACTTCTCGTTATGGCTTATGTTTGTCACTGGTCTGTCTCTTATGTCAACTATGCATTTCTTAAAGGTGAGATACGTGAGGAGGTATACATGCAGCCGCCAAGTATGCATTTCTTAACGGTGAGTTACGTGAGAAGGTATACATGCAGCCGTCACCTGGGTATTCTGTTCCTGGTGGTATGACATGCCATCTTCATTGCTCTCTATATGGTTTTAAGCAAGTCCCTCATGCCCGATTTGAGCATTTCACCTCAATGGTGACTGCGGCTGGTTTTTCGGCGAGTGCTCATGATCCTGCGCTTTTTGTCCACCTTTCAACTCATGGCCAGACTCTTTTTCTATATGTCGATGACATGATCATCACTGGCGACGACTCTGAGTGCATTGCCTTTGTGAAGGCATGTCTTAGTGAGCATTTTCTTTTGTGTGATCTTGGTCCTCTGCTATTTTCTTGGGATTGAGGTTTCTTCTATCTCTGATGGCTTCTTTATTTCCCAAAAGAATTATATCCATGATCTTCTTGCTCGTGTTGCCCTTACTGATGAGCACACGACAAACTATTGAGACTCCAATGGAGCACAATGTCCACTTCTGTGCTTCTGACGATCAGTCTTTGTATGATCCGACGCTCTACCGTCATCTTGTTGGGAGTCCTGTCTATCTAGTTGTCACTCGTCTGAACCTTTCCTATCTCGTTTACATTCTGAGTCGGTTCATTTATGCTCCCACTTTGGCCAACTATTGTCACCTCCTCCGTCTTCTATGATATCATCGTGGGACTATCTCTCGCCGTCTCTTCTTCCCACACTTCAGTTCGTTCCAGTTTCAGGCCTATTCACATGCTACTTGGGCTAGCAATCATTCGGATCGTTGGTCCCTTTCTGCTAACTGTGTTTTTCTTAGTGGTTCTCTCGTTGCCTTGGGCTAGCAATCATTTGGATCGTTGGTCCCTTTCTGCTAACTGTGTTTTTCTTAGTGGTTCTCTCATTGCCTTGAAGACAGAAGAAACATACTGTAGCTTCTCGTTCGATTTCAAATGCCGAGTTGTGAGCTATGGCTCTTTTAACAGCAGAGATGGCTGTTATTATGGCTGCTTGTGGATTTTGGTGTTTCTGTCACTACAACTACTCTCTTGTCAGACAGTACAGGTGCTATCAGTATTGCGTGTGACCATATGAAGCATGAGCTCACCAATCATATTGGTGTTGATGCTTCCTTCGTGCACTCCGGTGTGCAGGATCAGATTATTGCTTTTCAGTATATGCCTTCCAAATTACAGTTGTTATATTTCTTCATGAAGACCTAAGGTGTCTTGTCAGTAGACAGTAATAATGATCCTACTCCCAAGTCAACATTACATGTATAGAACCTAAAAGGACATAAAACTACATGCAATGTTATATCAGAAAGTTTAGGCCGAGGAGCTGTGGAATTCCCATTAGTGAAGGCAAGGGCTTCACTAAGTTGCATACCTTATTAGATAAAGGACCACTGGCAAGGAATGGCTTTTCATCACGTAGTTGATGAAATCCGTAAGCCACTTGAGCATCCATCCCTGCGTTTAAAAAAATAAAGTGCACAGTGAATGCATGTTTTCGTTCTGAAAGATTCCTACGCCATAGACAAATTAGATACAACAAACATCATATGGTAACAACAAAACAAGCTCCACGTATGTATAACTCAAGAAAATTATTCATCTCATTATTTCGAGGATAGTACTAAAAATTGTGTTATTACTTTTACTTATATTATTAAACAATATAAACATGTACAAACGTATCACCCAAGAACAATATAAATATATATATGCCAAGGGCAAAGCCCCAAGGCGGACAGCCGCGGCGAGGACGCTCGCGGCTCGGGTCCGCGCTCTTTTTCTTCCTCAGCTCCAACCAGCCAGATCCACAGCCCCAACCTCGACGCGTCCCCGTGCGGCGCTCCACCTCATGCTCGCCCCTCTCCCTCCGGTCTCGACACGCCCCCGTGTGCGTCCAGCCTCGTCCACCTCCGCTTCTTCCGCTCTAGCTCTGCTCGCTGCTCTCCACCTCCCGCTCGCCCACTCACTACGCCTCCATCGCGTGCCCGTGTGCGTCCAGTCTCAACCACCTCCGCTTCCTGGCGCCCCCGTGCGGCGCCCACGCTGGTGGTTGCGCCCCCGGGCCTGCTCATTGGAGCTGGCCGCCCTCTTCGCGTAGCCTGCGCTTTATGTGCCTCTCGGCACCTAATGATTTGCGGGTTGGCTACGCCCCCACCTCTCCATCGTGCAACCTCGAGCACCCATCCACCCCGTCCTCTTCATGACCGCGCCGCCGCCCAGCATGCCCACGTCCACCCCCACCGCCCTCTCTAGATGGCTCGTGTCCACCAACGGCATCATCCCTCAGATCTAAATTTGCCAAACGCTCTGCTCCTGATCCGTCCATTGGTGCTGCTTCTCTGCGTGTTGCTCGGTGGGGTTGAGTCGTTTGGTTGATGTGGAGGCCGGAGCAATCCTTGTCGGCGGACAACGACCACGTCTGCGGACGCTGCGTCCACCTTGGTGGTGTTGTCCTGCCTTCTACATCTTGGCGGTCAGCTTGCTGACTTGGAAATTCCATGCCGACTCACCTCCTGCTAACCTCAGTTGATATTTTCATTCTCGGCAACCCGGTAATCTCCTCTTTCTCGCCATGTGAGCTCCCTGCAAAACTATGTCTGGCCTATTGCTTGGATCCTTTGTTCTCGCTACCTGGTGGTTGTGTGTGCCCTCCATTTACACTCAACCGTCCTTGGTTGAGATAATTTCTTCTGAGGCCTCTCCTTGCGCTTGTCACTCCTACGTTACTTCTCACCAACCTTCCTCACCAACCTTCCGGTGGTGAATGGACATCTCTCTGAAGCTCGTTTGAGCCGGCGTCTCCCTCCATCATCCTCACCTCGCCACGGGCAACCACGCTAATGTTGGGTGTGTGATGGCTGGGTTGGCAATGGTGCATCCCCCTGGTAGTGGAAACCTGCGTTATCCTCTGTATGTGGTTTCGATGTTGCTGCTACTCGTGTGCTCTCGCGGCGACCTTTGAGGTTGCCACCTTGTTGTCTTGCTAGTGATGCCTTTGTAGATGGTTCGGCATAACCTGTGCTGCTCCACCCAATCACCTATTTCTCTAGGCTGTTGGTCTTTGCGTTGTGTTGTAACTATGTATGGGCTTTTTTTGTCTTTTCTGTTTCTTTGCCCCTCGGGCTGTATGGTTTTTGGGTCCGGTTTTCCTTATAAACTGGATCAAGGTTTTCGATCCGGTCTTCCTCATAAACCGGATCACGGTTTTTGACTTGGTTTCCCTCTGGATCATTTTCTTTGAATAGAGATCATATTCAGGTGGGGATCCCCCCCCCCCCCCTCCGTGACATGTTAAAAAAAAAGTTTTCTCAAGCTTAGAATGATTTGCAACAGATTTGTTAATACATATGAATAAATATATGAAGGTGGATATCAAACGTGTTTCTTTTAGCAAACAAGATTATTTCACTTAGAAGAAGACACTAAAAGATATATAACCCACGAGTGGATTGTCATTATCCTGTCCTCGAGTAGCATGAGGGTGATGCTCAACGGCGAGCCGGGTCTGGTGGTTTGGCACAAGAAGGGCCTGAGACAGGGTGACCCACTTTCCCTGATATTGCTTGTGTAGATGATTGAGACTCTCAACAGGTTGCTGGCCAAGGCCAAGGAATTCGAGTACCTCCGTCGCCTAGCACCTCATGATCTGACAGCGAGGGCCCTAACAACGCCCTAGAGGCAGCATCCGTTATGGAGTGCCACCTCGATCAAGCACCTCGGGATCCCTCTCGTGTTGAGGAGGTTGTAAGGGAGGCGCTCCAACACTTGGTTGACAGGATTGCCGACCGCCTTCCCACGTGAAAGGCCTCCATGATGGCCAAGGGGAGACGTCTCACCTTGGTCAAGTCAGTTCTGGCTACCATGCCTTTGCACCAGATGGTGGTCCTCGGCTTGAACAAAACAGATTGACAAAATCCTGAGAGGCTTCCTTTGGCTGGGCAGGGTGGCTGCACAGTGCGGCCATTGCCACGTCAACTGGTTCAAGGTGTGCAGGCCCCTTCGCTTGGGAGATTTGGGTGTTACCTTGGCAGAACGGTGATAAGCCTAAGGGTCCGTTGGTTGTGGTGGACATGCACCGATCCCCTCCATCCTTGGAGGAGCCTCGACCTGCAATTCTCCTGTGATGAGCGTGAGGTGTTCACCGCATCCACTAAAATGGTGGTTGGCAAGAAAACTACTGCCTTATTCTAGAAGAATCGCTTGCTTGATGGTCGCACCATATCGGAGATTGCGTGGCGTCTGAGCTTCTTTTTTTGGTCTCAGGGTAGCGGACCGTCGGTGAGGCCCAGCCGGCCGCTGATGGATCTCGGAAACAGAGGGCTTTGAGTCATGATAACCCTTTAGCAGTACATCCAGACTGGACGGTTGGTGCGCAGGGTCCATCTTTCAGCCTCTCCGGACCCAACACTCTCAGTGTCCAAGAGTCACTGCTGGAGAGCAGAGCGCATGCCGGGGCTTGCAGCATGCGCCCGCGCTGCATACTCTGTGATCACTCGAAGGAGACGATGGCTCATCTCCTCACGCTGCTCCTTATCGCGTGCGTGTGGCACGAGGTGCTCTCCGGGTTGCGCTCAACGGCATGCCACCCCGATGGGGGGACGCCTTCGTGGACTAGTTTCATCAAACGTGTCACTCCGTCTAGACAACCGCATGGAAACTCAAGGCTTTTGCATTTTCTTGAGAGAAAAAATAGATATATAACCAAGATTATTCCAAATAAGAGCATAACCTAAAAATAATATTTAGGGGATACTAGGAAATACATTCTTAAATAATGAAGACAAATACAAGCAATGCAGCTAGAAGTTGTCAAGTCAAGAAAGAAAGTACCAATGCTGAAGTAATTGTAGAAGACGCCGTCAAAGCAACAAACTGTCTCAGCCAACTCTCCCTCAGCAGTGCCATCCTGCAGGACATATTATTGCATTCATGTGGATCGGAGTGTGCGAAAATAAACTGCATTGGATTGATGAATTGCTAGAAGATAGTCTATACGCAGTACATCATAAAATGTACATTCTCCGAGGTGCCTAAGGGAGTGGGGAAGATCCAGTTCTTGTTCTTCTCCTTCTGGCATAGAAACGACGATGTGCCAACTGCACAAGGAAACTATGCTACTGAGAAACTGGAAGTGAACAATTCTGGAAGTACAGACCATACCTACTAAAGAAGGAAACATCATGTAGCAAGTTCTGCGATAAGCTTTCGTATAAAGGAAACCATTAAGGCAATAATACGTACTCCCTCTGTAACTTAATCTAAGACGTTTTTTGACACTGTCATAGACTCTAAAAACGTCTTATAGAAAGTTACAGAGGTAGTACATGGAATCCTTCATGATAGCTATGATCTGGCATTTCAATCACTGCATGCTATGTTAAACAAGAGTAACACCCCCACCCCCCCCCCCCCCCCCAAAAAGCCAATGTGTATTATCAGGCAGCCGCAGTTGCCATCATAAAACAGGACCATCGAATACAGACTTGACAAATCACCAGGATCTTACTAACAACAACAAAGCCTTTAGCTCATGGTTCTGGCACCTGGATAGCAAGCTTCCACACACCCCAGTCCATCGCTAGTTCTTTGGTGATACTCTAGTCCTTCAGACCTCTCTTTACGGACTCCTCCCATGTCAAGTTCGGTCTACCCCAACCTCTCTTGACATTATCAGCATGCTTTAACCGTCCGCTATGCACTGGAGCTTCTGGAGGCCTGCGCTGAATATGCCCAAACCATCTCAGACGATGTTGGACAAGCTTCTCTTCAATCAGTGCTACCCCAACTCTATCTCGTATATAATCATTCCGGACTCGGTCCTTCCTCGTGTGGCCACACATCCATCTCAACATGCGCATCTCCGCCACACTTAACTGTTGAAGATGTCGCCTTTTAGTCGGCCAACACTGCGGGTCGAATCGCCGTCCTATAGAACTTGCCTTTTAGCTTTTATGACACTCTTGTCACAGATAATGCCAAAAGCTTCGCGCCACTTCATCCATCCGGTTTTGATTCGATGATTCACATCTTCATCAATATCCCCATCCTTCTGCAGCATTGACCCCAAATATCGAAAGGTGTCCTTCCGAGGCACCACCAGCCCATCAAGGCTAACCTCCTCCTCCTCGTGCCTAGTAGTACTGAAACCGCACCTCATGTACTCGGTTTTAGTTCTACTAAGTCTAAAACCTTTCGATTCCAAGGTTTGTCTCCAAAGCTCTAACTTCCTATTGACCCCTGTCTGACTATCATCGACTAGCACCACATCATCCGCAAAGAACATACACCATGGGATATCTGCTTGTATATCCCTTGTGACCTCATCCATCACCAAAGCAAAAAAGATAAGGGCTCAAAGCTGACCCCTGGTGCAGTCCTATGCAGTCCTATTTTAATCAAGAAGTCATCAGTGTCGCCATCACTTGTTCGAACACTTGTCACAACATTATCGTACATGTCCTTGATGAGGGTAATGTACTTTGCTGGGACTTTGTGTTTCTCCAAGGCCCACCGCATGACCTTCCGCGATATCTTATCATAGGCCTTCTCCAAGTCAATGAACACATATGCAGGTCCTTCTTTTGCTCCCTCTATCTCTCCATAAGTTGTCGTACCAAGAAAATGGCTTCATGGTCGACCTCTCAGGCATGAAACCAAACTGACTTTTGGTCACGCTTGTCATTCTTCTTAAGCGGTGCTCAATGACTCTCTCCCATAGCTTCATTGTATGGCTCGTCAGCTTAATTCCATGGTAATTAGTACAACTCTGAACATCCCCTTGTCCTTGAAGATTGGTACTAATATACTCCGTCTCCATTCTTCCAGCATCTTGTTTGCCCGAAAAATGAGGTTGAAAAGCTTGGTTCGCCATACTATCGCTATGTCCCTGAGACCTCTCCACACCTCAATGGGGATACAATCAGGGCCCATCGCCTTGCCTCCTTTCATCCTTTTTAAAGCCTCCTTGACCTCAAGACTCCTGGATTCGCCGCACAAAACGCCTGCTGGTATCATCAAAGGAGTCGTCCGGTTCAATGGTAGAACTGGTATCATCAAAGGAGTCGTCCACTTCAATGGTAGAGCTTTCATTTTCCCCATTGAACAGCTTGCCGAAGTACTCCCGCCATCTATGCTTAATCTCCTCGTCCTTCACCAGGAGTTGGTCTGCTCCGTCCTTGATGCATTCGACTTGGTCAACATCCCTCATCTTCCTCTCTCGGATCTTGGTCATCTTATAGATGTCCCTTTCGCCTTCCTTAGTGCCTAACCGATGGTAGAGGTCCTCATATGCCCGACCCCTTGCTTCACTCACAGCTCGCCTTGCGGCCTTCTTTGCCATCTTGTACTTCTCTATGTTGTCTGCACTCCTATCTAGGTATAGGCGTCTGAAACAATCTTTCTTCTCCTTAATAGCCTTCTGGACATCATGATTCCACCACCAAGTATCTTTAGTTTCGCTTCTACCTCCCCTGGACACTCCAAACTACTCTGAGGCCATCTTACGAATGCAAGTTGCCATCTTCATCCACATATTGTCCGCATCCCCTCCTTCCCTCCCAAGGGCCCTCCTTAATGACCCTCTCCTTGAACGTCTGAGCTACCTCCCCCTTGAGCTTCCACTACTTCGTTCTAGCGACTTTGGCACGCTTATCCCGCTGGACACGAATCCGAAAGCGGAAGTCAGCAACCACAAGCTTATGCTGAGGGACAACACTCTCTCCAGGTATCACCTTACAGTCTAGACACGCACGCCTGTCTTCTCTTCTCGAGAGGATGAAATCAATCTGGCTAGAGTGTTGACCACTACTAAAAGTCACTAGATGTGATTCTCTCTTTTTAAAGAGGGTGTTAGCTACGATCATGTCGAAGGCTAAATCACCAGGATCTTACTAACATGGGAAATTCCATGAAGACTGTTTGGATTAACTGTGGATTAAACCCTGTCTCCGGCACAGCTAGTGTGAACAAAGAGCAACAAAGTCAAAAATAGGCTGCATAGGATAACCTGCAGCACGTCAGGATAGGATACAACTCAGGATAGTAGTCAGGGCAGTGCGGCTAGGATTTTTGCTTCCATGTTCACACAAGTACTGCTAGCAAAATCTTGTGCTAACCAGTACGTAACTAGTCCTATAAAAGGACATGTTGTATCTTCTTCATTAGCAAGAAAATAGCATTCAAGCTTCACTCACCAAGATCCAGTGTCTCTCTCTCTCGTGCTAGTCCGTCCACACACCGCTCCTTACCTAGTCCCGAGCACTCGCAGCTCAACCCCGAGCACTCGCAGTTTAGGCTAACATTAATCACTTACTCCCTCCGTCCGAAAAAGCTTGTCCCTCAAATGGACGTATCTAGCACCATGTATCTAGCACCAAATTAGTGCTAGATACATCCATTTGAAAAACAAGCTTGGGACAAGTTTTTCCGGACGGAGGGAGTACAATGTATCACAATTGGTATAATCCAAGGAGTGGGCGCCCCACATGACAGTAACTACCTCATTTCCCAAATAGATGTCATTCAAGAATGGATGCAATCACAATTTTGTAACTTCGTTTTTTCATGTGAAATTAGTAGATTTATCGTCAAAAGTACTTCGAGCAGTTATATATTTTTATAACTCCCGCTAATATACAAGTATCAAAATGTGATGGTCAACTGTGTACCAGAGATCGTATTCATGTCTGAAACCCACACATTTGGAAAGAGAGGTTGTACATTTCAAGGACAATGTTAGTCCTTATTTGTTATGGGTGGTGGCTAGTTAAAGCAACAGGCGTATCAAGAAGTGCACAGGCAACCAGGAGGCAGCTGTCCTTTAAGTTAGGTTGGGATTGCTTTAGCTGGAAATTAAATTAACTAATACATATGCATCACATTTGTACTAAATTAGAAAACAGAATATGTAGAAGATCTTAAAAACTTCACTGTTAAATAAACAAGAGTGACCTGTCTAAACATGAAACTGTGCCCAAAATAGCTTTGTAGAGAGATCGTTTAGCAGCTGCTTTCCATGAGAAAGGAAATGAAGCACCCTGAAAATAACAGTTAAGTCATGAAAATTTCAAGTATCACAGGAAGACTGTAAGAACAAAAGAAAGACATCTTTTACCCAACCAAAACTCCTGGAAAGATCATTTCCTGTTCCAAGGGGTATGACAGCAACTGGAGGAACCGGTCCCCGGTTCTGTACATATAGTTCTCCTAAGCATCCCAGTACCCAACCTACTGTACCATCACCTCCTGCTACCTAGGTATGTTAAGCACAGTAAGTACTCAGAAATCATTGGGGAAAATGAGAAGGGTATTGCTGACTACTGTGTACGGCATTGCATGGAACAGGGAAACAATATACATCCTGTCATAATTTTAGTCAGATTATTTCTTCTTTTCAACTCAAAATACTTAAGAATCGAATAGTATAATACTCCCTCCTTCCTACTACCTCCGTCCTGGTTTATTGGTCCCCTTTGTAATTTGTACCAAATTTTGACCAAAGAATTAACTAACAAAATGTTAATGCATGTCAACAAAGATTATATCGTTGGATTTGTATTTGAACATAGTTTTCAATGATACGTATAATTTTTTGTGACATGTGTGAACATTTTGTTAGTTAAATTTATGGTCAAAATTTGGCACGGAAAACAATGAGGACCAATAAACCAGGACGGAGGTAGTAAAAGGTAAGGCCCCCTTGAATTTCGAGCCTAATTTGACCTTAAATCTGACTAAAAAAATACGAGTATATGCCACACAACTGATGTAATGGTGTTTAGTTGTTAAGTTACCATGACTCTCAGGTTATTGCGAACTGATCTTGCACTATGATCCCCAGAATCAGCAAGTTGCTCCAAACAACCCAATCCATATTCCACAAATTCAGATGGCTTAACGACTGTAATATCGAAAACCTGGAGTCATAAAAGCTGGCGTTAGTAACAGGACTGCTTAGTATTTCTGTCTTTTTGGAAAGGTATATTTCTGCCTTTCAAGATGCAGCAGTTCAAAAAATTGAAGATATGGCATGTTGATCAATATTCCCACGCTCAATCGGAATATTAGTACAAAGAGTGCTGATCCAAGTTCCAGCAACGGAGCAGAACATATACAGGAAGTACAAAGGTGAGAGTTTTCTAATTTAGGTGATATCCTGCCACTATACTGAGATACTGTTCCCCCCCCCCCCCCCCAATAGAAAACAATAGATTCTTAAGGATGGAGGTTAAGCGACAGTAAATAAAACTCTAGTGTGCACAATAAAGCCAATTCAGATTCATACAAAACGAAACAGCTTTTATGCAATTCAGAGCTTAAAGTGAAAGGCTATGGCAATGTTCTGTATGTGCCATCAGAATCATCAATGCAGTTGTGTCAGTCGTGAGAACAAACATTTCCCATTTTCCTCGGCAGAGAAAAACCTTGGACATATTTTAGTAACCCATGCGCAAACACTGTGTGTGTGGGCGTGCGCTCATAGGGTACATATATATATGGGGTACTCTATGGGACGCGGATTTTTGGGACATGCAGCCACGCGCTGCCGAAATCCAGCCCGTCCGCGCTTGCGTCGCGATGGCTAATTAATATAGCCCATTCGCAAATACCTGCCTGGTTAATTACCGGCTCGGCAAATACGTCGTGTTATACACAAAGGCAGTGGCCCAGGGCGTCATTTACTATGGTATGAATACGCGACACACACGGTGACCCGGGCGATGGAATAACTGCTCTCGGGGCTGGGTGGATGTGATTGAGCACGTGCCCCATATTGTTCCTGGCACTGCAGATTTCTCCCAAGCCGTCGACTGCGGAAGAACAGAGTTAGGAGTAGAGATGGGTTCTGCACAGACGGAGATGAGGTTAGTCCGTCAAAACCATTTGCCTGATGCGTTGCTTTGTTCTGCCCACGAGGGTACGCGCGCACCTGTTTTAATCTCTTGTTTGCCTGGATCCCCAAGCATTACGACATTGTTTGGTCCAATCATCGGATCTGGCTCCTCCAGTGAGACGGGCGCTTTGCCATTAATCCCGGATTCACTGGTTTTTGGAAGCCATTTGGGGTAGCTCGTGACTTTGAGAGAGGTGGCTGAAGATGACCCAAGCGGCAGATTTGCAAATTTGCTAGATTCGGTTGAGGTTCTTCCAGGAACCGATACGACCAATTCTGACGAGAAAAAGATTGAAAGGGTAGCGAACAGATACGTAGCGCTTGATGATAAAGTTGACTGGGTTCAGAGGTAAGTTCTGGTTGCCGCTGCTTGTTTTTTGTCTGAACATCCATCTTGATCTTATAGCCTCTCCCGTGCACACTGTTTCAGGAAAAGGAGAGCTGCGATGCCAGACGACAGATCAACAAGCGCTGAAAGGGTGAGCGCGCTGGAAACAACACTCACAGGGTTTGCAGAGAGGGATTAGCAGTGGTAACCCCATGCGTGGGATTGACATTCGATCTAGTGGAAAAGGCCGTTGCGTTGCCGGGTGCCTTTATGTGTCGCAGGGCAGCTGGGTGTATTGATTCCCTCTGGGCTGTATTTATTTGCCTTAACGCATGTCGGCTGACCGAGAGATGAATTATTGCCGTTGGGGTGGATGTGGTGCACACGTCGTGCGTGGCCAATGTCGTCCCTGTTTCTTGTCATGGTTAAAACAATTTTCCACTGACTCGCGCGACTAACGTATCCGTCACTACGTAGCCTTGGGGCATGGCCGGTCTTAATGATCCTTTCATCACAAACGATTTATTATTGATAGCCAAGCATGTACTAGCAAAAACATGCAGTAAATGGATGCACACCTAAAACAAAATACATAAGGGGGCTACAACTAATACTGCTCCCGGGATACACATGGAAACTAGCTAGAAACCATCGGGGGCGCTTTTCAGAACTTGTGCATGCAGATCTTGGCCATGAGCAGCAGGTTCACGACGCCCAGGATGAAAAGGTTCTTCTGCCATGCTTGATTCTGTTCAAGCAGTGTTACATGCCAATGCACCGACGCATGCGAAATCAGATGACCCCAACGTGCCGATACACCGACGCAGGAGGTGTGGAGCTAACCTGGGACTTTGATGAACACATGGTGTGTGGCTTCAGCGAGATGAGAGAAATGAAGATAGATAACTGAGGAGAATGGTTGGTCGGCATGAGAATTTATAAGCAAGCCAGTTGTTTAAAAAACTCAGCAGGGAGCGTCTCGCAGCTAGCCGTTGGGGCTGGGATGGAAGAGCCCAACTGCTCGGTTCAATGCCAAGCCCTGCCATGTGCTGCGCATGTCAGGTGAGTGATACGCGTCAATACCGCATGCAATACGGGGAGTGGAGAACGTTATACGGCTAGCGCGTATTGGAGTTGCACGAATCCCGCGGGGGGCGAGCGGCGTGGATACCAACTGCGCGTAGCCGCATGTCCACTCACGATTATTCGGTATTCTATGTACTTATTGTGCGTGTGTGTACACTGTTTCTCTTACCCAACGAAAATGATAAACTTGTTGTGCCAGAATAAGCATATTAAGTTTCCGATTTCTATTATGTTTTCAACTATTCAGTTGTTTCCTCTACATACTTGTTCACCATCTTCTTGCGCCAGCAGCTCCCTGAACAATGGCTCAACATCTACCGACCTACCGCAGTTCATTTCTTGCTAGCAGTGCCATAATCGTGTAAGCATGGTATCACTGTAACAATGGACAAGGATCTTTTCCAGCTAAGTCCATCAACAAGGTTCATATTTGTACACTGGATCACCCTAATGCAGATTAATATTGTTATATCCACAAGGTTAATATAGCTCTGTAGTATATATTATTTTTTTATCAGAAATGAACATGAACATCTATTGACGATAATAACAGCATGACTGCATATATGGAAGAATCTACTACTGACCTAAGCCTAATTACTGAAAAGTAGATAAAAGTAAACGACAATATTTTTCTCTGCTTTATTGAGGAGTCTGCTTTATTGAGGAGTCGGTTGTCAGGGTCAGAGCACTGATCTATGCAATTTAACTCACAAAGCAACGCATTTAAGAGCAGATCAGGAGCCTCAAGCTAGGGTTCTTGCTTAGAATTTAGGAAAGTAGGTTCAGCACGCCACCGGCGGCCAGGGTTTACACCCAATACAAGTAAATCATGCCCAACTCACACGCAGGTGGCTGGCTTTATAGCCATTACAAGAAAGCAGAAAGCAGAAAACAGAGCACATGCGTTGTCGGGGACGGCTACAGCAACTCGCGAGGGTCAGCAGCCGTTGGATGGCAGATCGACGAAGGAGAGATGCCTTGGGCTGGCGAACCGTTATCTTCTCATCAGGGCCGCAGGATAGACGATCTACGACTGTCGATACTACCGGCACGCAGGAAACAGGGGAAGGGCATGAACAGGGCCTGACAATACCCCCCAATTGAGACTGAGCTTGTCCTCAAGCTCGGAAAGCAGGGAAAACCTTCTGGATAAACGCTGAATCCTCCCAAGTAGCCTCCTCCACTGGCAGATTGTTCCATTTGACTAACCACCTGACCACAGGAATGCTGATATTTCCTTGCTTCCTTGGAATAAGTGTTCTTTCCAGCACAGCTTCAGGTTCAAGCTTTATTATACCATCAGGGCCAACCAGTGGTAATTTAGGTGCAGGCACAACTGCTGGTCCAATGTGCTTTTTCAACTGGCTGACATGGAATGTGTCATGGAGTAGACAGCCATCTGGCAACAACAGCTTGTAAGCATTGTTTCCAATTCTCTCAAGGACTCTGAATGGCCCATAGAACTTAGAATGAAGCTTAAGATGCCTATGCAGACTTAAAGATGTGTGTCTGTAAGGCTGTAACTTCAAGTATACCATATCTCCCACTGTAAACTCTCTTTCCTTTCTCTTCTTGTCAGCAAAGTGCTTCATTCTAGATTGTGCTTTAAGAAGATTATGTTTGATTACCTCAAGTGCCAGCTCCCTGTTGTGGAGAAGATCTTCATTATCCTCACAAATAGCATCAGGAAGTGCTGATTCTGCTACCATTGGGGGAGGAAATCCATACAAGGCCTGAAAGGGTGTCATTTTCAGAGAAGTGTGGAAAGAGGTGTTGTACCACCACTCAGCCAGGGCCAACCACCCATGCCACTTCCTTGGTTGCTGGAAACACATACACCTCAAATAGTTTTCCAAGCACTGATTAACCCTCTCTGTCTGACCATCAGTTTGTGGGTGATAGCTGGTGCTCATGTGCAATTTGATTTTCAGAGACTTGAACAATTGTTTCCACAAGTTGCTTGTGAAAATTCTATCCCTGTCAGTTACTATCACCAGTGGCATGCCATGTAGTCTAAACACATTATCAGAAAATGCTCTGGCCACAGATTGCACTGTGATAGGATGCTTCATGGCAATGAAATGAGAGTACTTAGTAAATCTGTCAACCACTACCAGGATTAGATTTTTGTTTTCCGATGTTGGAAGTCCCTCCACAAAATCCATGCTCACATGTGCCCAAGCAAAATCTGGTACAGGGAGTGGCTCCAGTAATCCAGGGTAGGGAGTGTGCTCAGCCTTGTTCAATTGGCAAACAGGGCAATTTTTCACAAATGCCACAACATCTTGTTTCAGACCTTGCCAATGAAACACTAATTTAACTCTCTGATAAGTTGCTCTTTCTCCAGAGTGGCCCCCTAGTTCTGAATTATGGAATGTTTGGAGGATTTCCTACCTGAGATTAGTAGTTGCTCCAACTACAATTTTGTTATGAAATCTGAGGATCCCATTGTTGAAAGAATAAGCAGTGCTCTTGGACTTATCCACAGTATTTTCAGCAATAAGTTCCTTGATCTTATTGTCATTCTTGTAGCTCCTAATTACTTCTTTGACCCAAGTGGGAGAGGCAGCAGTTGCAGTTAATGCAGAAATCATATGTTTTACTCTGCTTAAGGCATCAACTACCTTATTTTCTTTTCCTTTTTTGTACTCAATAGTGAAGTTGTACCCCAGCAATTTCAACAGCAGTTTGTGTTGAATGCCCTCAGTAATTTTCTGGTCTTGAATATATTTCAGACTTTCCTGATCAGTTCTGATTACTAGGGCAGTTGCTAAGAAGTAATGTTTCCATTTTTTTACTGCTTCAATTATGGCCAAAGCTTCCTTGTCATAAGTGCTCATTGCAGCTGCTTTAGGACCAATGCTTTTGCTGAAATAAGATATAGGCTTCCCCTCTTGCATCAATACAGCTCCCAATCCATATCCACAAGCATCTGTTTCTAAAATGAAGGGTTTGGAGAAATCAGGGAGAGCTAACACAGGAGTATTTGTGAGCTTGTTTTTCAATGTGACAAAAGCTTCCTGTTGCTCTTTTTGCCAAGCAAAACCCTCTTTCTTTAAGCAATCAAACATAGGTCTGCAAATTACCCCATAGCCCTGGATAAATCTCCTGTAATAACCACTTAACCCTAAGAAACTTCTCAATTCAGTAACTGTAGTAGGAGCTGGCCAGTTTTTAATAGCTTGTATCTTGGATGGGTCAGTAGATACTCCTTCTGAGTTGATGACATGTCCCAAATACTCAATTTCTTGCTGTCCAAAAGAGCACTTCTCAATTTTTGCATATAACTTGTTTGCTTGTAATATGCCCAACACTTGCTTCAAGTGGCCCTTGTGCTCTTCCATGGAGAAACTGAACACTAATATGTCATCAAAGAAAACTACAACAAACTTGAGATGGCCTAACAGGAAGTTCATTAGTGCTTGGAATGTAGGAGGGCCATTAGTTAGTCCAAATGACATAACTAGAAACTCAAAAAGCCCCATGTGGGTAGTGAATGCAGTTTTTGGTATGTCTTCTTCGGCCATCCTTATTTGGTGATACCCATTTCTGAGATCAATTTTGGAAAATACACTTGCTCCCTTGAGCTGATCCAGGAGGTCCTCAATCACAGGAATGGGATATTTATTTTTAATAGTGATTGCATTTAACTTCCTATAGTCAGTACATAGTCTCCAAGAGCCATCTTTTTTCTTCACTAGCAACACAGGAGAGGAAAAAGGGCTGGTACTAGGCCTGATAACTCCATTTTTCAACAACTCTTGAATTATTTTCTCCAGTATTTGTTTCTGGTGGTGAGGAATTCTGTATGGTCTTTGATTAACAACCTTTGCCCCCTCAACCAGTGGAATTCTATGATCACAAGGCCTGCTTGGAGGCAGCTCAGTAGGTTCCTGAAACACTTTTTCATACTGTTCCAACAGAGGTTGTAGCTCTGCAGGAATTTCTTGACTTGCAGCTGTGAATTCATGACCAGATGTTGTAAACAAGAAAAACCCACACACAGCTTGTTCTAGTAGTTTCTCAGTGTTGTCTTTGGCTTCAGTTACGGGAGTCAGAGGTACAGTTTCATCCACAAAGGTTATAAACTGTCCAGATCTGTCAGAAATTTTCATCTCCATTTTAATAAAGTCCATTTGGATTGGACTATATTTCCTGAGCCAATCTACTCCCAAAATCATGTCATATCCTTTTAACTTTAACACCCTGAAACTGTCAGTAAAGTGGTGACCTTGGATTTCATATGGGCAATTCTTGGCCTGGAACTCAGTCCATAGAACTCCTCCACTAGCAACTACCACCTTTATTTTAGGTGTAGGGCTAGGAATAACAGGAAGTTTGCTTGCCATTCCAGGAGAAATGAAAGTGGAAGTACTACCACTATCCACCAATGCTGTAGCTACAGTATCTCCTAACTCTATAGTCAGGATGAAAGTATTTCTTGCTGATCCTATGCCCATAGCAGCATGCATTGACACTCTCAACACTGCTTCCTCAGATAATGGTTCGGCTGTTTCCAAATCAGGGTCATCAAAATCTGTGACAAATATTGTTTCAGGGTTTTCAGCTTCCTGAGCTTGTAGTGCTTGTATCTGAGCTCTCTGGCTCATTTTGCAAACCTGTCTATGGCCAGGCACCCATGGTTCTCTGCACTTATAACACACCTGATTTTGCTTTGCTTGCTGGATAACAGTGTTTCTATTTGGTGTGGTATTGGGCACAGTGGTTTTGGTCTGGTCAAACACTACTTGCCTTCTAGGTTGAGGCACATAGGGTTTAGTTTGCACAGTTAGAGTTGGAGGCTGAGCTTTTTCCATTCTTCTTGCATACCATACTGCAGTTTGCATATCTTTCGGCCTGAAGCACTCCACATGACTTTTGATGTATGGACTAAGCCCTGCCACAAAACTAGAAACATAGTAATCATCTGGAATACCAGGGTTTTCTCTCCTCGTGGTGTTCATTAACTGCTCAAAATGCTCCACATAAGCAGTAACTGTTGTCATCTGCTGTGCTGCATGGAAGGAGCTGATAATATCACAAACAGATTCAACAGAAAATCTGTCAGAAATGTAGGAACAGAACTTGTGCCATGGAACATTGCTGGGAGCATATCCTGTTCCTCTCCACCACTGTACAGCAGGCCCTTTCAGGTAGGATATTGCTACCTCAGTTCTATGCTCAATAGGGGTTCTTGCTGCAGCAAAGTACTGCTCTAGATTCTGAATCCAAGACTCTGGATCATGCCCCTCAAACTCAGAGATATTCAACTTTGCTGGTTTAACTGTCAGAGCATTTCTTCTTCCCTCAACTGGGGTACTGGGCCATTTTCTCTGTTGCTAATCAGCAGCTTCTTCACCATGTACTTCTCAAGCTGTACTACTATGTTTGGTGCTGTTTCTTTTGCCTGGCCATAATTTGGATGCCTGTAAGGAGCTTTCAGAGTGCCATCCAAATGCAGTTCTTTTCCAGCATGATCTCGAAGTGTTGCTGTACCCACTGGCAAGGCGACACCTTTCTCAGGCATAGTCACCGAGGGTGGAGTAGGTGCTTGAAGTTGCTTCGGCCTGCCTGGAGCTATTTGAGGAGAACGGTTTTGGTTGTCCTTGACTTGAACACTGCCTTGGCCTTCTTCCTCATCATCTGCAGGTACAAGATCCGGGTCTAACAGCAAACGTCTGAAGTTATCCTGAATCTTGTCAAAGTTCTTCTGCATAGTTGCGAAATTTCTGTTCACCGTTGCTTGAAACTGCTGAAATTCCTTGCGATCTTCTTCTCTGTCTCTCTGCAGCGTCTTGATATCCAATTCAAGGGACTCGAGCTGCAACTCTGCTGTCGATCCTGAATCCACAGGGCCCGTCATCCAGCCCGCTTCAACAATTCCCAACAGAGGGTGGGAGGTAGGGAATTATCTGGTCGCCGCCGCCAACACCGTCGCCAACGCCCGCCTCCTCTAGTACACGGTCAGATTGTAGGAGCTGGGGTTTTACCACCGGAGAATTTCTCTCCAGCAACTAGGCTACAATTCCGACTGTACCCGAACTGTGCCACTCCGGCCGCCTCCAAGGTTCACCGCCGCCTGATTCGAGCGTGTAGAGGGATTTTACGGCGAGATCCAACCCCGACACCGCCCCAAATCAATCCGCCTCCGAGGAAAGACTGGCTCACGATACCAATTGTCAGGGTCAGAGCACTGATCTATGCAATTTAACTCACAAAGCAACGCATTTAAGAGCAGATCAGGAGCCTCAAGCTAGGGTTCTTGCTTAGAATTTAGGAAAGTAGGTTCAGCACGCCACCGGCGCCCAGGGTTTACACCCAATACAAGTAAATCATGCCCAACTCACACGCAGGTGGCTGGCTTTATAGCCATTACAAGAAAGCAGAAAGCAGAAAACAGAGCACATGCGTTGTCGGAGACGGCTACAGCAACTCGCAAGGGTCAGCAGCCGTTGGATGGCAGATCGACGAAGGAGAGATGCCTTGGGCTGGCGAACCGTTATCTTCTCATCAGGGCCGCAGGATAGACGATCTACGGCTGTCGATACTACCGGCACGCAGGAAACAGGAGAAGGGCATGAACAGGGCCTGAGATCGGTCCCTTTAGATAATAGACAAGACTTGGCCAACAAGCCCATAAATCTATTCAAACTCTAATGCAATCTCTAAACTGACTGGATTTTTTGCTAACAAAGATGCAATCAACTAGGACTCTAATTAAGTGATATAAGACTCCACTGGACTCTTTACTAACAAATATGCTTTATCAACTAGGACTCTAATTAAGGGATAAGACTCCATGTTTGATGGGCTAGTCCACATAACATCTCTCTCTTCCTTGAAAAACAGCTTCTCCGCAAGTTGTAGGTTGTAGAAGAGCCGCGCGCACCGGTGACCCCAAACATAAATCTCGTCGCAGATAAAGCAAAGACCTTGGCGACTGCGTTCTGCTAAACTCAGCTGGATTGAGGCGTCGAACTTGCCGTGGCGGGGTTGGCTCCGGTGTGGTTGACGACAAAACATGTGCTAGTGGCGCTGGCGGGGAAGGTATTGTAGATGCGCTGACCGCAGGAAGATCGGAGGGGCAAAAGTGCCCTGTAGGACCAGAAGGCTGGTGTGGTGACGTTGTTGGAGGGAATGCTGCTGCTCATAGGCCTTGGCGAGGGAGAAGGCGGTGTGGAGGTCAGATGGCATGCCAAAATCGCGCTCGAGCTGTAAGTACCAGAACTAAGTGTCATTGGAGAGGTGGTAGGCTGCAGGCTAGACTTTGTCAGCCTCGTCCGTGCAGTGTCCACGAAAAAACTGCTCATACCTATTGAGCCAACCAAGAGGATCAACCAAACCATCATGCATCGGGAAGTTGAGCTTGTGGAAGTAAGGCACGCCTGAACCAGAACCTGATCCGAGGTGATTGTTAGGTAGGGGCGGAAGGGAGGTGATGGGTGAGGTGGATCCCTAGATGGGTTGTGGAGGGGATACGGTCATATCGGCATATGAAATCGTTTGGCAGGTGGAGGCGTGAAGGCGGTAGAGGCGGCGGCGAAAAGGCTGTTGCTGGTAGGTGGGCGACAAAATTGCGGCGGGATTTTTTTTTTTTGAACAGATTGGGGCGGGATTTGGGCTGTAGGGTAAGGGTGCCAAGTGGCCCAGATTGATGTTAGGGGTGACTGTGGCGAGTAAGGAGATGGCTTAAGTTGCTAAAAGGGTGTTGGCGGCTGAAGGTGGTTGGCAGCTGTCTGCACAGGGTTGTGTTGCGAGGGGAAGTAGACGGTGAAGGCAGGAAAGCGAGGGGATGGTGGGGGTGGGCAATCTGCCCGGTGGGTGGAGGTCCGCTGGCTGCGATGGTGGCGATTCCCTCGCTGGATAAGGGGACACCAGAGGTGCTTTTGGCGAGGGGAATCACCAGGGACGAGTCGCCGCTGGGGAGGAGGACTTGGGACACGGAGGTGGCGTCATGGGTGGCAGCTGCAGCCGTGGTGGAATCTGGCGGTGGGGGCAGGGTCGGCTGCCGTTGCTCAAGCGCTGCACCAGACCGTCGCACAATGAGAAGACCTCTGTTATAAACTCCTTTTACCGATATCTGATACGGACCACCATAGTTCATGGCTGGAACTTCTCCTTGTCAGATCTCTACTCCAAACCCCTGAGGCCCTGACCAGCTCCGAGCATTTGTGACCCCTTCTCTGATTAGGAAATCTACGATGCTTTTCTCCAAATGAATCCAAATGCCAGCCCTGGACCTAACAGTTTCGGCCCTTGCTTCTACCGAAAAATATTGGCACTCCACGAAACAGACCATCATTCCTTTCTTCCGCGCTTTCCATAATCTAGACACAGGTGTTAATCGTTTCAATACCGCCTTCATGGTCCTCCATCCGAAAGATACTGTAGCCAGATCTGCAAATGATTTCCGGCCCATCCCCCTTCAGAATTGCCCTCCAAAAGCCATCGCCAAGCTCCTCACAAATAGAATGAAACCCCTGATACCGCTCCTTCACGACGACCAAACAGGGTTCATAAATGTGCGCTCCATTGCGGAAAACTTTATCTATGCGGCTGACCTGCTCAACTGTTGCCATTCTCGTAAAGCCACGACGATGATCTTCAAACTTGATTTCCGCAAAGCTTTCGACTCCATCGCTTGGGCACCCCTCCTACAACTCTTAATCCACATGGGCTTCCCATCCAAATGGGTTGCTAGGATTAACTCGCTACTATCCTCAGGAAAAACAGCTATCATGCCCAATGGGGTGCCAGGCAATTGGATCAGCTGCAAAAATGGGCTCCGCCAGGGAGACCCCCTCTGCCCCTAAGTTTTTATCCTGTTAGCGGACATCCTCCAACGCCTAATCCTGCGAGCTCATCAAGATGGGCTACTTCACCACCCCTCGACCCAAATATTCCCCTTGCTATCCTGCAATATGTTGATGATACGCTCATCCTAGCCCACACATCAACTTCCGGGGCAACTCTCATCTAAAATTGCTGCTGGATAAACTCTCTGAAATTGATGATACGCTCATCCTAGCCCACGCATCAACTTCCGGGGCAATTCATCTAAAATTGCTCCAGGCCAAAGATTTCTCTCTATCTCTATGGACCTTTGGCCTGCATCTGAGAGAACACCCCAGCGCCTCCCTCCCGTCACCAGCCTGCACGTACCCATTCACCAGGGCACTCCAAGCCACAACATTCCTTGCAGGCATTCCGTCGAACAGAGACTGAGCACTGGCGACTTGCAGGCATTCCGAGGTGATGAGCGTGTTGAACGTGATCCCCAGTACCCGAGGAGTGCAGAAGAAGGTGCACGTCGGATAGGCGGCCGAGCAGACCCGCGTGGACGCGGATGAGCGCGTTGTTCACGAGGAGGAATTCCTTGAGTCCGAGCCTGACAGCGTGGGCGTGGACGGCAAGCGCGAGGCGACGCGCGCCGGGGACGGCGGGGGAGAAGCGAACGAGTTGAGGAGAGAGGGGAGGGTGTTCGGGGTGGGGAGACTGGGGACTAGGGAGGAGACGGAGACCCGCGCGGAGGAGATGGGATACCGAAGAGCGGCCTCCCAAGCTCTGGACTGGAGCACCCGAATGAGGCAAAATTTCGTGTTTTGCCATTTGTGAAGAAGTTGTTCGAGATCTGCCCCTAGTTTGCAAAAATTTTGGGATCTGACCATTTTTCTATCGTCAAGGAGCATGGCGGTATGGTATAACAGCCTACCGCCGAGGTCCCTGGCGGTAGGGTTGCACGCCCTACCGCAAAAAAATTCTAAGTTTCAGACACAGTGCGTGTGCGCACCTACCGCCGGGCACCTTGGCGGTAGGATTACACATGCTACCGCCATCCTCTGTGACGGTAGGGATGCGTTGCGCTGATGTGGTCAAGTTTCTTACCGTCAGGGGCCTTGGCGGTAGGGTACCCTACCGCCATACCTCTGACGGTAGGAAAAGGGTTAGATCCTGAAATTTTTGCAAATTAGGATCAGATCTCGAACAACTTCTTCAAAATGGTCAAAACACGAATTTTAGCCGCCGGATGAGTACGTTACGTTGTGGTTGTAGAGTTCCACGCTACGCCGAAGCAGACCCGACGTGACCATGGCTGCCTGATTCGCGCCATCGGCACCGCGACAGCAGCTCCACGTAGCACCGGACGACCAACATCTAAACACGTAGTGGTATGCATGTTTCCCTATCCCTATAAAAAATAAAATGGCCCTCTCATAGGCAGCGCCACGCAACACGAAACAGGCATACACTACTGCAGCATCTGAGAGACGGACAGAGGTTTGACCTGGTCTTCGCCAATGAGCTCCTGGAGGCGGGACTTGAGGACGGGGCCGAGGCGACCGCCGCTGCGCGGGTTGACGAACGCGACCAGGGGGTTCTCGGGGGCGTCCTCGGGCGCGAGGGCGAACCAGGGGTTGGCTGCGGTGCCGACCCCCGGGGCTTCCTCCAACGCGAAGGCGCCTGCCGACGGGTCCCTTGCCTTCAGCGCAGCGTGCAGAGCGTCGCGGAGGCGCTGCGGAAGTGCGACGCGGAGGCGGAGGTCCTCCTTCTCGAACGCCGAGGAGGCGGCGCGGCCGAACCCGCAGCTCCGGAACGAGAGCGACTCAATAAGAGCCCCAACCAGCGGCGGCGGCGCGGCCGCCGGCGGTGAGCGCGGCAAGCGCAGCGCCTCCCGCTCCGCCGGCGACGGTGATGCCGACAGCGATATGGACATCTCCGAGCACGACCGCGACCGCGATCGCATCGCGATCGGGGGTTAGGATCCACGAAATGCGTTTTCCGGTGGTGGGCGGAGAACAAGCGATGCGGCGGTTTGAATGGGGAGGCTGAAGGAGGCGGAGTTTTGTATGGTCGTTTTTCCCCGCGGTGGGAAGGAGGGCCGAGGAGAAGGAGCTGCCTGCACCGCTCCTCAACGGGCAAGGCAACTCAGGAAATAGCTAAAGAGCAATCCTATATTTACGGAGAAAAGAGATTCTCCGTGCATGTCTCAGCCGTCCATTTCATTGAAAATCCACATGCCTACATGCTTATTTTCTTTGGTTGTTTAGTCGTCAGTTAATTTTAAATGGCTTCATGCATTTTTTTTTTTCGCGCAACAAAGGAATGGCTCCATACATGCATGCTTTTGTCATTGAGTTCAATGTGATATCTATTCCATCTCTCATGTCTTTTTCATTTCATTTCCTAATTTTAATTACTATACCTTTTAAACCGAATATCCAAATTAAGTTCCATTTGCATATTTATGTTCGTCGCGGTGAGAACTTTCAAATCTGACCAATTTTGAATACATTTTGAGAACTTTTTAAAAAACTAAGTTTCAAATATTGAAACTTGATAGTCGTATCATTAATTTTTACCAAGTTTTATCAATTTTTATATGCTTTTAGGGTTTTATGGTTCTGGGCTTGGGGCTTACGGATTTAGTGTTTAGTATTTAGGGTTTAAGTTTTAGTTTTGAAACTTGTAAACTTATAATTGTTTCTATCAAGTTTTAGTAGTTGAAACTTGCTCGACCATTCGATTTACCTCAGGATCCGCAAAGTCGTTGAATTTCGCACAAGGGCACACCAAGTTCTATGTTTCAATTTGTGAAACTTGCGATTTTGCGTACCAAGTTTCAGCAGTTGAAACTTAATGGATTTAAAAACTTGCCAGACATATTCAAAATAGATCTTATTTGAAAGCCCTCGTCACAAGCAACAGAACCTGAAAACATAAATTAAATTGAACTTGTTGTTCAAAATATATAGAAGATTGAAAATGGAATGTCAAAAGAAAAGGGATGAGAGATGGGATGGGTGGGGCGGCCAAAAGCTGCAAATAGCTACATGCAAGGGGCCATCCAAAGTGATCTATACATGGGACCTCCCGGGAGAAAATCCACTCTACTTACGGACGAGTTGCAAAATTTTTGTGTTGCCCGCCAGGATACCGCATTGAATTTAAGGGGTGCGTTTAATTAGGACGGGTTGGTAAAAACGGGACAAGTCAGAACATAACTCATATGATGTAGATGTATAGATAACTGAATTTTACTTCATTTAGGCCAAAAAAACGGTGTTCCAGCACATGGTATCTATTTATACTCTATACCTTACTAATAAAAGGGCTATTGCTTTTTATCACCATAATTCGGTCCGTCTTTCATCCGCTCACCTTACTTGTTCTGTTTCGTACGTGCGGTTTCCTTCTTCTTCTTTTTTTGAGCAACTTACGTATGGTTTCCTATATGTCCCTTGCTTCGTACATCGTCCTCGCCTCAATTCACATGGGCCAGAATTTATTTCTGGCATGGGGCGCTAAAACGTTCCTCTATGTGCTAAAATTTAGATTCCTTTCGTAATTAATAGTCCCACATTGCTTCTTTACATCAAATCGTAGCAATTTATATACGTTACCAATGCAAGAGTTAAACAAGTCAAGGCATGTGTATACTTCTGGAGTTGCAAGAATCAAACAAGAATGAGGGCAAGACCTGCCGCTAAGACAAAAAATCTCCAAGGAAGATCAACACTCGAGAGAAGAAGACAAAACAACTCGTACGGACGAGGAAGAAACCAAAAAGAGGTACATTAGAGAGGGGTCCACGGGGAATGTATCCGGTGCACCCGCACTTATGGTGCTACCGGTGCACCGGATGCTATAGAATGTTTTAAAAAATCTGAAGAAAATTCTAGCGCGTTAACGCAACATCAATATATGATGTCACAAAAATTTGAAAAAAAATTTAGCTACAAAAATGACAAATTTGACAACAGTGTGATAATGGGCCAAATCTAAAGCCCAAGTTATGTTATGTACTATTTAGTGTTGAATTTGTCATTTTTGTTTTTCTAGTTATATTTTGAATTTTAACTTGAATTTTTGTGACAACCTACACTGATGTTGTATGAGTGTGTTAATTTTTTTCCAGAATTTTTTTGAACATTTTAAAAGCATAATGTGTGTTCGGTGCACCAATAGCACCACAAGCTCCGGTGCACATATTTTCCCGGGGTCCACGGCCCTCGGCAGGTGCAGCTCGAAGCAACTAGCCTCCCATCGCATCAGTGACTTGCACATCACCGGGCGGGCTCGTAGCAGCGCAGACCCAGGTGACCGCCCTTTGAGGGAGCCCCATTAAAGCTCTGCTTGCAGTAGCTCAGCACCGAGCATTGCAACGGAAGTCCGAGCATCACCACAGCCTCAACACTACCTCCGCGGTTGTCGACGCCGTCGTAGCACGCTTCGCTTTGCAAGGTGCTGTCAAGAATGAGCGGCGATTGAGAGATGACGACGCAAGGGGAGGAACGATGGGATTGGGGGGATCAGGGAATATGACTGGGCAAGAAGATAAGGTACCTATGGTGGCAGAGCGGTACGTGAGGGCCGCTAGACACGCGTCATTGTGCGCAGGTAAACCTGGGAATAGTTTGGATTGAAACCTTAGTTTCAGTTCGGTTTTCCTACAAAACTGCCTTTGGATTGGATTGAATGGGCTGAGCCCCTAACGTAATGTGGTGTGGTCTGGGTTTTGCGTATTATCGGATTAGTTTGGTTCGGTCTTGTGACGCCCCCGACTCAATCGTGCACTAATCATACACGCAAACATGCACGATCAAGCACAGGGATTCACGGGAAGATATCACAACACAACTCTAACACAAATAAATGGGGATCCACAATATTACAGACCAGGGATCACGAGGATCCAAATACATAAGTTAGTCATACAAATAATATCTAAGTACAGACATAGTTAGTCAAGGTTTGCCTTAAGAAGGCTAGCACGAACAACGACTCTAGATCGAAAGGCGAAGGCCTCCTGCCTAGGGCCTCCGATCCTACTCCTGGTCGACTGGCTCGATCCAGTAGTACGTGCCGTCTGGACCCTCCTGGTAGTAAGCTCCTGCTGGGACATCTGGCTCTGGGGCTCCATCGTCTGATGTAACATCAAATGGGGTATGGGGAAAAAGAAGTAGCAAAGCAACCGTGAGTACTCATCCGAAGTACTCAGCAAGCAAGGATCTACACTACATATGCAACATTATCAAAGAAAGGCTGTATATGTGGACTGGGCTGCAGAAATGCCAGAATAGAGAGAAGACCTAGTCCTATCTGAAAGGATCGATATGGTTGACTAGAGGGGGGGGGGTGAATAGGCAACTAACAATTTTTAGCTTTTCTTTACCAAATTAAACTTAGCATCAAAATAGGTTGTCTAGATATGCAACTAGGTGAGCAACCTATATGATGCAACAACAACAAGCACACAAGCAAGCAAAGGATACAACACAATATAAGCTTGCACAAGTAAAGGTAAGAGATAACCAAGAGTGGAGCCGGTGGAGACGAGGATGTGTTACCGAAGTTCCTTCCCTTTGAGAGGAAGTACGTCTCCGTTGGAGCGGTGTGGAGGCACAATGCTCCCCAAGAAGCCACTAGGGCCACCATATTCTCCTCACGCCCTCACACAATGCGAGATGCCATGATTCCACTATTGGTGCCCTTGGAGGCGGCGACCGAACCTTTACAAACAAGGTTGGGGCAATCTCCACAACCGAATTGGAGGCTCCCAACGAAACCACGGAGCTTCACCACAATGGAATATGGCTCCGAGGTGACCTTAACCGTCTAGGGTGCTCAAACACCCAAGAGTAACAAGATCCGCAAGGGATTAGTGGGGGGAATCAAATTTCTCTTGGTGGAAGTGTAGATCGGGGCCTTCTTAACCAATCCCTAGAAAATCAACAAGTTTGATTGGCTAGGGAGAGAGATCGGGCAAGAATGAGCTTTTGAATGGCAATGGAGCTTGGGGGGGGGGGGGGAGAGGTCAACCCAAGGAAGAAGAAGACCCCCCCTTTATATAGGGGAACCAAAATCCAACCGTTTTCTGTCCAGGCCCACAGCTAAGCGGTACTACCGCTCCTAGGAGCGGTACTACTCTGCCCAAGCCTAAAAATACACAGAGTGTATCTACGGTAGTGCCACCGGAGCGGTACTACCGCTGACCCCGGCGGTACTACCGCCTAGGGTTTTAGTCCTGGGGAGGCAGCGGTAGTAGAAGGGAGCCTGGGGAGGCAGTACTGTGCAAAGCGGTACTACCGTCCTAGTGCCGCTCTACTACCGCTTGGAGCAATGTGGGAACAGAACCTTGCACAGAGGAAAACCCCACAAGCGGTAGTGGAGACGGTAGTACGGGCTGTAGTACCGCCGGAGCGGTACTAACGCGCTACTACCGCCCTACTACCGTGAATTGCATACCGACAACAGAACATTGCACACTCGGGGACACCCTAAGCAGTAGTGCCATGGAAGTACCAACGGTACTACCGTTGGCAAGATGCTGAAAACACCACAGAAAACATGGAAAAGCTCCAGAGAAGGCAAAGGAGGCTGTGGGTGCATATGGGGCTGTGTACGTGTTGACTCCACCCATACCTTTCCAAAGCGGACCCCCTCTTAACAGTACGGCTTTCCTACGACTCAAATCCACTGATAAGAAACGTAGAGAACCGCCGTCTTCGATAGGCTCCGAGGGGCATCGAATCGTCTAGTGCCTAGACATGAGATATCTGAAATGCTCAATGTACATGATTAGTCCGCAAATGCATTGTCATCAATCACCAAAACCACTTAGGGAGAAATATGCCCTTACACTATCGAAGACTAGCATCTTCACGAAGCCACCATCTTGCAGCAATTAGAAGAGTACAGAAAAGCATTTTATTAAGCAAGCATGTTGAGGCAAAGCCTAGAGATCCTTCCTCGACTCCCTGCGAGAAAGCAATCCCAGAGCTTCAATTAATTAAAAAAGTATCCAGTTCAATTAATAGATCGGGATACCAAACTGAGCGTCCTTTATAGTAGGACCGGCTATCGATAGATGTTATCTTCCCTGCAGGGGTGCACTACTGTTACCCAACACGCTCGATCACCTCTGGCCGGACACACTTGCTGGGTAATGCCCGGCCTCGGGAGATCAACACGAAGCAGCGCCCTACCTAGGCTCAGCAGAGAGGTCAGCACGCCGGACTAACCTATGCACCCAGAGGTCTTGGGCCATCGCCCTGGGCACCTTGCGCGTTGTGTGGCTGGCCGGGGTGCAGGCGCGACACTGAACTCGTCAGTGAAGTATCCAGCCCATTCCCGGCGATCAGCCCTCACGGTGAACCGTGACGTCTGAAGAGCTTTCGGGAGAAATGTACGACGTAGAGGGCCCCATAAACCATTATCCCGCGTGGTGGTAGTGCGTATAGGGCACGTCGAGCCACTCAGATCATATACCCAAATCTGATATGCTTATTTCATAACACGCAAAGACAATCAGAGTTTTTGAAGCTCCGCCACAATATCACACTCGGGCACCCTTCCGGGCAACACCATAGATCTCTTTGCGGGTACCCCTCGGGGTCGACCCACCTATGACAAAGGTCAAAGTATCCATGTGGTCACAACATCAAGGTGAACGTAGGAGGCATCACCCTCGAGGTTCACACTTGCGGGGGTTGCATGACAGAGTTGTATAGGAAGTGGTGAAGGAGGAATCACCCTCGATGACCACGATCGAACAGCTACACTGCAGAGTATTCATCAGGAGTGCGTTACAAGGTATCACCCTCGGCACTCGATAGTAACTATGCAGAGTTATACAACTAAGGGGGGGTGAGGTGATGTGTCGGTCTCTGGTCGTCGATCACGTTGATCGAGTAGTCGATGATGAAGCAGAGGCAACAAGGGTAAGGTGATGGGGGTCACTGATGGATCACTAACCAACCTATACTAAGCAGTTTGAAATAGGCAGGTAAGGTAGCAATAAGCAGGTTACAAAAGCAGGCTATGCATCAGAATAGGAGCAACAGTAATAGTAGCAAAATCTAATGCAAGTAGGAGAAAATTGAATGGGCGATATCGGGATGCTCAAGGGGGGGGGGGGGCTTGTCTGGTTGCTCTGGCAAGAAGGAGGGGTCGTCGGAAGGCTGCTCGTCCGGAGCGTAGTCATACTCTGCTGCGTCGGCATCGGTCTCGGCATCTATCGAGAGAGAAGGAGGGGGAAGAAACAATAAATTCATGGCAAAAATGCAAACACTATGCATGACAGGCCTAAATGATATGCAGAGGTGTTCTACTGCCTAACTAAATGATTTAGTTAATTTAGGAATTTATTCGGATTTATTTTATTAAAATTAAGCACTATTCATTTATCAAAATCAATCTAAAAGTTCCATGTTCAGGCAGCTAGGGGAATTTGACAGATGAACGGACCACGTATTCAGATTCGTCTCATCGTTCTGATCAACTTTCATGTATAAAGTTTTTCGATCTGAGCTACGGTTTATTTTATATGAATTTCTAAAGTTTTAATCATTTTCTGGATTTTAATTATTTATTTAAATTCGAATTATCCAGAACAGTGAAAGATGACGTCAGCATGACATAGGCGTGATGTCAGCAGGTCAAACCCAGCTGACCAGAGTCAAACCTGACAGGTGGGTCCCACTGGGACCCACATGTCATTGACTGAGCTAACTAAACAGAGTTAATTTAACCTAACTAACCTAATTAGCGAGTAGGGCCCAGCAGTCAGTGGGTGTTTAGTGACTTAATTAGCTAATTAACTAATTAATAGTTTTATTTATTTATAAAATCATTTTAAGCTGACGGGGCCCACATGTCATTGGCTGGGCCAGCCCAGTCAGCACAGTTGACTAGGTCAACTGGTCAACTGGGGCTGCGGGGCCCACAGTCAGTGGCACAGAGGCGGGGCCCACCGGCGCCAGGTCAGCGCGGCGGCCGGAGCGATGCCGGCGACCAAATACGCGGCGGTGCGGGTCGGGAGGTGGTCGGGATTTGTCCACCGGCCACCATTTCGCGCGTGGTTAGGTGTGTTGGAACGGCCGCAGCGCAGCGTGTCCATCGGTGGTGGTGGCGCAGCCGGGGATGGTGTGTAGCGACGGCGGCGAGCAACGAGGTGGGCGCCGGAGTTCGGTCATCGTCGGGATCGGAACTACGGCGTGCAAAACGAGCAGCGCGAGGTGGCTACGGCGTCTACACGTTGCGGGGAGTGCAACGGTGGCACGCACAGGACCATATGGTCACCGTGGCCACGCCGGTGACGAGGCCAGGCGGTGAAGGGATTGGGCTACGCCGGAGCAGGGGCTATGGCCAGCCAGAGGGGGCAGGGGAGGGCACGTTCTGCGCAGGAGCTCACCGCGGGAGCGTGGGGTCTGGGCAGCGAGCTCGGTGATGTGCGAGGTAGCCGGAATCCTCGCCGGAGCTGCAGTGACCGACGGAGGAAGAAGAGCTCGGGGAGGCTGATGTAGAGGCTCCCGACTCCAATGGCTTGGTCTGGAAGACGCGGAGGACGACGGCGGAGCGCTACATCATCGGGGCGAGGCGAGGGGTCGACGGAGAGCGCGGCATCGAGCGGCGGTGGCGACGGTGGTTTTTGGGTGAGGGGATCTGGCGAGGCAGAGCGAGGAGGAGGGGGAACTGGGGGGGCGCTAGGGTTCGGGGAACGGGCGTCTTTATCCACCGACGGGTGGGGAGCGCGTGTTGTCGAGCAGGGAAGAGGGGGGGGGGCATGGGGCAGGTGCGGCTTTGAAGCGAACCGGGGTGGGGGTGAGCAGTAGGTTGAAGGAGGTGCGGGGTGGGCTGGGCCGCGCTGTAGCAAGCAGGCCTAAAGTGCGCAGTAGGCCTTTGCCCTTTTCTTTTTCTTTCTTTTCTGTTCTTCTATTGTTTTCTGTTTTGCAAAATGTGTGAGCCCATCTATAGTTTTGTAAAATATGTGAACTAGCCACAATACCCCAGTGCAACATTTCACTGCCATAAAATGATTTTGAGTTCATATCATTTCATTTGGATTTTATTTAATTATAAATGGATTAAATACTTCTGTCTTATTGCTGTTAGAGTCACTTAATTAATTTAGAAAATGTTGATTACAATTTTAGAATTGTCTCTGCATTATTTGCTATTTAATGAACATTTTAGTTTCCAATTTGGAACAACTTCTATTTTCAATTTAAATTAACTTGAGTTTGAATTAGGAGTTGAAATGCAATATGATGCAAATGATGATTAGGCACTGTTGAACTTGCTGACATGGCATTTACTAAGGGTGATCACTGTGGTTAATCACATGGGGTGTTACAGGTCTGGACACAAACAAATTGGTTTCAGACTGTGTCAACCCATGGTCAAAAACCAAATCCAGCGACCAAACTGTACGACACAGGCGTAGCGCATGCTGCGAGTTCTTATGAAATTAGTACCCTGATTTTATTAGTACCCCAATTGCTCCCGCCACTAGTGCGGAATCTTATGAAATTAATGGCGCTTTGTTGAGTCTTGTTATGAAAGAACAATTTTCCGGCCTTCCTAGTGAAGATGCCGCATCCCATCTAAATACTTTCGTTGAGTTGTGTGATATGCAAAAGAAGAAAGATGTGGATAATGATATTGTTAAATTGAAGCTATTTTCGTTCTCACTACGAGATCGTGCTAAAACTTGGTTTTCATCTTTGCCTAAAAATAGTATTGATTCATGGAATAAGTGTAAAGATGATTTTATTTCCAAGTATTTTCCTCCTGCTAAGATCATCTACCTTAGGAACGATATAATGAATTTTAAGCAACTTGATCATGAACATGTTGCACAATCTTGGGAGAGGATGAAATTGATGATAAGAAATTGCCCTACTCATGGTTTAAGTTTATGGATGATCATACAAAAATTTTATGCCGGATTGAATTTTGCTTCTAGAAATCTTTTAGATTCGGCCCGGGAGGCACTTTTATGGAAATCACATTAGGAGAAGCTACTAAACTCCTAGATAATATTATGGCTAATTACTCTCAATGGCACACCGAAAGATCCTCTACTAGTAAAAAAGTGCATGCGATTGAAGAGATTAATGTTTTGAGTGGAAAGATGGATGAACTTCTGAAATTGTTTGCTAGTAAGAGTGCTCCTATTGATCCCAATGATATGCTTTTGTCTACTTTGATTGAGAATAATAATGAATCTATGGATGTGAATTTTGTTGGTAGGAACAATTTTGGTAATAACGCGTATAGAGGCAATTTTAATCCTAGGCCATTTCCTGGTAATTCCTCTAATAATTATGGTAATTCCTACAACAATTATTATGCAAATTATAATAAGATGCCCTCTGATCTTGAAAACAATATTAAAGAATTTATTAGTTCTCAAAAGAATTTCAATGCTTTGGTTGAAGAATATTAGTTCTCAAAAGAATTTCAATGCTTTGGTTGAAGAAAAATTGCTTAAGATTGATGATTTGGCTAGGAACGTGGATAGAATTTCTCTTGAGATTGATTCTTTAAAAATTAGATCTATTCTACCCAAGCATGATATTAATGAATTTCTGAAAGCTATGAGAATTTCTATTAATGAGTGCAAAGAAAGAACCGCTAAGATGCGTGCTAAGCGAGATTGGTTTGTAAAAGCGTGTTCTTCTAGTTTTTGTGAAAATAATGATGAAGATCTTAAAGTGATTGACGTGACTCCTATTGAATCTTTGTTTTCTAACATAAATCTTGATAAACATGGGACTGCAGATGAGTCAACTTTAGTTAAAAGGCGTCGCAATGATTCAGAGTTTATAGATCTTGATGCGAAAATTGATAAAAGTGGGGTTGGAGAGGTCAAAACTTTAAGTAGCGATGAACCCACTCATTTGGATTTCAAGGATTTTAATTATGATAATTGTTCTTTGATAGATTATATTTACTTGTTGCAATCCATGTTAAATTCTCCTCATGCTTATAATCAAAATAAAGCTTGAATTGGAAGTTTCTATTCCTAGAAAACTTTATGATGAGTGGGAACCTACTATTAAGATCAAGAATAAAGATTATGAGTGCCATGCTTTGTGTGATTTGGGTGCTAGCGTTTTGATACATCTCCAACGTATCTATAATTTTTTATTGTTCCTTGCTATTATATTATCTATTTTGGATGTTTTATATGCATTAATATGCTATTTTATATTATTTTTGGGACTAACCTATTAAACTAGAGCCCAGTGCCAGTTTCTGTTTTTTCCTTGCTTTTGAGTTTCACAGAAAAGGAATATCAAACGGAGTCCAAACGGAATAAAACTTTACGATGATTTTTCTTGGACCAGAAGACACCTACGAGACTTGGAGTTGAAATCAGAAGACCCATGAGGCGACGACAAGCCGTAGGAGCGTGCCCTAGGGGGGGGGGTGCCCCCTGGCTTGTGGCCCCCTCGGGAGTCCACCGACCTCCCTCTTCGTCCTATCAGATATATTCCCAAACCCTCAGAACAAGCCACGAAAATACTTTTCCGCCGCCGCAACCTTCTGTTCCCGTGAGATCCCATCTTGGGGCCTTTTCCGGTGATCTGCCGGAGGGGGATTCGATCACGGAGGGCATCTACATCAACCCTATTGCCCTTCCGATGAAGCGTGAGTAGTTTACCTCAGACCTACGGGTCCATAGCTAGTAGCTAGATGGCTTCTTCTCTCTCTTTGATCTTCAATACCATGTTCTCCTCGATGTTCTTGGAGTTCTATTCGATGTAATATTCTTTTGCGGTGTGTTTGTCGAGATCAGATGAATTGTGGATTTATGATCATATTATCTATGAATATATTTGAATCTTCTCTGAATTCTTATATGCATGATTTTATATCTTTGTATTTCTCTTCAAATTATCGGTTTGGTTTGGCCAATTAGATTGGTATTTCTTGCAATGGGAGAGGTGCTTAGTTTTGGGTTCAATCTTGCGGTGTCCTCACCCAGTGACATAGTAGGGGTAGCGAGGCACGTATTTGTATTGTCGACATCAAGGGTAAAAAGATGGGGTTTTCATCATATTGCTTGAGTTTATCCCTCTACATCATGTCATCTTACTTAAGGCGTTACTCCGTTCTTTATGAACTTAATACTCTAGATGCATGCTGGATAGCGGTCGATGTGTGGAGTAATAGTAGTAGATGCAGGCAGGAGTCGGTCTACTTGACACGGACGTGATGCCTATATGCATAATCATTGCCTTGGATATCGTCATAACTTTGCGCTTTTCTATCAATTACTCGACAGTAATTTGTTCACCTACCGTATTATTTGCCTTCAAGAGAGAAGCCTCTAGTGAAACCTATGGCCCCCGGGTCTATTTTCCATCATATACTTTCAGATCTATAAACCAAAAATACCTTGCTGCAATTTATTTTATTTTATTTTGTTTTACGTTTTGGCAATCTTATATACCTATCTCTATCAGATCTCACCTTTGCAATTGACCGTGAAGGGATTGACAACCCCTTTATCGCGTTGGGTGCAAGTGTTTGATTGTTTGTGCAGGTGCATAGATTGGGGACTTGCTTGTACCTCCTACTAGATTGATACCTTGGTTCTCTAACTGAGGGAAATACTTATCTCTACATCAAGCCTACCATGTGCCCATCATAAACTCTCATCTCTTGCATTACATTATTCGCCATTTCCTCTCGTTTTCCTCTCCCCCACTTCTAAAATGATTTTTGGAAAAATACAAAAAGATTTGCCTTTTTATTCGCCCTTCTTCCGTTCGTCTTTTCGTTTGCCTTTTGTTTGCTCGTGTGTTAGATTGCTTGTTTTGTCACGATGACTCAAGAGAATACCAAGTTGTGTGAGTTTTCCAATACTAATAACAATGATTTTATTAGTACCCCGATTGCTCCCGCCACTAGTGTGGAATCTTATGAAATTAATGCCGCTTTGTTGAATCTTGTTATGAAAGAACAATTTTTCGGCCTTCCTAGTGAAGATGTCGCATCCCATCTAAATACTTTCGTTGAGTTGTGTGATATGCAAAAGAAGAAAGATGTGGATAATGATATTGTTAAATTGAAGCTATTTTCGTTCTCACTACGGGATCGTGCTAAAACTTGGTTTTCATCTTTGCCTAAAAATAGTATTGATTCATGGAATAAGTGTAAAGATGCTTTTATTTCCAAGTATTTTTCCTCCCGCTAAGATCGTCTCCCTTAGAAACGATATAATGTATTTTAAGCAACTTGATCATGAACATGTTGCACAATCTTGGGAGAGGATAAAATTGATGATAAGAAATTGCCCTACTCATGGTTTAAGTTTATGGATGATCATACAAAAAATTTATGCCGGATTGAATTTTGCTTCTAGAAATCTTTTAGATTCGGCCACGGGAGGCACTTTTATGGAAATCACATTAGGAGAAGCTACTAAACTCCTAGATGATATTATGGCTAATTAGTCTCAATGGCACACTGAAAGATCCTCTACTAGTAAAAAAGTGCATGCGATTGAGTGGAAAGATGGATGAACTTATGAAATAGTTTGCTAGCAAGAGTGCTCCTATTGATCCTAATGATATGCCTTTGTCCACTTTGATTGAGAATAATAATGAGTCTATGGATGTGAATTTTGTTGGAAGGAACAATTTTGGTAATAACGCGTATAGAGGTAATTTCAACCCTAGGCCATTTCCTACCTCTAATAATTATGGTAATTCCTACAACAATTCTTATGGAAATTATAATAAAGTGCCCTCTGATCTTGAGAACAATATTAAAGAATTTATTAGTTCCCAAAAGAATTTCAATGCTATGGTTGAAGAAAAATTGCTTAAGATTGATGATTTGGCTAGGAACGTGGATAGAATTTCTCTTGAGATTGATTCTTTGAAAATTAGATTTATTCTACCCAAGCATGAAATTAATGAATCTCTGAAAGCTATGAGAATTTCTATTGATGAGTGTAAAGAAAGAACCGCTAAGATGCGTGCTAAGCGAGATTGGTTTATGAAAGCGTGTTCTTCTAGTTTTTGTGAAAACCATGATGAAGATCTTAAAGTGATTGGTGTGACTCCTATTGAATCTTTGTTTTCTAATATAAATCTTGATAAAGATGGGACTGGAGATGAGTCAACTTTTGCTAGAAGGCGTCCCAATGATTCAGAGTTTATAGATCTTGATGCAAAAATTAATAAAAGTGGGATTGGAGAGGTCAAAACTTTAAGTAGCAATGAACCCACTCTTTTGGATTTCAAGGACTTTAATTATGATAATTGTTCTTTGATAGATTGTATCTCCTTGTTGCAATCCATGTTGAATTCTCCTCATGCTTATAATTGAAATAAAGTTTTTACTAAACATATTGTTGATGCTATGATGAAATCTTTTGAAGAAAAACTTGAGTTGGAAGTTTCTATCCCTAGAAAGATTTATGATGAGTGCGAACCTACCATTAAGGTTAAAATTAAAGATTATGAGTGCCATGCTTTGTGTGATTTGGGTGCTAGCGTTTCCACAATTCCGAAAACTTTATGTGATGTGCTAGGTTTCCGTGAATTTGATGATTGTTCTTTAAATTTGCATCTTGCGGATTCCACTATAAAGAAACCTATGGGAAGGATTAATGATGTTCTTATTGTTTCAAATAGGAATTATGTGCCCGTAGATTTCATTGTTCTTGATATAGATTGCAATCCTACATGTCCTATTATTCTTGGTAGACCTTTCCTTAGAACGATTGGTGCAATTATTGATATGAAAGAAGGAAACATTAGATTTCAATTTCCGTTAAGAAAGGGCATGGAACACTTTCCAAGAAAGAAAATTAAGTTGCCATATGAATCTATTATGAGAGCTACTTATGGATTGCATACCAAAGATGACAATACCTAGATGTATTGCAATATGCCTAGCTAGGGGCGTTAAACAACAGCGCTTGTTGGGAGGCAACCCAATTTTTTTTTGTTTTTTTTGTTTTGCTTCTGTTATTGAATTAAATACACATTATTACCTATGTACTAATTGTGTTTTGGTGTTTTAATTAGTGTTTGTGCCAAGTAAGACCTTTGGGATGCTTACGGTGATAGTTGATTTGATCTTGCTGAAAAACAGAAACTTTTGTGTCCAGTCACAGAATTGTCTAAATTCACTGGACCATGGAAAAACCCTGATTGTTTTTACAAAAGATTGATATACAAATTTACTCTGTTTACCTAATTTTTCAGAATTTTTGGAGTTACATAAGTATTAGAATAATTCATATCTTCGCAGACTGTTCTGTTTTTGATAGATTCTGTTTTCTATGTGTTGTTTGCTTATTTTGATGAATCTATGGGTATTATCGGGGGGTATGAACCATGAAGAAGTTGGAATACAGTAGATATTACACCTATATAAATAAAGAATGAGTTCACAACAGTACCAAAAAGTGGTGATTTCTTTTCTTATACTAACGAATCTCATGAGTTTTCTGTTGAGTTTTGTGTTGTGAAGTTTTCAAGTTTTGGGTAAAGATTTGATGGACTATGGAATAAGGAGTGGCAAGATCCTAAGCTTGGGGATGCCCAAGGCACCCCAAGGTAATATTCAAGGACAACCAAGAGCCTAAGCTTGGGGATGCCCCGGAAGGCATCCCCTCTTTTGTCTTCATCTATCGGTAAATTTACTTGAGGCTATATTTTTATTCACCACATGATATGTGTTTTGCTTGGAGCGTCTTGTATGATATGAGTCTTTGATTTTTAGTTTGGCACAATCATTCTTTCTGTACACACCTTTTGAGAGGGACACACAAGAATCGTGATTTATTAGAATACTCTTTGTGCTTCACTTATATCTTTTCAGCTAGGCAATATGCTCTAGTGCTTCACTTATATCTTTTTAGAGCACGACAGTGGCTTTATTTTATAGAATTTGTTGAACTCTCTTGCTTCACTTATATTATTTTGAGAGTCTCTAAACAGCATGGTAATTTTCTTAGGTTATGAATTTAGTCCTAATATGATGGGCATCCAAGAGGGATATAATAAAAACTTTCATATAAAGCGCATTGAATACTATGTGAAGTTTGATTCCTTATGATTGTTTTGAGATATAAATATGGTGATATTAGAGTCATGCTAGTGATTAATTGTGGATTGGTAGAAATACTTGTGTTAAATTTTGTGATTCCCGTAGCATGCACGTATGGTGAACCATTATGTGACGAAGTCAGAGCATGATTTATTTATTGATTGTATTCCTTATGAGTGGCGGTCGGGGATGAGCGATGGTCTTTTCCTACCAATCTATCCCCCTAGGAGCATGCGTGTAGTACTTTGTTTTGATAGCTAATAGACTTTTGCAATAGGTATGTGAGGTATTTATGACTAATGTTGAGTCCATGGATTATACGCACTCTCACCCTTCCAGCATTGCTAGCCTCTCTAGTAATGCGCAACTTTCGCCGGTGCAATACACCCACCATATACCCTTCCTCAAATCAGCCACCATACCTACCTATTATAGCATTTCCATAGCCATTCCGAGATATATTGCCATGCAACTTCCACCATTCAGTTTATTATGACACGCTTCATCATTGTCATATTGCTTTGCATGATCATGTAGTTGACATCGTATTTGTGGCAAAGCCACCATTCATATTTTTTATACATGTCTCTCTTGATCATTGCACATCCCGGTACAGTGCCGGAGGCATTCATATAGAGTCATATTTTTGTTCTAAGTATCGAGTTGTAATTCTTGAGTTGTAAGTAAATAAAAGTGTGATGATCATCATTATTAGAGCATTGTCCCATGTGAGGAAAGGATGATGGAGACTATGATTTCCCCACAAGTCGGGATGATACACCAGACGAAAAAAAAAGATAAAAAAAGGGAAAGAAAAAAATAGGCCAAAGGGCCCAAAATAAAAAAATGAGAGAAAAGAGAGAAGGGGCAATGCTACTATCCTTTTTCCACACTTGTGCTTCAAAATAGCACCATGATCTTCATGATAGAGAGTCTCCTATTTTTTCACTTTCATATACTAGTGGGAATTTTTCATTATAGAACTTGGCTTTTGTATTCCAATGATGGGCTTCCTAAAATTGCCCTAGGTCTTCGTGAGCAAGCGAGTTGGATGCACACCCACTTAGTTTCTTTTTGAGTTTTCATACACTTATAGCTCTAGTGCATCCGTTGCATGGCAATCCCTACTCACTCACATTGATATCTATTGATGGGCATCTCCATAGCCCGTTGGTACGCCTAGTTGATGTGAGACTATCTCCTTCTTTTTGTCTTCTCCACAACCACCATATTCTATTCTACCTATAGTGCTATATCCATGGCTCACGCTCATGTATTGCATGAAAGTTGAAAAAGTTTGAGAACATGAAAAGTATGAAACAATTGCTTGGCTTGTCATCGGGGTTGTGCATGATTTAATACTTTGTGTGATGAATATGGGGCATAGCCAGACTATATGATTTTGTAGGGATAACTTTCTTTGGCCATGTTATTTTGAGAAGACATGATTGCTTTATTAGTATGCTTGAAGTATTATTGTTTTTATGTCAATATTAAACTTTTGTTTTGAATCTTATGGATCTGAATATTCATGCCACAATAAAGAAAATTACATGGATAAATATGTTAGGTAGCATTCCACATCAAAAATTCTGTTTTTATCATTTACCTACTCAAGGACGAGCAGGAATTAAGCTTGGGGATGCTTGATATGTCTCCAAAGTATCTATAATTTTTTATTGTTCCATCCTATTATATTATCTGTTTTGGATGTTTTATATGCATTAATATGCTATTTTATATTATTTTTGGGACTAACCTATTAACCTAGAGCCCAGTGCCAGATTCTGTTTTTTCCTTGTTTTTGAGTTTCGCAAAAAGGAATATCAAACGGGGTCCAAACGGAATAAAACTTTACGATGATTTTTCTTGGACCAGAAGACACCTACGAGACATGGAGTTGAAGTCAGAAGACCCACGAGGCAACAACAAGCCGTAGGGGCGCGCCCTAGGGGGGGCGCCCCCCTAGCTTGTGGCCCCCTCGGGAGCCCACCGACCTCCCTCTTCGTCCTATAAATTGAGATATATTACCAAACCCTCAGAACAAGCCACGAAAATACTTTTCCGCCGCCGCAACCTTATGTTCCCGTGAGATCCCATCTTGGGGCCTTTTCCGACGATCTGCCGGAGGGGGATTCGATGATGGATGGTATCTACATCAACCCTTTTGCCCTTCCGATGAAGCGTGAGTAGTTTACCTCAGACCTACGGGTCCATAGCTAGTAGCTAGATGGCTTCTTCTCTCTCTTTGATCTTCAATACCATGTTCTCCTCGATGTTCTTGGAGTTCTATTTGATGTAATATTCTTTTGCGGTGTGTTTGTCGAGATCCGATGAATTGTGGATTTATGATTAGATTATCCATGAATATTATTTGAATCTTCTCTGAATTCTTATATGCATGATTTGATATCTTTGTATTTCTCTTCGAATTATCGGTTTGGTTTGGCCAACTAGATTGGTATTTCTTGCAATAGGAGAGGTGCTTAGTTTTGGGTTCAATCTTGCGGTGTCCTCACCCAGTGACATAGTAGGGGTAGCGAGGCACGTATTGTGTTATTGCCATCAAGGATAAAAAGATGGGGTTTTCATCATATTGCTTGAGTTTATCCCTCTACATCATGTCATCTTACTTAAGGCGTTACTCCGTTCTTTATGAACTTAATACTCTAGATGCATGCTGGATAGCGGTCGATGTGTGGAGTAATAGTAGTAGATGCAGGCAGGAGTCGGTCTACTTGACACGGACGTGATGCCTATATGCATAATCATTGCCTTGGATATTGTCATAACTTTGCGCTTTTATATCAATTGCTCGACAGTAATTTGTTCACCCACCGTATTATTTTCCTTCAAGAGAGAAGCCTCTAGTGAAACCTATGGCCCCCGGGTCTATTTTCCATCATATACTTTCATATCTATAAACCAAAAATACCTTGCTGCAATTTATTTAATTTTCTTTTGTTTTACATTTTGGCAATCTTATATACCTATCTCTATCAGATCTCACCTTTGCAATAGTGATTCCGCACACTAGATCTGAGAGAGATAGATATAAAAGATTACTAAAAGATAAAACAAAATAAAAGTAAATAAATTGCAGCAAGGTATTTTTGGGTTTTTTTGGTTTATAGATCTGAAAGTATATGATGGAAAATAGACCCTGGGGCCATAGGTTTCACTAGAGGCTTCTCTCTTGAAGGCAAATAATACGGTGGGTGAACAAATTACTGTCGAGCAATTGATAGAAAAGCGCAAAGTTATGACGATATCCAAGGCAATGATTATGCATATAGGCATCACGTCCGTGTCAAGTAGACCGGAACGATTCTGCATCTACTACTATTACTCCACACATCGACCGCTATCCAACATGCATCTAGAGTATTAAGTTCATAAAGAATGGAGTAACGCCTTAAGTAAGATGACATGATGTAGAGCGATAAACTCAAGCAATATGATGAAAACCCCATCTTTTTACCCTTGATGGCAAAAATACAAATACGTGCCTCGCTACCCCTACTTTGTCACTGGCTGAGGACACCGCAAGATTGAACCCAAAACTAAGCACCTCTCCCATTGCAAGAGGAACCAATCTAGTTGGCCAAACCAAACCGATAATTCGAAGAGAAATACAAAGATATCAAATCATGCATATAAGAATTCAGAGAAGATTCATATAATATTTATAGATAATCTGATCATAAATCAACAATTCATCGGATCTCGACAAACACACCGCAAAAGAATATTACATCGGATAGATCTCCAAGAACATCGAGGAGAACATGGTATTGAGAATCAAAGAGAGAGAAGAAGCCATCTAGCTACTAGCTATGGACCCGTTGGTCTGAGGTAAACTACTCACGCTTCATCGGAAGGGCAATAAAGTTGATGTAGAAGCCCTCCGTGATCGAATCCCCCTCCGGCAAGATGCCAAAAAAGGCCCCAAGATGGGATCTCATGGGAACAGAAGGTTACGGCGGCGGAAAAGTATTTTGGTGGACGCTTCTGTTGATATTGGAATATTTGTGAATTTATAGAGCTGAGAGGGAGGTCGATGGACTCCCGAGGGGCCCACAAGCCAGGGGGCGCGCCCTGGAGGCTTGTGGAGTCCTCAGGACTCTTCTGACTTGGCCTCCAAGCTCCATGGGTGTCTTCTGCTCCATCTTCATCACACAAAGTATTAAATCATGCACAACCCCGATGAAAAGCCAAGCAATTGTTTCATACTTTTGATGTTCTCAAACTTTTTCAACTTTCACGCAATACATGAGCGTGAGCCATGGATATAACACTATAGGTGGAATAGAATGTTGTGGAGAAGACAAAAAGAAGGAGATAGTCTCACATCAACTAGGCGTATTGACGGGCTATGGAGATGCCCATCAATAGATATCAATGTGAGTGAGTAGGGATTGCCATGCAAAGGATGCACTAGAGCTATAAGTTTATGAAAGGTCAAAAAGAAACTAAGTGGGTGTGCATCCAACTCGCTTGCTCAGGAAGACCTAGGGCAATTTGAGGAAGCCCATCATTGGAATATACAAGCCAAGTTATATAACGAAAAATTCCCACTAGTATATGAAAGTGACAACATAGGAGACTCTCTATCATGAAGATCATGGTGCTACTTTGAAGCACAAGTGTGGAAAAAGGATAGTAACATTATCCCTTCTCTCTTTTCTCTCATTTTTTTGGTGGGCTTCTTTGGCCTCTTTTATTTTTTGTGTGGGCTTCTTTGGCCTCTTTTATTTTTTATAAAGTCTGGAGACTCATCCCAACTTGTGAGGGAATCATAGCTTCCATCATCCTTTCCTCACATGGGACAATGATCCAATAATGATGATCATCACACTTTTATTTACTTACAACTGAAGAATTACAACTCGAAACTTAGAACAAAAATATGATGGAACGGTGGAAGTTGCATGGCAATATATCTTGGAATGGCGATGGAAATGCCATAATAGGTAGGTATGGTGGCTGTTTTGAGGAAGGGTATATGGTGGGTGTAATGCACCGGCGAAAGTTGCGCGGTACTAGAGAGGCTAGCAATGGTGGAAGGGTGAGAGTGCGTATAATCCATGGACTCAACATTAGTCATAAAGAACTCACATACTTATTGCAAAAGTCTATTAGCTATCAAAACAAAGTACTAAGTGCATGCTCTAGGGGGATAGATTGGTAGGAAAAGACCATCGCTTGTCCCCGACCGCCACTCATAAGGAAGACAATCAATAAATAAATCATGCTCCGACTTCATCACATAACGGTTCACCATACGTGCATGCTACGGGAATCACAAACTTTAACACAAGTATTTCTACCAATCCACAATTACTCACTAGCATGACTCTAATATCACCATCTTTATATCTCAAAACAATCATAAGGAATCAAACTTCACATAGTATTCAATGCACTTTATATGAAAGTTTTTATTATATCCCTCTTGGATGCCCATCATATTAGGACTAAATTCATAACCAAAGCAAATTACCATGCTGTTTAGAAAGACTCTCAAAATAATATAAGTGAAGCAAGAGAGTTCAACAATTTCTATAAAATAAATCCATCGCCGTGCTCTAAAAAGATATAAGTGCAGCACTAGAGCAAAATTGCCTAGCTCAAAAGATATAAGTGAAGCACATAGAGTATTCTAATAAATTCACGATTCATGCTTGTCCCTATAAAAAGGTGTGTACAGCAAGGATGATTGTGCCAAACTAAAAAGCAAATAATCATATCATACAAGACGCTCCAAGCAAAACACATATCATGTGGTGAATAAAAATATAGCCTCAAGTAAATTTACCGATAGACGAAGACGAAAGAGGGGATGCCATCCGGGGCATCCCCAAGATTAGATATTTGGTTGTCCTTGAATATTACCTTGGGGTGACTTGGGCATCCCCAAGCTTAGGCTCTTGCCACTCCTTATTCCGTAGTCCATCAAATCTTTAGCCAAAACTTGAAAACTTCACAACACAAAACTTAACAAGAAAACTCATGAGATCCATTAGTATAAGAAAATAAATCACCACTTTTTGGTACTGTTGTGAACTCATTATTTATTTATATTTGTTTAATATCTACTGTATTTCAACTTCTCCATGGTTCATATCCCCCGATACTACCCATAGATTCATTAAAATAAGCAAACAACACATAGAAAACAGAATCTGTCAAAAACAGAACAGTCTGCGAAGATCTGAATTGTTCTAATACTTATGTAACTCCAAAAATTCTGAAAAATTAGGACAACAGATTAAATTCGCAATCAATCTTGTGTAAACAATTCATAGTTTTTACACGCTCCAGTGAATTTAAACAATTCTGTTACTGGACGCAAAAGTTTCTGTTTTTCAGCAAGATCAAATCAACTATCACCGTAAGCCATCCCAAAGGTCTTACTTGGCTCAAACACTAATTAAAACACAAAAACACATCTAACCACAGGCTAGATTATAAATTTATTGAAAAAAAAAACAAGAACAAAAATAAAATTGGGTTGCCTCCCAACAAGCGCTATTGTTTAACGCCCTTAGCTAGGCATAAAACATAGATCTAGGTATTGTCATCTTTGGTATGCAATCCATAAGTAGCCCTCATAATAGATTCATAAGGCAACTTAATTTTCTTTCTTGGAAATGGTTCCATGCCCTTCCTTAACGGAAATTAAAATCTAATGTTTCCTTCTTTCATATCAATAATTGCACCAATCGTTCTAAGGAAAGGTCTACCAAGAATAATAGGACATGTAGGATTGCAATCTATATAAAAAACAATGAAATCTACGGGCACATAATTCCTATTTGCAACAATAAGAACATCATTAATTATTCCCATAGGTTTCTTTATAGTGGAATCCGCAAGATGCAAATTTAAAGAACAATCATCAAATTCACGGAAACCTAACACATCACATAAAGTTTTTGGAATCATGGAGACGCTAGCACCCAAATCACACAAAGCATGGCACTCATAATCTTTAATATTAATCTTAATCTTAATAGTAGGTTCCCACTCATCATAAAGTTTTCTAAGAATAGAAACCTCCAATTCAAGCTTTTCTTCAAAAGATTTCATCATAGCATCAACGATATGTTTAGTAAAAGCTTTATTTTGATTATAAGCATGAGGAGAATTTAACATGGATTGCAACAAGGAAATACAATCTATCAAAGAACAATTATCATAATTAAAATCTTTGAAATCCAAAAGAGTGGGTTCATCGCTACTTAAAGTTTTGACCTCTCCAATCCCACTTTTATCAATTTTTGCATCAAGATCTATAAACTCCAAATCATTGGGACGCCTTTTAACTAAAGTTGGCTCATATCCAGTCCCATATTTATCAAGATTTATATTAGAAAACAAAGATTCAATAGGAGTCACATCAATCACTTTAAAATCTTCATTATTATTTTCACAAAAACTAGAAGAACATGCTTTTACAAACCAATCTCGCTTAGCACGCATCTTAGCGGTTCTTTCTTTGCACTCATCAATAGAAATTCTCATAGCTTTCAAAGATTCATTAATATCATGCTTGGGTGGAATAGATCTAATTTTCAAAGAATCAATCTCAAGAGAAATTCTATCCATGTTCCTAGCCAAATCATCAATCTTAAGCAATTTTTCTTCAACCAAAGCATTGAAATTCTTTTGAGAACTAATAAATTGTTTAATATTGTTCTCAAGATCAGAGGGCATCTTATTATAATTTCCATAAGAATTGTTGTAGGAATTACCATAATTATTAGAGAAATTACTAGGAAACGACCTAGGATTAAAATTGCCTCTATACACGTTATTACCAAAATTGTTCCTACCAACAAAATTCACATCCATAGATTCATTATTATTCTCAATCAAAGTAGACAAAGGCATATCATTGGGATCAATAGGAGCACTCCTACTAGCAAACAATTTCATAAGTTCATCCATCTTTCCACTCAAAACATTAATCTCTTCAATCGCATGCAGTTTTTTACTAGTAGAAGATCTTTTGGTATGCCATTGAGAATAATTAGCCATAATATTATCTAGGAGTTTAGTAGCTTCTCCTAATGTAATTTCCATAAAAGTACCTCCCGCGGCCGAATCTAAAAGATTTCTAGAAGCAAAATTCAATCTGACATAAATTTTTTGTATAATCATCCACAAATTTAAACCATGAGTAGGGCAATTTCGTATAATCAATTTCATCCTCTCCCAAGATTGTGCAACATGTTCATGAGAAAGTTGCTTAAAATTCATAATATCGTTCCTAAGGGAGATGATCTTAGCAGGAGGAAAATACTTGGAAATAAAAGCATCTTTACACTTATTCCATGAATCAAAACTATTTTGAGGCAAAGATGATAACCTAGTTTTAGCACAATCTCGTAGTGAGCACGGAAATAGCTTCAATTTAACAATATCATTATCCATATCTTTCTTCTTTTTCATATCACACAACTCAACGAAATTATTTAGATGGGATGCGGCATCTTCACCAGGAAGGCCAGAAAATTGATCTTTCATAACAAGATTCAGCAAAGCGGCATTAATTTCATAAGATTGCACACTAGTGGCGGGAGCAATCGGAGTACTAATAAAATCATTATTATTAGTATTGGAAAAGTCACACAACTTGGTATTTTCTTGAGACATCATGACAAAGCAAGCAATCTAACACACGAGCAAACGAAAAGACTAACGGAAGAAGGGCGAATAAAAGGGTGAATATTTTTGTATTTTTCTGAAAATTGTTTTAGAAGTGGGGGAGAGGAAAAATAGAGGCAAATGGCAAAAAATGTAATGCAAGAGATGAGAGTTTATGATGGGTACTTGGTAGGCTTGATGTAGATCTCCCCGGCAACGGCGCCAGAAATTCTTCCTGCTACTTCTTGAGCTTGAGTTGGTTTTTCCTTGAAGAGGAAAGGGTGATGCAGCAAAGTAGAGATAAGTATTTCCCTCAATTAAGAACCAAGGTATCAAATCCAGTAGAAGATACAAGCAAGTCCCCAATCTATGCACCTGCACAAACAATCAAACACTTCCACCCAACGCGATAAAGGGGTTGTCAATCCCTTCACGGTCACTTGCAAGGATGAGATCTGATAGAGATAGATATAAAAGATTACTAAAACGTAAAACAAAATAAAAGTAAATAAATTGCAGCAAGGTATTTTTGGGTTTTTTGGTTTATAGATCTAAAAATATATGATGGAAAATAGACCCTGGGGCCATAGGTTTCACTAGAGGCTTCTCTCTTGACGGCAAATAATACGGTAGGTGAACAAATTACTGTCGAGCAATTGATAGAAAAGCGCAAAGTTATGATGATATCCAAGGCAATGATTATGCATATAGGCATCACGTCTATGTCAAGTAGACCAAAATGATTCTGCATCTACTACTGTTACTCCACACATCGACCGCTATCCAGCATGCATCTAGAGTATTAAGTTCATAAAGAACGGAGTAACGCCTTAAGTAAGATGACATGATGTAGAGGGATAAACTCAAGCAATATGATGAAAACCCCATCTTTTTACCCTTGATGGCAACAATACAAATACGTGCCTTGCTACCCCTACTTTGTCACTGGCTGAGGACACTGCAAGATTGACCCAAAACTAAGCACCTCTCCCATTGCAAGAAGAACCAATCTAGTTGGCCAAACCAAACCGATAATTCGAAGAGAAATACAAAGATATCAAATCATGCATATAAGAATTCAGAGAGGATTCAAATAATATTCATTGATAATCTGATCATAAATCCACAATTCATCGGATCTCGACAAACACACCGTAAAAGAATATTACATCGGATAGATCTCCAAGAACATCGAGGGGAACATGGTATTGTGAATCAAAGAGAGAGAGAAGAAGCCATCTAGATACTAGCTATGGACCCGTAGGTCTGAGGTAAGCTACTCATGCTTCATCGGAAGGGCAATAAAGTTGATGTAGAAGCCCTCTGTGATCGAACCCCCCTCCAGCAGGATGCCGGAAAAGGCCCCAAGATGGGATCTCATGGGAACAGAAGGTTACGACGGTGGAAATGTATTTTGGTGGACGCTTCTGTTGATATTGGAATATTTGTGAATTTATAGAGCTGAGAGGGAGGTCGGTGGACTCCCGAGGGGCCCACAAGCCAGGGGCGCCCCCCTAGTGCGTGCCCTGGAGGCTTGTGGAGTCCTCGGGACTCTTCTGACTTGGCCTCCAAGCTTCGTGGGTGTCTTCTGGTCCAAGAAAAATCATCGTAAAGTTTTATTCCATTTGGACTCCATTTGATATTCCTTTTTCTGTAAAACTCAAAAACAAGGAAAAAACAGAAGCTGGCACTGGGCTCTAGGTTAATAAGTTAGTCCCAAAAATAATATAAAATAGCATATTAATGTATATAAAACATCCAAAATAGATAATATAATAGCATGGAACAATAAAAAATTATAGATACGTTGGAGACGTATCAGTCACCGGCATAGTCCGAGTCAGAATAACCAACAAGATCAAAAGTTGACCTCTTAGGATACCAAATGCCAAAGTTTGGTGTATGAATTAAATATCTCACTATCCTTTTCACGGCCTTATGATGACACTCTTTAGGAGCCGCTTGATATCGTGCACATATGCACACACTTAGCATAATATCGGGATGGGAGGCACATAGATATAACAATGAACCAATCATAGAACGGTAAACCTTTTGGTCACCCGGATTGCCATCCTTAGTCAAGTCAAGATGTCCACTAGTAGGCATGGGGTTTTTCATACCTTTGCTTTCTTGCATGTTGAACTTCTTGAAAAGATCCTTGGTATACTTTGTTTGTGAGACAAAGGTACCTTCCTTAGTTTGCTTGATTTGCAACCCAAGGAAAAATTTGAGTTCACTCATCATAGACATCTCAAACTTCTCCGACATTAGCCTTCCAAACTTTTCACTAAAATGGGGGTTAGTAGAACCAAATATGATATCATCCACATAAATTTGGCACACAAATAATTCACCATTAACCCTTTTAGTAAAAAGTGTAGAATCAATTTTCCCAATTTCAAAGCCTTTTTCAATAAGAAACTTAGTTAAGCATTTGTACCATGCTCTAGGAGCTTGTTTAAGACCATAAAGAGCTTTGTGAAGTTTGTAGACATGATTAGGTTTCTTGGGATTAACAAAGCCGGGAGGTTGTTTAACATAAACTTCATCCTCAGTTTCACCATTTAGAAAAGCACTCTTAATGTCCATCTGGTATAAAGTGATATCATGGTGATTGGCATAAGCAAGTAAAATGCGAATGGACTCAAGTCTAGCAACAGGGGCATATGTCTCACCATAGTACATACCTTCGACTTGAGTGTAGCCTTGAGCGACGAGACGGGCCTTGTTGCGTACAACTTGGTCATCTTCATCTTGCTTATTCCGAAACACCCATTTGGTTCCAATGACATTATGATCGTCGTTGGGCTTTTCAACCAATGTCCACACTTGATTCCTCTCGAAGTTGTGTAGCTCTTCGTGCATAGCATTTATCCAATCCGGATCCTCAAGAGCTTCTTCGACCTTCATAGGTTCAACACTAGAAATGAATGAGTAGTGTTCACAAAAGTTAGCCAAACGAGTTTTAGAGCAAGTGATTCTCCTGGTTTGAATGTCATCAAAGATTTGTTCGACGGGATGATCTCTTGAGACTCTTTCTCTAACTCATGAGAGCTTTTGCTTGGGTTGGGGTGGAACATCCTTATCATCATCTTCTTCTTCATTGTTGGTGGTGTTGTCGTTCACTTGTGGAGGTGGAGAAGGAGGTCGAGGTGGTTCATCTTGTTGTACTTCTTCATTTCCTTCGTCTTGACGTGTTCCACTTGTGGATGCCTCCGAGTCAACTTGTGGTTCACCTTGATGTGAAGTTGAGGCTTCCACTTGAATTGATGAAGTGCTCTCCTTCACCTCCGTTGGGCGAATCTTGCCAATGGACAAATCTTGGATTGCTTTGGATGGATCTTTGTCTCCTACATCAATTGGCAATTGCTCTACTTGCGAGCCGTTAGATTCATCAAGCTTCACATCTACCATCTCTTCAACCTTTCGGGTGAAATTGTTGTAGACACGGTAAGTGTGAGAGTTTGAGCCATAACCGAGTAGGAAACCTTCATGAGATTTAGAAGCAAATTTCGAACGACGATGCTTATCAAGAATGTAGCACTTTGAGCCAAATACTCGAAAGTACCCAACTTGGGGTTTGTTACCGGTGAGTAGCTCGTATGCCGTTTTGCCGAGAAGCTTGTGAAGATATAGTCGATTCGTAGCATGACAAGATGTCTCAACCGCTTCCGCCCAAAAGTGTCTTGCATCTTGTATTCATCAAGCACCATTCTCGCCATCTCGATAAGTGTTCGGTTCTTCCTCTCAACAACTCCATTTTGTTGAGGCATGTACATAGCCGAGAACTCATATGAAATGCCCTCTTCGTCAAGAAAGGTATCCACATTTGCATTCTTGAACTCCGTTCCATTATCACTTCGAACCTTCTTGATCTTCACTTAAAATTTGTTTTGGGCCTTCTTGGAGAAGTTCTTGAAGATCTTTTGGACCTGCGATTTGTCATCAAGAAAGAACACCCACGTAAATATTGAAAAGTTGTCAACAATGACCAAACTAAACGAGTTACCACCGAGACTCTTGTAGGCGTTGGGACCGAAACGATCCATATGAATTAGCTCGAGCGGTCTTCTCGTGGTCATGATGTTCTTCACGGGATGGCTCCCTCCAACCTGTTTTACTGCTTGACAAGCACTGCAAAGTCTATCCTTGTCAAATATAACATCTTTAACACCAAGGATATGATCACCTTTAATAAGCTTATCAAGATTTTGCATGCCCACATGACCTAACCTTCTATGCCATAACCATCCTTTAGAAGATTTAGCAATTAAGCAAGTACGAGGTTGTGCTCTTGTGACACCCTCGATGCAATCGTACACTAATCATACACACAAATGTGTACGATCAAGATCAAGGACTCACGGGAAGATATCACAACACAACTCTAGATACAAATAAAATAATACAAGCTTTATATTACAAGCCAGGGGCCTCGAGGGCTCGAATACATAAGCTCGAATACACAAGAGTCAGTGGAAGCAATAATATCCGAGTACAAACATAAGTTAAACAAGGCGCCATGAGATGGCTAGCACAAAAGTAGCAATGATAGAAAAGGCAAGGCCTCCTGCCTGGGACCGCCTAACTACTCCTCGAAGCCGAACTCCACATAGAAACATCCTCGGGATCCTCTAGCTCCTGGACTCCATAATATGATTGCAATAACCGGGAAAAGGGGAAAAAGAAGTAGCAAAGCAACCGTGAGTACTCATCCAAAGTACTCGCAAGCAAGGATCTACACTACATATGCATCGGTATTAATGAAATGGGTAGTATGTGTGGACTGAACTGCAGAATGCCAGAATAAGAGGGGGAGAAGCTAGTCCTATCAAAGACTACGCTTCTGGCAGCCTCCATCTTGAAGCATATAGAAGAGAGTAGCTGGTAAGTTAACCAAGTAACAACGTATAGCATAATCCTACCCGGCATTCCTCTCCTCGTCACCCTGTGAGAGAGCGATCACCGGGTTGTATCTGGCACTTGAAAGGGTGTGTTTTATTAAGTATCCGATTCTAGTTGTCATAAGGTCGGAATACAACTCCGGGTCATCCTGTTACCATGGACACGGATATTCGAATAGATCAGTCTTCCCTGCAGGGGTGCACCACATTACCCGACACGCTCGATCCCTCTGGCCGGGCACACTTTCCTGGGTCATGTCCGGCCTCGAAAGATCAACACGTCGCAGCCCTACCTAGGCCCAACAGAGAGGTCAGCACGCCAGTCTAAATCCTAAGCGCGCAGGGGTCTTGGGCCCATCGCCCTTTGCACTCCTGCACGTTGCTAACGCGGCCGGAAGCAGACCTAGCCCGTAATACAAGTGCAGGTGTTCCAGTCGAATCTGGCGCGCGCCACTCAGTCGCTGACATCTGGAAGGCTTCGGCTGATACTACGACGCCGGTTGCCCATATCTTGTCCCACGTGGCGTGATGCCTATATAATGATCAATGCCTGGATATCGTCATGATTATCTGAAGTTTTATCAATTGCCCAACAGTAATTTGTTCACCTACCGTTTGCTATTTTTCTCGAGAGAAGCCACTAGTGAAACCTACGGCCCCCGGGTCTCTTTTCCAATATATTTGCTTTCAAGATCTGTTTTGCTATTCGCTTTTTTATTTATTTGCAACTTTTATTTTCAGATCTATTAAACCAAAAATACAAAAATACCTTGCTGCACTTTATTTTATTTGGCGTTCGATCTATCAATATTTACTACTATCTCA